>CM022545.1:1372949-2046336 GCA_012273795.1 Dendrolimus punctatus
TCACGCGATATATTTTTGTGTGTAAATTTCAGCTCAATCGGAAACCGGGAAGTTGGTCAAATTTATCTTGCAAGATGCCACCCGAACTTACATACATACATCCATTGCAAGTTAAATAAAAGCTTGTAAAAATATCCGTTTTTACCAACTACAGTATTTTCAAAAGTTAAAAATAAACCCGTTTACACACTCCAGGCATAATCGCACAACGAGAACGCAGAACAATAACGGCGATGGGGGCGCTCGAGGACTTAATTGTAGGAGGCACGCCGCGCGCACTCATTTTCTTTTAAAAATACTCCCTTGTTAATATTTTATTAAAGAATTCACTTATTCTTTGGATCTCGTAGCCATATTGCAAAAATGAATTTAAGAAAATGCCACCGAAAAAATCAGGGAGACTAATCAGATTATTTCAGAATAGCATTTTTCAAACATTTAAAATTTTGCCAGTCTGTTTAAGCATTACGTAATAAGTATTGAATAGTTATAAATGAAAATCAACACTGAAAAGCCTCAGACGAATAAAATAGGTACACGGAACCCCAAGCTCTTAGAGTGAAGCACTCCTGAACAAGTATATATACTCTTTCAAAAAAAAAATCGGTTCATAATCAACGCAGAAATCGCCTAACAAAAAATAAAAAAAATATGCAGTGGAAGTGAGAACCTTTGAAGTTGGTTAAAAAAATTATACGATTTAAATTTCATACAACAATATACCGCACTCGTCCGTGAGTGGCGCGCTACTAGCTAGTTGAAGTGGCGTGGCGTTGTTTGCCACTTGGAACCGTTCCACAGTTGGGAACAATAAACTCTAGAGGGCGCTACAGAAAATAATTTAAATGTGTTATTATGCCATTTTAATTAATTCATTGCATTTTATGAGAAAATGGTTTTTACGTTTAATATGCTGATATACATACATACATAACTTCACGCCAGGTCCCTTGCGGGGTAGGCACGAACAACAGAGCGCCACACAGGCCCCATTCTACACAGCTCACTTGCTTCTTTGACATTCATAGCTCTGTCATGCACGCTCGTCTGTTCTTAAGGCTCCTAACATCACCTTCTGCTAATACATGATCAATTGATCATGGAAGGTGTGTCGTGCCTTGCCGCGACTTCTGCATCCATCCCACTTTGCATTGTATATCTGTTTAGTCATTCTTTCATCATACATTCTTTCCACATGCCCGAACCACCGGAGCACTCCTTTCCTTACCTTCACCCCGACACTCTCTTTCAGACCAACTCTCTTTCTTACTTCGCTATTAATAAAACGACAAAGATTTTTAGTATTATTTCTGAGAGGTAGTTAAGAGGTTATCTATAATTATTATAAAGAGAGAGAGCTTGTGAGTTTGTTTATAGGAAGTAATTTCTTGAACTATTGAACCGATTTTGAAAATTCTATCACCAATAGATAGCGACATTATTATTGAGTGACATCGACTGTATTTGATTGGGGTTAATAATATTTGTTTAATTTTTCAATGACGCCTAGAGTTGTGGACACGGATCAATTAGTTTTTTAATATATATTTTTAAAGAGATCCTGTCGCTTCTGAACGTAGAATTTAATGTCAATATATCCGAATGTTGAATTAGCTTTACCAAAGACAATGGAAAGTTATCTATGCTCTCCCTTCCCTCTGTCATTTGTTGTGTAACGAGTGTGCTTACAAAAGGTTAAATAAAACATTAAATTAATAAATATTATTCAAGTTTGTAAAGGAATGATTGATAGCAAAATTTGACGGTATTTATTTATCCATAAAATAAACTAAATTATAAAGAGATTAATTAATATAAAGAATGTAGCAAATCGCTGCCAGAGGGAAGCGTGCCAGAAGGCTGGCTGCATTGCCACGCTGTATGGCAATGCTGATTCGTTGCGCGAAATACGAACCAGCCTTCTGATCATGGGTGGTATCAAAGAGTTTCTTACAAATTCTTTGAAGAAACCCTTTGCCGATGGACCCCACGGACCTAAAGTTTCAACTCCAAACGGCACAAATATGTAACCTCTTCCTAGGGTTCCATATTTGCGTCGTTTGAGATCTTCAGCTGTTGAAGCAGCGTTGTCAGCCCCTAACTTAGTCACTGGAAGATGAGATGCCGCCAGAGTGTCAACGCATGTCGCGTCCCACACAAGCGGCCTTCCCATCTTCCAAGGAATAAGTGACATCCCATCCGGTCTCTTGCCATCGTCGCGCACCAAGCCATTCGGTTCTAGGATGGCTGGCACGCCAACGCTGACAAGAGCTCGGCGGATGATGTCATTGAGGCTGTAGGCATGTAGACATGATAGTCCGTGGTGTCCATATGAATCCACCATAGTGCTGGCAGCGGTGTGGTACACAACATGGAGCCCCCAAGCGAAGGCTCGCAGCTAACCGGAAAGCAGAGTTGTTCAATACTGTACCTGTATTGGAGGAATAGGAACTATAGGAATTAATTTCTTCCCACTTCCCACAATTCGCACTCATACGTATCGTAAACTCACCACCACTAACCACCTGCACACACTTCATTCTTTCATGGCAACTTTTTACAGTGTAGACTGTCAAACTTTGGAATGCGCTGCCTCTGTTTTTAACATTTATTTGGCCTTATGCTTCTATCCTGCTCGTGTTACTTTGTATATGAACATACTATTGTGTTATTGTTAAGGCGAAGACTAGGCGCTATTTTCTTAAGGGGAAGAAAGTCCGTTACGCGTATTCGTCACACTATTACCACTCCTAGAACGATCTTTCGAGAACGTTAAGTATATAATTTAAATTTCTTCAAGAAATTCTTCAAGCTTCAGCGATATCAGTCTGATTGAAATCCTTCCCTTAGGACCTTTTATACACCAATCGATTGCACTGAAATTAAAACTACATACTAAAACAATACCAAACAACGCTCAAACAAACAATGTGAAAACAACTTTGGCTATAAAACATCGGCAACGTTGTTAGCAACATTAATATTTTAAAACTTCAACGGGCAATTACGAGTATTTCGACTAGTTCGCGATTCAAGCGGAATGAGGCTGGATAAGCAGTGGGTATGGTGATAAGAGGAGCGGGAGAGGAAGCGATTTACTATATTGGTACTTCTAGAATGCATTTTAAGCTATTTCATTATGATTATGTATAATTAGTACATTATTAATGTTTTCTAATATTCATAGTTTACACGAACTTACCGGTACCGCCATGTATAAACCGCCTTTCGACCTATTCATACTTTTCTTCAACATATTTAAACTCTTCCTTGTGATGTGACGGCGCGGTCCCCTTTCGCACGTCAAGTCAATCACTCATTATCATATCATAAAATAAATTCTAAATTAAATCGCTCCGCAATTGTAAATCTATAAATATATATATATATATAAATCTTGTGTCACGATGTATGGTGCCAATAAACTCCAAAACTACTGAAACGATTTCAATCAAATTTGCACACCGTGTGCAGTTTGATCCAACTTAAAAGATAGAATAGCTTACATCTCAATGGACTGTGTAGATGGCGCTGCAATCGGGTTCTAAATTTTAGTTCTTCAGGGCAGGACAACGTCTGCCGGGACAGCTAGCATATTATAAAATAAGATAACTTAAAGTATACCCCACCCGCATTACATAAATATAAGTAGAACTCTCCGCACCATAAATGTAAAATAAATTAACATAAAATAAATATAACAAATAAAAACACTAAAAATAAATACGTATATAATATAAAATACTGGAAATATAAAGTATAATAAAGTGTGTGTGAAGTGGATAGTGGAGAAAAGGAGCCGCATTTTCATTCCCATTAACCAGGTAAGTGCGTGCTCGTTCTCCGAATCCCATTAAAAATTGTCCTACACTTCTTTTCCCGCAAAGTTGAAGAAAGAAAGAAAGAAAAAACGTTTATTTAAAACTACAACATAAATTAAAATACAATATACAAGCATAAATAAATAAATGTACAATATAAAACAATGCAATAGAAAAAAAAAACAAAGTGTAGCTCTAAATTGGTCCTAGCTCAGCATGTTGCTGGTTAAGTTAACCAGCGCTGATCTTCCGCTAGGGCCATTTAAGTGACATACACAGACACTGAAGCAATTAAAATACAAAGTGAAAAAAAAAGAAAAAAAAGGAAAAAAAAATGTCCACAACAATTGTAAAAAGAAAAAAAAAAGTAAAGTTTGAGATAGTTAGAACAGATAAGAGTTCAAAAGAAGCAATGTTAAATGTAAAAAAAAAAAAACAAAGTTCAACAAAAAAACATAGTTCGCTTCCCGCTAAACCCAGCGCCGCCGCAACACCTAATACACTACCTATAACTATAACTCCCAGATACAACAAGAAAAACAACGCACATGCTACTAGAATAAGCAAATGAGTATGTAAATGTATGTACCTCCAAAAAAAATCTGTATACGTGTGCAGTTCACACGCAGTAGAAGTGTAATTTTAGATAATATACTCAAAGATAATTCTTCTCAAACTTTTATTTATATAAATATATTTTTTTTTTAATACATATTTCTGTGCAGTTCCCTGGGGTCCAGTCATCAGATCCTGACAAGACGTATTAGGGACATTTGATGAAAAAAAAAAGCAATCCATAATTGACTGAACAATCGCGTAACAAATATACAAAAAAAATATCCAGACGGATTGAGAACCTTCCTTTTAGAAGTCAGCCATAAAAGAAATTTAGCCGTTTCAGAATGAATGTATCATTTTGATTCATTATTGAATGACAGACATCTGTACGTTTTTGCTTCTACGACCCTAAAAATTCTTGTACCATGTTTATAGACTAAGAAATAACTTTAAATCGCTCACGCTACTCTAACGGCTACTGACCATTAAAGCTCGCACTAAAAGGGCAATCATCTGCACTGCGGACAAATATATCACATGTTTATATAACATTATATTATCCATATTATATTTATCTTAATCACCGAGCTGTGTATCCCGTAAACCGCTAGAAATGGGTTCTCCCAAGAGCGTCATCTGGTGAAAAATCGACGCACTTCAGGCTCTGCATCGCAGTGATGAAATTTCACAGCGCGCATAAAAGTTAATTATGCAAATTAAGTTAATGGTTTCATGACATGAGTATGCAGGTCGCAGAGCTTTGTTAATACGGTTGATACTTTCACGCGCCTCAAGTTTAACGCCGCACTCAGAGTCGAATAACGATCTATTAAAGTTAAATAATGTAATTATGTTACTTAGCTACAAAACTATGAAAAATGTACACACCTCACATTTCTAAAAGTATACAAACCAATTTTCGTAGAAAATATTTTCTGTACATTTAGATGATTCAGTACGTCGTCACTGTGACGTCGCATGGAATAATGAAGTATGACAATTATGAGATTTGCAGTGTATGAAATTAACTGTTAAGAAATACGTAACTTGATGAGCGTGTGGTTGCTAGGTGTTTTAAACGTTTAACACGTGAAGCAAAAACTTTGTATCCAGTTTTACGAAAATTGCTCGGTCGGTAGAGCATGAAATTTCACACCCTTATAATTTACATAAAATAGAGCGCAGAATGCACATTGAATGAATATTTTTTTTTAATTATGCATAAAAATACATAATTATAGTCAAATTTCGACCAATGAGCGATCACTAGTATCTAAGTCTTATCTATGGTTCAAAGTAACATATCTGGTTGGAAAAGCATACGTGTACTGATTTGACCCCATTATTATATAACAGACGAGCGTGCATGACAAGAGCTATGAATATCAAAGAAGCAAGTGAAGTGTGTAAGAATAAGCCTGAATGGCGCTCTGTTGTTCGTGCCTACCCCGCAAGGGACCTGGCGTGAAGTTATGTATGTATGTATTAGTTGAAATACCAATATCTATCGTATGTAATATTATAAAATTCTAAACTTGGCGTGTCTGTAAATTGAAGCTATGAAAAAAGCAACTAGACTAGAAACAATTATACAACTATACAAACGATGGAGAACTCTGCCCAATTTTTTTTTGATTTGTTGTCTGTTCGTCGTTTTGTGTACTGTCTGTTTGTTCAGGATTCACGTAAAACTACTGGGTCGATTTCGATGCGCTTTCGCTTATAGACAGTTAATTCTTAGACTTGAAAACTGCGCTACTTTTTATCCTGGGAATCGCGCGCCGGAATTTTCCTTGGTGCGTTATGTAGTTGTTCAGCTGCATAAAAATTAGCTTATTCCGACAGTTTTCGCTAAAACTGCAGCTTACATTCTTTTTTTAAATGCTGCAGTACTTTGTGTCCCGGGAATCCCGCCGGAATTTCAAGTCAAGCGTGGACGGACCGGACCTAGTAAAAAAATAATCTAAATGTGCACAATGGGCGGTCTTATAGCTAAGAAGCGCTTTAATTTTTTTGAGATTCCCACAAAAACTACTGGGCCAATTTCTTTAGGTTTTCACTGATCGATAGCACATTTTTTGGATTAAAATCTGCGGTACTATGTACGTCGGGAATCCCGCTGAAATTTTCTTGGGAGCGGTTCGAAGTGGTTGAAAAAAAATCTGATTCCACTCCAATACTTACACATCAATAACGAATTTATTAGCATAAAAAGTGATCTTTGCTACCCATCCACCATGAACGAAGTCGGGTGAATTCTGGTGTTATTTATAAATATGACATTAAGTCGTGGTAGCATAATGGTTAACGCACGCGCCCCTAAATCGAAGGGCGCGGGTTCGATCCTGACCGGAACGCATGCACCTCTTAGTCACTTTTCTGATCTAATGTGCATATTGTTACAATTACCACGTTCTAAAAACGGTGAAGGAAAACATCGTGATGCAACCTGCACATCGAAATAACCGATGTGTCAAACCTGCCAAGCCGCCTTGGACAAGCGTGGCGGGTATACTGTCCGTTGACCCCTATAATGGGAGGCCCGAGCCCAGCAGTGGGACATTTATGGGCTGAAATTATATTCTAATATATAAAATTCTCGTGTCACAGTTTTCGTTGCCATACTCTACCGAAACGGCTTGTGACCGATTTTGATGAAATTTTTTGTGTTTATCCGGTATCTATGAGAATCGGCCAACATCTATTTTTCATCCCCCTAAATGTTAGGGGTAGTCCACCCCTAAATTTATTTTTTATTTTTTAGACAAAATTTTTAATTTCTATTTTTTTATGATATAACATACAAAAATACATACAACCCTAGATTTTCAACCCTCTGCGACAAACCCCTATTTTTACCGGGCAGGACGACGTCTGCTGGGACAGCTAGTATTATATAATTATATGACATTATAAACCAAAGTCTTATTTCTATTGTATTCACTCAAACAAAGTAAAACTTCGTCTCTACGAAGTCGTTCGCATAAAACGCAGATTTACTGGAGGTAAGTCGAACCTGCCGTTTCTCGGTCGTGACACAGTGTCACGCTCATGCAGTCACGTGGGGCGCGTGACTGGCCCGCCGTGATTACCGTTTTATTCGAGTGCTCAGTGAAGGTGTATTTCATACAATATGTATGTTGAGGGTTGATATAGCTCAAGATTTGCGCAGGTAAATGTGGGTGGATTTTTTTACCCAATATCCTTAGGGTTAAAGATAGTGAAATGGATTGAGACGATTTTATCGTCTCACAAAACGTCTTCTTCTATTTGTAAGAGTAGAAGACGTTTTCTGGCGTTCGTTCTCCTCTCACGTAAATTTAAATTTCCGGTTCACAAAACACTAACACAACAGTAATTTTCATCCGTGCAGGAACGGAGAAAGAATACAATTTCCTGCGGCCCGGCGGCCTGTCGTAAGAGGCGACAAAACAACCCACAGCCAGGTGGTAGGGCATTTGCCCGACTGGATGGCTACCACCCCTGGTCTAGAGTATGTCGCCATAACAACCATGTGTTGTGTTCCGGCATTAGTGACCAGGTTCCAGGCTCCCTAAAGAGAGCAGCAGCGCATTCGTAGCACCTTTGGTGTTGCAAATGTCCATAGGCGATGGTAACCGCTGTCCATCAAGTGGGCCGTCTGCCTGTCTGCTGATCTCCTGCAATAAAAAAAAAAATCTATTTCTATTTTCTCCTTATTCTTCCTCTTTTTTAACTTTCTTTTCTTTCCTTCTATAAGTACATATTTAATATTAAGCCTAGCGATTACCAAAACTCATGGACAGCGCCGTGGGCTTCATTATTGATTAATATTTTATGCAACTTGTAATTTTGTATTGAATTTTTATAATGTAGCTATTTGTTGTTCCAATAAAATAAAATTTAAAAAATTAAAAATATAACATGAGGCTGTATTTAGTTTCATATGGAGCCCAGATGATTGCGTTGCTTTCTAATTGGATTCTTGATAAAGCGTTAAATAATATTTTTATAAAAACTCGCTTACAAAATCTTAATCTTTATGTAAATAAAAAAAGAAATATTCAGTTAGTTTGTAAAAAAAAAAACTGAATTCCTGAATACAATAGAAACATTTCTAATGAAATTTTCTTTCCTTAATTATAAAGGTATAATTGCTTTTCGTGATATCACGTACAATATCTTGAGAACCCGTTTAATTGGGCGCCAGTTAAGCGACGTGGCTTCTCGGCTAATTGAAACTGGATATTTAATGTGGGCCCAGTGTGGTGGTAATTAGAAGATGGTAATTGGCAGCCGGGTAATGGCTTACAACTAGTTTGTGGAGTGACCGTAATGGCGACACATGAGCTCCGCTAATTAAGCGCACATTATTGCACTAAATTTTAGATGCAATAAGTGCTATAATGTCACTGGTAAATTTTATTATTTTTTAATTATATTATTGTACGTCTTTTAAGACCACATACATACATAACTTCACGCCAAGTCCCTTGCGGGGTAGGCACGAACAACAGAGCGCCTTTCAGGCTTATTCTTACACACTTCACTTGCTTCTTTGACATTCATAGTTCTTGTCATGCACGCTTGTCTGTTCTTAAGGCTGACATCACCTTCTGCTAGCACACGATCAATTTGATCATGGAAGGTGTGTCGAGGCCTTCCGTGACTTCTGCATCCATCCACTTTTGCATTGTATATCTGTTTAGTCATTCTTTCATGATACATTCTTTCCACATGCCCGAACCACCGGAGCATTCCTTTCCTTACCTTCACCCCGACACTCTCTTTCAGACCAACTCTCTTTCTTACTTCGGTATTACAAACGCGGTCCGCGAGCGTCACTCAGCGTCTTTCAAGACCACGGGCCATAAAAATAACTTTTGGGGGGCTTGTGTAGAGGGGTGTGTTTGCCATGGGTAGGCCAACACGTAGAGGCCCTTTGAAAAATGATGAGTGATCCTCATCACTCATCAGATCCCAGGAAATCGAGAGCAATCCTCGTTGAAGACCGCCGAGTGCCTTACACTATAGTTTATGAAATTTCGCCAACCTATAATTTATGTAGAGAAGGAGTGCAGAATGCTAATATCTTTTTAAATTATGGATAAAAAATATATTAAATCAATAAAAAAAACATAAGAAAGCAACCTCGCATATATACTCATTTGTTTATTGTTAAAGTCAAATTAACAGTGTAGCCTTGGCGAAATCTGTGATTATAGAAGTATATAGTCTTTGAAAACGAAACCTTAATAATGTTCAAACTTATAATTTAAATTATATATAATATATGTATATATTATTTCGACCACTGGACAACCTCTAGTCTATATTGATAAAAATGAATCATAGAAGCCCCTAACTTGAGAACGACTTTACCGATTTTGATGTTTTTTTTGTATTTAGGTTTGGTTTGAAATTCACAATTGGAACTGGTAGAAGGCACTACAATTAGGTCCTAGTTATTTTTCCAGGGCATCTAATAAAGACTAGGCCTATATGGTTATAATTTTAATAATGACTTACGTGGTGCTCGTTCAGAAAGCTTTTCTTTCTCATAATATCTATCTTTCCGCATAACCTTTGTACATATATGCAGTAATGTAGTGTATGTAAGCTAAGGCGCGGCCTAAAGTATGCGCAGTAAATGTGCCCAATAAATTTAGCAGGGCACTACTGGCGCGCTATTGCCGAAGCTATATGGGACTATCACTGCCCAATCGGGTGGCGCATTTACAGAAGCCCATAGTAATAATTCATAGATAAAATAAAATGAATGGGGTTTTAAAAAAAACGTGGGGTGTATTCAAAGCGCTTTTTAAGATATTAAAGAAGAAGAAAAAGCGCTTTGAATACACCCCACGCTTTTTTTAAAGACCCCATTCATCAGAAACCAAATTTATTAAATTTTATTTTCTGTTTTTTAGATGGATTTTTTATGAAAGCGTGTTCTTTTTAGTTTTTTTTAAACTATTATTGCTTTTTCATTTCTTAGTTGATTTTTTTAAATGTTTTTAAATACTAGTTTGAGCCCAAACACGACGGGTCTATCTTGTTTAGTACAGGAGTTCCTATGGCCACCTTCCGACTCCATCATCAGATCAGCTCCATGGTACTATATTATTATTGCATTGTCATCGACCTTTGACAAGTTTGCAAAGTTTGAATTAAATCTGATCGTTCAAAGTAGGACAAAATCGAGCTCAAAGGGGTCGGTTACAAACATACATACATACAGATGAAGCTAATAAAAGCGTGTTAATAAACATTATTACTAGGTAGAAAATAGCGCGAGCCCTCCTAAAGCACCGCTTTTTGCTCCTAATATGAAATTTTACAATATATTATAATTGCTCAACTGTGCAATTTTAGAACTAGCGGCCTTACTTATATTAATCTCGTAAAGAAACGATTAGCCATCTCTTAAGTAAGAGAATCAAAATCAGAGTCTAATCCATTAATATCTTTTTCGCATATAAACGTGCATTACCTGTTGCGTTAGCTAAGAGGAGCACAGAACAAAATTTGAATGATTAACGTAATCTGTAGCAAAAATACTCGGATAAAGAGGAGTTTATGAGTAAGATTTTCACTAATTACTTGCTGAGCAGCTTCTTTAAATTTAAGAAACGATTATAATAATGTAAGGCCCTAAGTAACATCAGACGTGATTTTAGAGCAGAGCTTAAAACATGATACGAAATTTAACGACATGCCTTCTCACCTAAGGCTTCGCCACAAATCCCCTGCGGGTTGTTTATTGTTATAGATATTGTTCGCGGTTCTTTGGGCACGTGTGTATCGGCTAACTTAGTACGTGATGCGGATTGCACTACGGTAATTAATGTTAAACGCTACCGTTTTAGGGGAAACTCGGAAAAGTATACCGAAGTGTTACATCTGTTTAAGTCTTTGAACGAAAAACTCCGTTTTTGAGTGTGCAAGTTAAATTTAGTTTTAGATTTATTTCTCTTAAATCAACCCTTAAAAATCGGTTTTCATGTTAGGCATTCATATTAGGAAATTTGATGAGGAGAGAAATAAATACAAGCGTTATGTTTTTTCATCATACAATTTTAAAATTTAATGGAATGAAATAAAATCTAAAAAATATCCATTAGTGTAAGATTTTTTTTTTTTATTGCAGGAGTTCAGCAGGCAGGCAGACGGCCCACTTGATAGAAAGCGGTTACCATCGCCTATGGACATTTGCAACACCAAATGTGCTACAAATGCGCTGCTGCTCTCTTAAGGTAGACTGGAACCTGGTCACTAATGCTGGAACATAACTCAATGTTGTTATCGCGACATACTCTAGACCAGGGGTGGTAGCCATCCAGTCGGGCAAATGCCCTACCACCTGGTTGTGGGTTGTTTTGTCGCCTCTTACGACAGGCCGCCCGGCCGCAGGAAATTGTATTCTTTCTCCGTTCCTGCACGGATAAAAGATACGGAATTTTGATATTAAAAGGTCATGTAACGGCCGCATTTGGGCGTTGTCACCGCGTACGTGCACACGTTTTTATATACTATTAACTATTGTATAACTATTTTTTTGTTATTTCGTCTGGTATTTGCAACTTCATGTGTAGGGAAAAAATATAATTCTCACCTAAAAATTTATAGCCTTTTAAAGCAGGCCTCAGATGATAGCCCCATAGTAGCCACCAAAAATAGGATTCAGCCTATTTTAATTCTTATGGCCTAAATTAGAATGTAGCGGAACGTATTCTCGCTTGAAGTCATAACTATTGAAGCTTCTTTACATAGCATAAAAGGAAGTCGCTTCCACTCTGTCTGTATACCTGCTAACTCACCCTAAAGCACATAACGGACTTTTAAACGGTTTCACCATCAATTGGATAATTTTAATATCTATAATAAAACTACGTTTTAACGGTTTTCATCGCGGTAATTTATTTTATTTTGGTTTATCCGGCGTTTCGGCCGCTTTTCAGTGGCCGTGGTCACGGAAGACAAAGATGACATTTGACTAACGTGTATTGTCAAAGTTTTTATTCAGCCTACCGCCAACTTGTTCATTTTAATTTTGTTTATGGATATTATTTACTCTATGGGAGCCTAATCTAATTTTACCACCGCTTCACAACATGTTGTGGCTGAAGAGTATAAGCGGCGCAAGGAACTCTTCAGCAAACATGCCTAGTTCTAAATTTTTTTTATATAATATTAAAATGGGTGGAAGGAAATTTTTTGATTAGGCTCCCATAGAGTAAATAATATCCACAAACAAAATTAAAACTAAGTAATTAAAATGAACAAGTTGGCGGTAGGCTGAATAAAAACCTTGACAATACACGTTAGAAAAATGTCATCTTAGTCTTCCGTGACCACCGTGACCGTGGATAAACCAAAATAAAATAAATGACCGCGCTTAAAACCGTTAAAACGTAGTTTTATTATGTGTACAAGTCGCGAAAACTTAAGAAAATATTATTTTAATATCTAATAAAAAAAAAATGCAATTAAAATAGAACTGAGTTCTAGGGGTAAACTCTAGTATGAAAATATCGCAAAATAAACTCTACCGATTAGGTGAAGAGTTTTTGTACAACAAACAACTATTGGTAAAAACAGATTGTATCCAAATAAAGTCAGTAATAAAACAAGCTAAAGTATCCAGTCTACGCCATACCCTATTTCGTCCCCAAGTGACTGCCTACACGAAATATTTTACTGCATTACACAGTCCGCTTTATTTCGACTCTCTAGAACGATTTTATAACTCAAAGATTTATTATATTTGTATGAAAAACAGTTACAATTTTGTTTTGTTAATAATGTTGAATTAGATTTATACTCGTTTTACAATAATTTTAGATTGATAGATAGAAAACGCTTTATTATTCACCGCTTCCACATTAAATCAACATTGACAGCGGTCACGTTACACAGTGAGAGCGATAGATAAGTCAGCCCGGGCTGTGGATTTTACAAAATGTAGTATGTTACGTGCATAAATAATTATATTAATTGTACACGTTACGTTATCTTAAACATAGCTTATGAAGTAGCACAAGCTTTATTTCTAAAAGAGAACTTAGTTGTACAGATTAACTATTAAATAGCTATAATTGATAGTCTGGGGTTAAGTAGTGGTTAACGTACCCGTGTTTTATAATGATAACACTTGCTAGTTTTAACCAGACCAGAATTCGTATGTGCTCCGGTGCACAGAATCCGAATCTCAAGCCCATAAGCCCTAGAAACCCCAAATAAATTGCAAAAATATGTAGCCGCAGACGTCCGATCGCCACGGCGGCCGCTCACAAACTGTTGCGGACAGAATCACTCCACTGACGTCACCCCCGTAAAGCCCGTGCGACCACGCCCCGCCTACCGCGGGGACATAGCTCGCTCCGTTAGCTGCTAAGCGTCTGCATTTTTGTAGTACTTTAGTAAGCGCGGAGCGAGCCTACATCATGCATTCCTGAACTGCAATTCAAACACACAACATTGTTTTACTTCTACTTGAAGACCTCCAAAAATACATCTGAAAATTGATATTTTTTTAAACTATAATAACTGCATTTTTTTGTTGTATTCCAAGTTTTGGTTTCGTTTGTCGCTCTGCTGCTGACGCCCGCTTGATAGCGAAAATTCGACGGCTAGCGGCACAGTGGCGCAGCGGTGAGGCCCTGTATACACGCCTTAAGGTTTTAAGAGCTTTTCAGAGTTTTTTAATAGCCACTACCCATTTGTAGTGTTATTTTCTCATTTAATATGCTCAAGAAAATTTAGTTTTGACTTTTAATAATGCTACTTTTAGAAGGGTACAATTAGATAAATGTTAAATTCCTTTTTTATATCTTTCTGCTAAATTATCCATTTAGACCCAGTAGTTACTAAGAAAAGAACGCAGATAAATAATACTTCACTGTTTTCAGATCCTACGTAGTTAATTTATAATTTTGTACCTCCACAAAATGTACAGTGAAGGCATACCCTAAGTCCAATTGAAAAGAGATTTGCAAAGCAAATGAGCGTAACGGATTCCGGGCGGCGTCACCAATCGATGCAATTTGTTCTATTCTCAAGAAACAAACAAATAAATTCCAATTGAGCGATTAAGGCACACCTTTCCATCAGGCCCTGGATCTAGATGAATGTACGGATTACTGATTCAGATAGGGTTACCATTTTATTATTCTCTTTCAATTTTTAACCCTAGATAGTTGCGTTGACCTATATGTATAATGTATCAAAATAGTTAAGATGGAAAGTGGTTGCTTTTCTTTTATAGGACAGACGTGGGGTGTGTCTGGCAATAATTAAAAGTAGATACTGACAAAATATCAGCTCGTTCACGTAGAAGTCTCGTAATATGGTACAACATGCAAACATTCGACTAAAATGTGTTACGTCAGGTTTCATGTCACCAAGCTTCTGCCCGAGACTTCATTCGCGTGGAATAGCTAAAAAAAAACACCGTGATATGAAACATTCTTCATTGGTGCTCCGCTCCTATTGCTCTTAGCGTGATTGTATATAGCCTATAACCTTCCTCGATAAATGGGCTATCTAATATTGAAAAAAAATATTTAACTAGTTCCTGATATTAGCGCGTTCAAGTAAACAAAACAAACTTATCAGCTTTATCTATATATATATATATATATATATATATATATATATATATATATATATATATATAGATAAAGCATAAAATATATATAAGCAAAGTTTGTTTTCTTGTCCGAGGTAAACTCGATAACTACTAGACCGATCAGCATGAAACCAAAACCATTCGACGCGGAATTAATCGTAGATAGTTATAGGCTATATATATTTTTCCATGTTTTCTCAATTTGTTTGTTTGTTTGTCATTCACCGGGCGAAGCGGGCGGGAACGGCTAGTAAATTATATATACAAGATAAAACACTCTCACCGACACCACACCGTGTCAAAATCTCCGCTTCTATTATGTTACGTTGCAAAGAAATGACATTACATACCGAGACATTGTACAAAAATTTGACCGCGACAATTTTATTATATGTATAGAAAATGTAGCACAGTTAATATTACCATACATTAACGTGATGCTGTGTAAACACAGGTAATATATATCGGTATTAGAGATTTGTTCATTGTTCAATCTCACAAACGTTTAAGTATAATATAGTATTTGGTAATAATATTCTCTTAAGTTTTCGCGACTTGTACACATAATAAAACTACGTTTTAACGGTTTTAAGCGCGGTCATTGATTTTATTTTGGTTTCTCCGACGTTTCGGCCGCTTTTCAGTGGCCGTGGTCACGGAAGACAAAGATGACATTTGTCTAACGTGTATTGTCAAAGTTTTTATTCAGCCTACCGCCAACTTGTTCATTTTAATTATTTAGTTTTAATTTTGTTTATGGATATTATTTACTCTATGGGAGCCTAATCTAATTTTACCACCGCTTCATAACATGTTGTGGCTGAAGAGAAGAAGCGGCGCAAGAAACTCTTCAGCAAACATGCCTAGTTCTAAAAAAAATATATAATATTAAAATGGGTGGAAGGAAAAATAAAAGAAATTATCAGTCGGGTTGGTTTGTGTTTCCTTGCACGCAGAAAGAGCTCACAGTGTCTTGAAGTCTGGCAGTTGGTTTTTGCTGGGTTTGGGTCTAATAGTTTTGATGATCGGATCCCAAACAGGTGGTACCTGCTTGGGATAAAACAAAATAAAATAAATGACCGCGCTCAAAACCGTTAAAACGTAGTTTTATTATGTATTTGGTAATGTTCAGAATATTGATTGTTTTGTCTCTTGACGGAGTCTGGTACCCGGCCGCTAATGCCATATTCCCGTGCTGAATAGCAATGCGATGCCCCAAGTATATGCCAGTTAATTAGGACTTTTCTCAAGTGAGATCATAGGTCTCGATAAATTCGATAAGCTCCAGGACCCCCGATCTTAAGAACAACAACATATTTGCGGCGTCTCAAGTCCTGCCCTGCGACACCTGCGTCAGCTAACATAGCTGTGTCTAGAAGATGGGACGAAGCTAGTGACAACTCACGTGGCATCCCGCGATAAGGATCCTATACTAATTCTTTTATGTCGTAAGATATTGTAATAAATATACAGAGTAAAGGCAAGACAATTTATTTTAGATATTTACTTGGTAGTTGTTAGTAAGCTAATGTCTGTCTGTACGTCAGACAGTAGAGTAAATATTTAAATATATTATTCTTATGCAGCCAGGTATTATCAGTGAATCATCGCGTAGGTCTAACAAATTCAAATTGGACAAGTACATTAACCATCTGCCCGTAAAACTTCAAGTTAAAATTTTGTTGCCATTCGTTTTTCCACTTGTCCGTTGAAGCTTCACTTATGCTATCTGTCCCAGCACACATTTCAACTTTTCGCAGGTTTACTACAAATCATGATTTGATTAGGTACATTTTAATGAATGCATTTTTTATTTTATCAAACATAGAACTGAATTCGATCCTGAACTAAAAAACACATTCAGTTTACTCTAATATTATGCCACCTCTCACCACGTCTGTTCTAAAATTATGCCACCTTTCACCATAACCGGAACGCTTTTTCGTGACAGAAAAAAATCTATATAGAAGTTTCAATTCAATAAATATATTCTATTCTATTCCAATAGTACTAGCAGCCCTGTAACACGTCTGCAGTGTCGCTCGGCGTGGCCGGCATACGAATGAGCGTCCATCGCAGCTGACCCGCCCCGGGCCACGGCTGCCAGATAACTGATCTTTTATCGCGAATTGATGAATGTGCACACTAACACAACCAGATAACGGTGACCGGACTGACTTCTCATTGGCTTTGTTGCCCTGGTATTTATTGAGAGGAATGATTTCATGACGTTCTCATCTCTTTTTTATTGCAGGATTTCAGCAGACGGGTTACTTCATGGAACGCGGTGAACATCGTCTATGGACATTAGCGATACCAAAGGTGCTACAAACGCACTGCTGCTCTCTTAAGGGTGACTGGAACCTGGTCACTAATTTATAATTCAGTTATTATTTTTAAAGCCGGCGTGGGACGCGAAATGTGTTGACACTCTAGCGGCATCTTATCTTCCAGTGATTAAGTCAGGCGCTGGAAACGCTGCTTCAACAGCTGAAGATTTCGAACGGCGCAAATATGGAACCCTAGGAAGTTGTTGCATATTTGTGCCGTTTGGAGTTAAAACTTTAGGTCCGTACGGTCCACCGGCAAGGGGGTTCTTCAAAGAAATTTGTAAGAAACTCTTTGATACCACCCGTGATCAGAAAGCTGGTTCGTATTTCGCGCAACGAATCAGCGTGGCAATGCAACCAGCCTTCTGGGCACGCTTCCCTCTGGCAGCGCTTTGTTACATTCTTTATATTAATTTATTTAATTTGATGGGGAACAATATTTTCTAGCCAATATAATAAACGGCCTTATCGCTCAAAGCGATCTCTTCCAAGTAACTCTAAGCTCTAAGCTAGCGATGTAGGTCGTTAAGGGAAAAGGTGCGATAGATACATAAGCACTTAAACTAATTCAAGAATTAAATATACACATACTTAATTTTAAATATATACACATTTCATATATATATTTCAAAGTACATAAGTCATATTAATGTATGCAGCACGTAGCATGATTATTATGTTAATCAGACAGGTATTTGCGAGAAATAGTGCTATCTGAGTAAATTTCTGAATGTCAGCAATAATTTGGCAGTAAGGGGCAGCATATTTGAAAGTATTAGAAGTATGTCATATTTTTTTCAGTTATAAATATCAGTCTTCTATTGTTCGGACATTACCGTTTTGAGTCTTAATAATATCGATGAAAGTCTTGTCGTTTTGAGAAACCATGTTGATTTTCATTATATTTGACTTGTTAGAATATTTATAGAACTCTAGCATGACTAGGGAGGGATGTCTAGGTTAATTAAACTTTACAGTCGATTATTTTAAGTTTCAATTTCAATTTGCTTTAACGACGTTAAAGACCCAGATGGATTCTATACTTATCATTTGAAAGACGTTTAGTTATTACACGAAAACTACTTAAACAATATAAGAGTCTACTTAAAATTAAAATTTAAAAACAATACAATTTTCTCTTTTCTTCTTATATACAGCGTGTTTCAGACCGTGCGACAATAAATCAGACCACGTTTTCTTCATGACGTACTGCCCAAATACAAAAATGAATCAAGGTAATTTCTTTGGTTTAGCCACAGGACCTCATTTTTCATTTCAGAATATTACAACAACATGTATCAGTTATTGTGTCTAAATCGGTAGGTTAGTGACCAATGTATCATGTTTCCAGCTCGTCTCTTCATCATTAAACGCGGAAGTTGGTGATTCTTACGCTCTCGCTCGCGAACCAATATTTACAAGAAGTTCTTTTTTTATTCCCTTTTTATATTGTAATTAATTTGTTCGGTTGACAACGTCAACACGAAAGGCTGTCTACCGAAAATTAAAATAGTTAATATTATATTTATTCTTTAAAATGATTTTAAATTATATAGTGCAAATATTAACGATTTCATCAGATAATACGGTATAAATTTCCTGTTCTCTCCCATACTTCTCCTGTTCATCGCTTCCACCAGGACTATCCCAGACTACAATACCACTTGAAACCGTGGATAAAGTAGACTAAATTAAATATTTACTACGCAACCGACGCAGTTCTCCATAACAGGAACATGAATAATATGATGATAGTGAGGTATTCCGATTATGTATTATATGGCAATGGAAATTAAGGAAGAGAAGACATTTCTCCCTATCGTGAGACGTAGCAAGATAAACCAATATGCTACAGCGCAAACAATCACCAATTACATTTAGAAGAAGAGACAAGAAAACAGTGCCTGTGTCTTCGACAATATTAAGAACAATTTTTTTTTGTGAAGTTGATATAGATAGATTTTTATTTTAGAAATATCTTTAAGTCTTTAATTTAGTTCCTTTATATAAGTTTTAGGTTCAGTTTTGAATGCAACAGCTACAACCTGATTCGTCATTTGAGAACTTAGTTCAGTGTCATGAATGCTCCCAGGTACGATACTTCAAAGGTCAAAGAGGATTGAGGATCCATATCGGCAAAGCTCATAAGGATCGAGATGGATACTCAGCCTCTTTGCCTAACCCTCAACCTGTTTTTGACTCATTATCGGATAGCACCCAAATTCCATTTTGGCAAAGAATTTCAAAATTAAAACATTCGGCACCAATTTTAAAAAGAATCCCTCGAGCAGTAAGATCTAGTATATGTGAAATCTTCTCAAAATATATAAAAAAAGTCTTGGCTGAAAATACCTTACGTACCTGGGAGGATTTGTTACTGCTCCCTTATCAAATTCTCAATATAAATAAAGATGATCAAGGTACGGTTACATCTAAAATTAGGAAAAATTGTAAAATCATACAAACTATTGGACAGAGATCAGATACACAGATTAACCAAACGAAAAAATACCCAAATCGTAAAACTCATTTGAAAAATTTTATAGAATCAAAATTGTCAGACGGTGATATAAAGGGAGCAGCACGGATACTGTTCTCAAACGACGATGTAGCTCCTAATGATGAGACTACTCTGCGTGCTTTACGGGATAAACATCCACCTTCAGGAATCGCCCAATTACTGGATGACGATGATACTAATAACAGCAGTATCTACACTACCCCGGAGGAAATACTCAGGGCTGCTATGTCCTTCAGAAGTGGCTCAGCTGGAGGACTAGATGGCCTCACTCCACAACATTTGAAAGATTTGTTAAGTGGGGCCACTGGTACCTCGGGCGTGACACTTCTGAGAGACATAACAGACCTAATTAATTTAATGCTTTCGGGTAGTGTGAATATGGATATACTACCCATAATCTACGGTGCCAACCTATGCGCTTTAAAAAAAAAGATGGTGGTATACGTCCTATAGCAGTTGGCACCACGTACCGGCGCCTCGCAGCCAAAATATGCTGTCGAGCCATAAAAGACTTAAGCTCCAGCTACTTTCCTCCAAACCAATTAGGTTTTGGAACCAAAGGTGGCTGCGAAGCGGCGGTACATGCGCTGAGAACATTCGTCGGCAGTAATGTTTGTGAAGCCATCCTTAAGGTGGATGTCCAAAATGCATTTAATTCGGTCAATAGGTGCACTTTGCTGACAGAAATCAAAAACCTTTTTCCAAAAATTTACAATTACATTAGGCAATGCTATAGTGAAAATTCTTTTCTGGTCTACCAAGACAACCTCATATATTCGGCTACTGGTTGCCAGCAAGGTGACCCTCTTGGGCCAGCCATCTTCTCGCTTGCCATTCACCCAATCATACAGAAGCTAAATTCAAAATTTAACGTATGGTATCTTGATGATGGGACCTTAGGAGGTGACATAGACACTTTAAAAAATGACCTTAAGTATTTAATAAGTGAGTTTGGTAAAATAGGTCTGACTTTGAATTATTCCAAATGTGAACTTTTTATACACAATGCTACCGAAAACGACAACAACACTATTTCCGATTTTCAAGTTTTGGCCCCAAATTTAAGATTAGCAAAGAAAGACAATCTAAGCCTCCTTGGGTCCCCTATCTTTGATGAATCTTTTCCTTACTTCGTTGACGATAAAGTGCAAAATTTTCAGTCCAAAATTAAAAATTTAAAAGAAATAAGCGCACATAGTGCCTATTTTATTATTCGGCATTGCCTGTTTACTCCAAATTTCACGTACATTTTGCGGTGCTCTCCACTTTGGAGGCATCCAAATATTTTGTATAAACTAGACAACATTATTCGGCAAACCTTAACCTCCATTATAAACATACCTTTGGAAGATCGATCGTGGACGCAAGCATCCTTACCAATACGGTTAGGAGGCTTGGGTATACGCAAAATTTCCGACATAGCACTACCTGCCTTCCTGTCCTCAGTTTATAGTACTGTGGCCCTCATAGGACAAATATTAAGCCCGTCACTTAGTGGCTTTGAGGTCCCATACTTGACTGAGGCCAGAAATGCTTGGTCCTTGGCTTGCCCAACGCAAAATTTACCCGCGGAACCGAAGTCGCAGAAGCTATGGGACGGACCGCTCAGCAAGCTAATACAAGAGAACCTTTTGTCTTCCTGTATTGGCGAAACTGACCGCGCCCGTCTTTTAGCTGTCTCTAAATGGGAGTCAGGTTTGTGGCTCCAAGCCCTGCCCTCGGCGAATCTAGGCACTCTCTTGGATGACACTACATTCAGGATTGCTGCCTGCATTCGTCTGGGGGCAGGTGCTGTGGTGCCACATCGCTGTCGGTGCGGAGATAGAGTTGATGAGTTAGGCCACCATGGCTTGTCATGCGCAAGGAGCGCTGGTAGGATGTCACGGCATGCTACACTTAATGACATTATCCGTCGGTCTCTTGCCACCGCCGGGGCACCGGCTGTCCTTGAACCAAATGGACTGTGCCGCGACGATGGTAAGAGACCAGACGGGATGTCGTTGGTGCCATGGAAGATGGGACGCCCTCTAGTATGGGATGCAACTTGTGTCGATACTTTGGCGGCGTCCCACCTTTCAGACACAGCCGTGACAGCCGGGGCTGCTGCTGCACACCAGGAGGCCCTGAAATGTCGCAAATATATATCCATTGGTAGTGGGTACGTATTTGTGGCTTTCGGGGTCGAGACCCTGGGGCCGTGGGGGCCTGGAGCGCATCACCTCTATCGAGACCTCTCAAGGCGTCTTATTGAAGTCTCGCGTGACCAAAAGGCTGGCTTGTACCTAGGGCAACGAATAAGCGTTGCCATCCAACGTGGAAATGCGGCCAGCATTTTGGGCACGCTCCCCGCCGACAGCGATATGGAGTCAATTTTTTATTTATAGATCTATTTATATACCTATTGTGTAATATATTATTAAGTTATTTTTTAATAACCCGAAAAATCCACATTTAAAATATTATTTGTGAGGGTATAATGAAAAATTTGTTCGGAAATTTCAAAATTTTATTTTTGACATTACGGTTGATTTAATGGTACCAAAAAATTTGTATTGAGTACGACCGCTAAAGTTATCATTTATTGTCATTTGAAATGAAACACGCTGTATAATAATGAATGTTCGTCTGTATGTCCTTTATAGAATCGTAAACAGTCCATTCGATCATGTGATGATATTTAGCAAAGTTCTTGTGCATGAGCCAAAGAAGGTTTCTGAGTTGGTTCACAATTGGATCCGGTAGGTGGCGCTGCTGTCGGTATATCGATTGAAGTTTTTCCGGGCAGGACGACTTCTGCCGGGACAGCTATCTTCTTCTTCTTACATGTAAAAATGAATGTTTGTCTGTATGTCCTTTATAGAATCGTACTGTCCATTTAATCATGTGATGATCTTTAGCTAGGTTGTTGTGCATGAGCCAAAGAAGGTTTCTGAGTTGGTTCGCGACTGGATCCGGCAGGTGGTGTTGCTGTCGGTATATCGATTGATGTTTTCCCGGGCAGGACGAAGTCTGCCAGAATAGTTAGCACACTAATAAATACTACTATAAACCCTCCTGATAAAGTTCCTAAACCCAAAATTGTTTGACCTAATTGCAGTCGTGTACTGCGCAAATGAAATACAGACGTCCACATCGTCGCGTTGATAAAGTGAGCAATGTATGCCACACGTCAGCGCGTCAGCAAGCACGCCGCTGACGCGCTCACGACGCGTTTGCTTTTATGTAGGAAATTACATTCAAATTTGTTTTACCTGACGATCGAGAAACTGCTGACAATCTAAATAGTAAAGCAGATAGTTAAAGCAAGTGAAATATTTTTTACAATCCCCCTAACTGTGGCCAGTGGCTTCGCTAGCGTAGATTGAATAGTCAGAAAATAGTAAAAAGGTAGCCGTTTTTCCCCCCATTAAGGGTTGAATTTTTAAGGGTACCGATATACGTGTACCCTTATTTCTAGACAGAAACAGTATATAGTAGCTAGTTACTAACATAACAGCTACTAACCGTGTATAAAATGTTGTGCTTCTTTAAATATCCTTTCTTAGTGTGCACCTAAATTGTCGCTTCTTAGCGATAAAACCGCCTTTTGTGCATGTTTAAAATATTTTTAGGCTATATATAAGTCTTTCTGTGTTTAATTTAATATAATAGATCATCAAATGTATTAGTATAAGCATATAGTACTATACTGTTGCAAGTTACGGGACTCAAATTAAAAGTGCCGTTGGAAAGACTATAGAATTTATTAGAACTACACAAATACGTTCAACACAGGTACAAATATAACCGGACGCAACCAATAAAAACGTGATGCACTATTCAATAACACGTGCAAAGTCCGTCACTATATAGCTTATCGAATATATACACGTCTTGTCTCGTTTGGGAAAATCGCTAGACTGCCTCATCTCTCAGTTGGGGCATTGTTTTATACTGCACCAATACAGTATGCCTCGACACAATACTCGGCCGCATAACAATTATTTCAAAGAATCACAACTGACTAATGACAATAGGATGTTTTCCTAGTTACAAATTTTAAACACAAAGGGAACAAAAGAAGCCCAAATTCCGAAAGGCAATAAACTGCAGGTGTGAATTGTTCTTTGTTGGTCGTAACAATACAAAGTATAATAATAAGACCCTAGAATGTTTTACACAACAAAATTGTATATTAAAATATGTATTGTAAAACAAAACTGGTAATAAAGAGAGAATGAAAAGAAAACATAAAAAACAAGAACAAAATTACCCTGGCTGTCTGAGATTCCATCTATATAAGATGGAAAAACTGAATTAAAGCAAACTTTTTGTTAAATACGTGTTTTATTACATCACACACAAATTGGAGGGAAAAAAGAAGTGACAGCTTATGGCCGGGCTGCAAACAAGGTCATTATAAGGCAAAAGAACTCATCCATACAGCGTCATAAAAATATAAATTAGTTATTGCCAGAACATTGACAAACGTGTGCATCAGGAGGAGATGATAAAAAAAACTTCACATTGAAGCTGGCAAAACGTGATTTAAAGCTTTAAATGTCTAAACTGACAAGTTTTTAGTATTCGAATGTTACTGTCAAAATAGAGAGTTTGTCAACCAGCCCGTATGCGGCTAAGCGCCGCCAGTGCGCTGCATTGCGCTGACAACGTCAATCATTCGCAGCGCTAAACGAAATATTTGTGTGCCGAAAGCCCTGGCATGTACTGGGATTTCGATTAATTTTGTTTTAACAGAAACAACTTCATACTAGAAAGCAAAAATAAATAATTGAAATGAAATTTAATAGCAAGTAAATAAGTAGTACATGGTACATAAAAATTACTAAAATACAGAGAACAGTACAGATGGCGTCCCAAAGGAAACACTGTTTCCCGCGCTAGGTCTCCGAATTATCCGACTTCTTTCCACAACATCTTAAACTCGGTGTTAAATTTTCTTATATATAAATATGAATGTTTGTCTGTATGTCCTTTATAGAATCGTAAACTATACATTTGATAATATGATGATGTTTAGCATAGTTGTTGTGCATGAGCCAAAGAAGGTTTCTGAGTTGGTTCACAATTGGACCCGGTAGGTGGCGCTGCTGTCAGCATATCGATTGAAGCTTTTCCGGGCAGGACGACGTCTGCCGGGACAGCTAGTAAAACGTAAAAAAACAGTAACAAATGTGCGAAGTATAGTAATATTTATATTATTGTCAGAAATCTATATCTATACTAATATTATAAAGCTGAAGAGTTTGTTTGTTTGTTTGTTCGCGCTAATCTCAGGAACTGCGGTCCGATTTGAAAAATTATTTCAGTGTTGGATATTATATTTATCGAGGAAGGCTATGGGCTATGTATCATCACGCTAAGATCAATAGGAGCGAAGCAGCAGTGAAGAATGTCTCAAAAGCGGGGCGTTTTGAAAGCTAATTCCAAGCGGACGACGTCGCAGGTGCCGCTAGTATATAATAAAACTGTAGAAGTCAAATTTCTGTAAATGAAAAAAAAATGCTAAATAGAATTAATTTAGATTTTTTCAAATTTTTGGTTTCTCTGTCTGTTTGTACGGGCTATTTATTCTCAAGACCGATTTAAATGAAATTTTGTACGGTGGTAGCTAATATCCCCAGTCAACATATAGAAGGTGATGTTAGGAGCCTTAAGAACAGACGAGCGTGCATGACAAGAGCTATGAATGTCAAAGAAGCAAGTGAGGTGTGTAAAAATGGGCCTGTGTGGCGCTCTGTTGTTCGTGCCTACCCCGCAACGGACCTGACGTGAAGTTATGTATGTATGTAACATATAGGATACTTTTGATCCCGAAATATTAATAAGTTCCCGTGGAATAGTTAAAAAACAGCTAGTAATATATAAAGCTCCAGTAGAAATTTTATTGCTAGAAGGCGTAAACAAGTACACAATCTCACTCTTCGGTGTTGATACTCGCTAATAAGGGTTGGGTATAGGATTCGGAAGGTCGGGGTGGACTGGCACCTCTATCCAGAAATAAAGAATCAGATGCTATTGCCACGTTAGTTAGGAACACCCACTAAAACCCCTCGGTATTCGGTATATTTTTTATTTATTGCCTGAAGTTGGCAGACAGGTGGACGGCCCACCTCGTGAAAAGTGCTTATCGTCGCCTATAGACGTTTGCAACATCAGTGGTGTCACCAACGAGTTGCCATCTCTAACATATTTTATAATGCCTTCTAACGTAAGGGGGAAACTGTGCCGGGAAGTTCCCTCCAGATCATCGTTGTACGCGGAATAAATGTTTTAGAGAACCGTTGCGTAGTTGGGAGCTCTAGAAAATAGGGGTGAACATCCCATCGTTGGCGAGCAGTGGGGTTGTAGAAGTGAGAATCCATCCAGTATCACGCGTTCGTTTAGTCGACGATCCCATACTAACAGGTGATTTAGAATCGCTTACCCTTGGGAGAGACTTTGCATCCCTCTGCGTATTCTACCGCCTGTACATTGGAGAGTGTTCCGAGCAACTGTTTGATCTGGTTCCAACGCCTCATTTTTACAACCGCACCGCTCACCATCGACGGGATGTCCACCTCCATTTCCTGGGACTCCCACGCTCAACCGTATATACCGCGTACAACAATGATCTGGAGACAACTTCCCGCCGAGGTTTTCCATCTGCGCTACGACATGGGTCGTTTAAGAAGGGTGTTAAAATTTCTTAGAGGCCGGCAACGCCTCTGGTGTTGCAAACGTCCATAGGCGACGATAACCACCTTCCACCAAGCAGACCGCCCGCCTGTTTGCCTGTTTCAGGCAATAAAAAACTATAAAAATAGTATGGGATCGTCGTATACCTAGGTCACTGCTTTAACAGAAGTTAAAGAAACCTCATGTAATATTAAGCTGGAGCGCCTTAAAATCCACATAAATCTCCTTAATATCTTGGAGCGGCAGCCCGTGCGTAAGCTGGCCGCATGTGCGGAGGCCCGTATCGCGGTCCCCTGACAAATCGCATTATAAATCAGACGACGCGACCCGTGACCTGCGCAACTGATGCCCGCCGCGTTCAAACACCCAACACCTAGCCACGGTGCCTGGATCTGTTAACCAGTACCTATATTATATATGCATAGTAGCACCTTTAAGAAAGACTAGTAAATGAGTATGAAATGAGGGGATTATTAAAAACAATTATTTAAAGGAAAATACAAAATAAAAAGTTACAACAGAATCCGACTTTTGAAGTCAACAATATTGTCCACAGAAATTAATTTTATCCGTGCAGGATCGGAGTGAGAATACAACTAGGGAATTTGCCCGCCTGAATGGCTACCACCCCTGGTCAAGAGTACGCCGCCATAACAACCATGTGTTGTGTTCCGGTATCAGAGGCCAGAATCCAGTATCCTTTAAGAGAATAAGAGTGCATCAGCGCCTTTGTAGCACATTTGGTGTTGCAATGTCCATAGATTGTAACCACTTTCCATCAGGTGGGCCGTCGGCCCGTCTGCTGGACTCATGCTATAACAAAAATATTTATAAGTATATCAGTTACACGTCAAGCCAGCATTTCTTAGGCCTAGCTTGGAAAATTGTGTGGAGTATGTCATTTTGATGTGGTGATGTGTGATGATAGAGGATATATGCTAGAACTGTGGAGTATGAAAGAAAATATTATAGTGCTGTGTGATGATTGAGATAAGATGACAGAACTTTGTAGAAATTATCATATAAATACTTCTACATAACGTTAAAAATATTAAGAAAAAATATTTTTTGTAATGGGATCGTGTACTCAAATATACAAACTAGTACTCCAGAAACAATCAAAAAAGTTGACATTTCAATATGAAATATTTACAATTGAATTCGTAATGTTTTACAAACGAATAATCTCAAAAAACTTTACCAAAATCATTCGAATTAAATTTAAACAACCGATGCGTATCCCACGCCTTTGTGATCTGATAGTAAGTAAAAGAATTGACACATTCAAACGTTACTTTGAGAATATTGTAGGTATACAATTTTATTCAAAAATTTTATTCAATGGTTTATTACTGATTCATTGTATATTGTTATTTATTGTTTCTCATATATTTCAATACATGGACGCGTTACTTCATGTATCAACACTCAGTACGTCTAGTCGACTTTCACATATAAATGATCTCGATCATCATCATCATTATACGAGCGTTAAGTCCCGGTTGCGTTTGGAGCGATCACTTCGATGCCCAGGGTCCGCTTTCCTACTTTTTCTTCTCCACTTCGCGCGATCTTCGGCATCCCTTGTCCGTAACACAAGGGATGCCGAAGATCGTGAAGGCTACCGCGGATGCGGGAGTTCCTGACGCGGTCCTTTCGCGCGACTCCACACATCCACCGCAGCATATTCATTTCCGTGACACGCAGCTCCTGCTTGTGTCGCTCAAGTACAGGCCACGCTTCACTGCCATATAAAAGAACAGGTCTAATAATGGATTTATAGACCTGTCCTTTTAACTTAACCGGCATTTTGGGGTCGCAAATGACACCTGTCACCTCACGCCACTTGGCCCAAGCTGCTGATATTCGGGCCTTGACGTCATGGTCGATGTCCCCGGACGCGCTGAGTACAGATCCCAGGTACTTAAACTGGTCCGTGCGCACGGCCGTATCTTCGCCTATGCGCACGGACGTGGGATCCGTAACGTTGCAAGCCAAGTACTCCGTCTTCGCCACACTTAGTTTTAGACCGCCGTTCTCAAGCGACTCCTTCCACGCATTTACACGTCGCACCAGGCGGGCCCTATCCGCATCTGCCAACGCGATGTCGTCGGCATACATAAGCAACCATGGTGGTTGCTCATGTCGGTCTCTGATGTTGTTGGACACTTCGTCTAATATCACGCTGAACAGAAACGGACTGAGGACAGATCCCTGGTGCACTCCGACGGTTATAGCGAAAGGTGTAGTGTCGCCAACAGCGGTCCGAACTATGGAACGTATAATAATATGTTTTGTCACGATATATTATTTAAGATATTCACAGGTATGGTATAATTAGACGTGTTTGCATTTTAATTTCGGCACAGGATAATGCTAAACTATAAATCATATTGATAGAGAACTTGACATGGATGAACATTCGTTATTATAAACTGTGCTATTTAATGTTCATTTAGTGTAAATTATATTTGTATGAATTTACACAAGTAATATTAACTTTAATGTATTGTGTAAGAAATTGATATCACCCCAAAAGGAGGTTCAAATTAAATGATAAACTTGCATACGAGTAAGTGTAGTTAATCCTTAATCGAGATTGACAACAACTATCCAGAAATTTCGAACATAAAAAAGGGTTTTTTAATGAATGCCTGTGTGATTTATGACTGATATGTTTATTGATAAATAATTTATCGGCTTGCTGATATTAATGACTGATAAATTTTGTTCACACGACTCGAATGGTATCGATATGATTTATTCGATTATTTTTATATTCGATTCCGTTTGACAGAGGTTTCGTGGCGCGTAGTTTATGTGATATAAAAAGTCGATAGTTTTAAACGCTTTTGTGTCACTGTCATTTTGACAGCATAAAATTGGCATACTAATATTATACTAATATAGAACGTAGAGTGTAAAGCACTATTTTATATTGAATCCACACCAAAAAACTGATTCAAAGTTGTAAAAAAAATTGTTTTAAAAATTGTAAAAACTTATGCAAAACAGAACCAATCCACAAACATGCCAAAATTGGGTTAAGGATTCAGAAGGCTTTCAAAATGCACCTTCTATCGACTCAATAAGAATCATAACAATTTGACAACATTTACAGAACAAAATTTTTTTATCACAAAGTAGTTAACCCACAAAACACAAATAATAAACTAACAAGATCCACGACCCATGTTAATCCAATTTGAAATTATACATTAAAATTATACTTATTTATATTTTTTTCCCAAAATATACACACATTTTTTTGTATGCAAAATTTTAATAAAAACGGCTATTTCTCAAAACTGGCAGTATGTGGGTTGGTTCCATTTTGCATAAGTATGTTCACTTATGTTATGTTCATTATATATGGATTAAGTTTATGTGTATATTACAATGTTTTGTTTAAGTATTATTGTATCTGCAATATTTTTTTTGCAGGAGGTCAGCAGACAGGCAGACGGCCCAATTGATGGAAAGCGGTTACCATCGCCTATGCACATTTGCAACACCAAGGTGCTACCAATGCGCTGCTGCTCTCTTAAGGAAGACTTGGAACGAGGTCAATAATGCCGGAACACAACACAAGGTTGTTATGGCGGCATACTCTAGACCAGGGGTGGTAGCCATCCAGTCGGGCAAATGCTCTGGCTGTGGGTTGTGTTGTCGCCTCTTACGACAGGCCGCCCGGCCGCAGGAAATTGTATTCTTTCTCCGTTCCTGAACGGATAAAGTAATGCAAGTATCATTTGTAACATTTTTCATTACATTGACATTTATTATTTTATGTATGTATGTAGGAGGTCGAAGTACTACAACAGAGCGCTGGCGTACAAAAACCTAAGTTATGAATTTAGTAATAAAATAAATCGAACACAGTAAAAAAATCTATCGCGTCTGCCAACATGAAAATAAGATGTAGTGAATACCGTCTATATACAATTGAGAGGTTTTGAATTATAATCTGCATAATTACCACATCATATTAAAGATAAACTTTTCAGACACGTATTATTTCATAAAATTACGGTAAATTATGGAGAGCTACTCTATTCAAAACAGGCGCTAATCACAGAGTAAATAAAAATATAACTTTATTATTCAATTAATTGTATATTTAATTCTGTATGTATGTATGTTTAAAGAATAAATAACACACCCAATCACAACACACACACTCACTCTCGCACATACACACACTTACTCACACTAGCCTATTACCCAATAGCTCTCACACGCTTGTAACACTCATTAGTATTTTTCTCGATTAAATGTTTCGACTTTCTAGGGAGGGGGCCTGGTGATCAGTCAAACAGGTTTTTTTAACCTAATACAGACTATTCAGACACAATAAGCCAATTTAGGTTCTGGCTCCGAAGCCTTTGGTCTTATGAATCGTTGCTATTGTGACATTGACACATTGTCCAACTGTAAATGTCACAATAGCAGTGACATATAAAGAAACGACACAAACTTCACGTTACTACATTGCGTTACGTGACTATACGACATACGTTTTAAAATTAACGAATATTGTAACAAATAATAAATGAATATATACGAGAAAATTAAATCATTTTTGGATATCCTCCGTTCCTGTATCTACACAGACACCAGACTCTTTCTAAATCAACTTAATATGTATAATTACCTATCGTACTATGTTACATGTTTGATTTATTGAGAGCAAATAAATATATATTATTATTTAATGTTTTCTAAAGTTTTCGCGACTTGTACACATAATAAAACTACGTTTTAACGGTTTTAAGCGCGGTAATTTATTTTATTAAGGTTTATCCGACGTTCCGGCCGCTTCTCAGTTGCCGTGGTCACGGAAGACAAAGATGACATTTGCCAAACGTGTATTGTCAAAGTTTTTATTCAGCCTACCGCCAACTTGTTCATTTTAATTATTTAGTTTTAATTTTGTTTATGGGTATTATTTATTATACCGTTTAGAAATAAGAGGGTACAGAACAAAATAAATTGTTAACCTTAAAAAACTTCAAAACTAAAAAGTATAAAATAACATTTCTAAAGCTACTTTTAATTACAATATCTTATTTCTAATATATATTATTTTAAACATCTTAAGCTATTGGTGAGCCTACGAAAGGTGCCGCCCGCCTAAACAAATATAGGTCCCAAGAAACGGGAACGGAAAAATAAATCACAACAAATGATCGTAAAATGAAAACTACTGGGCCAAACTATGTTAAATTTTTAGGGGACCAAATGGCAACTATTCCGCATAAAACTAAAGAAGAATCACATAAATTGGATGATAAATCTCAGCGTAATCGGTGTACATCCATAAAAAAATACCGGCCAAGTTGAGAACCTCCTCCTTTTAGAAGTCGGTTGAAAAGATAACATGACAAGAACAACTATGTAACGAAATAAATGTAATATTATGTATGGACAGTAGAGGTAAGTTAAATTACATACACATATAGAGGACATAATAGAAACATCGAGGTAAGGTATTGATATATTGTTACTTGGTTGCACAATATTAAAATAGATGACGCTGTTCAAAACCGAGCAAATCCTACATGGTGTGGACGTGTTCTTACGAAATTAAAGGTAGTATTATGTTTTTGTCAATAACGTGCTTCTTCTCCTCCAGCTATAACACGTTGCGAAGCGATAGTAATGACAGACTAGGATCGGCTCCGCCGGCGGAGTCGTTAACGAGTCCCCAAATATTCACTTCAGCCTGTTGGCTTAGCTCATTCAGCCCTTTGCGGCCTGTTCCCAATATAGAGTCAATCCCCCGCAGCGGTCGAGCCGAGGTCGAACCTTACAGGAGGTGCCTCCTCGAGCGTGCTGCATCCGGGCTGAACGCCTCCGCTCCCACTGAGTCGGGAAGCCCACAAAGCCCGGTATCGCTGAAACAGCTATCTGCGGCTATTCAGCTGAGTCAGTTAAAAATGACTTTTAAAGTAGCGCAAACGTTGACTTAGAAATGGTCGTCTCTACTGAATAGCTATAGGGTAAATAAATTCAGCACATCTCTCTCTCCATCTTTTGCGATACCTAACATAAAGTATTCAGTGAAGTTAAAACATTTTGTACCATTTGTAAATTCGTCACCCAGAATTTTACGTTTCCGCAGTTAAATCGTAAACGTCAATTGCCAAACTTGTCGCGAGTAATCAAGTAATAAACTGTTTAATTCAGTTTATGAACAAAGTTGGCAAACTTAAGTATGGCATATGAAGAAATATTGCACGCAGTCGCATGTGGTGTAAAAATAGAAACAATTTTAATTTAATCTCCAGTACTGCAACGTGAATACATTTTTCCTAGTAATATTTCCCCAGTGAACTATACTACTGTGCATGCTGTGAAAAATGACGGCTCAACTTGACTCCGTTTAGAAATTTTAGATGATACGACTGAACGATTTTTACCTATTTACTAGCTGTCCCGGCAGACGTCGTCCTGCCCGGTAAAAAATAGGGGTTGATCGTAGAGGGTTGAAAATCTAGGGTTGTATGTATTTTTGTATGTTGTATCATAAAAAAATAGAAATTAAAAATTTTGTCTAAAAAATAAAAAATAAAAATTAGGGGTGGACTACCCCTAACATTTAGGGGGATGAAAAATAGATGTTGGCCGATTCTCATAGATACCGGATAAGCACAAAAAATTTCATCAAAATCGGTCAAGCCGTTTCGGAGGAGTATGGCAACGAAAACTGTGACACGAGAATTTTATATATTAGATTTATTTTCTTTGGGAAACATACAACATTTAATACTGTAACAAGTGCGAGGCTCGAATCAAAATGCCGTTTGAATTACTATAGAATTTATTAAAACTATACAAACGCGTATAACACAGGTACAAATATAACTGCACGATTCAATAACACGCGCAAAGTCCGTCACTATATCGTTTATAAATGTACGCGTCTTGCTCGTATCGTAATCGTCACTTGACTGCCTCAAGTTCGGGCATCGTTTTACACTAAAATGTACAATACAACAATCGACCGCGTGGACTGAAGTTTCCGAGAAACCGTAATCTGCACACCTGCGGCTATAAACAAGTACAATAACAATATGTTTTTCTTAATTACAAATTTTTAACACGTGGTAAACAAAAGAAGTCCAAATGCGGGTAATAAACCAGGAGTGCTTTTACTTTGTCGGCGTGTAACAATATTCTTAAATATAAACATCACATTAAAATTAATACATATATCAATCAAGTTTCCATTAAAACATAATTTATATAATAAAAATAAAAAATAGCTTGAATAGTTATTTATAAAAAATGAAATATACATACATACATACATAACTTCACGCCAGGTCCCTTGCGAGGTAGGCACGAACGACAGAGTGCCATACAGGCTTATTCTTACATACCTCACTTGCTTCTTTGACATTCATAGCTCTTGTCATGCACGCTCGTCTATTCTTAAGGCTCCTGACATCACCTTCTGCTAATACCTACACGATCAATTTGATCAAAAAATGAAATATATTACAATTAAACGAAAACTACATAAAATTTCTATTTAATTCACATGAAGTCAATATTGAACAAACAAAACAAAATCACCATAATAACTAATAAAATTGAGATAAAAAAGGAAAGTATAAAAAGAAAGTTTATGTCATTATTCTAAAAATTGTAAGTCATTGGATCATTCTAAATTACATCATTTTTTTGGGTCTTAAATTAAGTTACCTATGAAAGAATCAATACTAGTAAATAGTGTATTGTACTGCTGACAATTGCGGTACAAAAGTCTTTTTGGACAGTTAGTTTTTATAAGTGGTATTGAAAGTAGGGATTTAATTGCATTTATCGTTATTATTTATTTACCAGCTGTGCCCGAGACTTCGTCCGAGTGATTTTTTTGCGGAACCCTAAAAAAAGTTAAGAAAAGAAGCTTCCAGTTAAACTTGTATCAAAATCAGTCGAGCCGTTTAAAATTTAGCAAGAACATCCAGACAGATATAGACAAACAAAAAAATAGGAAATTATTTTTTGGTATAATTACCAAGTGTAATTATCATCCACCAATAAACCCGATTGTCGACATCACGCATACCAAAATTTCTAAGAAATTCTAATATACCGAAATTTCTACGTAGTTCATTCACCAAGATGCCTCAATACCACAAGTTATGAATAAAATAAATAAAAAAAAATTACAACAAAATTACTGGTGCAACAAGAGGCGTCAGACAAAAATAACAGGCTTCTCTCCATTTAACGACAACTCTCTAATACGCCATAAAATGGATCGTCCCTTTACTGTCGTTATATAGAGATTATAATGTTATTGGAATGTACTGTATGTACTACACGCCGTATTACGAAATAGAAATCTTTCCTTTTCTTTATTTTATAATATGAAAATTGTATGGTCGAATCGTAACATGTAAAAATGTGTATCATTTTTGATGCAGTGTTGCAGATGGCGTCGTGGTCGTGAGCCTTCCGTGATTAATGGCATAACGTGAACACTTCGTCTGTAGGGAATGTATAATTAGATTTTCATAATAATTTACATCAACGTGTTCTTCGATCTCCACTCGGTCTTGTAACGAACTTTTTAGAATAGGACCGTGCTGGTCGTCCGCTAACCAGACGACTGGACGGACGAATAATATGACGCTTCAAGAAGAATCTTGCTTGTCATCTACTATAAACTATATCCGTGCAGGAACGGAGAAAGAATACAAATTCCTGCGGCCGGGCGGCCTGTCGTAAGAGGCGACAAAACAACCCACAGCCAAGTGGTAGGGCATTTGCCCGACTGGATGGCTACCACCCCTGGTCTAAAGTATGTCGCCATAACAACCCTTAGTTGTGTTCCGGCATTAGTGACCAGGCTCCAGTCTCCTTCAAGAGAGCAGCAGCGCATTAGTAGTACCTTTAGTGTTACAAATGTTCATAGGCGATGGTAACCGCTATCCATCAAGTGGGCCGTCTGCCTGTCTGCTGAACTCCTGCAATAAAAAAAAAATCTACTATAAATTGAATTTCTAATAATCGTCAAACGACCGATACGATAAGTCATAAATAAGCATAGCATAACATATATATGTGGTTTAATTTACTTATAAGCATATAACTTGAAATAAATAATTAATTCTTCAAGTAATTGTGTAACTTACTTCTGTATAAAACTTATAGAAAAGCAAGTATAAAGAAAATCAATTTTTAGCTAGACGTGTTGCTGGGGAGTTTCTTGCCGCTTCTTCTCCTTAACAGCAATAACATGTTGCGAAGCGGTGTACATAGACTAGGAAGTAAAAATTAACTTTAACTTGTATGTATGACCTTCAAAAAGTGTTCTCGTCTCTCTTCTCTTCTGTTTTGCAACATTTCTAAGCATACATACATACATACATAACTTCACGCCAGGTCCCTTGTGGGGTAGGTAACAACAGAGCGCCATTTAGGCTTATTCTTACACACTTCACTTGCTTCTTTGACATTCATAGTTCTTGTCATGCACGCTCGTCTGTTCTTAAGGCTCCTGACATCACCTTCTGCTAGTACACGATCAATTTGATCATGGAAGATGTGTCGTGGCCTTCCGCGACTTCTGCATCCATCCACTTTTGCATTGTATATCTTTTTAGTCATTCTTTCATCATACATTCGTTCTACATGCCCGAACCACCGGAGTATTCCTTTCCTTACCTTCACCCGACACTCTCTTTCAGACCAACTCTCTTTCTTACTTCGGTATTACGAACGCGGTCTGCATTTCTAAGCATACATAAATAATCCGTTTGAAGAGAAAAAGTGATTGCTTCGGGGGATGAGGTATTCGAGATAATCCTGAAATATAGTGTATGTACACTAAAACACTGCTCTAATTAAGTATAAACAAAGCATGAATCATTTAGAGCCATGTAATGCCCGATGGTTTCATGTAGGGTTGTCAGGAGAATAATTAAAATTTGATTTTTATATCTATAAAGATAAATAAAATTGGAGTGTCTGTTTGTAATGTCAAAATTAGCTTTTTACTAGACGCATATGAAAATATACATACATATAGTCATGTAGTGGTCGCCCGTGGTCGAAATTCGACTATTATAATTAATTTAAATGATAAGTTTGATTGTTTCTGTTGTCAATGACTACTTCTATAATCACAGTTTTCGCCAAGACTACACTGACAATTTGACTTTAACAACACTGTTAATTTGACTTTAACAATAAACAAGGAGTATGTATATATAAATATATATATATATATATATATATATATATATATATATATATATATATATATATATATATATATATATATATACTAGCGGCCCCAGCAGACGTTGTCCTGCTCTGAAAAAATAAAAATCTATGACCCGATCCCAGCGCCACCTACCAGTTCCAATTGTGGATTTAAACCATCCGGGGATCCACTCAAACACACAAAAACAAAATCGCTCCCCGTTGTTAAGAGGATTCTAGAACCCGATCTCAGCGCCACCTACCGGTTCCAACGGTATAAAAACTATCCTATCTTTCAAGTTAGATCAAACTGCACACGGTGTGCAAATTTGATTAAAATCGGTTGAGTAGTTTAGGAGTCCATCGCGGACAAACATCGTGACACGAGATTTATATATATAAGATATAAATATATGCATGTGTGTCAAATATACGATAGTGTGTATAATGTTTTTTTAGCATAACTAGCTGCCCCGGCGGACGTCGTCCTGCCCGGAAAAGCTTATCATTATAATCGATATGCCGACAGCAGCGCCACCTACCGGGAGTGAACCAACTCAGAATCATCTCATCATCAAATGTATACTTAACGGTTCTATAAAGGATTGAATAGGATAAAGGATGAAAGGACAGACAAACATTCATTTTTATATATCAAGATTTAAAAAAATATTATAATCCGAACTCCTCTACATAAGCTATAAGTGTGCCAAATTTTATACTACTCTATCCACGCTATTTTCGTAAAAAGGGGTACAACATTTTCCCTGTGTTTTTGCTTTACATATTTGCTATTGATCAACAAATAATTAATATTGTTTTTTTTTATACTGCCCATTTAAATCATTCCCAGAAAAATTCCCGCAAGATTTCAATGAGATTTTTACGCGAATCCCAAACAAATAGACAAGAAAAAATGGAATCGCGTTCTCCGTCGTCTATATAGTGCATTCCAGTTGTGTTTTTAAATAGCTTCAATTTCTCTTTCTTTTCTTTCACCATATCCCAATTATTTGGGGTCGGCACAGTATGTCTTTTCTTTCCACACTCTACTCTGACGTGCATCTTCTGTCACACCACATATCATCATATCGTCCTTAACACAATCCATCCATTTTTTTTTGGTCTCCGTTTCCATTTGTACCCCTCTATCTTGTAGTTTAACATTCTTTTTGTCGCGTGACTTTCATCCCTCCTCCTTATATGCCCATACCTACTTAATCTTCTTCCCCTTAATTTTTCATTGACGGGTGCAACTTTCCGAAAGATCCCCTTATGTACTCATTTCTCACTATTTAATAGTTTCAATAAAGTGACTGATTATAGTATTTAATAATGGGATCACTCTCCTCCCACCCCTAGCAAACGAGTCGTACATACAAGCACGGCGGGGGCCCGGGGGGTGGTACGCACGGCGCTGCACTCAACAGTGATTTATGCCGCGATTTGTCGACGAGCCAAACCGCGCCTCGCTCACCGCACGTAATGTTGTGTTACACCATAAATTGTGCCGGGAACACGTATATTTGGTATTTGCAATCAACGTCAAAGATATTGGCTGAATTAGGCCCTAATTTATTGTATTACAGGCTTATTAAGCCTTCTCTATAGCCATTAGATCGTCGTAAAAACTACAAGGAACAAGAATGACACCCACCATTATAACGTGTTGCTGTCATGTTTAGTAAGTTTTACGTTCGGTAGATGGAGTTACGGGTATTTATAATTAGGTACTTTTAAGGTAGTGTTTCATCTGCATTAGTGTTAAAGATTTAGACTATTTCTCGCAGATAAATATCCGTGTAAGAATGGAGAAAGAATGCAATCTCCTGCGGCCGGGCGGCCTGTCGTTAAGAGGCGACAAAACAACCCACAGCCAGGTGGTAGGGCATTTTCCCGACTGGGTGGCTACCACCCCTGGTCTAAAGTATGTCGCCATAACAACCTTCAATTGTGTTTCAGCATTAGTGAGCAGGTTCCATTCTCCCTTAAGAGAGCAACAGCGCATTTGTAGCACCTTTAGTATTGCAAATATCCATAGGCGATGGTAACCGCTTTTCATCAAGTGGGCCGGCTTGTCTGCTGAACTCGTGGATTAAAATATAATGGCTTTGGGTTTATTGCGTTATTTAAAATGTGTCATTGTTAATGATATTAATTATTAACAGTTAACATAAAATATGTATCCACTGACGCGACTATGCGTTAGCTGAATTATGTTTTAACATTTTAGAGAAGAATCATTCAGCCACAGTCTAAGGTACTTAAAGAAGCATTCAAACTTACTCTAACTGAATATGAATAAGACCGTTAGTCTTTGACACCAACGCAGATGAAGCCCCAGCATTATTATAATCGCTTAATCTGTGTTAAACGGTCACTAGAACAATAGCACCAACTGTTGCGGACAAAGAGCACTCCGCTGACCCGCCCACCGGAGCACACCACTCCGCGCCCCGCATACCGCCGACGCCCATAGCTCGCACAACTAGCAGCTAGGCGTCTGGTGGAACGTGGGTTATATAAGCGGCCTTGGAGGCCGGAAAAAAGGGTATTAAACCACTCTCACTCAGATACTCTAAACTCTCGCACAATTACTTGTCCATTCCAATACGTATATGTACTCGTATAATTTAATTTATGCAAATAACTTAATGATGTTACGACCGAAAAAGACCAATTCACACCTGCAGTTTATTAACTATTTGCTTTTCTTTTGTTTACCTTGTGTTTATTTTTCTAAGAAAAAAAATAAAAACTTCGTTTAAAAAAACCGACTTCAAAAACTAAAATGTATAAAATAACTTATTTCTAAAGCTATTATTATTAATATATGTTATCTAAAACATCTTAAAGTCGGTGCTTAGTAATTTGCAAAATATAGTGATTTTTATTATGTTTTACTTTGCACCGACTTCAAGATGTTTTAGATAATATATATTAATAATAATAGCTTTAGAAATAAATTATTTTATACATTTTAGTTTTTTAGTTTTTGAAGTCGATTTTTTTAAACGAAGTTTATATTTTTTATTTGTGACTTTGTAGTGTCTGGCTATGTATGGGTGGACCTACGAATGCTGCCGCGCTTCTTAAAAAATATAGGTCCCAAGAAACGAGAACACGGAGTAAGCGGCGAACATACATAAAAAAAATTAAGAAAAAAAAATGATCCCGACGAATTGAGAACCTCCTCCTTTTTTCGAAGTCGGTTAAAAAACAGCCCATCGTGTATTGTAATCTTTATGATAATCATTAGCCAGGTGTGATTCTTGGAAATTCAGTCCACACAGTCGAGTAATATGTTGATTCATATTGTATTTAAACTACAAAGCTATGCCCCAACGGAGGGGTGGGGCAGTCAAGCGATAACCACAAGCGTGTCAAGACGTATGTACAGTCGATAATCTATATAGTGATGGACTTTGCGTGTGTTATTGAATCGCTTGTACTGATTGTGTTCAGTTATATTTGTACCTGTGTTATACGTGTTTGTAATTCTATAGTAATTCCAACGGCATTTTAATTCGAGCCCTGCAACTCGTAACAATAATAATCATACATTCCAGTCTATATCGAGTTTCATTTTTAAAAGAAGCAACTGCCACCAATACTAACATTATCCCACATGGAGCAGTAACATGTGAATAAGTGCGAAAGAATAAATGTAAAAACATTTTTATTCATAACCGAAACAAGATTGAAGATTAAAACTTTTTAAAAATGGCAATCGCGCTGTTAGCTGTCTTGTCCGACTTGGAATGTCCAAACAAATAAATTAAGCAAGTTCTCCAATTAGACTACTTGAAAATGCTTTTAATTGAAGATATTTCTGGACGCCTACGTAACTTAAAGAAAACTTTGGTACTGTTATTCGTCGTACTAAGGTAGCTTACTTAAGATTACGCTCAGAGTCAGATGTTATTGTTATACTGTTACATGCCGACAAAAAAAAGTGAACGCACACCTGCCTGCCATGAACCTGGTTTAATACCTTTCCCGAATTTGGATTTCTTTTGTTTACATTGTGTTTTAAATTTGCAATTACACAATATTCTATTGTTATTGTACTCATATATGGCCGCACATATTATTATGCAGATTACTTTAAAAACGTTAAAAAATCAAAACTACTGGTCTGATTTTAAACATATTGGCTGTGTTAGATAGCCCATTTATCGACAAAGGCTTATATATTATCACGCTAATAGGAACGGAGCACCAATGAAGAATGTTTTAAAATCGGGGGTTTTTCTTAAATTACTTTCTTTTCCACGCGGACGAAGCCGCCGGCAGTAACTAGTTTTGGACTATATAACGATTTTCCATCTCAAAGCAGCTAGTTTTATAATATTATAGACTCCTGAAAAGGTAAAAATACGAAGTGTAGTAGTAGGCTATAATTTACTAACTTTCCCATCAAGTAAACCCAGTCAAACCTATCTCAATTACAAGTCGTAAAACGAACTACGTAAAATAAAAAAGTTCCAAATAATTGAGTTTCCGATTCTTCACAGTCACCCTGAGAAAGGGATACCTGTTCGTCTCCCCCTAACCGAATTATCCCGCAAATCCAGGGTCCTACCGCAGAAGGACGTAAGTAATAACAAGTTTTTGTATATAAAATTTTTACTTCTCATAATTGAAGACATGAGTGGATGAAGGTGATATGTCGCATATTTGGTTTTTTGCTTTTTTTTGCGTAAATGAATGTTATAAGTCGATACCAAATGACAACAGACCTTAGACCATAGATATAAGGCATATTTAAAAAATAAAAAGTTGCTAAAGGTGTTAAGTGCAGTTCAGTTTCAAATAAAAGTAAAACTTGTATCTCGATTTACTCAGAATTGGAATTATGCGACTTATCACCTTCATCCACTCATGTCTTCAATTGTAAAATAGGGCATTTTTCCGTCTGGATGACTACCACGCCTGGTCTAGAGCTTGCTACCATAAAAACCTTGAGTTGTGGTCCAGCACTAGTGGCCTGGCCACCAGGCCTCCTTTAGTGTTGCAAATATTTATAGACCACGGTAATCACTTTCCATCACAGTCAAGCCAACTATCTGCTGCACTCCAGCAATAAAAAAAAATGTAGAGAATAGGTGTCATAATAACACTATGAAAATCACAAGCACTTCATCGCTATTCGTACATACACAATGAAGGTTGGAGGCCATGAACGTCAACTATTTTATTTCAACCAATTGGCTAAAAAGGTATTTAATCCCAAAAATATCTCACATTTCATAACTAGTCTACAAATCAGATACAAATTAGGTACTTTCTTAGAAAAATGACTTCTACATACATAGACAGATAACTTTGTAGGTGGATAGATATCCATACTTCTTTCCGCCTTATACTAGCTAGTACACGGTTTGGCAAAAACATGGTTTTGTTCTTGTTTGGTAGATGTAAAATTATTTTTCACAAATTTACTTAACGATCAGAGTGTGTTTTGTGCATCTATATTTTTATTACATGAGTTCAGTAGACTAGCAGACGGCCCACCTGATGGAAAGGTGTTACATCGCCTATGGATATTGTAACACTAAAGGTAATATCAATTTGCTGCCGCTTTCTGAAGGCAGACTGAAACCTGGCGACTAATACCGGAATAAAACACAAGGCTGTAATTGTGTCATATTTCAGACCAAAGGCCGGGCAAATATCCGCTACTGGGTATGTATTGTTTTGTCGCCTCCTACAACTGGTTGCTCGGCCACAGGAATTTGTGTTCTTTTTCATTCTTAGACAAACAAAATGTTTGGTATGTATGTGTAGTGTATCATTAACCTAACATAATACAGTTTGTAAAAATACCAAAACGATTGTTATCACGTCGGTTTTTATACATTTAGAACCAGTAGTAAGATGTTCGACTGTCAGTAAACGTCAGTACATTATCTTGAAAGACCCTCAGCTGCGTTGTAAAACCTTCACATAAAAAAGAAAAACTCCTAATTAGTAACAAATGTTCGCTCGTTTTGGAGTTCGACTCTTATATAAAGAGTCACAGATTAACTTTAATTCATACAATTTCTATCGAAACTTATCAGTGGTTGAAAAACCGCGTAGAGTATACATTCACTCTGTGTCAATTAGCTACATTATTGAAGCAGTAATGGTTGTTTTCTCGTTAAAAACTTGGCCAATTTGCTGTTTGTCTTAGAAGGCGCGTGTTGATGTCGTTTGTTGAACGTTTCGATAAAGTTAACCATTTATCTCAATGCGATTATCTATACATACAGATAAAAAAAAATCGGACAGGGGGCGCCCGGTGGGACGTGTAAATGCGTGGAAGAGATCGCTAGAGAACGGTGGTCTGAAACTAAATGTGGCGAAGACTGAGTACTTGGCCTGCAACACTACAGATCCCACATCCGTGCGCATAGGCGAAGATACGATCGAGCGCACGGATCAGTTTAAGTACTTGCGATCTGTCCTTAGTGCGTCCGGGGATATCGATCACGACGTCAAGGCCCGTATCACAGCAGCTTGGGTCAAGTGGCGTGAGGTGACAGGTGTCATTTGTGACCCCAAAATGCCGGTCAAATTAAAAGGACAGGTCTATAAATCCATCATTAGACCTGTCCTTTTGTATGGCAGTGAAGCGTGGCCATTACTTGAGCGACACAAGCAAGAGCTGCGTGTCACGAAGATGAATATGCTGCGATGGATGTGTGGAGTGATGCGGAAAGACCGGGTCAGGAACTCCCGCATCCCTGGCAGTCTTCATGTCCGTGACGTAGCAGACAAACTGCAAGAGTGTCGCTTACGCTGGTACGGCCACGTTTTACACAGACCGGCTAATTACGTGGGGAACAAATGTCTAGCCATGCCGCCTCCGCCAGGTCCCGGTCGAAGGGGAAGGCCCAAGAAATGCTGGCTTGACGTCGTGAAGGATGACATGCGTGCCAATGGTCTCAAAGCAGGGGATGCTGAAGACCGCGCGAAGTGGAGTAGGAAAAGTAGGAAAGCGGACCATGGGCGTCGGAGTGAACGCTCCAAACGCAACCGGGATTTAACGCTCGGATGATGATGATGATGACAGATAAAAAAAATAAGTATTTGTTTGTAATGTCAAAATGCTTTTTGTCTGCTGCCTGGATGTTTCGGTTGATCTCTGAAACGGCTAGACTGATTTTGACGGGGCTTTCACTGGCAGATAGCTGGTGTTATGAGAACTTACTTAGGCTACTTTTTTAGGGTTCCGCAAAAAAGTTCCGTGCAGGCGAAGTCCTGAGCACAGCAGGTCTGTAATAAATTGAAATTTCGTCTGTAATTTAAGTAAGTGGCAAATTTTATTGAAAATTTGCTTTTTATATTGTTGCAACTGAAGTGTTTTGAGAAACCGAAAATTCCAATAATCCTTTTCGGAACACGTTCTTTATTAGCCTTGGTACTTTAATTGGATTTTCTTAAGTTTAATACAATTAAAAATACGGTGTGACTATCTGTACGGGTACTGGACGAATAAATTATATTTATTCGTACAGACATTCAATTATTTAAAAAAAAAATTAAGAATGAATTGGATGATTAGCTTGTGTTTTAATTAGGTTAGGTTAGGTTTTTTTTAATGACATGTTTTAAAGAATTATTGAAAACATGAAAATAAAAATACATAAATAAATTCTAAAATGAGGGTGGGGTATATATACACGGCACATTTATTTATTATGAACAAATCGGAACATTTTTAATATAGGTTAGTTATTTTTTTTATAACCACCCAAAAATAATTTTCCGACACATACACGATTAGTCCCTATGTGTACTGGCGCTGTACATTACGGAACAAGATCTGCTTATATGTTACTACAAAGTATACGCGAGTATTTGCGTACTGCTCTTGTATGGATTGGAAGAACTTCGTAAAATACTTATTTTCAATCTTTAATTAGGTTAGGTTAGGTTTTTTTTGGCCGAGTCTTTTTAAGAACATTTTCAGTACCCGTATTAATAATTATAAATTGTTCGTACAGTATCCGTATTAATAGACTCAGACATTCGACGTGACTATTTGTACGGGTACTGGACGAATAAATTATATTTATTCGTACGGTACCCGTACGAATAGACTCAGCCTTAAAAATATGTTTTAGCCGTTTAAAGTACTTAAAACTGTTAAAAAATACTTTAATTATGTTGTCTTAACTGTTCACTGTCACTTACTTGCGTTAATTTCTTTAGTGTTGAATTGTAACAATCTATTGTCAATAGCTAGTCCTTTTGCATTCATGGACTTCCAAGTAAGAAGATGTCATAAACTGTTTTTATTGTTCAAATTTCACTGCTATTTCTTAGAGGTCATATTGTTTTAGATAAAGCTTGCAAGTTTAAGAAATTCATGTCATTCATTTGTTTTGCGAACATAAGTCGGCTCGCTGAGACAGAGTAAACCCCTAGTGGAGCCCGAGCCCAACAGTGGGACATTTATGGGCTGTTATTATTTATTATGCATAAGAAATAGACATATTGTACCCAAATAATTGGGGGAGATGAAACAGAAGGTATGTCGCTTAAGAAACCTTTGCAATGAATAAGTACCAAGAAATTTCCGAAACATCTCCCACGGAGCAAATTTTCAAAAACTTTTAAATATAAATCCGCCAGCAAAATCAACTTGAAAATTCAAGTCAAAGACCAACAGTCTCGTCCCCATAGACTGTAAACGTCGGACTTGCAAACTCGAGTCGAATACAACGGTTAGTTACCGACTCCGCTCGCAATTACTTGCCTGAACAATTACCAAATTGAGTTAGGTAAGAATTTTAAACGAAGACTCCGCTACGAGACTGTCTTTAATATAGTTTAACTGCCAACTGAGATATATGAGTTTCAAAAATTATAATGTACTAAATTTTGCCCTCGCCTTCACTCGCATTATAAAAGGATATCGTATTCGTCAGTGCACCTTGTAACTTAATTTATCTACAATCTTATGTATACATGGGGGTAGGCAGGGTGTAGTTATTGGTATTTAATTAGTTTGGGAAACATACAATAAACTAAACTCTTCATAAGCAAAATAGGTCTATTTATTAAGGAACTAAAAGAATAAAGATAAAAAATCATAAATAAAACTAATTACAAATTAATATATACCAAAAATAAATATAAATATAACTAGACTTACAAACTAATAATATATAATTAATAAATAGACTTCAGGTCGCTGTTGGCGGGGAGAATGCCCAAAATGCTGGCCGCATTTCCACGTTGGATGGCAACGCTAATGCGTTGCCCTAGGTGCAAGCCAGCCTTTTGGTCACGCGAGACCTCAATAAGACGTGTTGAGAGATCTCGATAGAGGTGATGAACTCCAGACCTACACGGCCCCCAGGGTTTCAACCCCGAAAGCCACAAATATGTACCCACTACCAATGGATACATATTTGCGGCGGTAATTAATATTCTTAAATATAAAACACAATATTAATACATATATCAATCAAGGTTCCACTAAAAAATGATTTATATATTAAAAATAAAAACTGGCTCGAATAGTTAATTACATACATACATACATACATAACTTCACGCCAGGCCCCTTGCGGGGTAGGCACGAACAACAGAGCGCCACACAGGCCCATTCTTACACACCTCACTTGCTTCTTTGACATTCATAGCTCTTGTCATGCACGCTCGTCTGCTCTTAAGGCTCCTAACATCACCTTCTGCTAATACATGATCAATTTGATCATGGAAGGTGTGTCGTGGCCTTCCGCGACTTCTGCTTAGTTACTTACATAGTGACTTAGTTAATTACAAATTTAAAAAATATTACAATTATACGAAAATCAATTTATATGAGGCCAATATTGAACAAAACAAAAAAAAATTCACCACAATTATTACTAATGAAATACTCGTAGAGATAAAAAGGAGAGTATAAAAAAAGTCTGTCATTATACTAAAAATTGTAAGTCATTGAATCATTCTAAATTAAATTATTTTCTTTAATTTAAGTTACCTTGACTCTTCAGGTGATCAGAAAATTGGTGCTTACCGCGGCTATCAGATTAATATGGGGATCCAGCGAGGAAACGTAACTAGATTCCTGGGCACCTTACCCATAGAAGACGGTGATCTAGGCTCAGTATTCTACTTATAGTCTTGAGGGACTATGGATAGAATACAATAGAAATCAGTTAAGTTTTCTTACATTGTATTCAATTGTATGTAATTTTATTATTGTTCATTTGGGAAAGAGAGTTGGTCGGAAAGAGAGTGTCGGGGTGAAGGTACGGAAAGGAATGCTCCGGTGGTTCGGGCATGTGGAAAGAATGACTAAACAGATATACAATGTAAAAGTAGATGGATGCAGAAGTCGCAGAAGGCCACGACACACCTTCCATGATCAAGTTGATCGTGTACTAGCAGCAGGTGATGTCAGGAGCCTTAAGAACAGACGAGCGTGTATGACAAGAGCTATTAATGTCAAAGAAGCAAGTGAGGTGTGTACGAATAAGCCTGAATGGCGCTCTGTTGTTCGTGCCTACCCCGCAAGGGACCTGGCGTGAAGTTATGTATGTATATATGTTCATTTGAGTTTTAAATTGATGTAATTAGATCCTGGCCGGAACGCATGCACCACTTGTCACTATTCTAATATAATGTGCATATTGTTACAATAACCACTTGCTAACAACGGTGAAAGAAAACATGGTTATGCAACCTCCAAATCGAGATAACCGATGTGTCAAACCTGCCAAGCCGCCATGGACCAGCGTGGCAGGTATACTGTTCGTTACCTTTATAATGGGAGGCCCAAGCCCAGCAGTGGGACAGTTATCGGCTGATATCATCATCTCGATCGATCTCTTTGTCATAAAATGTTTACTTCATGTTTACCCTCACGTAACAAAACAGTTAATTACATTTATAAGGTTGTTTGACAGTGTACCAACTTGACAAAGACTAACTTCCGACAAAATCAATTTTGCGAACCGGAAGGCCCCGAGAACCGATTCAAGATGGCCACGTCGCCAGCTTACGTAATCTGAATCTCTGATATTTATCTCGTGATTACTTGAAAGCAGATTTCATGAACAAATTCTATTATAATAGAATTATTCAAGGCAACACTTTAAAGTGTTTCGTGTTCAATTAAACGATCTTAATGGATACTAGCTGTTTGATTTAAGAGCTTTGATGTAAACAAACAATTAGAGGTATTTATAATAAATAATTTGTAATAATTTTAATATGTTACAATATTTAAAGATTGTATCGTGTTTTCTATCGTTCCTGTAGTGACGTCACTATTGTGTATATATGTATGTGTGTGTATATATACATATAGGTATATGTACATACATATGTACAAACATATATACACACATACATTGCTCATACATACATATACACAGTCAAGAACGCTCATAGACACAGGCTACATAATAAACAAGTTGTTGAAAAGTTTATCTCACTTCAGTGCTATTCAAATTCAGTATACATAGCGCCATCTATAGCGGAGTGTCAATGAAACAAGGAGGCTTCTAACAAGGTTAGCTCAACTCGCGGGCTCTAGAATACCACAGAAATTGGAAATGAACATAGAATAAGAATATGTGACAGAGGAGCCTATGTTGTAGTGTCTAAAACTTGAAAGTAAGAATCAATGTAGATAGATAGATAACATTTTATTGCTCACCAAATATACAATTTCAAAATACACAATTACAATATTGTCATGGTAGAAACAATAGGCCTTATCGCTGAAAGAAATCTCTTCCAGGCAACCTAACTTAAGAAATTATTTAACCTAATCTGGCGATGTAGGTGGTGCGGATTATTAAATATATTTATTTCCATTTTATGTATTTATTTCCAAACTGATTCTTACTGAAATTGAAATATTTATTCTTGCATAAACGTAGTTGAATATAGGCATTATTTCTATAAGGACATGGTTCAGTAAATTTTACCAGTTTCAATGGTGTGCAAATAAGCAGGATCTTAATCGTCATTAGTTAAATAATTACTTCCTATTTATTTCATTAAGTACCTTTTATGTAGCTTGGATAATATTTATTCTTTTTTAAAGTTATTATTTCAATCTGTGTATGTCAATTATTTAATTAAATTAAATTTGCCATGGGTATATTAATTTTTAATAAATTATCAAATGATTTAAAAATGATTAAAAACATTAATTCATTTAAAAATAAACTGCGAGAACTCTTGATCCTAAAAGCATATTACACAATAGACGAATACATGTATGACATATTGTAAATAAAATATATTAAAAAAAAAAAGTGTTGCGGTGCCTTATATCCTGTTAAGTGATCTTTTGTTATTATTTCTCTTGACATTAATTACTTGTATTTTATCGATAATTGACTTTTTTTAATTAGAATATTTATGTTGACTTAATGTTAAATTTGATTTCATTAATTTTGTACACCACTATGTGGTAGAATGTACTGTGCATCTACAATCATGTAACACCTGTATAAACTACATTCTTACAAATAAAGATTGATTGATTGATTGATTAATGTCTTTAATTGAAATATTATTATTAATCGTATATTGATATTGTTTCAAATTTGTAATTGAGGAATTAGTTTGGGGAATAATTTATTTGACTCTGTATAATTTCTTTGGTCTTGTTTTAAATATTTATTTTCTTTTTTAAAATAAATATCTTACAGATTACTTACTGAATTTCACGGATTCAACGCCTCCAACTTGATTTTGGTTTTCTTTTAATGCTGAAGAATTAAGTATAAGGTAAAAGCCAATAATTTTAAGACATCTCAAACTATACATGGTGGCAAAAAAGTAGAAATAATAGAGGCGCCCCTTTCGCTATTTGTATAAACTCTAGCAAGTCCAATATTACACCAGGAGTAATTTTGATACTTATTATTTTATATTATTTATATATTAAGTACTTAAATTAATATTAATGACTAAACAGATATACAATGCAAAAGTGGATGGATGCAGAAGTCGCGGAAGGCCACGACACATCTTCCATGATCAAATTGATCGTGTACTAGCAGAAGGTGATGTTAGGAGCCTTAGAATAGACGAGCGTGCATGACAAGAGCTATGAATGTCAAATAAGCAAGTGAGGTGTGTAAGAATAAGCCTGTATGGCACTCTGTTGTTCGTGCCTACCCCGCAAGGGACCTGGCGTGAAGTTATGTATGTATGTATTAAGTACTTAGTGACTTTTAGTGTGACATCAAACACCGTGCAAGTATCAAGTGGCTTTAGTTACGACGTACGCATTTTGTCAACATAGTTTATGATGTTTACTTTCTAATAATGACTATAATTGTGTAATTAAGACTTTAGCACCTTGTGATAGTTAAGAGAGCAATTATTAAACCTATCATGTGGTAGTAAAATGTCGTCGAAATTATAACGAAAAGATTTTTGCTTCATATTCCACTAGACATCCCTGTCTACGTCTTAAACGACGGCGTATGTTTATTATAATGTTTTCAATTCTACCTACTCCTTAAAATATCTGTCTCATCTTGACGGGGTCTCAACACCGCCCCGACTTTTAATTACAGTTCACATTTACACTTTTCAACTTACAGACGACGTAGACTTAATCCTGTTTTGTTTATTATTAAAAAATATAAAATATTTATATAATTATAAAATATTTATATAATTGTAAAATATTTATAATAAGAAAACTGGTAGATTTAAAAAAACATTTCCGACAAATAAAAGTTGTTTTGAACAATTAATGAGATTTGGGGTGTTTTTGTTTAAATGGTTTGTCAGGCTCCTCTACCCAAATGACAAAACAGTCTGCGTTAGTCAAATAATTCTATCGAACCCTTCATTGTGGACCGACAAGCACTTGACAAATTTTATTTATAGATTAAAATAACTCTTCCATAATCACATTTATGTAAACGTAAAGTCTCGGTTTAACTAAAAGAACTTACAACCAATACATATACTGTACAATCAAAGTTTGAATCTATAAAGATACTTGCATATAGATAACAACTTTTCATTAGTTCACATGAAACTCTGCCTGCCCTTTCGAGAACGCCACTAAACTGTCCAGTGTATGCGCTGTCCATCGTGAAATGTGCGAAAATACACTTGTGAACTAGCCCACGCCAACGAGGCTGTCCATTACTGGCAACACATATGGTTAGTCGTACAGGGACGGATTTAGCCGCGTCTCTATTAGACGAACAAAGAGTGGATAACTGTTTTTTACCAGTTTTTCTCCCTAATTTAATGGAGTGTCCATACAGCGCATAGTGCACGCAGTTTGCGGAGTTTTGCTTGCCAAATTGTTCAGTGAGCGGGCTATTAGCAGCGAATTATGCGCGCAGTCGGCGGCGCAGTTAATACTATATGCTTTATAGCATAGTGTTTTATGACCAATTTTACTAATACCTATGATAGATAACATTAACAATAATCTGTTTATTTTATTTACATGCTTGTTTTTTGTTCACGTACCTCATGGTTTATTTATCTATGTATATATGTTTGTCATTATCATTTCGATGTAAATATGTCTAATTATCCGTTCCATTTTTATAAATATTAAACTGTACCGATATATTATTTGTGTTGTATCGTCCTCCGTGACTCCACTCACTAATCCCAGGCGGAAGAACAGCGCTGGCCTTAGCAGCTAGCATTACGTTGAGTCTGGGTCCAATTTTAGGACTTATATTGATACAGTTATCTTTTACTTTACTTAGTATTGTTAAAATGTTTATTTGTCCTAAATAAATAAAAATCTTTCTTTATAAATATATATATATATATATATATATATATATATATATAAGGCCTTCGAGGAACAATAATAGCCTCGTTGGACGATCCTCATTTGAGACGAAGACGGAGCATTCTATCACGCTTCTCCACCCTATATATATATTTGTTCGGAGTGTTAAAGATTATCTTTCATTCGTAAAAAATGTATTCCCGAGGGTGCGTGCAGATTTTGAAATCCCTGAATTGATTTACAGAATCTACATTAATCGAACAACGCCAGCGGAAATAGTTACAGAGAATGAATTCAATTTTATGCGGCTGGACGGCTTGTCGTTGCAGGCGACAAAATAGCCTACAGCCAGGTGGTGGGATATTTTTCCGATTAAATGACTACCACCTGGTCTAGAGTATCCATCATAACAACTTTGAGTTGTGTTCCAGTATCAAAGGCCAGGTTCCAGTTTCTGCTTCAAGGATGGTAGCACATTGCCAACACTCTGGTATTGCTAATGTCCATAGGCGACGGTAACCACTTCCCATCACAGTTAGGTCGTCAGCCTGTATGTTGTGCTTCAGCAATAAAAAAAACAATCGACAGCCAGCTGGTACAGTATGTACGGTGGTACGGTGGACAGGTTCCAGTCTCCCTTAAGAGAGCACCTTTGATGTTACAAATGTCTATAGGTGATGGTAACCGCTTTCACTCACTCATACAATTAAAAAAGCTAAAATAGACCTACAAAACCCTGATTACGTCCCTGGTGATGGTCTCCGAAACTAACTAACAGTGTTACCAACTCGGCTAAAGAGCGCATAACGTGTGCTCGAGATAGAATGCCGCCTCCGCGGCACAAACTTCCAGCTAATTCGATTCTGCCGCGTCAACGGCGGTTTGTTGAAAAATAAGTTTGCGTGTTTATCGCGCCGAAGTCCGGAAGTTCGTTAACTAAGGTTGAGAATGTGTGGTTTGTACTATCCACCCACATATGGTCTGGGGAATCAAATGGTGAATCTATTACCCCCTTTACATTAATGCATTTTCCCTAAATGTCTATACTGTTTTCCACTACCAACGTTATTTCCTAATCCCTTTCATGATTCCCTAACAGTTGTTATACGACATATTTTATGGATCTTAACATTTTCTGACTCATTCACTTTTTATTTTTTATTGCAGGAGTTCAGCTGACAGGCAGACGGCCCACTTGATGGAAAGCGGTTATCATCGCCTAAAGACAGTTGCAACAATAAAGATGCTACAAATGCGCTGCTGCTCTCTTAAGGGAGACTGGAACCTGGTCACTAATGCCGAAACACAACTCAAGGTTATTATGGCGACATACTCTAGAGCAGGTAGCCATCCAGTACCCGACTGGATGGCTACCGTTAAGTTCAGTGGGTAAATTCTGTGATATCAAAAAGAAGTCCGTCAAAGAAGCCAAAAAACTGATTCAGGCATGGTTAAGCAGTTTAACTTATGACGCTACTGAAAATGTATTAAAAATCACCGTCTGAAATAGTGTGATACGAAAATGCGTAAACACACACATACACACACACACACACACCACACACACCACACACACACACACACACACACACACACACACACACACACACACACACCAACACACACACACACCAACACACACACACACACCAACACACACGTCTGCCCGCTGTGGCTTTTAACATCGACTTTGGTCTCTAAAATACAGGCTTCGCCTAGTTTGGGACCAATAGGTAATAATAATAATAATAATAATAATATTTATTTATTTGCTCTCACAACAAAAAAACAACGTAATATAAATAATGTAAATGGATTTCTGACAATAAAGATTATTATTATTATTATTTCACATATATATAATTTCCAAATCTTTTACATTTTTTTTTATAAATATCTTATAAAATATATATATATACATTTATTTATAAAAAAAATATAAAAAACTGATCTTCGCCGGCAGTGGGGCCTAGGGTCCAGACTACCGGTGGTTAAGGCTCCAGACACAGGAATCTCCTCACAATACGGGCCGGGTCCAAAAAAGCTACCTTCTGCATCCGACCCTTCAACCAGATACCAAGCGAGAGCCTTTCAAGGTGGCGATCAATTATTATTATTATTACCCTACCACCTGGCTCACTGTCGCTTAATCACGCATACTTATTCTTACATCACCTATACGAACTTACTGATACACAGACAATACATCACACTTAAACACTCGAAGGGCTCGCTCTACAGTATATATTGTTTTCTCTTCATTACCCAAATGTCAAGGCCAAAAGGTTGATACTGGTGGCCTGTACTTTTTAACTGGTATATCGTTAACCTAACTCAGGCATCAGCCTTTTAGTAATGTTGTTACTAGTTTTAAATGACACTATGTACTTAAGGAAGAAATAAAGAATTATGTTTTACTAGCTTCTGCGACTTCGTCCGCATGGTGCGGTTTTTTAACTATACCACAGTAACTCTTTAATTTTTTCGTGATCAAAAGTATCCTATATGTTGACCAGGCATATAAACTACCACCATACAAAATTTCATGTTAATCGGTCCATCCGTTTCAGAGATTAGCCGGTACAAACAGACAGACAAACAGAGAAACAAAAAAAAAATGAAAAAATCTAAATTAGTTCTATTTTACTTCTTACATTCCCCTGACTCGGTTTTTAGCATTTTGTTCATTGTACAGAAACTTGACCTCTAAAGTTTTATCTCTAATATATAAAATTCTCGTGTCACAGTTTTCGTTGCCATACTCCTCCGAAACGGCTTGACCGATTTTGATGAAATTTTTTATGCTTATCCGGTATATATGAGAATCGGCCAACATCTATTTTTCATCCCCCTAAATGTTAGGGGTAGTCCACCCCAAATTTTTTTTATTTATTTTTTTGACAAAATTTTTAATTTCTATTTTTTTATGATACAACATACAAAAATACATACAACCCTAGATTTTCAACCCTCTACGATCAACCCCTATTTTTTACCGGGCAGGACGACGTCTGCCGGGACAGCTAGTTATATCTATAAAGATTAATGCTTGAAAAGAAATGCAATATTGATAAATGTATACTTTACGTCAAATACGGATTTTATATTTGAGTTTGTTTAACACAGATGCAGTTCTAAATGCTAGATCTAGAATAGTTAAGAAGTTGTCATGACTCGATTATGAAGTGATTATACTAACACTTAAACACACTCAAGAGATGCTCAAGTTATTGCATTATTAAAGTCAAAATGTACAATTTCGTTTACTCAACACTCGGATTATGCAGCATTGCTATTCAGTGATAAGGCTGTAATATCCTAAGATCCGGATGAAGTCTAGTCTAACCGGTTAAAGGCGGTTGATACTACTTTCAACCGTATCTTGGTCATTTTCGTACGAAATTTAACTTCTCAACTCATGTAACTATTTTACATTTTATTAACAATTATTATATTTTTATTAGTAAAACACTATTCAAAGATACATACTAACAATTATAAAATTACATACAATTGAATACAATGTAAGAAAACTTAACTTATTTGTATTGTATTCTATGTGCTTATGTTTATTTATTTATTTATAATAACCATAAGTATTTGTTAAGTAAATTATTGTTTAATCAACATACATACATACATACATAACTTCACGCCAGATCCCTTGCGGGGTAGGCACGAACAATAGAGCGCCACACAGGCCCATTCTTACACACCTCACTTGCTTCTTTGACATTCATACCTCTTGTCATGCACGCTCGTCTGTTCTTAAGGCTCCTAACATCACCTTCTGCTAATACATGATCAATTTGATCATGGAAGGTGTGTCGTGGTCTTCCGCGACTTCTGCATCCATCCACTTTTGCATTGTATATCTGTTTAGTCATTCTTTCATCATACATTCTTTCCACATGCCCGAACCACCGGAGCATTCCTTTCCTTACCTTCACCCCGACACTCTCTTTCAGACCAAGTCTCTTTCTTACTTCGGTATTGCGGACGCGGTCCGCGAGCGTCACTCCGAAAAAATTGAAAGCTTTTGTTTCTTGAATACTTTTATGGGTATTAAATATAATCAGCCAAATCTAAATACATTACTTGCTAACAAGCCCAAGGAATGTTTTGCGTGAGGTAATTCGGATTACCAGTATTAATAAATTCATTACTTAATTAATTTTCAGGCGAACCGGTAAATAATCTAAATAAAAAAATGTTCTTATGTTAAGCCTTCTAGGTAACCAACTCATAGGCTAGTAAGTTTTATCTATTCTACAAACGAAGCGATAGAGAAATGAATGAGAAAAGTTTTTACGATTACCACAATCTCTAGGCAAATAATCAACATAAATTTTTAGTTAACTCGCTCCATCTTTTTAAACTATCTTCTGAAATGCTTTGTTTTCTCAAATATGCTTAGAATTTATGGAGATATTAATAGTTGCCCGTAGCTTTGTCCGCGTCAGACAGGTAATAAAGAACAGTTATTTTGTTAAATATAAAATCAAATGTTATTTATAATGATTTGTAATTATGATGATTTTTAATTAAAAAAATTATGACTACTGAAAATTCCCGTGAAAACTTTTGAGAAATGATGCTACTTAAGACCCAAAACTACAATTGTTTTTCTAAAGACTTTATCGACCCGTGAAAATTTCGCATAGGAAATAATTTTTTTGACCTGGCCACTTTATCCTACTCGCAACAAAATTCTCGTAAGATTCTCGGGACATAAAGTAGCATAGATTTTAAGGTCGGAAGTTCACTATCAATATAAGTAAAACTGAACCAACATCGGTCAAGTAGTTTTTACACGAATCTCAGACAAAAGGAAAAATAAGAAACAAAAGACTAATATAATATAATAAATAATATTGCACTGAGGATTTTTATATGTCATATTATTATATACAATGCAAAAATTCGAAATATGGCAAACGATGTTGTTGTTGCATTAATTGAAACTATCTATGTATAATACTCATAAACTAAATTCTTTACAATACTGTTTTTCTTCCAAATATGAAAAAAGCCATTAATTCTTATAAAAGTAATTTTGTAGCAGATATATATACTTTAAAAAAAAATATGAATTAAAAAATAGGATGTGTTGCTGCGGTTTTCACTGACATATTTGTAGTGTATATATATTATAATTATATACAAGTATCTGTCTCGAGTGCATTACGTCATTGAGGTCATGCGAAATACAGTTATAACTTTAATCTTTAATAATTCAAAAGTAACATTTTGTGGGTTTGATCCATTTTGCGTAACTACGTCCCAATTAAAACTTTAGAATTTGAATTGAAACTTTAAAATTTAAATGATTTAACTTCAAATTGGAACGCAATTCCTAGATTACCACAATATTAACAATATGATGTAATCGTTCATTTCAATGCAAATCCATCAAAGACAAATGCAAACAGTTGCAACCGCTTTCATCCGGTTGTGCCTGGTAAGGCCCGGGCTTATCCGGTTCGCAGCAGCTTTGCCTTTATTGGAAACCGCGTTTGTTTATTTATTTGATTACAATGTTTATTGTTTTATATATTTAAATTTAAAAAAAACATTGCAATCATACGTGTTTCAATGGAGAGATTATTAAAAGTTGATAAAGTAGAAGATGTATGCCTAGGTACTTTGAGTGTGATCTCCAACGAGGCTATTCTTATGCCTCACAGGCCTAGGCCCTTCTGTTATTTTTGTGCAAGATCCAACTGAATAACAGCAGATGGGTGTTTCAACGATACCCAGTTTGGTGGACTTCCCGTGGGAACGGAGGCGTTCAGCCCGGAAGCAGCGCGCTCAAGAAAGCACCTCAGAGGTTCGACCTCGACTCGACCGCTGCAAGGGGAATTACTTTATCGAATTAAGCCCTGAGAGGCTGAATCAACTAAACCAACAGGCTGAAGTGTTATAACGGGGACTCCGCCGGCGGAGCCGATTCTAGTCTTTACTACCGTTTCGCAACGTGTTATAGCTGGTATAACAGAAGCGGCAGAAGAAACTCTAGCTGAAGATAACCTTGTGTGGCTACTTATTTCTGTAATGAGTGGATGTGATTGGTGGCCTTCTGTTTTTTTTTATTGGACTTGACTTTATTTTGTTAGTCCGAAGGCCTCACAACTTTACTGGGGCTTTTGGGGCGAGCGCCTTCGCTAGGTGAAGGCGCTCGAGCCTGGGAAGTGAATTATTTCGAAAAGCGATAAGATTATCCCTTTGGGTTTTGGCATGCTTGTCAAAGCCCCATGCAATTAAAATGTACCCATTTTGGTAATATTATTTTCGGGAAATTTGTATCCATGCTTAATGATATCTAACATTCCAAGTATAACTTTCAAAACATTAAAATCTCAAACAAATCGATTTCAAAACAGCAATAAAAAATTACAAATTTCTTAATCTTCGGGGAGAATCCCAGAACACCTAGTTGTCTGTAAACGGCAAATCGAAAAACTTTAAATGGGGGCCAATTTGGACAACCCCCCTCTTCCTCCCACGCTTAAACCCCCGAGACGTGGCAATTAAAAGAATTGCCCCACGACGATTCAGTCTAACGAATAAGATTGGAAACATACGGTTGTAAAAAACATGTAGAACCGTAGAAGTGAGATAAACTGCTTTTTTTGTTTTTACAACTTCAAGCAGTTAAGAATAGCTCATCAAGTGTAAGTAAGCACCCTACTTTTCTCTTAAAATTGGTTTACCTTTGGAATTATAATATGTATATATATATATATATATTATAATACAAAAGAAAAAACATACAAATAAAGATTGATTGATTGATTGATATATTATTATTATGTATGTCTTTGAAGACCACGGTGTGACGGATCCAACGTTGCCAAAAGGTGGGGGTTTGATATAAAAATATAATTAAAATCATGTATGTAAATAAAATGATCAAAATTTCAATTAAAGACATTTATGACATGTGAGGAGCATATATTTTACTGAATACATTAATTACACATTCAATCAATCAAATATTGATTAATAAAAGTGATTGAGAATGATGACACCTGGCGTAAAAGACGCGGGAGCTTCATATAAATCGTTGTCAGACGTTCTTTATTCTCAAGTAGTTTCAGTTTGCGATAATAGATGGCGCTGAAACAAAGAAATGTTAACATAGAGACATGGCATTGGAAATTCTGATATTCCTCGGTAATTCAGAGATTAGGGCATGCAAAATGCATTAGAAATAACCACAAGCATCTAATCTATGGTAAATTAACAAAATATGTTACCTTTATTGTGTTGGGAATGCAGGAATCATTGATTTGTGGAGCAGTCAAAACACATTATTGAAATTGATTCCTTAGGATTTTCTTCTTATTTGTATGAATATACACTTCAGTATATGTCTGGGACGAGTGTGTCACTCTTGTGCTCCGTAAGGAAGCATGTGTTTTACATTTGATAGCAAGTTCAAGGAACAAAAGCATAATTCTGAAAAAAATAGACAATTATGTTATGACATTAAAAATTTGAATAAGTTCACATATTAAAGTAGATGCTAGTGAATTGCAGACGTTAGAGATCATGTGTATCACAGTATAATTAACAAATTTTAGAAAAATTAAATAATAAATAAGTTATTGGCAAAAACAGAATGGAGGTTCAGTGGGAAAATTGTCAAAATTGAATTAAGCCAAATTACCTTGTTAAAGGTGTGCTGAAGGTTAAGAAATCTATGACTAGATATGCTAAATTAATACAGAAGGAGTAATATCACTTGCAAAAGCCGATTAGGATTGGAAATTTAAAAATAAAAGGGAAAAATTAAACTAATATAGTCAATGGCGCCGCATAATAAAAGATAATAAATTACCAATATAAGTTTATGGGCATATAGCTAGTTATTACAATTTAAACTGTAAATTTATATATACAATTTAGTAGTTAGAAATTAGTAATTCTATACTAAATGCAATAAAGAATAACTAAATTTGTAAAGCAGGAAATAATTAAAATTAAGTAGCATAAATGGAGGTAGTTTTGAAAGTAAGAAATTAGCAATTTGTAGTTAATTTACGTTATTGAGGAGATATATCTATTTTGTGATTAGATAAAATAGTTAAAGATCTAAGTAATTAATTGTGCATAAAGAAATAAACGTTTATAGATAGAAAACAAGAAATTATTAAAGAGAAACACAAGATACGATTTGTAAGTAGAGGGCGCTTTCAACGATGCCGTTTCGTTTAATATGGAATATTTCGGGATTTATTAGAAATACGTATGAAATATTTATGTTAGAAGTTAGCAAAATAGTTTTAAAAGGATTTTCTTACAATAAAATGATTCGAAGTTCTTAGTTCCTACAAATAATTATGTAGAAAGCAATGCTGTTCTCTGATTGGTTGTAAAACGGTGGTGCCGATACCAGGGGGCTGAAGCAAGAGGGGGCGAAGGGTAAAAAGACGGTAAACAGCGGAAAATTACTGAGATCTGGGGAAAAACTATAAATACCAGGGATCGAGAAGATTCGGGACAGTCTACGTTCTACTATTACCGTCGCGAAGTGCTGCTAGTCGTACATTAGCACCCCCTAGGCCGTTCCTAGGGCGAAGCGCTGCCGCTCTGCGCCGTTAAATAATTAAATTAAATTAAATTAAATAATTACATAGTGCTGCATCGTCGAGGCCTGCGGTAATTTAAATCCTTCTGTATTTCAATATTTATATAGAATAGCTAGATGATTCAATCGGCATCAAATTAAATTAAATTTAAAAAGGGTAGAATTATAATTGTTAAATATATCTTAAAATGTAAGAAATTACGTGAGTTCATAGGATTTTAATTAAAAATGATTGTTTAAATTGCCTTTAAAAATCATATAAACGGTTCGTGTAAAATTATACCTTGTTCTTTAACAAATTAATACGGGAAATAATATAATATTTTAATGTAATCTTAAAGAGTCGCGTTAAATAATAGTATACCTTCATTTAAATCATCAAAAAATAAATATGTGGGTTCGCTAAATGGAATAATGTTGATATCACTAGAATATTTAAAAATAGGTCTACCTTCTTTAATCTGATTAAAAAATGAGAGAATAAAATTATACAAGAAATTAAACGGTATAAAATCGAATTTAAATAGACAATTTAAGAGGGTGGTTTGTAAAAGAAAATAAATGATGTAAAATTTTTATAAAGTAATAATTCGGTTAAGATATAATAAAATTTGATGTAAAATTAACTAAAATATGTATAAGCAAACATTAATAACTTGTCTTCTGGAAAAGGCATGGTTGATGCAACAAACTTAGTAGAATAAAAGGGCATTGGGTTGTTTTAAATATTGCTGAATTACATTAGATTGATAAAAAACATAATAATTAATACGTTACTAGATCGGTGACATGTAAATTAATTCTGGTATTGTAGGCGTGATTGAATCAACAAATTGGAAATTGTGATCTGCGTATAGATGGTAGAATATCTAGTGTCTGTAAGGTATTTTAGGATAGGAGACTAGTGTCGTGAGTCTATTAACTAGTATAGGTGGTGCAAGAATCTACATGGAAGAAGGTAAGTCGGACAGGAGCGTCCGACTTTGGTGAGTTTTTGAACTGATTGACAGGATCTTCGAGCTATATTTATTTCTCTTGCATTTATTGTGTTTATTGAAGATTTCTATGTGTGTTGCAGAATTATTACAGGAATATGTTATTCGGATACGAGATATTAAAATCGGCTAATGTAGGTAGGCGAATAATGAGATTATTCTAAACTAGTAAGTAGAGTGCGTATAATTTTAATGCGTTACGGTAAATTGCGAAGCGTATAAGAAGGTAGGTAGGGCGGATAATTGGTATAAGATTACTGTAGGCTAGTAAGTAAGGGTGCGTATAATTTTAAGTCGTTACGGTAATTTGCGATGCGTCTAGTATAATAATGTAGGACTGGCGTTAGCTTGTAAGAGCGGTATGAACGGCCTAAACCTGATATAGAACGGAAATAGCGAAATGTTTAGTTTAAGCGTATAAGATTAGTTGTAAGCGGATTTAACGTTCATTATACGTTAAGTTATACGTTATTATTATTGCGTTAAAATTTGGCGTTATTTATAATTAGTTGTAAGCGGATTTAACGTTCATTATACATTAATTAATGCGTTATTTATTGCGTTAAATTTAGGCGTTATTTATAATTAGTTGTAAGCGGATTTAACGTTCATTATACATTAATTAATGCGTTATTTATTGCGTTGACTTAGGCGTTATTTATAATTAGTTGTAAGCGGATTTAACGTTCATTATACATTAATTAATGCGTTATTTTATTGCGTTGATTTAGGCGTTATTTATAATTAGTTGTAAGCGGATTTAACGTTCATTATACATTAAGTTATACGTTATTATTATTGCGTTAAATTTTGGCGTTATATTATAAATAGTTGTAAGCGGGTTAAATGATCATTACACGTTAATCAATTGATGTGGTACGTTAGGCGTTAATTATGAGTAGTTATAAGCTTTATAGGTTCATTATACGCTAAGATAGGAACTCACTAATACGTTAATTATAAGTAGTGGTAAGCGTTTTATACGTTCATTATAGTGTATAGGAACCGGCCGATATGATATAATAGTGCGTCGTAGAATATTGAATAGGCGGTAGGAACATCGAACGATACTTATAGAAACTCATCATAACTAAATCATTAACTAAGAATTATCATAAATAACTTGAAACTTTTCTTCCATTTATTGGTTAATTTGAAATAAATACTAAATAAATTTTATAGTACTATCTTAACAAGTTCATGGCTGCCTTTAAACTATGTTTCCATTACATATGAAATAAGCCTAGCCTCCTTCGTAGAAGGTTATTCAAAATGGTACAGGCTTGGATCTGGTTCATTTCGGAAACTTGTTGAATAGTTGTTAGGTATATAGTATAAACAATATTTAAGTATTCTAACACTTATGTGTTATTGTAGACTAGGGTTTATGTAATTATTACATGGGTTCAATACCTACTTCATAGAAAACCTATACAAAATACTAAATGCTTGAAATGCAAACAAGACTTAAAATATTTTAACACTTATGTGTTATTCCAAAAGTTAGGTATTTGCTATATGCATTTATGTGCTCTATCTCATACAATATCTATACATACTGGGTCCAATAATAGAAATGAATTAAAATATCCTAACACTCGTGTGTTATTATGGTCCAGGAATTATGTATGTATCCATACCCTAGCTCATGAAATATTTATATGGTAGTATATACACCAAACCTTAGGACAAGAATAAAATAAATATCCTAAAAGGTAATATCTATATTATGTACATATGTATTTGTTAATTATACTATTTAAGTATATACATATGTATGATTATGTACTACATGTATACAAGTCCTATAAATACTATCGAATCTAATACCTCCATGGGTTATTATGTATATAATTACAAATGCTTTATAAGTATACATGTATGTGTAAAAATGTGCTGCTTGCATACAAGTTCTATAATACTATTGACTAGATATAATGGATATTATTTATATAAATACATAAGCATGGATGCCCTACTTTATGTATTGAGTATGCTTACTACTTGCATGTAAGATTATTTACAATAACCTACAACATTTATTCATGGTACATTTTATATGTATTTACAATATATATATTCTAACCGGCACATTACACTAAACAAATAAACTAGATTCACTATGTGTGCTTCTGGTGAAGTATATGTGTTGCGGTTTCAAAGGGTATCGATGCCAATCATAGTTCAACGTTTGACGCTTACAAAATGTGTTTTATTATAGGGTTTCCCTGTGTCCATGAGTTGGTTGTATTGGATTCTAGGCAAGTGACTAAAGGGGTGTTAGTACATCTCTTGGGCCGTTATCAAAGCTATTGACTTCGCAGTGAATTGTTTTGATTTCGGATCATTCCGGCATCATTAAACAGTGATTTGGCTAGAAGTCTAACCAGTCGTAGGTATAACTGGGCCTCCTCATGTTATGTCTGAGTTTAGACTTCATACCCTATAAGTCAGTTTAATGTGTTGTGAGACAGGGGTTCAATCTATCAACCAGATGGAACTGTCAGCTTGTACTGATGGTCTAGATGTCCTCTTGTGTTGGTATCCTCTGAGTGCCCAATGTTGACCTAAAACGATTGAATAATCAACGATCGATTCTTGAGCTGAAACACATATATATAATACAGACTAAACAAGGTATGGTAAATATTCCCTATATGCCTGTCTGATATTTATATACATTATAAAACTACAGGTAGGTATGGTGAAATCCTCCCAATATACTTGTTTATATTACAAATTATATAAGGTGGTGAAATACCTCAAACTACTTGATTAATCCATCCGCTGTTGATTGGAGATCATATTATATGCTTACATATATTACTAACTGCAGAATGGTGGTAAATCCTTCCTATATATCTGCCTGCTATTATTATATATTTACATATGCTATAAGCTATATACAGGTGGTGGTAAAATTCCCCAGTTTACCTGTCTGATCCATCCCTATGGGTTCGAGATCATATAATGAATAAATTTATCTATGTATGAAGTTTTATCATACACAGTTGATTTAAGCTTGAAGCAATGAAACGTTCAGGTGGTTGTCTTAGACTTCCAATTTATCAGGCTTCGAATTCACATATGCGTGCTATTACACTGCTGAGTTGCATATATCAGCTTCCTTTGGTCACGTAAGTCACAATCGTGTAGACTCATCTCTGATGTACGTTGACAAGCTGGCACTCCTAGGCAGATTATATTGAAGCATCGCTCTCAGGTCTGCTTGCAGCCTCGAGAATATACTAAACAGCCTTTACACTATACGGACCTGAACGTGAAATTACTAAAGCAATTATCAGCAGTAACAAAACATTTTGGACGAGGGTCTCGGACCTTATCCTTGTATCCGTCCCAACTATAAAAAGGTGAAATACCTCTAATGACTTTATCTATCTACCTATTATTAATGGGAGATCATATTATATGCTTACATATATTACTAACTGCAGATGGTGGTAAATCCTCCTTGTATAACTGCCTGTTATTATATATTTACATATGCTATAAGCTATATCGGGTGGTGGTGTAAACTCCCCAATTTACCTGATTGATCTATCCTTTATTGGTTTGAGATCGTATATTATATATATTTACATACATTATAGTATATACAGGTGGTGGTAAAATTCCCCAATTTACCTGTCTGATCCATCCCTATGGGTTAGAGATCATATAATGAATAAATTTATCTATGTATGAAGTTTTATCATACACAGTTGATTTAAGCTTGAAGCAATGAAACGATCAGGTGGTCGTCTTATGACTTCCAAATTATCAGGCTTCGAATTCACACATGCGTGCTATTACACTGCTGAGTTGCATATATCAGCTTCCTTTGGTCACGTAAGTCACAATCGTGTAGACTCATCTCTGATGTACGTTGACAAGCTGGCACTCCTAGGCAGATTATATTGAAGCATCGCTCTCAGGTCTGCTTGCAGCCTCGAGAATATACTAAACAGCCTTTACACTATACGGACCTGAACGTGAAATTACTAAAGCAATTATCAGCAGTAATAAAACATTTTGGACGAGGGTCTCGGACCTTATCCTTGTATCCGTCCTAACTATACGATGGTGGTGCCCTGGTTGTTGCGGTCAGCCGTCAGCTGGCCGGGGGGTGGCTTTTCGGGAGTCTCTCACCATATTTTTATATATTTTATATAAAAACATAAAGAGAGGAACAGTACACCACAATTGTTCATCCAAAATATATTACTATTCATTATTTTATATCAACTATACAATGACTTTCTATATAGCATTATTATTTATATACAGTTTCCAATAATTTATAATATATGAGAAGAGGAATATATATATTTTATACTTTGCTTATACGACCCGTAACAAACATAATCCAAATTTCATTAACATACAAATTAATATAATATCCAAGCAGTCCTAACACTATGGGTATTAGGATATTGTTGACATTAATGTTGACATCTATATTATAACTTAATTACTTTACCGATGATTAAGTGTTATATTTTATCTTCCTTAGGTAGTATATAGTAATATAGTTTCAATTCATGTATTATTTAACATAAAAATATCTTATATCAAATACTGTAGTGTAGGTCTAAACTTCAAGAGTAATAGGGTTCTTCAGTATCTTATATTGCATACAGGGAATTTTAGTTATAATTATAGCTGACCTGATAGGCCATTTACTAATAATTATTTGGTTGTTAATTATAGTAAGAGTTTAGATAAATAAATCTAGTTAAGTTAGAGATATTACTGGTTTCATTTCAAGACATATCAATTGGCTGATCTGTCCTGTTTGATAGACCTCCATAAAAGACAAAGGGTTACTACATTACACAACAAAGAGTCCTACTCTGATGATTCACACCAAATAATATAAAGTTAATTCTATACTCATGAGGGTATATCGGAAGCCTGTGTGTGTGGGTATGTGGAGTGATATGTGGTCTGCTTTACTCATGTGTAGTGATGCAGGTTGGTGTATTATTCCATATATGTGACATGTAAGGTTTGTGATATAATCCCATATATCATTCTTATATGATAATAACATATTCATATGTATTGTTCATATGTGATTTATTACATGTGGGGTATAATATTATATAGACCCAATTATAATATATAAAAGGGGGGGGACGTTACAACGGGATATAAAAATGTTCCGAACTTTTGGAGGGCTTGCGTGGGATCTTGGGAAGGCCAACACGTAGATACCCCTTTACAAATTTAATGTAAATGTGGCGTGACACTAACTGGCGATTATCTCTATTTACACCATATAATATTATTATTATTAAAAAAAAAAATGTTTTGCATAATGCTTTAAAGCTTGGCAGCCTGTCTATAATAATAGAGTGCTGGGAACATTTAAGATTGTTTGTAAATATGTTTATTTACATATGCAACAATAATAAAATATAGCACACTAAGTAGTAAATGTGAGCTCGCTACATGGAGAGATTTAAATATGTTTTGTTAATATTTATATGTTTATTGTAGATTAAAATATCTTTCATAGAATTATAGGCGAAATAAAACAATAATGAGTCTCTTTAATCTACTTCCGTTGGCTCAACGACCCAAAGTGAGGCTTGGCCTCCGAAACGAGAGCACGCCACATTCCTCTGTCCTGCGCAGTGTCTTGCCGATTGTGGGCTTGTAGTGCGGTCAGGTCAGCTTCCGTTCTCTCCTGCCAACGATACTTGGGACGACCAACCGGTCGCCGTAAGTATGCTTTCGTCACTCCCCAATCCTCCTCCATCCCCTCTACATGACCGACCATGGGCTCGGTCATGAGGTCTTCTATCTCGGAGTTGGTTCGGACCCTCCAGCTGACATCTTCTCTTAAATCCATGCCCAAATAAAACAATAACTGTTCACACTAGTCAATCTATGAAACGGTTTTTCCCATATTGGCTGTGGTCTGGGTGTTTTTAATTGGGACTCAAAGATGTCTATTAAACTTTTTTTAAATCTTTCCTAATATGAAATCATTTTAGTATGTGTAATTAAAAAACAAATTTTTAAGTTTTTGAAAATTGTCGTTAAAACTTTAACGATTTTAATCGAGATATCTTCCCTTACGTTTCGATTCAAAGCCATCCCTAAGGACCGCTGTTCTGGTACGTCGTAACACTAATAATTAACTCGTAATGTTGAAACCACCTTCAATTACATTAAAAACACAATAAAAAGAAAATCCACAAGGTTTCATTTACTACCAGAGCTTAATTGTGCTTTATGTTTGGAAAAGAAAACAACTTATTTACTATAACCTAAGAATCAACCACAATACTCTAAGAACATAATAAAACTACGTTTTAACGGTTTTAAGCGCGGTATTTTTTTTTGTTATTCCGACGTTTCGGCCGCTTTTCAGCTGCCGTAATCACGGAAGACAAAGATGACAATTGTCAAGGAGTATTGTTAAATTTTTATTTAGCCTGCCGCCAATTTGTTCATTTTCATTATTTATTTTTAATTTTGTTTATGATTCTTATTTATTGTATGGGAGCCTAATCTAATTTACCACCGCTTCGCAACATGTTGTGTCTGGAAAAGAAGAAGCGGCATAAGAGGCTCTTCAGCATTTTATATTATATACAATTATAAGAGCTATGCATGTTTGTTGTTTTTATTGCAGGAGTCCAGCAGACAGGCAGACGGCCCACTTGATGGAAAGCGATTACCATCGCCTATGGACATTTGCAACACCAAAGGTGCTACAAATGCGCTGCTGCCCTCTTAAGGGAGACTGGAAACTGGTCACTAATGTCGGAACACAACTCAAGGTTGTTATGGCGACTTTAGACCAAGGGTGGTAGCCATCCAGTCAGGCCAATGCCCTCCCACCTAGCAAAACTAAATATATCAAACTAAAACTTAAAATATATAATTATATACTAAAAATAAATTGCCTTATAAATTAACTACAAACTATATAAAAACTAAATAAAAAAGGAGAATGCCTAAAGATAAGTTATTGGACCCAAACCACTGTCATTTACCGGGAACGTTCCCAAAAGTCTGGCGGCGTTACCATGTTGTATAGCAACGCTTAATCTTTAAGCAAAATAGACGCTAGCCTTCTGGTCGCGTCTGACTCTAATAGAACTTGTACATTAATTGTATATTAATTAAATCTATATAAACGCGAGTGATGCCGCGAGAGAGAGCTCGTTTAACAAATTTCAAACAACATTCTCATTTAAAAAAGGTTCTCAAACAACTCAATATTACTTTAATATTACAAAACTTCGTAATGGAGAAAAAGGTCTCAATTTAGGGTTCTATTTAAGGGCTGTATATTACAAAGCTTTTAATGAAGGCCCCCCGAGTCCAAAATTGCCTAGTTAATGTATTTTATATTTTCTAAAAGAATAAAATACTTTTTAACACGCACTTTAAATTCAATAGACTTAGTTAGCGTGTGGCCTAAGTCACAAGACAATAGCAATAAAATATCAAATATCAATAAAAAAGTAGCACATTGAAATGAAATTTATTTACATAATGAGTACAGGGAACATAAAATAATTAAACAATACGATGACAATTCTGTAGGAGCGTCCAAAGTTAGCTCTGGCAATATAGCAATATTTTCTGTCTAGTTGTACTACTTTCATTTGTGCACTTATTTGTAGATTGCAGTCCTGATTCTTGTTTATATTTTAGTCGTAAAGGCTTTTTTTTCTCTTTATTTTGAAGGGACTTTCATTTACAAAAAAACATGTCAGCCCCATTGTACCTTATAGTTTAAAAAATCAAATTATTTCACTTAAAGCTATTAGCATTTGTTTGAATGCACTCGATTTGATGTCTGCTAGAATACTATTGAACATTCCTATGTCGAAAGGGCTTGTAATGATTGTAATTAAAAACTAAAAATTAACCAAGTTATAAATGGTGCAAGCTATCATAGACTCTTACAAATCGCTGCCAAATGAGAGCATGCCCAGAGGCTGACTACGTTGCCGCGCTGTATGATATATAGATAGATAACACTTTATTGCACACCAAAATATATAATTACAGAAACAGACCATAATATTTACAATATTTTCTAGGCAATACAATAGGCGGCCTTATCGCTCAAAGCGATCTCTTCCAGGCAACCTAAATGAGAAAAAATTGAATCAAGCGAAATAGGTGGTGCAGAAGCATGGCAATAGAAACATAAATATTCATAACTAATATTATATATATATATATACACGAATACATACATATGTACACAATTATGTATACAATAATACACAAGTTATTACAATAAAAGTATTAGCATGGTTATATTCTGTTAATCAGACATAGCTATTTGTGGACAAATAGTGCTTTCTGAGCAAATTTCTAAATATTGGTAAAGATTTGGCCTCTCTGACAGTAAGAGGCAGCATATTCCAAAGTTTGACAGCCTGCACCGTAAAAGAATTACCATAATAGGATGAAGTGTGTGCAGGCGTCATAAGTTTTCGGTACGTATCATGGCGCAAATTGTGGGCAGTGGAAAGGCGAAGGAATTTAAAACGTTCCTTAAGGTACTGGGGACTATTAGAAGTAAATAATATGTTATAAAGGAGAATGAGAATGTGAGTATTCCGGCGAAAATGAATAGGAAGCCACTTGAGTCTTTTACGATATTCGGAAACATGGTCATATTTTCGCAATCCAAATATGAACCTGATACAAAAATTCTGAAGCCGCTCAAGCTTGTTCAGCTGTTCTAAGGTTAAATCTAGATAGCAGGCGTCAGCGTAATCAAGTATGGGAAGCAAGAGGGACTCAGCAAGCGTAATCTTGGTAGCAGTGGGCAGAAAGTTTCTTAATCTTCTGAGGGATCTAGAAGACAAGAAGACTCTGCGATTTAAATCGGTGATGTGAGGCCGCCAAGACAGCTCCCTATCGATGATTATGCCGAGATTTTTGACAATATCGCTAAGAGGAATGTGTTTACGTTTTATTAGTTTAATCAAAGTAAATCCAACTTTAAATAGAGAAGATGGTTGGCAAGTACCCTTTGCAAAATTTCACAAACTTTTAGGGCCTTACTTATAGTCGTTTCTTAAATTTAAAGAAACTGTTTAGCAACAGATTAGTGACAGTTAATCATTGAAATTTCGTTTATCTGTGTTTCTGTTAGATAAACAGCAGGTAATTCACGTTTATAAGTGAAAAAAAAAGATATTCATTGATATCTGATTCTGATTCTTTTACTTAAGAGATGGGTAATTGTTTCTCATATTATAAGGACATATGTGTTGATATTTGAATAATAGTTTAGTGCTATCTCGTGACACCTTGTTGTAGACACTAACTTTTCTCATACCAATGATAAACTAATGTTCTGTAAAAATTAAATAAACAAGTGTTACTAGCACACTATTAAGTGAATGGACCCTGGACTAATATAGTGTATTTTTTTCTTGACATTACTATTTACCACAGGTTAAAGACAGGCATATTCGCCATTGCCCGCTTGTCATTTGTGATTTAAGACAATACATTATATTACATATTAAAAAGACACGCAATTCTATTTCCAATTCCACTGCTATCAGTTTTGCATTTAAAAGTATTGCAAATTAAGGCAAAATAACGAATTTACATTTGAAAATTAAGTACTAAAATGCTATTTTAAAATGCATAGAGCAAGTTTTAAATAAATACATAAAGAGTTAATTTGAAAAGTCTATATAATTTTTAATGTATTTATGACTAGTTTCTGCCCGCGACTTCATCCGCATGGAATAATAAAAAAGTAAGTTAAAAAAGCCCCCGATTTTGAAACATTCGGTGATGAAACATTTGAAATGTGAAGTAGGAAAGTGCTCCGCTCCTATAGGTCTTAGCGTGGTGATATAGAGCCTATAACCTTCCAAGATAAATTGGCTATCTAAATCTGAAGGATTTTTCAAATTAGACAAGTAGCTCTTAAGATTAGCGCGTTCAAACAAACAAACTCTTAAGCTTTATATATTAGTACAGATTTTACGAATAAAGACTCGATGTGAGTATGTAACAAATTAATTCAAATTATGTATGTATTTGTTGGCATCCTAAATTTATAGCAGCTAATATATATTTATAGGAGATGTTATGAAGCTGCTGTTGTAGTAATTACTCGTATAATAATGTCATAATATAATAGATTTCGTTAGGTATCAGGTTTATTGCTCTTTTGCAGTGAATAACAAGGGTTAGTTAGCGTATATGATAGTGTTATATTTACTAAACGTTTTGGTGGTATTTGTAACAGATATTAACAAGGTTGTTGGACATTTTAGATTTCGAACATTGACGGTACTTTCAAGTAGGTAGTATCGTACTTTTCGCAAAAACTCTTCGAGCAGTGCGTCTTTTCCGTCCTGACCTACGAGACCGAGACATGGACACTGACAGCAGGATTGGTCCACCAGTTCCAAGTCACTCAACGGGCTATGGGGCGAGCTATTTTGGGTGTTTCTCTTATGGATAAAATTAGAAATGAGGATATCCTTAAGAGAACTAAGGTAACCGACATAGCTAGCATAATGAGCAAGTTGAAGCGTCAGTGGGCCGGTCACGTCTGTCGCAGGACCGATGGCCGATAGAGCAGACGAGTCCTGGAGTGGTCGGCCGCCCTCCAGGCCGATGGACTGGTGAGGTGTGCAAGGTCGCCGGTAGGTGCTGGATGAGGAAGTCAGAGGACAGAGATGAAATCAAAATAGTGTATAAATAAAGACAGAATAAGTAACAAGATATAAAGTCTAATATATAAAATTCTCGTGTCACAGTTTTCGTTGCCATACTCCTCCGAAACGGCTTGACCAATTTTGATGAATTTTTTTGTGCTTATCCGTTATCTATGAGAATCGGCCAACATCTATTTTTAATCCCCCTAAATGTTAGGGGTAGTCCACCCCTAAATTTTTTTTTTTACCGGGCAGGACGACGTCTGCCGGGACAGCTAGTAATAAATAAAAATAATAATTAATGCATACAACGACCCGATTGTAGGACAAGGCAAAATGGATTAGGAAATATTGTAACAGATAATAAGAATTAAACTGTAAGGCAAATAGCATAAAAAACAGAGTGACATTGTAAAATAAAATGGGAATGAGATATATGCAATAGAATTAAGGGTTTATTAAATAAATAAAGCAAAAAAGTAAAAAAGAAAAATAGGATAATAAAAATATAAAAACATAAAAAAGAAAGACATAACCCTGACACATCTAGTTCGGTCAGGATGGAGGAGAATTAAAAAAATAAAAATAGGCCCTAAAAGATTACACGATGGGCTGTTTTTTAAATCATACATTTTAAACACAAATTAAACAAAAGAAGCCCAAATGCCGAAAGGTAATAAAATGTGTTTCTACAGGTATGCGGGGGTGAATTTGTCTTTTTCGGGATGTAGATTGTAACAATATTCGTCGTCGTCAGCCATTCACAGTCCACTGCTGGACGTAGGCCTCCCCAAGACGGCGCCACTCATACCTATCCGCTGCCTTTCTCATCCAGCGCCTACCGGCGACCTTGCGTAGGTCGTCGGTCCATCGGGCTGGAGGGCTTCCGACACTACGTTTACCGAGACGCGGTCTCCACTCCAGGACTCGTCTGCTCCAACGGCCATCGGTCCTGCGACAGACGTGACCGGCCCACTGCCACTTCAACTTGCTAATTTTGCGAGCTATGTCGGTTACTTTGGTTCTCTTACGGATATCCTCATTTCTAATTTTATCCATAAGAGAAACACCCAACATAGCTCGCTCCATAGCCCGTTGAGTGACTTGGAACTTGTGGACCAATCCTGCCGTCAGTGTCCACGTCTCGGCCCCGTAGGTCAGGACAATATTATAATATCGAAATATGCTATTACTCTCTAGCATCTTATTAGATAGTTAGATAGACAACTCTTTATTGTGCACCAATACAAACATGAACTTAAGACTAAAATTATATCTAGTTGTGTAATTATATGTACAAAGGGCGGTCTTATCGCTAAAAAGCGATCTCTTCCAGAAAACCCCTTATTAAATCGTATTAAAATGGTATATCGTGAAATTTATGACATTTTATGCTATGATGTAAAATTTCTTTGAATGCACTTACTAGGTTCTGAAATTACATAACTGATAAGACTCAACCATGGTCGGTTAAATTGTAACCCCGTGTTATAAATGACAAGTAGTGTCGCAAGTATTTGTGGCGAACATACTTCACGCCCTGCCATCTGCAGGGTTGGCAGTAATGTAATAAACAGACCACAACGGCGTTTATACCCTCGTAAGGAATGTTTAATTGTAGATTTCCTTACTTTATATGATTTATATGGGATAGCGAAATGTTAATATATTTTCTTATTACACAGAGCAGGTTACAAGGAAGAAATAACTATAGAAACCTTTTTATACTTATTTCCTCTTTATACCGAACGTTCGTAATACCGAAGTAAGAAAGAGAGTTGGTCTGAAAGAGAGTGTCGGGGTGAAGGTAAGGAAAGGAATGCTCCGGTGGTTCGGACATGTGGAACGAATGTATGATGAAAGAATGACTAAACAGATATACAATGCAAAAGTGGATGGATGCAGAAGTCGCGGAAGGCCACGACACACCTTCCATGATCAAATTGATCATGTGTTAGCAGAAGGTGATGTTAGGAGCCTTAAGAATAGACGAGCGTGCATGACAAGAGCTATGAATGTCAAAGAAGCAAGTGAGGTATGTAAGAATGGGCCTGTGTGGCGCTCTGTTGTTCGTGCCTACCCCGCAAGGGATCTGGCGTGCAGTTATTTATGTATGTATGTCCTCTTTATATCCAGCTTTAAGTAATAAGTAATGACCCCGTGTTAATATGTTATTAGTTAGTTCGAGAAATAATACAAATTCCTATGGTCAGGAGGCCTGTAGTAAGGGACGGCAAAACAACCCACAGCCAGATGGTAGGGCATTTGCCAGTCTAGATGGCTACCACCCCTGGTCTAGAGCATGCCGCCATAACAACTTTGAGTTGATTTCCGGCATTACTGGTCAAGTTCGAGCCCCATGTACGAGTCCGGCAGCACATAGTAGCACTTGCAGTGTTGCTAATGTTTGTAGGCGACGGTAACCGCTTTCCACCTTTTTTCTGGCAAGTTTGAAGAGATTGCCCCGTTTAAGGGGGGGGGGGTTACGTTTGTGACATAAATTATTGTACAGCGCCATCTATTAGCTTGTAAGTGTTCCACTGCAAGTTTCTTATAACGCTTCATCTCTTCAAGCCTTAAAAGTAAATAATAAAAATAAACAAGTTCGCGGTAGGCTACATAAAACTTTAATGATACTCATTGACCCTTGAGGTCTTTGTCTTCCGTGACCATGGCTACTGAAAAGTGACCGACACGTGGAAATAACCAAAATCAAATAAATTGCCGCGCTTAAATCCGTTAAAACGTAGTTTTATTGTGTTAATAGTGGTTCGTTGTTTAAATGATTTCTGATTTCTTTGTGAAGGATTTTACGTCTTGGAGATCACGTGCTAATATTTTTTGCCAAAACAACGTCTACGTCTACCGAGACCCCTAGATTTTAGTAATTAAAAAATATATATTATTCTAAAAATGTGTACTTTATTATGCAACGTACGTGGAAACGTAGCACTTCTACGCGGCTACACCGCTACGACCGCTACGAAATTTCGAAATATAGCAACTTTTACAATAATACTAGCTGTCCCGGCAGACGTCGTCCTGCCCGGTAAAAAATAGGGGTTGATCGTAGAGAGTTGACAATCTAGGGTTGTATGTATTTTTGTATGTTGTATCATAAAAAAATAGAAATTAAAAATTTTGTCTAAAAAATAAATAAAAAAAATTAGGGGTGGACTACCCCTAACATTTAGGGGGATGAAAAATAGATGTTGGCCGATTCTCATAGATACCGGATAAGCACAAAAAATGTCATCAAAATCGGTCAAGCCGTTTCGGAGGAGTATGGCAACGAAAACTGTGACACGAGAATTTTATATATTAGATATTTTGAGATCTTTAACAGACTCGTGACATTAGCCAGTAAAAGTCGCATTGTTGGGTTCGAATTTCCCCCCTATTTTGGGGAACTGGCAATGTTTCTATTTAAATAGCTTACAATGCTGACTTTTTATTTATTTATTCCCCTCCGCCAGACGAACATGATTTTTCCGGCCTTTTTATCTTATTTTGTTTTTCTTTTGCAATTTTACAAAAAGGTCCTTAATCTATTATATTGTTGTTTTTTACTTTTGCTCTATTACCAATGCTGACATTTACATACTATATAGTTAATATACAGGGTACAATAACAGACACATATTAGGGCAAAGAAACAACTGTGGTGTTACAAATCCCTTCCTCATGCCTAATAACATAAGAATATTTTATGCCAACTTCTTCGTCATCCAGGTTGTCTTACTTTGGAACTCTTTTCCCATTGACCTCAGAAAAGTTAAATATTTTGCAGTTTTTAAAAATTCACTCAGGAATCATTATGTTAGTCTTAAGCAATATACTCCAATGAAATCTCACAATTGAAAGGCCGAATATTGCATTTGTTAGAGGGCGCAATTTTATTTTTGAGACATGTGTGGGGAGTCAATAGAAGCTTAACCTCAAGTTTGTGGGGTCGCGCCTACGGACTCTACCTCATAGGTGGCGGGGAAAACGGGGGACCTTTTCTACCTGCTTAACATTCGATAAGTTAGATTTGGTAAGTTCTATTGTAAAGAAAAGAGTTAGGATGAATAAAATATTTCTCACTTTTTTGCTTATAACTTCTTTAATTTTTAATTTAGGGCAAAAAGTTATATGAACATATTTGTAGGCAAAATAATTTGCTACGAATTATGACTTTACAAATTTTTTGTAAGACACATAGTTTCCGAGATATCGCGAAAAAAGTGTTTTCACCACTTTTTCCAAGATGGCGGCCGGGGGACAAACTTGAGTTTAAGCTTCTATTGACCCCCTACACATGTCCCAATAATAAAATTGCGTCCTCTAACAAATGCAAAGCTCATGTAGCATTTCAATGGAGTAATAACGTATGTGCTAGTTTACAATACTGTTACAACCTAGGCCCCGCCAAAGACAGATCTGTAAAAGCACATTTTATTACCTGTCGGCATTTGAACTAATTGTAATCCTTTTATGATTATCTTCATTTGTTCACTTATTTATTGGCATACGTTTCTAGTTATTGTGGAGAACAACCTATTTTCCTTTTGTACTCGCTCAGGAGCATTATTAGTCAGGTGTTGCGGATTAGAAGTACAAGAAAATTCTAGGAAATTGTGTCGACGTTGCCGAGCGGGCAAATATTCATTTGTGAAGTATTTAGCGACGCCTTGATTGAGGGAGGGGGTCAGTTGAGCGACAACTACGATCTAGGCGTGACGTTGTGCTTTCGGGAATCTAATAGTGACGGACTTTGCGCGTTGAATTTAATTACGACCTTCTGCATAACGTTTGGATTTGTTGCGTTCGGTTATGTTTGTACCTGTGTTATACGTGTTTGTATAGTTCTAATGAACTCTATAATAATTCTAGAATCGAATCGAATTCATGAACTCGAGTCCTGCAAACTCGTAACAATTGCTTCCTTTTTTTTGTCATAATAATGATTATAGATAATTTAAGAATTTCATTTGAGTCAGGTTGTCTGGAAGAGATCGCTGTTAGCGATAAGGCCGCCTTTTGTTTTATCAAGTAACTATCGTCTTGTTTTGCATTTTTTTTGTCATTTTTGTTTTGGTGAACCATAAAGTGTTGACTATATGTCTATGAAGATGTAATGAACCTGCTCCATTAATACCCGGCACGAATGAAGAACCACGAGATTTAATGTTCGGTCAAATTTCGTTCATTAAAAGCTGTGAAGTACGCAAAAGGAATAAAAACAAGTGTAATTATTTTGAAGGGTGAACAATGTTAATGCTGTAACAAATTCAAGGGAGGCAGTTATAACTATAAAAGCTGATTAACGGACGCGGCCGGCGCCCTTTGCGGCCGCCGCAAATACACACTTTATTGAAATGTTGAGATGGGGTGAGAAATACAGCGATTATGCAGGATATTTTTTTTTAATCCTCTCTCCGAACAAACGCGATTACTTGGGCTTTTAACTTCAGGGGGTTTGTATATATTTCTTATTATTTTATATTTCTTTTGTTTTATTGATCTTTTTCTTGTACTCTTTATTCTTTTTAAAACAGGTTTACGAAATTTTCTTATTACTAATAATGTTGCTTAGTTTCAAAATATTTATACATAATTTGCAAAATATTGCAATCTTGATATTTAAACTACTATTATACTTTACTACTTAAGGTACTTACTTTCTAGTACAACTTTCTTTTAATTGCTTACTCAAGCTTCTTATATTACGTCTTATGCTTGCTATTTTGTTCATTTAACTTATTTCTTACAAGGTGCAGGATATTGGCAATTAGGAAGAGTAACGATAGCCTTTAACAAGAATTCCCCAAATGTCACCAGCACACATTAGCAATACAGCGAATTAAGGTTATTCAATCCATGTGGCAGCATTGTAAAGGAATTCCTTGCAACGTTCGCAATTAATGAACAATGGCATGTTAGACCATTAATAGGAAGACGGAGTCTCGAACTCTCGAAGTAAAGCTAAAAGGAAGGATAAAATTAACCGATCTTAGAATAAGATGCCAATCGCGCTTCAGTGCGTTTCGAGAATTCATTATTAAATTAAATTTATCTAATTAGTAAGCATAAAGGTGGCATGATTTTACAATGCATACATTACTATTGTGGCAAAAAAAACCTTTTCGTCCACTGCCTGGCAGGCGAGATTTAGAGTTTAGTATTGACAACTGTCATGTCATCACAATATATAGAGAGAAAGGTCGTCACTAAAATGGACATATTTAAATCGTTTTGAATTCAGTTATATATTAGAAGTTATTACTTTCAACTATGTAAATACTATATATGAAAAATACATGTTTTGCCAATGAACGGGTTATTTATTCCTGCAACAACCCGTCACTATTAAACAACATGTGTATACCACTAAATTTTACGCACACAAGTGTTATAAACACTAGTGTTGCTTCACTTCATTTGACTGTTTTGTTCAGGTAAGATCCGTCTAGACCTTTATTTCGTTTGAGTAAGATACATTGTTTTTACAAACTATACTTTTATGAAGCGTGTGCACTTGTGCTGCATACTACGCAACATTATTAACAACTTTGCTTTCATATTATAGAATTATCATATTTTCAAGGTATATATATATATATATATATATATATATATATATATATATATATATATATATATATAGCCTATTTGAATGAATGAAAACGCATTATTGTTTACCATAAATAAAACTAACTTTTGGTTAAGGATTTCGGCAAATATATATGTTACAATGCTTTCAATACAGCCGCAGCCTTACATAATACTCGACCATTGTGTCCTACCCAACGACCTGTATAATTAAATTCAGCTTTTCATTGTGATTAGGATAATTCAGCCGAAACCTTTGTGCACTTAAATTTACGGCAAGATAAATAATTGAAGGTTTAGCGGAATTACATCTAGCTGTGCCGGACGATGTATACGGGTGTAATTCAAACTATCATTAGGTTTTATAAAGCTGGACAAAGAATAAAATATTTTTAATTTCGTATAGTAATAAAAAGAAAACAAGCTCAAGCCTCTCTCAGACTTCTAATAGAGGAAACGCTGAACAACAACAATAATAGTATTGTTACGACCTAGACGCCGAAAAAAAATTATTTACACCTGGATACCTGTAAAAACACATTTAATTACCTAACGGCATTTGGACTTCTTTTGTTTACCTATTTATTGGCATGCGTTTACTAATTATTATAGAGAACAGTTCATCATTTTATTGTACTCGCTTTTGGCCGTTGTGGTCTCTTTAGCCAGGTGTCTCGGATTTAAAGTACAAACTAATTCTAGGAAGTTCGGTCCATGCGGCCGGGCAGACATATTGCATCTGTGCAGTATAAAGCAATGCGAATTGAGGGACGAGGCAGTCGAGCAATAACTACGAGCGAAGCAAGACTTGTGTACATTCGATAATCTATTTAAGTGGTAGACTTTACACGTTTTATTGAATTACGACCTTCTGCATTATGTTTGTATTTGTTGCGTTCGTTTATATTTGTACCTGTGTTATACGTGTTTATATAGTTCTAATGAACTCTATAGTAATTCTAACGGCATTATAATTAGAGTTCCGCCACTCGTAACAATATTCTTTATTGTACACATAATGACAGATGGGTGACATGACGAAAACATAATGATTCCATTTTTTGCTAAAACAACTACGGAACTCTAAAACTGTGTTTTGTTATCCAAATCCTGGATCAACATTTAATGTCCCGTCAAAATGTAAGCAGCCATGAACCTTTACAGCCCACTCGCCAAACATACTAGTGCCAGAGTGGAACATTACAATAATGACGTCATAATCCGCGAGTCCACACGTCTCCCGGGACGCGGCTTATCCGTCACTCGCGCTCCGTTTAGCGCCAATAAAAGAATGAACTTAGTCCGCGGAGTAGCTGTAAATCTTCACAAAACAGGGGCTTTTATAGTTTAAGACTATCAAGACTTGTATGATAAATCTGATTTGTTTATGGAATCGCTGGGGACAACTAACTACTCGCTAGCGCATTTTTTTTATTAGGCTTGACTTTATGTTGTTGGTCCGAAGACCTAAGAACTTTACTGGGGTCTTCAAGGCAAGGCGCTCGGACAACTTGCCCGAAGAAGCTCTCTAGAGGGCTTAACCTCGGCTGGACTGTCGCCATGAGAGAGGGATAAGTCTAACAATGCCGACTAGAGGGCGACACAATGTAATACTTGAGAACGGGCGACGGGTAATATAAAGCCCTAGGTGGGGGGCGGTGGTTCGAGGTGGCCTATACTATCTCACTGCCGTTTCGCAATGTGTAATGCATGGGAGAGAAGAAACGGTGAAAGAAACTTCCCAGCAACACGCCTAGCCTATCGTACCTATGAGAGGGGGGGTGCTAAGTCTCCTGGCATCCGTCGTCGGGACGAATAGAGATCGTGATTGGCGGCGTCTGAGACACCTTAATAAATACGTTAAATCACTGTAAGAGTAGTAAGAGTCTGCACCCGACCGAGACAGACTGAAACTTTTTTTTTGTGTGCAGGATCCAGCCAAGAATGTTTTAGCCATACCGGGCTTTTTATATTGAACAAGTTCGTGTTCGACCGACATTGCACCTGATGTCAGGTGGAATTGCAGTCTAAGGAGGAGCATGCTTACCTAGAAGATATCACGTAAGAGTTGAGTACACTTAGATTGTTTACTTCAGGAAAAACAGACAACGGAAAATAGTTCTACTCTTCAGCGGTACGTATGATAAAAGTAGAAGCATAGCGTTTTGTCCTCTTTGTTGATATTTCCACTATATATCGGTGGCGTGAGCTCGTACGTCTGCTTTTCTGGTGGTAAAAATGTGAGGGAGGAATTAATTCCGTGGCATACTTGCTGAAGTGTATCCTATAGAATACCGACAAACAAATTGGCATTCGCAACCAAAATCATTCGTAAGGCAGTTAAAAGGAACGGAGCCACAAGTAAAGCTGTAGACATATAGTAAATTATATGTAGAATTAGCTTTAAAAATAATAAAACCATGCAACCCAGAAAGTAGAATTAGTAAGTATATATGAAAGATAACATACATATATAGATATATGTATAAGTAACAAAGAGAACAAGAGTTGGTCTGAAAGAGAGTGTCGGGGTGAAGGTAAGGAAAGGAATGCTCCGGTGGTTCGGGCATGTGGAAATAATGCATGATGAAAGAATGACTAAACAGATATACAATGCAAAAGTGGATGGATGCAGAAGTCGCAGAAGACCACGACACACCTTCCATGATCAAATTGATCATGTATTAGCAGATGGTGATGTTAGGAGCCTTAAGAACAGACGAGCGTGAATGACAAGAGCTATGAATGTCAAAGAAGCAAGTGAGGTGTGTAAGAATGGGCCTGTGTGGCGCTCTGTTGTTCATGCCTACGTATGTATGTATAAGTAACAATAATTACCTGTAATATTAGTAGCTAAATTTAGTAAAAGTAAGATGTATAGCATATATATAACATGTAATAGACGTTTTTGTAAATCTTACAAAAAGAAAGAAAAGAAAAGAAAAAACAGAAAGATAATAAAATAAAAATTTCCCACCCTTTTTTCCTATTCTGTGCTAAATTAGAATTAAAAGAGACATGAAAAAGAAAAACCTGTCTTGCACAATGACGGAGGAGATGGCGATTAAAAAAATACCGACAAACCAGCGTCGATAGCCTCTGAAGCTTCTCGTCGAATAGTCGATAATTACCTATCACCTTCCTAGGCCTTTTCTAATTTGACTCGAGTGTCTCGAGTTGGTATTTGGCTAAGCCATACCAAAGATAAGAAGGCTCAGTGGGCTTTCCGACTCCGCGTGAGTAGAAGCGTTCAGTCCTGAAACAGCCCGCTCGATGAGTACTTCCTATGAGGTTGGAACTCGGCTAAAGTGAACAAAAAGGGAGAAGCAATTTACTTTGTTGGCGGAAATGATTCTGATCTATCTTTACTGCCGCTTCGCAACGTGTTATAGCTGGTGGAGAAGAAGCGACGGAAGAAACTCTCTAGCAACAGATCTATGCTAATCTTGTTTGGCTAGTACTGTCTTATCGTTCCATCCGTACGCTTTTCTGTTCAAGCGATGACGATACGAGCCGAGCAGTGGACAATCTAGCTTTGGCTATTTTATAAACAGTTTTAGTTTATAAGTAGCGGTTGTAGTTTTATAAGAAGTTTTATAAGCCTTGGTAGTATAATGGCTATCCCAAGCTCAAGGAGCACGGGTTCAAATTCTTTGCCAATGTTCAGACCTCATAATTATGTTTATTATTAGAATTACCACGTACCAACTAGTATGATGGAAAACATCGTGATTAAACCTGCACATCGAGATAACCTATGTGTCAAACCTGCCAAGCCGTCTTGGAAAACTCCATTCCCCAATCGTGGGAGGCCCGAACCCAGCAGTGGGACATTTATGGGTTATTATTATTATTTTATAAGCAACCGCTATTGAGCTGATTTATACTATAGTTACCCACCTCTATTGTCTTGTATCGATCGTGTCGTGTATCGATCGTGTCGTATGTTGTAAACTAACCCCAGTTTCGCTGACTCGGCTCGCAGACGCGTGTGCTTTACGATGCGGGCCCGCAAAATATCGTCGCGTTTATTCCAAACCAGATATTATCAAGTCCTTCAACCGATAGGAGGAGGAGGAGGCGTTCGAGTGTCGCACGTTTTTTTTCTAAAATTTTCTCTTTTGTATACAATGATAACCTTTAGTATTTTATCGGATAACAAAAGAATCTTATCATGGTATTAGATGCTATACTAATATATCACTTTTATTTAAATATATCGTTTTCTCTTTAATTTTTTGTAAGTAAATTTCATTGTGATATTTTTTATATATAGATAGATAACACTTTATTGTTCACCAAATAAACAATTTAAATGCACAATTACAATGTAATGTAGAAACAATAGGGAGAGCCTTATCGCTTAAAACAATCTCTTCCAGGCAACCCAACGTCAAGGAATAATTTAACCTAATCTTGCGATGTAGGTAGTGCAGATTATTAAGTAGATCTAAAACAAATATGTTTCTACTACATATTGTATTTATTAAATTAATCATATACAGCGTGTTTCAGACCTTACGACAATAAATCAGACCACGTTTTCTTCATGGCGTCCTCTGCCCAAATACAAAAACGAATCAATGTAGCTTCTTTGGTTTAGCCACAGGACCTCATTTTTCATTTCAGAATTTCACAACAACATGTATCAGTTATTGTGTCTAAATCGGTAGGTTAGTGACCAATGTATCATGTTGCCAGCTCTTCTCTTCACCATTAAACGCGGAAGTTGTTCATTCTAACGCTCTCGCTCGCGAAGCAATATTTAGAATAGAATAGAATATACTTTATTGCACACAATGTTACAAAATAAATTCAAAACATACAATCATAATGATAAGTACAATGGGCGGTCTTATCGCTGGGAGCGATTTCTTCTAGAAACCTTTGGATGGACAGAAACTCGGTGTGGATGGGGGGGTAGGTATGCAATAGAAATAATATAAATACGTAAATATACGGAAAATGTTACTACATTATAATATAAATATACATATTTATCTAAATATACAAGTTGTGTGTCTTAAAACAACAACATCTCCCAAGCACACAACTAAATAAAATTATTATTCATTTACGATTTTGAGATAGTGTTGTTTGACAAGGTCATTAAACAAATCCACAGACTTGGCTTGTTTTATATTTTGAGGTAGTGAGTTCCAAAGCCTTACAGCTTGCGCAGTGAAAGATTTGTCATAAAACTGTGTAGTATGTGTAGGCATTCTTAGTCGGTAATTCAAAGATGGCCTCAGAATCCTCGAATGACCGTCTTGAAGAAAGTGAAAACGGCTTTTAAGATACGGGGGTGTTTTAGGATTAAACAATATATTGTAGAGGAGGGACAGGATGTGAGCATTCCGGCGAAGGCGTATAATACATATTTACAAGATGTTCTGTTTTTATTCCCTTTTTATAGTAATTATTTTTTTTGGAATATACTTTTTTCTAATTTTGACATTACGGTTGATTTGATAGTACCAAAAAAATTGTATGTAGTACTACCGCTAAAATTATGATTTATTGTCATTTGAAATGAAACACGCTGTATAAATTACTTTATAGTCCGGTCAATCTAGACATTCGAAGGTGCATGAAATCACAACAAGCTGTAAACCAGTAAAATTGTTCAAAACATAATTATCAATAATTTTTTTGAGTTCCCCATCATTCCCGTGTATGGTTTTTTTTAGTCGGGGTCAATGGACAAACAAATGAGTTTTTCGCGATTTTCAGCAAAACGATATGTTTTATCATAAAAGTACCCCACACAAAAATTGAAGATCATAAAATTATCTGTAAAAATGTATCAATAACTTTTTTTTTTTTATACACCACTAAAAATCTTATAATTACATTTCGTTTAAAATCTCCTTAGAATTGTTCTAATACAAATGTATCCATATCAATTGTATACATTTTAAATTTATGGTGAACAATAAAAAATATTCATTCATTCATTCAATACTTTTTATCCTATGTTGGAGAGGGAATGGATTTTGTATTAAATTAATAAAATAATGGTTTTTGTATTATAATGTATTCTGAATGACTTTTTTCTATATGTGACATGCTACTATATTTAAAATATTAAATTAAAAACTAAAACAAATAAAACCTTTTTTGTTGTAAACAAATTCCCCCCCAGCAAGAAAATTTACATATATATCTTTAAAAGTATGAATTAAGTTACATAAATTAAAATAAGACTTTAAACAAATTGAAACAGAGACAAACAAATCACATCCTCGGACAAATTAATAATTAATAAAAAATTGAAAGCAAATAATCCACATTGTATAAAAACAAATTCATATGACATATTTAAATAAAAACATGGAACAAAATATTAAATTAAATAATTTAAATTAACAATCATAACTTAATTTAATCCTTTAAAAAAAATAATTAATAAATTCAATGACAATTACTCAATTATCTACAGGTAGAACAACTATTTTGGATATTGCCCTAGTCTGAACCTTGCCATCAGCTGTTTTAACGTCAACAGTTCTGACTTTATTATCCGATGCTATATATATTTTACAAATTCTAGCCAGTGGCCAATAAAGAGGTGAAGTGTTTATATTTGACAATAAAACAACCATTCCTTCCTTTAGATTAGGATACTCCTTCTGCCATTTAGTTCTTTTATTTAGGAATACGAGATAATCTTTAACCCAAGCCTTCCAGAAATGCTGTCGCACTTGTTCACAACACCGCCAAAACCTTAGACGATTTGATGGAACCTCAGCTACGCTAGACTGAGGATATGTGTTCAGCGCTGTTCCTATTAGAAAATGACCAGGAGTCAGAACAGAAAGATCAGTAGAATCTTGTACTATAGGTGTTATAGGCCTGGAATTTAATATCCCTTCTACCTCAGTAACAATGGTTGAAAATTGTTCATAAGTGTACAGTTTGGTTCCTATTACTCGTTTAAAATGAAATTTGGCAGATTTAACCGCTGCCTCCCATAGCCCTCCATGGTTAGGGCTGTAAACTGGAATATAATGAAACTGAATGCCCCTTATGGCTGTATAATCAATAACACTATTTCGAAATTCATTAGTATTTAACATCTTGTATAATTTTTTAAGCTGATTATCAGCTGACTTAAAAGTCTTAGCGTTGTCACAATAGATGTCAGAAGGTAAGCCTCTACGAGCAGTAAATCTTTTAAGAACAGCTAAAAAAGTTTCTGAAGTCATGTCGGAAGCTACCTCCATATGCACAGCTTTAGAAGCGAAACAAACAAATAATATAACGTAACCCTTACTGATAATGCTACGCCTTAAAGATGATTGCCTTACATCAAATGGCCCACAATAATCAATTCCCACCCTTTCAAAAGGACGAGAAGGAGTAGTTCTTTCCTTTGGAAGTGAACCCATAAGTTGTGTTGAACAATCCGCTCTTAATCTGTGACATACAATACATTTATGAATAACATTTTTAATTTCTCGGACTGCGTTAATAATATAATATCGTTGTGACAAGCTGGATAATACGAGTTTAATACCTCCGTGCATCAACACTAAATGTTCATTTTGAATAATTAATCGTGTAATAATACACTTTTTAGGTAGAATGATAGGAAATTTACTTGCAAAAGGAATATTAGAATTTTGTAATCGCCCGCCAACTCGTAATAATCCATCATTATCAAGAAAAGGATGCAACGACCGGGTATAACTATTATTTTCAAGAATAAGCTCATTATTAATAAGTTGAAAACGAAAATAAAAATTTTGTACAACTCTTATTATAGTGTGTAAAGCTTGCTTAAGCTCCTTTGCAGACAAATTATCAGTGATTATAGAATGACCTCTACATTTATTAATAAAACGCATCACATATCCCATTATACGTTGCATTTTAGATAATTTAGAAAATCTTGTGAAAAATGGCATTATCTCTTTCTCTTCTAGATTTATAAGTACCTGCTGAACATCCCCATCGTCATTGTGTTGTAATGGTAATTCTATTTCAGAAACATAAAAATTATAAACATTGCTCTCCCTTAGATAATCAGGTCCATTCCACCACATACTGTGATTATTTAAATCGATAGGATTACAACCCCTAGACAAAATGTCGGCTGGATTATAAATAGTCGGTGTGTATAGCCAAGATGCTAGGTCTGTCAATTGGCCAATTTCTTTAACTCTATTGCCCATATAAGCAGGCAATTTGATTGGAGCTGAATTTAACCAACTAAGCACTATCTTAGAATCACAAAATAAACTTGTCTTCTTGAAATGAGGTATTATTGTATGAATTTTATGTACGACCTTAGCTAATAGTAAAGCTCCGTTTAACTCTAATTTCGGTATGGTCAATTTAGAACCTAATGGAGAAATACGAGATTTAGAAGTAATTAGACATATATAATATTTATCTTTCACTTTGACTTTACTATAAACGCAACATCCATAAGCCTCGACTGAAGCATCGCAATATCCTATTAACTCAGAATCCTCAGCTTCAGATAAATGCATATCACGAGCTATTGTTATATCTGGCATATTGCTAATAGATTTGTAAAAACTATCCCATAATCTTATAATATTATCAGGGAGAGGATCATCCCAATCGGTATTGCACTCCCAAATCCTTTGTAAAATAATTTTAGCTCGTACAATAATGGGACCAGCAAAACCTAGTGGATCAAACAATTTACTAATTGAACTTAAAATAGAACGTTTACTTGGAATTTGTGGATATGAGATCACACTGCCACTGAGCTTGAACACATCGTGTGACATGTTATAAGAAAGACCTAAAGTCTTTATAGTAATATCTTTGTCTAAATCCTTTTGTTGAAAGCCATATTTATCTTGTGGTATATCAGATAAAATAACCATGCTGTTAGAACTCCATTTATGTAATTCAAAGCTTCCTAATTTTAAAAGAGCTATCAATTCGTTTTTTAATAAAATAGCCTTTTCTATACTGTTGGTACCACAAATAATATCATCTATGTAAGAACTGTTAAGAATCGCGTCACTAGCTAACTTATATGAATCTTGATATCGAATAGCTAATTCTACTAAGCACCTTGTGGCTAGAAATGCTGAACTAGTTAACCCATAAGTTATAGTTTGTAACTGCAAGCATCTTATTTGCTCCTTGTTATTTTCGCGCCATAGTATATTTTGTAATTTTCTGTCTTTAGGATGAACCATTATTTGCCTATACATGTGTCTAATGTCACACATTAAAACATATTTATATGTACGAAGTCGTATTAAAATGTCAAATAAAGATTTTTGTACGACTGGGCCGTTGCATAATATTTCATTTAAACTTAAACCTTTATTAGCTCGAGCACTGCCATCAAAGACGACTCGTAATTTATTTGTTAATCTGTCCATACGAATAACAGCATGGTGAGGAATGAAATATAAAGGTTGGTCACATGATTGTAAGTTCTTAACGTCTATAAATTTTGCATGCCCTAATTCTAGGTATTCCTTAATAAAATCAACATATAAAGAATAATACAATGAGTCCCTTGCAAAGCGTTTTTCTAAAGAATAAAACCTCTGTAATGCAATACAGAAAGACTGAGATGTGTCAATTTCACTAATGTCAATCTTTGTTGGAAAACTAACCTCAAATCTATTATTACTCAACTTGACTGTATCCTTAAAAACCTTTTCACTATACTCATGCTCGGGCAAGGATTCAACAAAAACCTCTGGTACCTTCTCAATCTCCCAAAACCTTTTGAGAAGCTCTGCATCTTCAATGTGTTCAACATTTTGCATAACGATTGATGAATTAGAATGCATTGGAAAACTACCTGAAACTACATAGCCCAAACGAGTATTGATCAAAATCGGTTCATTTACACCCATGTCTATTTTCCCATCCTTAATTATTTTGAAAAATATGTCGGCTGCTAACAAAACTGAAATTTCAGCTGAAATATTGCATTCGTTGTCGGATAAAATTATATTTTGTGGTATGTTTAAATTACTCAGATCAAAACTGTTTTTTGGCAAGTTGACTGTAATTTTATCTATAATTGAACAATTAACGTTCATACTAAAGCTTTCTGTCAATGAATGTATAGTTAAATTTAATCCTTTATTGATGGTATTCAAATTATTACCTAATCCTATAATCTTTTTATGGATAGAAAATGTTGGCAATCTTAATTTGTCTGCTAAACTAGCGCAGCAAAAGGAGGTTTGGCTGCCACTATCAAGTAACGCACGTACCTCAATTTTATTATTAGCAGAGTCCGATATCAATAGCTTAACCGTGGGTAGAAGTACATTTGAATGTTGATCTTTACAAGCAATCAGATTAATTTGATTTTGGCCTTTGGAATCTGTAAGAGAATCCAAATGAATTAATGTGTTATGATCTTTGGACTTACACTTAGCACAGTTAAAACTATACCTACAAACCTTGTTTGTGTGTAGCCTTAAACATATTTTGCATAAGCCTTTCTCCTCAATATACTTATACCTTTCTTCAATAGGCATTAACAAAAACGTGGGACATTTAAAAAGGAAATGATTTTGTGAACATAGATTGCAATTATTGTTTATACTTTGACCTAGACTAGACCTATTGGATTCTTGAGCGCCCGCTAAGTTAACATAATAATTCTTGGAACTTGATGATATAAGGCTTGACTCTAACGCCAAAGCTCTATTGTCGAGAAAATCTAAAATATCATCCACAGAGGGCAAAATAGTTATGTCTCTATTGGTATGAAATAGCCTAACCGTCAAAGAGTCAAGTTTACGAGTAATTAGGCTTATTAACATAGAATCCCAATACTCTACATTTTGATTCAAATTCTTAAGAGCTGAAAGCTGCTGCCTAAAGCTGGAAGTGAAATCTCTCAGCTGTTGTGCAGTACCTTTGCTGATGGAAGGCAAGTCGAATAAAGTACAAATATGGTTGTTCACTAATAAAAATAAATTGTTATACCTCTTGTTTAAAAGATCTAATGAATTATTGTATGAGTCATCAGTAAGCGGCAGATTGTCTATAATTTTAAGTGGTTCATCCTGCAAATACCTTTTTAGATAATATAATTTTTGTACATTTTGTAACCTATTGTCCTTGTGTATAACTGAAAGAAATAAATCCATGAAAGGTTTGAATGAATTAAGATCCCTGCCGTCGAAAGTTGGAATCTCAATCGCAGGCAGCTTTATGTCGTACGCAGGCTGAAGATTTTGTGGACTGCTCCTATTTGAAATTGCAGCAACCTCCGTCATATGAGTCTCGATCGATGACATCGCACTCCAAATTCTTTCGGTCAAATCATCGTCCTCGTCGATATTCATGTATTCCATTTGTTCTAGAACATGCTCGTATTTTTCCTGTGTTTTTATTAAAGATTGTTTACGGACTTTTAGCTCATTGATATGTAGAGCAGTTCCTGATTGCAAGTATTTTTCAACAAGCGTAATGGTTCTTTTGCATTGAGCTCTTGCGGCTCGCAACTTCTTGCCGTCTTCGCCCTCCATTGTTTTTGTATATATATGTATTTGAATTGTATTATAATATTTTTGAATTTTATCTATTATCACTGTATAAACTTGTATTAGACTGAAAATCCCGGGTTTCGGCACCATTTTGTTGGAGAGGGAATGGATTTTGTATTAAATTAATAAAATAATGGTTTTTGTATTATAATGTATTCTGAATGACTTTTTTCTATATGTGACATGCTACTATATTTAAAATATTAAATTAAAAACTAAAACAAATAAAACCTTTTTTGTTGTAAACATCCTACAAGCCACCGTTTCTGAGATATAGAATGATGAAGATTGTCAAGCGAGTGTTGTATTTTCTCTTTATTATATATTGTTATTTAATTATATTAGTTTAAAGAGAGATAGTTTATTTATTTGCTATACTACATGTATGTAGTGCGTCATTTTTAATTCAATAAATCTTTCTCTCGCTTTCTTTCAGCATGACTCTACCAAGTCTCAAAATATATTGTTACGAGTTACGCAGGACTCGAATTAAAATGCCGTTTGATTTACTGTAGAATTTATTAGAACTATACAAACACGTATGACATAGGTACACATATAACTAGACACAACTGGTACAAACTGCACGATTCAATAACACGCGCAAAGTCCGTCACTATATCGCTCATCAAATGTACGTCTTGCTCGTATCGTGAGCCTCGCTTGACTGCCCCAATCCTCCGTTCGGGCATTGTTTTATACTAAACTATATAATACAACAATCGACTGCGTAGACTAAGTTTTTCCAAGAAAACGTAATCTGCACACCTGTTTAATTATTCCTGCGAATGGCCATAAACGAAAATAATAATAATAGGCTATTGTCTAATTGCAATTTTAAACACGAAGCAAACAAAAGCATTCCAAATGCGGGAAGGGTAATAAACCCGGTGCGCATTTCTTTGTCGGTATGTAACAATGTTATATCAAGTAATGTTAAGCTGTTTACTATATATCATTTCTATTTCATTATGATAGTGTAATAAATAAGTGATATTCTCGCGTCATATAGCTGTCTGGAGTGGCTTCTCGAGTGCCATTCTCATTTCAATAACGATATCATAATTCAAAGGATGATGGCGCATGTTTCATCGTAATTGTATACTATTTGTCACTTTATGCGAAGGGAAGGATCCTGTTGCCTACGAGTGTATTCTGTGACCTCGTGTTCACATTATAACTACAGAGGCAGCAAACAAGGAAGTGCGCAGCACGAGCATCGAGTGTTCAACTAAGTTGCGTTTATATACTTTTTTCTAAAAACAATTTAAAAACCAAATCAAAAAGTATCTTGCTAAAAAAGGGAATTACTATTGAAGAATACTTAAATAACGAAACTTCATTTACATAGCAGCTCGCTCCAACCTCTTATATTATGTTGTGTATAACTTTTTATCTTGCCAAGCTTGTAAGGAATTTATGGAGATATGTTGCAGCAAAAACTTTTTAGTACGTCATGTCTTTATTACAACTATAGTACCTAATATTTTCTTTATTTTTATTGTGTATCAGCCTTACTTATAATAATCTCGTTAAGAAACGATTAGGCATCTCTTAAGTAAGAGAATTAGAATCACTCCCTAATCAATGAATATGTTTTTTTTTCACTTATAAACGTGTATTACCTGTTGTGTACCTATGAGGACCACAGATAAACGAAATTTGAATGATTAATAACGTAGGTTATACCTAAAATATTCAGCTGAAGAGGAGTTTATGGGTAAGATTTTCACTAATCAGTTGCTGAGCAGTTTCTTTAATTTAAGGAACGATTATAAGTAAGGCCCTCTATGTCTTATTGAATATGCACTGTTTGCTACAACTCCATTAATTCTTTAAAAAACATTCTGTACCATACTTCTGTATAAAACTTATAAAAAAAAAGAACTTGAGGTATAAATAGAATAAGAGATATATGAAGAAAAACAATTTTTAGCTAGACGTGTTGCTAGGGAGTTTCTTGCCGCTTCTAGATTTGTAAAATTTGAGTAAAGTTTGTTTAAATAAAATTAAATTTTAACCTATAGGTATGTATGACCTTCAAAAAGTGTTCTCCAATGGAACTTATTTTGTATCTGAATATATCTTTGAAAAATAACACATTTGTACACCTTACTCATACGAGTATAGTATCTTAAAATTTCAAATAATTGTGTCAATTAATAGGGGTCGATTTTTAGAGCTCGTCGACCCACAAAATCAGTTTTGGCTTATATCGATCTCTGGGAAACTGATTTTGACCCCCGAGATTTAGATCTTTTTTAATTGCATTAAATTCCGAAATTATATAATAATACATAACGGTCAGCATTTTTTTTGTCTAATTCCCATTTGATGATTAAAGTGCGATAAGGAACTTCTTCCCAAAAAAACTATAATAAGATACAGGTCGCCTAAAGGAATTACAACGCTTTTTCCTTGCGTGAAGATGTCTGCCAGATTCACTCTCTTGCAAGCCGCGTAAAAGAACTTGGTTCCAAAAATGCCAAGTCCTATGTGTGGGTAGTAGATCACATCCATTTCCGTTCCACGTGTCATTCATATACACACCCATTATCCCTATTTGACCCAATAAGATGGCCTCACGTTCCGCGCACGTGACTCGCGCTGTGTAATTCCCGGTCTTGTCACGGATTATTACGGTCACCACGGTGATATAACGCTTTTTGCCATTTCCTTAAATATAACGCGGATGGGAAGATAACGTATCTTTAACACGGGCTAAATTATTACATATAAAATCGGTCGTAAAGTATTTTTTATTCGCTGTGTTTTATACTGTTACGACCGACAAAGATAAATTCACACCTGCAGCTGATTTTATTACCTTTCTGCATTTGGACTTTACTTTACTTTGTATTTAAAATTTGTGATTAAAAAAACAGCCTATTGTGTATTGTAATCTTTTACGGCCTATTGTAGTACTCGTATTGTGATCACTGTCATGTCTCTCGTATTTAAAAGTACAAACTGATTCTAGGAAAATCGTGCCACGCGGTCGGTCAGACATATTGCATCGGTGCAGTATAAAGCAATGCCCCAATTGAGAGATCAGGGAGTCCAGGGAGTCGAGCGATAACCACGAGCGAAGCAAGACTTGTGTACAGTCGGTAATCTATTTAGTGACAACTACGTGCGTGTATTTAAATTACGACCTTCTACATTACGTTTGGACTTATTACGTTCGGTTATATTTATGCCTGTGTTATACGTGTTGGTATAGTTCTAATAAACTCCATAAACACCATAACAGTTCCAGCGGCATTTTAATTCGAGTCCTGCAACTCGTAACGATACTATACTAGGATTTGCCCGCGACCTCGTCTACGCTTGAATATCCGCGAGATTTCAGTGAAAACTGTCGGAATAAGCTAATTTTTATGCATCCGAACAAGTTCAAACCGTTCCGGAAAAATTTCCACGGGATTCCCGGGATAAAAGTACCGTGGAGTTCAAATCTAAGGATTGGCTATCGATTACTGAAAACCGCGTCAAAATCGGCCCAGTAGTTTTTGCGTCGTCTTTTCCGTCGCTTCAATGTACAGGCATGCTTAGAATTTTATAAAATTATAGATTTTATACAAATAATAAGCCGTGCACTTTATTTATGGCTTGTTCCTATACCATACTTGTACGGTGTAACCGCATAGGTTAATTATGACTTCCGCGGACGAGTCGAGTCAGTTCACGACCATCACGCGCCCATGACACTCATGTCATTTTGTACTCCAATAAACTCATTGCCTATCAAGTTATCTTTCATTTATTAGGGTGTTGGGATTCACCCAACATCTTATGGTCCTTCGAGCCGGATTCGTTCACTTGCCTTACCATCAGTTGAAATTTGACATTAGATGTATGGAGCCCAAAAGCCCGCTCGGTGTTACCTGTGAAATAAAATAAATTATTAAATCATTTTATTCTGGTAGTCACATTCTGAGCGAGATATAGACCCTAAAGAGCCCTACACTGGACAAAGCCTCATATAATCATCATCATCAGAATCATATAATTTTATAATTATGCATAAAATAAAATATTATTCAATACATATTCATAATATGGATGTGTGAGCACTTGAGTATTTTGTGTTTTTGTGTGTATGTCTCTGTAGTAGTAGTAAATAGTGGTAGCGTAATGGCGAGCGCACGCGTCTCATACCCGAAAGACGCGGGTTCGCTGCTGGTCCGAACGCATTTACCCCTTAAGCAGTTTTCTGACCTAATGTCCATATTGTCACAATTACCACGTGCTAACAACGGTGAAGGAAAACATCGTAATGCATCCTGGACATCGATTTAACTGAAGTGCCAAACCTGTCAAGCCCCCTTGGACAAGCGTGGTGGGTATATAGTCAGGTCCCCTATAATGGGAGGCCCGAGCCCAGCAGTGGGACATTTATGGGATGTTATGACGCAGTAGTTCTTCCGTTTGAAAGTAAGAGCTTAAATTTAAACTTTTTTTACTTGTTTTAATGTTATTTTTATCATTCCAACTTCGCTTAGCTTAGCTATTCTGTCACATAATATATAAAAGTTCTGTTACATGTATACTTAAAACATATTTTAAAATAATTTGTATAAAATTTTAATGAATTCAAACCAATTAAAACGGGTTTTATCCGGTTCTAAAAACGGGTATCGAATTAGCAATAACCGTTTAAAATTCAACCAATTACAGAACACCGCTGTTACTGGATTCACCTAATCACTAGATATCAATTTTATCCGTGAAGCACATTTTAATCCAGCCCCAGTGGTTGTGGCTTCGACCGGTTTTTTGTCAAAACCAAATCCGGTTTAGAACATTCCGATTTTACAGTACATTTCAGTTTCCGATCGATTCGATATCGTGTAATTATTGACTTACGATTAAATAATATAATAGGCGGAGCAGATTGTTAAATGAATTGAAATCATTTTTATTATCTTAAATCGCAGCATCATAGATTTTGTACGAGAATGCCAACTTATGAGACCATAAGTTTGGTTAATAGTATATTCAAATAATGTCTAGCAAAATATATTAAACAAAAGATGATTAGGTTTTACTATGCGTCCACGAACGAAGAAAGAATACGATTTTCTGCAGCCGGGCACTCTGTTGTAAGAGATGAAAGGACTACCCACAGCTAGGTGGTAGGGAATTTGCTCATCTGGATGGCTACCACCCTTGGTCTAGATCATGCCGCCATACTAGCCTTAAGAGAGTAGCAGCACACTGATGGCACCTTTGGTGCTACAAATATCCATAAGCGATGGTAACCGCTTTGTATCAGGTGGGTCATCTACCTAGCTGATGAACACGTGCAATAAAACTAAGGCCTCGAACGACTTTTCTAGGCCGTAGTAAGCAAATGAAAGTTTTTTATGACCTTTTTTATATCAAAAATCGGACCTAGGATCTCGGTGGTACTAGAATTTTGTATCCAAAATTACTTCGTTTGTAGAAAAAATAAAAAAATGGCACTACGGGCGTGTTATTTGGTATCATCGGTGCACTTTACTAAGAAACACATCACCCAGGCAACGCTATAAAGTATCTAGCATAACTAGTATTAAAATATACACAATATAACAGAACACTGCATAATGTTAGGAATTTATTTCATGTTAGGCAAAAGTTAATAATTCTTAATATTATCGGATTACTTTACCATCGCAACGTCATAAATCTTCCGCCATTTTTATGTACGTGAGAGTGCATTTGAAATTCATATTTTTTTGGGGACACGTTCTTTGAACAGCGAGAAAAATCTTTTGTCATGACCTCGTTTTTAAATGCATTTAATTTTGAATTTCAGCGTGACTTTTTGTTGGCGTTATGTAAGCACGAGAGCAACGAATAATTATGTAGCATAGCTTTTGTCTATGACTCTCTTTGTAATAATAACAACGCCCTTTAAAAAAAAAATATATATGAAGGCAAGATTTTAGTTATTGTGGAAAAATCACGTAGCGGACGTAGTCGATAACCGGATATAATACGCAGTCACTTATTATCAAATACTTGAATCTTGGAAGTCAAATAACCGGATAACTGATATCCGGTTATTTGAGATGTTTATTATGAAATGACCGGATCAAAACTCATGTAAACAGAAATCAAAGTCAAGACAGATACTGGAAATGGATTCTGTAAAAAAACAAAAACAAAAATCGTGCTAAGTATCACCAGATACTGACAGTTCAGCGCTTTGCTGTTATTATTTTCTGTACTACGCCAAAACATAGATTAGAATAAAAAGCAAAATTAAAAAGGTTTTAAGTCTCGTCTTTTAAATGGCCTATTTTGGGTAAAGGCTTCCTCCAACTTATTCAATTCATTTCTGAACTTTGCCTTGTTCATCCCTTTTAGCCCACATATCTCTTTGATTTCGCCGACCCAGCCAGCCTAGACCATTTTTTCACCGTGATGTATTTTTATCTATGCCTCGAGCCTACACATTTTTAAAGGAATGGAAGGTAATTACCTGCCACGTAATAACACATCACAAAGTGGTATATAAAATGTGTATAATGGTATACGGTTTGAACAACTGGTTTTGAAAATAAAATCATTATATTTAGCCTGCATAAGTGTGGTTTGGAAAATAGATACAAAGGAGTTTTTCCTTTTGTTTTATCTTTATTTTCAAATAAATGGCCTCAGCAAAAGATTGTTGAATAGGTTTTGTTAAATAAACCGGTTTCAAACGCTTTTACAATAATTATACCTCAAAAAAACTATATGTCGTACAGCAGTTGCTGTAGACTTGCTTGCTTGCTTCACACACATTAGAAAAAGTTTTATATTAATATTAGAAAAAGTTGACATAATTTTCAGAGAAAATAATATTCGCGGAAAAAACCGTTTAATGCAGATTTACATAACACTGTATTTAAAGTATACTCTCAGAATGTTATATTTTTATTGCAGGACTTCACCAGTCACGCAGACGACCCACTCGATGGTAAGCGGTTACAGTCGTCTATGGACATTTACAACATCAAAGGTGCTACAAATGCGCCACTGCTCTCTCAAGGGAGACTGGAACCTGTTCACTAATACTGAAACAACTCAAGGTTGTTATGGCGGCATACTCGAGATCAAGGGTGGTAACCATTTAGTCGAGCAAATACTTTACCACTTGGCTGTGGATTGTTTTGTAACCGCTTACGACAGACCGCCCTGCAACAGGGACTTGTATTCTTTCTCCGTTCCTGCACGGATATATATATGACAATTGACTATAACCGGTTGTAACCGGTGAATTTTTTTAACCGGTTCTAAACCTTGTCTGTTCCCTTAACAATTACGGGTTTTTATTACAGAATATGTAAATAAGTTCAATACTAACCGTTTTATGTTCTCAAAATCCTCACAGGCCATTATTCAAATATTTTTGACGTCTTTAGCCAATAAAAGCAAACATGCCGAACCATTATGAGCGCGGCTTCGTTTCGTTCGGATTACCAAATGGATGCTATTATGGGATTACTCGGAAGAGTATTTTTTACAGAAAAGATAAACCTTTTTATTTATTACGTCCTATTTATTTTCTTGTAATCTTTCTTTGAAGTTTACATATTTTTTCTCAATAATAAGAATAATTCTTTATTTCAGACATTAGATAACCCATATCAATTCACAAACATAAAATCTTACAATTAAAATAAATTAAATTAAAAATAAAATAATAATAATAGTAAATAATAATAATAATTAAATGGTATGTCATTTCTAATTCAAATTCAAGTCATACGTTATACCTTAAGTCCCGGTGCACAAAAAGCCAGCTCCTAAAAATGGGGTTGTCAATGCAATCTGAGAACATGCGGAGAATCTCATTGCCCGAGGCACGCAGGCGAGCCCAGAGCCCCGCTATGCGTGCCCTCCTAATAGCATAGAAATCTGCAATTCTCTGTTCAGCGAACATGCCCGAAGCGCTGCAAAATCGAGGCAGTTTCATTAGGGTACGGACATGCATTATATTGTACCCTAATGGTACCCAAAGCTTTCTTGGAGCATTTCTCCCAGAGTTGACAAGTGTAGAAGCTTTGACAGTTTGCAGTATGCTCAATAACAACCCACATTGTGCTTTTATTAAAAACATGTACGTTTGTATGCAGTTTACACGCAGAAGAAGTGAAACTTCAGAGTATAACCTTCCATGATCAAATTGATCATGTATTAGCAGAAGGTGATGTCAGGAGCCTTAAGAATAGACGAGCGTGCATCACAAGAGCTATGAATGTCAAAGAAGCAAGTGAGGTATGTAAGAATAAGCCTGTATGGCACTCTGTTGTTCGTGCCTACCCCGCAAGGGACCTGGCGTGAAGTTATGTATGTATGTATGTATGTAATATCTAAAATATCTACAACGCTTGATACACTAGAGTGAGGAGGCTAGGAAAACTACTATAGTTATTATACAACGTTTTTCAATAATTCTATCACGGTCAAGGTTGACCAACTTTGGATTACATTGACTATTGCTGCAGGTAAGCAAAATCTCTATTAATATTTAAGAACATGGTCAAGAAATACTATCTATAAAATGATATATATTTTTATATAATGGCGGTTGTTCACAAAAAATTACCCTTTGATTTTATATTTTTATTACCTAAAGTAGGGTATTTTAAATAGTTTTTTTTTATAAATTATTTCTCCGATGACGTCATAAGGGACAAGTTTGCATTGATTTCTTTGCTAGAAAACAATAATAATAAAAGTAAGTTTTATCTAACGAGAAGAAGCATGAAAGTAGGATAAATGCTGTTGAAATGAGAGCTTTGAGAAGTATATGTAAGGTTAATGTAAGTGATATGATAAGAAACAGTGTGATAAGGGAGCGTTGTGAATTGAAAGAAGATGTAGTGACAAGAGTTGAAAAGGGAATGTTAAGGTGGTTTGGCCATGTAGAGAGGATGAATGATAGCAGAATCACAAAACAAGTATATGATAGCAATGTGACTGGAAGAGTCAGTGCCGGTAGACCAAGACGTACTCACCATGATCAAATTGAAGATATTTTGAAGAAAGGTCAAATAAAAAGTAGTTTAAATAAGCGTGTATGTATGAGAAGATTAATGAAAGTTGATGAAGCGAAAAGTGTTTGTCAAGATCGTAACAAGTGGAGATCCATTGTCTCTGCCTACCCCAATGGGAAACAGGCGTGACAATATGTATGTATGTATGTAAGTTTTATCTAACAGGCAAACCGCCCACCTGATTGGATTTAGTAAGGTCAAACGCATTTCTTACAAAATACAAGAAGATCGTACGTTTTTTGGAATTTCAACTATACAAAAATGATTAGGGACACTATTCCTCGAAATGGTTTTTCAAATAGCTAGATTGGTATTATATTGCATGTAGCTAATGTTTAAATAATTGCATTTTATTACTATAGTCATCATAATATTTTGAGGCGTCAGCGCATTGGTAATACGTCTGGTGTTTCAAATGTCCATAAGCGACGATAACTCCTTTCCATCAGGTGGTCCATCTGCCTGTATGCTGTACTCCAGCTATACAAAAAAAAATGAAATTTGAGGATTTTCGATTTTCAGAATTCCTGTACTGTGTGGATGTATATGCACTTGACTGTTTTTTTTGGTGATTACGTCTTTCGTGTTGTAATGGTTCGCAAAATTATTTATCGTCGCTTTAAACGCCCTCGCAGCGCCCGACGTTAATTATTGGTTTACAACTCTATTATCGTTTTACGATAGCGACTTCCATTTTATTTTTATGGCGGTATTTATTTTTATTTTATTTCCTTTTGATTGGATGAAATCTCGTAGAGGTCGCTAATGTTGTTGTTTTTTTATTGCGAAGCTGGCAAACTGGCAGACGGCCCAGCTCATGGAAAGTGGTTTCTGCCACCTGTAGACATTAGAATCACCAAAATTTTGAAAAAAGGTCAGATAAAAAGTAGTTTAAATAAGCGTGTATGTATGAGAAGATTAATGAAAGTTGATGAAGCGAAAAGTGTTTGTCAAGATCGTAACAAGTGGAGATCCATCGTCTCTACCTACCCCAATGGGTAACAGACGGGACAAATGTACATGATTTATTATAATACATGTATTCGCATGATTATATTATTGTGTTAACCAGATATAGCTATTCGCGGACATTTAGTGTTTTTTGAGTAAATTTCTAAATGTTGGTAAGAATTTGACCTCGGACTGTAAGTCTGCGGGCACGAAACTTGCGACGGCCGAGCGATGGCGGGGCGGCGCGACGGCGACGTATACAAAAGCATTGCACAGTATAGCGACGGGCACGAAGCAGGCGACAGCGGGACGATCGAGCGATGCACGGGCGGCGATGGAGCGACGACAAACTAGTTTGGTTTCGTCGCTTGCGCGGGTACATAATGTTGTATTGAATGATTATTTTAGTCATGGAAACTAATAATGAGGAATTCATATCTTGTATTTTATCAAAAATTTCATTGAATGACACCTTCGCTCGTAATAAAGCGTAGAAAATTCTCCCAAATTGCGTCTTCGTTGATTTATTGGATTAACACCATCTCTAGGTAATAATAATTCCCTCATTAGGAGACTAGGCTTCAATAGTCCTCTTCGACGTAAACTCATGTTTCTCACAACACTGCTCGAGCGCGACTGCCTGCCAGCTTGTTTCGTGCCCGCGCGAGATATCGCTGCCTGATCGCACCGCGTCGCCTCGCCCCGCTGCCGCTATCGCTCGGCCACCGCAAGTTTCGTGCCCGCAGACTAAGAGGCAGCACATTCCAAAGTTTGACAGCCTGCACTGTAAAAGAATTATCCTAATAGGATGAAGTATGTGCAGGCGTCATAACTTTTCGATACGTATCATGGCGCAAACTCCCCGTCGTCTTTTGTTTACTTTTTGTTTAAATCTTGCGGCCGAGTCGTTGGCCAGGTGCGGTGAATTAAACCGACTTAGGTACGGCAGACATTGCATTTGTGAAGTATAAAGAAATGACCTGATGGAGGAGGGAGGCAGTCTAGCGATAGACGCAAGCGAAGCAAGACGTAGTGACGGACTTGGCGCGTGTGATTGATTCGTGCATTACGTTTGGACTGGTCGTGTACAGTTTGCACTTGTGTTATACGTGTTTGTTACTAACTCCTAACTGTACTCCTAACAATTCAAAATCACATATAGCCGATGTCACTCAGGAATAATGTAGCTACTGGTGTAAGAATTTTAAAAATCAGTTCAATAGTTCAAGAGACTACTCGCTACAAACAAACTCCGAAACATTACCTCTTTACAACATGACTATAGCTTATACAATTATCTTATCTATTTATAGTATACATTCACCAAAATATAAAATAACTTAATCCCTCTGCTATACTTCTTTATTTCGGCACACACAATTTTTTTATCGAGCAGGACAGTCAAATAAAGCCCAAAGGAAAAAGGTATTTTTCCAGGAACATACGATTTTCCGCACGGATACGCGTTTTATTGGTTACGCACCTTAACCAACGTGTTTATTACAAAAACCGTCTAGTAAAAGGAACCCTTTTAACGTATCGTCTTGGTTACGTCGGCAACCGGCGTTACTTCTACTTGAGAGATCTTTATTGATAGTTGCTTTGTTATCATTTCGGCGGTTTGCGGTTGCCCATGTGGAGGATGAAACAGTATCCTAATTCATTACAGATTCAATTTAATTTCAATTATGTAACCTGATAAATTCAATTTATTAATTATTCTTGTACACCGAAGATCTCGCAGGAACAGTCCAATTTTCATGTTATTTGTTATAGTTAGATATTAGTCAAACTTCATAATTGTGAATTTTATAGCTACATAATTTTTGCTTATTTTTGCCAGGTGGTAGGGCATTTGCCCGACTGGATGGCTACCACCCCTGGTCTAAAGTATGTCGCCCTAACAACCTTGAGTTGTATTCCGGCATTAGTGACCAAGTTCCAGTTTCCCTTAAGAGAGCAGCAGCGCATTTGTAGCGCCTTTGGTGTCACAAATGTCCATAGGCGATGGTAACCGCTATCCATTAAGTGAACCGTCTGCCTGTCTACAGAACTCCTGCAATAAAAAAAAGATCATCATCATCGTCATGATATACTGTCAATAACGGATGTACACATTTGCTACCACTAAATTAATCAAATATTGCCTCCTCTTCTCACCTCTACATTTCATCACCCTACTTCACGATTATATTAATTACAATAATTGGACCTACTTATGCAAAATGGAACCTGGGTTGGTTCCATTTTGCATATACTACTACTAGATACTGATAGGTCTGAGAAAAGCCATTTTTATTAAAATTTTACATACAAAAAAATATGTTTATATTCAGGGTTTTTTTTAGAATATTATATTTTGTCCCATATATTCAAGTACACTTTTAATGTAAATCATTTAAAATCAGATGACCATGGGTCATGGATCTTGTTAGCTTATTATACTCTTGGTGTTTTGTAGGTTAGCTACTTTTTATTCTGTAAATGTTGTCAGATCGTTATGATGCTTATTGAGTCGATAGACAGTGCATTTTGAAAGTATTCTGCATACTTTACCCAATTTTGGCATGTCTGTGGATTGGTTCAGTTTTGCATAAGTAAGTCCAATTATCAAAACATTTTTAGTTTTGTCCTAATTTCACCACGTTTTTGAACCTTTTATTTTCTCTCGGGTATAAAAGAATTTTGGCTCAAGTTTGCCGTTCCGTTTATCTACGGCCATAAGCTCCAGCCCACTGATCCTGTTAGTAAATCTGCCCTTGTGTACTGCTCTATGCTTCGCCATGGCATGTTCATGTTTACGCAAATGGCGTCGACGAGCGATTTGCTCCGTTTACGGCGACGATGCCCGACACGGGACATCTGCGCGCCAAACAGACACGTTTCGCACGATAAAACGATGCAAACAACGAAATAGGTATATCGAGACTGTAATGCCAAAACATCGTAAGCGACAGAATTTAAAATGAAAGATTTACGAGTATTTATGACTTCAACAGGAGTAAAGTCATCATCATCTTCCGAGCGTTAAATACCGGTTGCGTTCGGAGCGATCACTTCGACGCCCAGGGTCCGCTTTCCTACTTTTTCTTCTCCACTTCGCGCGATCTTCGGCATCCCTTGTTTTGAGACCGTTGGTATGCATGTCATCCCTCACAGTTAGCCAGCATTTCTTGGGCCTACCCCTTCGACCGGGACCTGGCGGAGGCGGCATGGCTACACATTTGTTCTCCACAGGTTTAGCAGGAATAAAGTATACAGAGGTATATGTGTAATAATGTTACGAGTTGCAGGACAGAATTAAAATGCCGTTGGAATTATTATATAATTTATTAGAACTATACAAACAGGTATAACATAGGTATCAATATAACTGTACACAACCAGTCCAAATGCACGATTCAATCACATGCGGAAAGATCGTCACTAACTTCTTTCTTCAGTTGTGGCCATCGCTAGACTCCGCATCCCTCCATTGGGGCTTTGCTTTATACTGTACAAATGCAATATATCTTCTCGACCGCGTGGACTTAATTTCCTAGAATCACACCTGGCTAATGACTATCATAGAAGATTACAATACACAATGTGCTGTTTTTCTAATCACAAACTGTAAACACAAAGTAAACAAAATAAGTCCAAATGCAGCAAAGATAATAAAATGCAGTTGTGAATTCGTCTTTGTCGGTCGTAATAATAATAAATACACAAACAAATAACGTCATAATATTTAATATCAACCCATAAATGTCCCACTGCTGGGCTTGGGCCTCCCGCTATATGGGAACGGGCAGTATACCCACCACGCTTGTCCAAGGCGGCTTGGCAGGTTTGGCACATCGGTTATCTCGATGGGCAGGTTGTGTCACTATGTTTTCCTAGACCATTGTAAGCACGTGGTAATTGTAACAATATACCCATTAGATCAGAAAACTTAGTGGTGCATGCGTTCCGGTCAGAATCGAACCCGCACCCTTTGAGTTTGGGACGCGTGCGCTAACCATTACGCTACCACGACTGAAATGACGTTCAATACACTTAAATATAACAAACAGAAGACATTAACCAGACAGATTTAAATTTAGGTATTTAATTTCTTCAATGTAGCGTAATGGCACCACATAGTCAGTTTTCTGACCCTTATGTATACAGCGTGTTTCAGACCTTACGACAATAAATCAGACCACGTTTTCGTCATGACGTACTCTACCCAAATACAAAAACGAATCATGGTAGCTTCTTTGGTTTAGCTACAGGACCTCATTTTGAATTTCAGAATTTTACAACAACATGTATCTGTTATTGCGACTAAATCGGTAGGTTAGTGACCAAATGTATCATGTTGCCAGCTCGTCTCTTCATCATTAAACGCGGAAGATGTTCATTCTTACCAAGGTCAGTGAACCAATATTTACAAGATGTTCTGTTTTTATTGTCTTTTTATCGTAATTAATTTGTTCGGAAATTGCTTTTTTGAAATTTTGACATTACGGTTGATTTGATAGTACCAAACACTTTGTATGGACTAAGACTACTAAAATTATGATTTATTGTCATTTGAAATGAAACACGTTGTATATCGTTACAATTACAATGTGTTAACAGCGGTGAAACAAAACATCGTGGTGAAACTTGCACATCGAAATAACCGATGTTTCAAACCTGCCAAGCGCCCTCGGACAAGTCCATTCCTCAATAGTAGAAGGCCCGAGCCCTGCATTGAGACAGTTATGGACTGTTATTACAAAACCAGATGCAAAGGTCTCCGCCACTGTTACATGATGCAAACACCACCAGTCAGAACCAAGAATTTTGCCTCATCTTTTCTGGTGCGCACTGCCGAAGAGTGGTATAATTTGCCGGAGTCTGTTTTACCTGACAACTACAATCTTGGAGTCTTCAAGTAACGAGTGAATAGGTATTGTTACGAGTGCCGGACTCGAATTAAAAATGCCGTTGGAATTACTATAGAATTTATTAAAACTATACAAACGCGTACAATACAGGTACAAATATAACTGAACACAATGAGTTCAAACGTAATCCGCGATTCAATAACACGCGCAAAGTCCGTCATTATATAGGTTACCAAATGTACACAAGTCTCGCCTTGATTGTGGTACTCGCTAGACTGCCGATCTCTCCATTGGACTATCGCTTTGCAATGCACCAATGCAATATGTCTACCTGCCAATTGTCGACGCGTTTTCCCAGAAAACGTAATACGCACACATGCGTAATTCTACCTGCGCACGAGTACAATTCACAATAGGCTGTTTTAATTACAAGTTTTAAACACAAAGTTAACAAAAGAAGACAGTCATAAAATAGTTTCAATGTTATTAGCTCAAACGCCGCGGCAGGTAATAAATGTGCTTTGTCTACAGGTATGCAGGTGGTCTAAATTATATAGCAGTATCTTCATTCTTCAAAGTACGCGTGCTCCATGCTAGACTGCGTCATCACTCAACATCAGGTGAGACAGTGGTCAAACGCAAACCAATACTTCCATAAAAAGTTGTTCCTCGGCGCATGATTCATCTAACATCAGCATTACTAAGTCATCCATTTGCCTTGAATCATCATCATTTGTGTTTATTTTGTTTTAATACATCTTGCCGAAATCACCGCTTTCCAAGAGTAGAAAAGGCACAACCAAAAGTTCCCTAACTTGACGAGTAATATAATTTTGAAACACCTTTCATTAAAACTCTTAAACAAAAATCAAAAACTCAAATAAAAGTCACGCAATGGTCATTAAGCTTTCTTCTTAGAAATTAATTAACAAAATCATTCTTCCGGAAATGGTTTGCGAAATTCATAAAAAAACTTTTGTAAAGGTCGCGTCGAGATTCAGAAATTTGCAAAATTAAACTGATTAGACTCTGCTGCATAATATTTTTGAAGTGAAAAGTTTTTTAAGCACATTGCGTACTTTTGCGATGGAGAAAATCACTGAACTCATGTGATCTTTCAGACACACACACAGATATATACAGGGTGGCGCAATAGAACGTGCATATTTAAAATATTCATTAAAAAATAAATACAAAAGGTATTGTTAAAATAAAACTGAGGTATTATTAAGAAATAACTGAAGTTTATTTTTCAAAAATAACATCGTCTAAATAATGACCCTCTCTACGACGACACTCCTCTAATCGCAAACGGAAGTTATTGAAAACTTTCTTCAGTAATGCTGGTGTAATTGCTGCCATTTCACCACGAATATTCTCCTTGAGCTGATTGATGTTTTTCGGATTATTGCTGTAGACTTTGTTCTTGAGGTATCCCCACAAAAAAAAGTCAGGAACATTGAACCAGTCTCTTCAAAACGCTGTACCCATATTTTAATTAAATTAGCACTTGGAGCTTCACTAATTTGCCGTAGTCCATATTCAGAACAATATAAACGCCTAGTAACGATGTATGAACGAGAGTTCTCGTAAAATGCGCGCACGCAAAATGCGCGACGCTTCCCGTCGAAGTGACTCATAGTGACTAAAACTCCATGAGCCCGCCTACCCAACGATGCAGGCTCCCCCCGCCTGCGCACTTTCTACCCCGCGAAAAAAGATGATGCAATATGCACGTTCTATTGCGCCCTCCTGTAGATAGATAACACTTTATTGTTTACCAAATATACAATTTCAAAAATGCACTATTACAATATTGTCTCTTCCGGGCAATCTAACTTAGGGACTAGTTTAGAATGCCACAGAAAAAGAAATTTACTTGACGTATCATACTCATACTATGTGACTTATTAAATGAGTCCATCAGATTTAGATATTATTGATCTAACGCCTGATTTCAGTAAAAAAGTATTTGTTTGTTTAGCAGCTCAGTTTTTATTTAATTTCCTAAGATTCCTAGAAATTATACGTTTTGTGTTTCTTAAATAAATTTAAGCAACCTTATGCAAGCGGCCCTTAAAATATTAAAGTACACACTGAAACAAAAGTGTTTAAAACCAAATGAATGATGGCGCCTATATTTCTACGTCATTGGCTCACAACCGAATATAAATTTCCGTTACGGGATTTGTTCGCGAATTTGAAATTCAGATTTTTTTGCAGCGGGAATAATGTAGACCCAGCCGCGCCCGTGAAAACACCGGAAAAATGTACTGATTCAAATAAAATAATTAACATAAAACCGAGAAGAAAGTGAGAGGGAAAAATATTAGAGATGTGCCTATTATAACTTTGGCCGGCTAGCCGATTAGTCGGTTGTAAAAAGGACGATTAGTCGGCCAAGCCGATCACGGTTTCGGGGATGTCCGTAATGCTTCTTTTATAGCTGACTAGCTATCCCGGTAGACGTCATCCTGCCCGGAAAAGCTTCTATCGATATGCCGACAGCAGCGCCACCTTTATCCGTGCAGGAACGGTGAAAGAATACAATTTTCTGCGGCCGGGCGGCCTGTCGTAAGAGGCGAGGAAAGCACCCACAGCCAGGTGGTAGGGCATTTGCCCGACTGGATGGCTACCACCCCTGGTCTAAAGTATGTCGCCATAACAACCTTGAGTTGTGTTCCGGCATTAGTGACTAGGTTCCAGTCTCCCTTAAAAGTGCAGCAGCGCATTTGTGGCACCATTGGTGTTGCAAATGTCCATAGGCGATGGTAACCGCTTTCCATCAAGTGGGCCATCTGCCTGTCTGTTGAACTCCTGCAATAAAAATAAAAAACCTATCGGGTCCAATTGTGAATCAACTCAGAAACCTTCTCCGGCTCATGCACAATAACTTTGCTAAACATCATCACATGATCAAATGTATAGTTTACGATTCTATAAAGGACATACAGACAAACATTCATATTATTTATATATAACATTCGCGCAAAAGTCGCAACTACCGCAGGCGAGCGTGTCGGTACCTGTTTTTTTACTTCGCATTGTTTGTTGATTCTTACTTTTGTACAGGTCAGGGTGGTGTTTTTGTATAAAAATTAAAATTATTTAAAGATAATACTGTTTGTAGGGCGCTGTAGCCCAGGAGTAGTTTACTGGTTCGATGTTATGGACTGTATGGGAGAGATATGACCTAAATCCTTGCACTATAGAAGCAGAAGCTCCACCAACCTTGAGATCAGCCCTCTCCTGGCTTGGTTCCGGGTGCACTCGGGAACTCGGGAACAGAGCACGGCACTATATCTCACTTTAGAGCACAACTGTACATAAATTAGGTCCTTGCAAGTTTTGGCACGGCCAATAATAATATTTATTTAAATTTGATAAATAGGTGAGCGCACAGCGCGATGTAATCGTCAAAACGTAGACAGCGAGTGTTCACCAAAATGCTGCCCCCCTTACCCTGCTGTGCATTGGCCGTCGCCTCACACAGAAGGAGGGTAGTCAACAAAATCAGCGGAGCGATGTTTTACCTACTTATTATAGGCAAGGACCGAACACTGTTATTGGTTCATTAATGTAAAAGAGCTCAATTAAATTTTAATCATGCCAAAAAGAAAGTCTCGGGTATGTTATGTGTACATACATAACATACACGAGACTTTCTTTTTATTAACTATTTTGTACTATAGCAACACTGGTGCGATGCAACAGCAGCACCACCTCTTTATCTTCACTTCGCATTTTCTACTTTACCACATAAACTGCTCTAACTCAATAAATCATATATATTATCAAAAAGCTAGTGTGTGTAATTGGAAATCCCTCGGAACAATACCCTACATGTACGTTATAAGAAGCCGGATAGTCGGCACTCTTTACCAAATAGTCCCGATTACGGTAATGGTCGCATCGGCTTTACCGACTAGCCGGCACATCTCTAAAAAAATATTAAAAATATACACTTTATTCGAAATTAAATGAAATCTTTTGTTTTCACTTGTACAATTTGATATTTGAAGTCGTTAATGTTAATAATATTCGAATTGAAATGTGTAATGGACTTTATAATTTTAGCATTGTGATTTTTGTATGTTTTTCGTTTCGTAGGCCTTTGTTTGGTTTGTAATCGACTAATAGTGCCATGCTGTTTCTTCCTTGTTACATTGTTTCTGAGCTCATGAGTCGTAGAGTCATGGAGATGACAGTCTTATTCATATTGTTACAACTCAGGTCCCGACAAAAACAAAATCCATTACATCTGAAACAGAACACATTTTATTACCTGTCGGCATTTGAAATTATTGTAAATCTTTTATGATCGTCTTCTTTTGTTTACTTATTGATTGGCATACGTTTCTAGAGGAACAGCCCATTGTTTTATTGTACTCATTTATGGCCGATGCGGCTGACTCATTACCCAGGTGTTTCGGATTATGATACGGGCGCATTGCATTTGTGCAGTATAAAACGATGACCTGATTGAGGAAGGGGGCTGTCGAGTGAGAACCACGATCAAGGCGATACTTACGTGATTCTTTTTTAATTCGATGCGAAATAGTTGCCATTTGGTCCACTAAAAATTTAACATGCTTTGGACCAGTAGTTTTCATTTATGAAGACATTTGTCATTCCGTTCCATATGTACACCGATTACTCTGCGATTTATGATCTGATTTACGTGATTCTCTTTGAGCTCGATGCGGAATAGTTGCCATTTAGTCCCCTAAAAATTTAACATAGTTTGGCCCAGTAGTTTTCATTTAACGAACATTTTTTCTTTTTTTAGGACCTATATTTTTTAAGGTGCGCGGCATCTTTCGTAGGCCTACCCTAGCTAGACACTAAAAAGTAACAAATAAAAAAAATGTCGTTTAAAAAATACCTAAATTAGTTAAAGAGTATAAGCACCAGACCATGAAATGTAATTTAGTTTTTTGTGAATAAATTTTCATTTAACATCATGTATTATGAATTATCAGTCTATAGTTGAGCGTTCCCCAAAGACTGATTAGAACAACATTGCCTACGCTTGAAATTCTGATTATTCCGAGACATATAAAAACATGTCTGGGTACTAAATTGAATATTTACTTTCCATTATTGTCACTACAAAATTTTATAGCATTTTTTTTAATATAATGAATTCGCCTTTGACCGGCATTGCGCCTTACCTCAGGCGGAAATGTAGTCTATGGTGGAGCACGCTTACCTAGAAGATACCTGTTCACGCGAGACTTTACAGACACCTGATTGTGTTTTTCGGGAAAAACAGACGACGGTAAAGAGTTCCATTCTTCAGCGGTGCGTATGATGAATGTGGAAGCGTAGCGTTTCGTCCGCTTCGTCGGTATTTCCACCATATATCGGTGGCGTAAGTTCATACGTCTGCTTGTCCAGTGGTAGAATGGTTAGGGAGGAACCAGTTCATATAATTCCAAGGAAGACTCTCCGAAGTGTATCATATAGAATATACTTCGGTTTATTTCAATGTAGCATGAAATAAACCGACTTCAAGACTAACTAAAAAGCAAAAAATAGGTATTTCCCTCAATATCTTAAAGTTACTAAGTTAAACATAAAAATTACTGGGTGTAAGTAAGCAAGTGCTGTGTGTGTGCGTGCGTGCATGCGTGCGTGATTATAAATTCCAATTATGGCTCGCTGTGAGAGTACCAATGTATGTAGACTTAAATGTTGGTATTAACTAATTGTCGTTCCGTAACTTTTATTACTTTTTCAGTTTCTGAGCATTAAGAAATTTACAAACAATTTTTTTTTCTCTTTGGAAGTATATAAATGGGTATTATAATGGGTATATACACATATATATTTCTATTTCATTCATTTGTAATCGGAAGACAATTAACACACACATTGTACGGTCAACCAAGTTCTTCCTTGATCAGTTCTCGAACATTATGCTTTGAACGGCTTATAAAGTTTGGATTACCACGTATATACTCTCCAATTTCATATACATCAATAAGTTACTGCAATGTTTAAACTAAACGAAGCAATTACTCGTGTTTTTTTTGTTTCGTTCACAAACTGAACAGCTCAGATTATGTACTTTTCAACAAAACTAGAACACAGAAAATATGGTTTCTGAATGGCCTTCTTGATGCCAACACAGAATTCATTATATATAGAGATCGAATACATAATCAATTAGAAAAGAAAGAAATAAATAGTATGTTTAGATGCAATATGCATTTTCGCAATGGGGATTGTTCACTTTTTTATAAATCTGGCTATTTGAAAAACTATTTCGAGGAATAGTGTCCCTAATCATTTCTGTCTAGTTAAAATTCCAAAAAACGTACGATCTTCTTGTATTTTGTGAGAAATGCGTTTGACCTTTATTTGACCTTACTAAATCCAATCACGTGGGCCGTCTGCCTGTTTGCCTGCTTCAGTTGTAAAAAAAATCTAGCTGTATTTGATTTGAGTTATGTAACATGGATTTTCCCTAAAGAAAAATTTAACGATAACTATAGAAAATAATAATGGTTGAACACGAAAAATTATAAGCCTAGCGACAAAATACACTAAAATGATCACGATACGTAATGAGTAATGACAGTGATATTTAAATAAGTAGCACAGATTACTATGATTAGATATAGATAAAACTTACTTTTATTATTTTTGTTTTCTAGGCAAAGAAATCAATGTAAACTTGTGCCTTATGACGTCATCGGAGGAATATCTTTAAAATCGAATTATAAAAAAACTAACGCTTTAAATACAAAAATATTCAAATTAGTATCTTAAAATACCCTATTTTACGTAATAAAAATATAAAATCAGAGAGTAATTTTTTGTGAACAATCCCCATTGACGACGCCCTTTTTCTTTTGCATTCTGCTCTCGTTTTGTTTATGGACATGGATTTTATTGCCTTATTGTAAGACCCAAAACAGGTAACAGTAAAACCCCGCCCATCAAAACTAAAGTTTTACTTGTGAAAGCTAGTGCCAGCCGATATAAGCCTTAAGGCTGGTGCATCACCGCTTTGGTCGATTGCACATCCCTAAGCTAAGCAAGTTGTGCTTGTGTTATGGGTGTCATACAACAGACCACTCTGGGGCCATCGCATATGACATAACTTATTTATCTTGTTTTATGAGCGACTCTTGTATAATATTGACTGTCTAATTATTCTGCGCCACAATTAAGGCAATGGAGCATCGGTGTTAAATTCAGAACTGAAAGTACGGAACTATCGCGTACTTCACCCATGGCCTTTGACGTAGTTAATTGCAAGCAAGTCAACACAAGTAGAAAGCTCATTAAGTCTCGAGGGACCACCCCTCTTCCACCCCAGGACTCCCCGGCACAATTATACTCAAGTTCGTATCCTGTATGACGTGTCAGGTTTTGTCTGGATGATGAAAAAAGTTTTCCCGCCCTCATAAGTTTGATAAGCATTTTGGTATAAAATTTAAGGCGATGCCATATTTATGAATTTATTCTTATTTTTGTGGAATGAGTACTTATTTATTTATGTTTTAATACTGGTCACTTGATTTTACATTATTATACTCTATTATATAATAGACATTCAGTCAAGTCATAATATCTTGTGTATATATAAATAAATTGTATGTAAGTGGTATAAGTACTTATTTATTTATGTTATAATACTTACTTGCTACTTGCGACTTACCACTCCTACACCATTCTCACTCGACTTTCTTATGCACTTACTTATTCTAGTAAAATTTAGTTTATGTAAATCTATATATATATATATATATATATATATATATATATATATATATATATATATATATATATATATATATATATATATGTATGTATGTATATATAGTATATAGTCTTGAGGCACGTGTTGTCTTGACTTGAAAAAATTATAAAAAAATCCCAGTGTTTTTTCATTAAAAGGAAGCTTTTTAGGGGGCGTCGCAAGAAATTTAATTTTTAACGACCACCCTAATATATAGATATAAACGAAAGTCGTGTTAGTTACACTATTTATAGCTCAGGAACGGCTGTACCGATTTGTCTGTAAATTGGTGGGGAGGTAGCTTAGAACCAGGAGACGGAAATAGGATATATATATTATCCCATTGGAACCGGTAGGTGGCACTGAGATCGGGTTCTAGAATCCTCCTAATCACCTGGACCGAATTTGGTGATTTTGTTTTTGTGTCTTTGAGTGGGTCCCCGGATGGTTTAGATTCGCAATTATAACCGGTAGGTGGCGCTGAGATGGGGTCCTAGATTTTTATTTTCTCAGAACAGAACAACATCTGCCGGGGCCGCTTGTAGTTTAATAATAATCTTACATTTTTCATTTTCAAAAAGAAGCAATTGCCACCAATATTAACATTAAATTCATCGTTCGGATATGACACTAAGCTAGGGAAAATCGATATGTATGAAATCCACACTAGTGTAATGTACTGGCTCGATTCATAAAATATCCGAACCCATATTTTCAAAAGCTTCCAAAAATTACTATACATTTTTCCAGTGTTTTAATAACAGCGGAACTACATCCCTAGTAATGGAACGTTCGGATACGATACCACGCTAGTGATAATTATTACACCTATTCATTCACTTTAATTAAACTTTCGATTGCTCCTCGACGTCTATCCAGTTGCAACAGGGTATGTAACTGTTTAAATATTTATTTTAACTTTTACATAGTCAATCTTATACTAATATATAGAGCTGAAGAGTTTGTTTCCTTGAACGCGCTTATCTCTGGAACTACTGGTCTAATTTGAAAAAAATCGTTAGATAGCCCATTTATCGAGAAAGGCTATATATCATTACGCAGAGACCAATATGAGCGGAGCACCAAACGGACGAATTCCCGGACAGAATCTAATTAAATTGTATAATTAACTCATAAGTCATACTATATTGCTCTTTATAACACAAATGCTTCATTGTTTTGTTTCTTTGTAGTTTATGATGTGGTCAGTGTGCTTGAGTACTTACTGAATGTCTTGCAAATTTCTCGTAGCATCGTTAATTTTTCGAGATATCTATTATAAAGAAACAGATAATAGGGCTTATAAAATGTGTATGCCTAAAATAATAATTAATTAATTAAAAAACTGTTTCCTAACTAATTTGTTTTCATTCGTTATAAAATTCATTCCGATATCGCAGTTAAATAGATAGAAAAATACAACAAACGCAACAAATGTTGTATTTTTGAAGTTAATTATTTTAAATAATGTGATGTGCGAGTGACTTGACAAAATAAAATTAATTCCATATTTGCAATTGATTTGGTTACAGATAAGAGATTTTTTGTAACCATACATTTTATAACCAATAAAAATAGTAAATTGTATATCGAATATATTTTTTTAAAGTTTTACGAATATATGTAGTGGAAGTATAGAGTAACAAGAGCTATGAATGTCAAAGAAGCAAGTGAGGTGTGTAAGAATGGGCCTGTGTGGCGCTCTGTTGTTCGTGCCTACCCCGTAAGGGACCTGGCGTGAAGTTATGTATGTATGTATGTATGTAAGTATAGAGTAGAGATGTAGTGTTTGTACTTAGACCTAATAAATTAGTTATGTTTAGTTTTCCCGTCAGAAGTTTCACAGTGTTAGATATATTGAGTAATTTATTTTAATGTAGTGTAGTAACACGCTATTTCTTTCTGTTCCTTTTTCTAGATTATAAGTATCCAGTTTTGGTGATGGTGATTATGTATGTCTTTCAAGACCACGGGCCATAAAAATGGCCCGGACTTTTGGAGGGCTTGCGTGGGGCCATGGGGAGGCCAACACGTAGAGGCCCCTTGACAAATTTAATGTAAATATGAGGCGTGACACTGACCGGCGATTATCCCTGTCTACACCATATAATAATGCATCCAAGGACAAGCCCCGGCCAGTGTAGGACTATTGTGGGAAATGAGGACAAAAAGTACCGGGCTATTGGGGTGAACTGTTAGTGGTACTAGCGGTCTGGGAATATGGGGACTATGGCGTCTGCCCGTCGCAATGTTCAGGGAACATGGGAAAATGGACAGACGGTGACTCGCCACTCCCTGCATGGGCCCCTAAAGATGCCATAAAAGGCAGGGGCAACATGGTGATTATTATTATTATACTTTTTAATAATAAAATATCTCCATGCGTACTGCTTACCTCAACGGATCCAACCCAAGCGAGCGCTGCAAATTGGCGAGTGGTGCTCAATAACTGAACTACTCAATTATTTCATGAAATTCAAACCGACACGTTTGTTTTAAAAGTCCATTTTTCTAGAGATACGGAGACATTGTGTCGTAGATTAAAAAATGAATCATCATGACTGTGTCTCATAGGAGTAGGTATAGCCGATGGATTTTCACTTTCTTCTTTTTCATCTGCATTCATTAAGGTCTTCATACACACACGTTTATTATAGGTGTGTAATAAATATACGAGTATGTTTAAGTATGTTTTATCCGTGCAGGAGCGGAGAAAGAATACTTCTTACTGCGGCCAGGCGGCCTGTCGTAAGAGGCGACAAAACAACCCACAGCCAGGTGGTAGGGCATTTGCCCGTCTGGATGGCTACCACCCCTAGTCTAGAGTGTGCCGCCATAACAACCTTGAGTTGTGTTCCGGCATTAGTGACCAGGTTCCAGTCTCCCTTAAGAGAGCAGCAGCGCATTTGTAGCAACATTGCTGTTGCAAATGTCCATAGGCGATGGTAACAACTTTCCATTAAGTGGGCCGTCTGCCTCTCTGCTGAACTCCTGCATTTTTTTAAATACAGTCCATATTCAAAGGGTATTTCATTCACTACACCACCTGCACTGTACAGCTATAGTGTTGTCATACACTGAAAGTAACTACAATAAACCTCATAAACGTAAGAACCTATTCCTTGGGCATGCTAGGGATTCAAAGTTGCTGCCAACTGAGATGTTTCTTGAACTGAAATCCGGGTATTAGTTTTGTAAAAGATATTGATAACTGCAACAAGCTCTGGCGGGTACCCCTTGTTTAAAGAGGTTACAACACGGGTTACATCGTCTTCAATGTTTATGATACTGCTATTTGCCCCAGAATATGCACTTCATTTAATATCGCAAACTATACCATCTCCTGCATAAAACCAAAATGACCAAATAGGTTGCACCGAACACATCGACCATATCGGCCAAATTGAGCACATCGACCAAATCGGCCAAATTGACCAAATCGACCAAAATGGCCAAATTAACCAAAATGACGAAAATAGCAAAACACAAAAATAGAATCGAGTTTTACAATACTGGGTCAATTAATTGACCAACGCCGTAGTAGATGGCTCTTGACTCCATTCCATCAGGTGGTTTCTCACCTTGTCTACCTTCATCAGGCTGAAAAGTGAAATACCTGAAATCCTCATCACCTTGCAGACACATCTTTTGAAGGCATAGTAAAGTAATGATATATATCTCTTGGAAGTAAAAAACACAGTCCTAAAGAACGTTGAAATCGTTACTTGGGAAAACAAGACACGGATGAGTGTTATTCCGCTGAATGCAAATTGGACACCGGGGGCATACGTTGAGTTTAAAATAATACACGCCGCACATGAATTGCTGCCTTGATTGCTTGCTACAGAGGGGAATTTTAATTTAAGTTACAAAAGAATTCTTCAAACATTTAAAAATGGTATTTTTGATAATCGCATTGAAATCTCAGCACAAAATTAACTAATAATAAACAACCATATATCTCTGTGATGAACTTAGACCATAAAATAAATTAGACCGATGGAACCGACCCTAAGCACTGAAATCAAAAAGATTCCAGTAAAACTTTATCACGTAAGGAGTGTGATACAGGGTTACTATTTAATTTAATTCTCCAATACATTATGGTGAGGTTTTTAAGCCGCTGATCAGTAAAATAATGTCAGGCACCCTGAGTTTAACCAGCGTGAACATGATGCGGGAGTCTCCAGCAGACGCGCAATACGCTTGTTTATATTCGTGCCCGCCACACAACGTGATTGTCCGCGCCTTGTGACCGCTTTTAATGATTAAGTGGTGCAGATTGATCACATCCTTTAGGTCTTTGATTCTGTAACATATTCAATACATAAAATGGACACATGTATGATTGTGAAGTATAAAGAAACTTATTTACATTGTTCGCATATGCACAATATGTGTGTGTGCAGCTGAGCTCTTCGATCTGATCCCGCCATCTCCATTCCATCATCTCCAAACAAAAGTAAAGTATTTGATTGTACTTCTGCGTATTTGCCAGGGCTTGATTGTAATGAAACACTGGAAGTCTAAAATACGGGTATATTTGACTTACAGAGATGAACTAACGCGTAGATATTGGTAACTGCCTTTGCACACGTCACATTCACACAAAACGCAGAAAGACAACTTTTATACTTACATGTTCCCTACATAGGCACTTACAGAAATCTCCCCTCCCCGTCCTTTCTGTGACCATAGCTAATCTTTGCCATTCTGCCAGTCCCCTGCTCAGTATGCAGGCCGGCGGGCGCGATCCGTCAGCAGCCGCGGGCCTTTCGCAACGAGCATTATAATTCCACTGTCTCCCTTAGGTGACGACGGTTATTTCATTTGCTTTGTTTATTCTACATACATTTTGGACATTTAAGCTGTGACAATCTGCGCATTACAACTAATGTCATTTTTGCCCTTGATGTGTATCATGTTTTTCTTGGTCTTTGTATACTATAAATAGTATTGAGTTGTGAAAGCAAGGCAACGGACAGACATAAAATTGAGGCCTTTGAAATGTGGTGCTGGCGTCGGATGCTTACCATTCGCAGCATATCCCTTTGGCTACGGTAGCGCCACCAATTAAATGCTATCTGCTTATTCCTTGCATGCTTAATGCTCAAAGCTCTCATTTCAAGTGCATTTATTCTACCTTCATGCTTCTTTTATCACTCGCAACTTTAACACATTATAAATAGACACTTGCAATTGTATTTACTTGTAAACGAGATGATTTTTTTTTATATATTTTATTATATTTTCTACTATATTCGAGGCCAAATCATCGCATACATTTAAGAACGCACTCAGAAAACACTACTTTTCTTTAAATAATTATGCCTAACTCTAATATTATAGACTATTTAATATATATGTATGATACGTATGTATGTATTTAATTTATAAAGTAGTTTAAGTATGTTTATTTTATTTATAAGCTATGTAGTTCAAGTTTTTTTTTTTTTTATTGCAGGAGGTCAGCAGACAGGCAGACGGCCCACTTGATGAAGAGCGGTTACCATCGCCTATGGACATTTTCAACACCAAAGATGCTACAAATGCGCTGCTGCCCTCTTAAAGGAGACTGGAACCTGGTCCACTAATGCCGGAACACAACTCAAGGTTGTTATGGCGACATACTTTAGACCAGGGGTGGTAGCCATCCAGTCGGGCAAATGCCCTACCACCTGGCTGTGGGTTGTTTTGTCGCCTCTTACGACAGGCCGCCCGGCCGCAGGAAATTGTATTCTTTCTCCGTTCCGCACGGAGAAAAAGTATGTTAAGTATGTTTATTTATGATATTTAATGATCTGCACCACCTACATCGCCAGATTAGATTAAGTTATTCCTTAAGTTAGGTTGCCTGGAAGAGATTGCTTTCAGCGATAAGGCCGCCTTTTGTCTCTACCTTGATTATTGTTATTGTATATTTTGAAATTGTATATTTGGTGAGCAATAAAGTGTTATCTATCTATCTATCTATCTATTTACTCTAACTCATAATAACAGACAGACAGAAAATGGGATGAAGTATATTTCATTTTCTATAGGGCTGTCATAGAGGAGGAGGAAATAGCCCTTCGAAACACTTACTCGTTGTAAGAAAAACGATTAGTTCAAGAGTAACCATTTTACGTCGATTTCAAGCCATAAAAAGAACGTGGTCGTAGTGCTCGAAAAACTACTATAATTTATTTAAAATATAAGTTTTAACACTATGAAATTTCTGTTGTCAAAGACTATACTTCTATAATCACAGATTTCGTCAAGGTGTATATTAATTTGACTTGAACAATAAACAAAAGAGTATATATGTGTGTGTTAAATACATGGTAGTGTGTGTAATGTTTTTTTAATTGATTTCATGTATTTTTTACGCATAATTTAAAAAAAATATTAGCTTTCCGCACTCCTTCTCTATATAAACTATTAGTGTGCGAAATTTCATACTCCTCCGTCCGCGCAATTTTTATAAAAAGGGGTACAAAGTTTTTGCTTCACGTGTTAATATAATGTTTACACAACAATCTTGTATCGCGGGCAAAAGCTAGTATTTCTATAAAAAATGGAAATAGTAAAAAATACATTCGAGATATTATAATATCCGTCAGATTTCTTTGAGCAATAATTTAGACGCGTATCTTCCTTCTTTTGAGTACTATACTATCCCTCAAAAGTATACGACACGTTGCGTCGCGTTACACCGAGTTACGACGAATGGTGCTATTCCATCCAATTACATCAGGACGAGTCACAAGCAATCCTTTATCTTCCACGTTTTATATCTACCGTAATGTTCTGTGTGATATAAAACCACTGTGTGGCTCTGCCTTTAATGGGGGGTGACCGTCACACCGAACTATAACGGCAAAGTATATTTATTTTTGAAATCGGACAGTGTAAAAACTTAAATTGAAATCTTCGCGATAAGCCACTAGGCTTCATATAGTTTATATCTAATTCTTGCCTTGGGTTTTTCTTTGCTTTTTATCAACAGCTATCTAAATACTTATCAATGCCTTCTGTGAGCTTCATTACAGTTCGAAGGACTTGGTGAGACAAGTAATATAATTTTTATTATTAAAATGTATTTTTAATATCCTTTATTCAACAATTGCATTCATATCAATATTTCTATGTACCTGTTTCTACAATATAATTTGCTTTAAATGCCATAAATCATTTCATTCATAAATTCATTGTACCTAAATAAGACAAAACTTATAAGTTAGATATAACTTATCGACGCCGACGCTGAATTCTTCTGAGCGACTTAACATAAATAAAATTCTTAATTAATCTGTCGATGTAGGTAGGTGGAGCAGAGAATGGGATGACTGAACAATTTACTTGTCGGCGAACCATCGCCAAGGATGATTTATATTGACAATGACACTTTAGCGGAGTGTTGCATATCTATGGTTGCAAGGCGACCACCACAAGAACAGAGACGGGTCGAGACATGTTTTTGGGCGTTGTTGAGCAGAATAGTACGATTGACATTGGATACGAGGTTGTGTGGTCGCTGGGGCATCGAGTGTGCAACAAATCGCTATTATCAAAGTGCATTGTGATTTAGAAAAGATGACTGGTATTTATACCATAAAAACACTATATTGGCAAAGATCACGAAAGATGTCAATTCCATGAATATACCCATATACATTATGCCATGCCATGATAACTGCTGATGAATAGGCTCGTCATGAGCTTATACGGCTCTGACGAGCTTACATACTTATACATAATGAAATTATTTACTATTTATTATGATTGTAAACTTTATTATTGTTTTCATTAAAAGGAAAAACTTAAAACTGTTTATATATGACAAAGTACAAAGAGAGATAGAAAATAAAATCTAATAAGGTGTCTTTGGGACGCCGAGGTGAAACGTTTTTTTATTTTATTTAATATCTTATTTTTCATTGCTAATGCAACTTGAATAAACTTTAACGAAATTTTACAACAATATACAACGGTCAGTATTTTTTGTTTCTTTTACACTTTTCTTCGTCTAGCTCCCATCGGCAGAGTAATGCGCGATAAGCAACTTCGTTGCAGTAAACATAGCTACAAGTTATTGTGTTTTAAATAGGTTTTATTCGATATAATGCTGGTTTCATAACCAGCACTGATTTTCCGTAATGACCTCTAAGTAATGAATTACGTGACTAAGCATTGTCTAGAATAAATACTAAATAAATAACTGTACAGGAACGTTCGCTACGGTGCAATGGGTAGCCTTTGAGGCGTCTCCAAGTGATCTCAGCGGCGAGTGTTTGCGAATGTCGCGCGAGTAACAGCCCCGCAAAGGGAGGACTCTTCGGACATGAGTGCGTTTGCACCTTTGATGGAACGTTCCCGCGAATGGGAACGGGTGTTGAAGAATTTATTAAGAATATATTATAGGCGACACTGACTTTATAAAGATGAATAAAGAGCATTCCATAAGTGTAAAACGGCGCGTGAGATGAAATGAAATAGAAGAGTGTTACACGAGAGGTGAAGGTGATATATTGAGGCATGATTGGCGTATGAGCGTAGTAAGGGCGCCAATAGTTCGTGTGCCTAAATAGGACTTTCACCCGAAGTTTACACTCTGCTATTCATTTCGAATATGAGGAAAGTAAATAAAATGCGTGCTGGGACACATAGTAGAGGAAACACTTCAATGTACAAGTGAAAAAACGAATTGCAACAAAATTTTAACTTGAAGTTTTACGGGCAGATTGATAATGAACTTGTTGAATTTGAAAATCTGCCCGTAAAACTTCAAATTAAAATTTTGTTGCAATTGGTTTTGCCACTTGTCCGTTGAAGTTTCACTTCTGCTGTGTGTACCAGCACACATTTCGATGTTTCGCAGGCTTACTGTAAATTATGATTAGGTTAGGTATATTTTAATTAATGGATTTTTTAATTTGTCAAACAAAAAAGCTGAACTCGTTCCGGAACCAAAACATTAATGTATAAACAATAACTAAAACATTTTGAAGTCGGTGCAAAGTAAATCATAATAAAAATTACTATATTTTGCAAATTACTAAGCACCGACTTTAAGATGTTTTAGATAATAATATTAATAATAATAGCTTTAGAAATAATTTATTTTATACATTTTAGTTTTTTAGTTTTTGAAGTCGGTTTTTTTAACGGAGTTTTTATTTTTTCGAAGTTTCACTTCAAAAACTGACTAGTTAAACAAACTACTTCTCTGATGAAATTAGGTGTGAAATCTATATCTAAGTCTGATGTTACAGTCATTTAATAGGCCACACATGAAACGTCAGGTAAGAAAAAAGAAAGAAACAAAAATAGTTATTTCCAATAGCAACACAACACAAAATAATACAAGATAACAAATTATATATATAAAATTCTCGTGTCACAGTTTTCGTTGCCATACTCCTCCGAAACGGCTTGACCGATTTTGATGAAATTTTTTGTGCTTATCTGGTATCTATGAGAATCGGCCAACATCTATTTTTCATCCCCCTAAATGTTAGGGGTAGTCCACCCCTAAATTTTTTTGTTTTATTTTTACCGGGCAGGACGACGTCTGCCGGGACAGCTAGTTATATATAAAATTATACCGATACAGAAAGGTAAATTTCTTTTTCTAGGGCACTCTACCTGCCAGTATTTTTCTGTCACTAATCATAGTAAATATTTAGCCCTTTATGTAAATTAAATAAATTCAAAAGTTTTTATTCAAAATAAGTTCCACACGAGAAAACTTTTTTCGAAGGTCATAAATATAGGTTAAAATTTTATTTTACTTCCTAGTCTATGTACACCGCTTTGCAACGTGTTATTGCTGTTAAGGAGAAGAAGCGGCAAGAAACTTCTTTAGTATTCTGGTAAAAAGTTATTTATAAATACAAAACGATGTTACAAAATTGTTGATATTTATTTATTACAATTTATGTCGCAATTTAACATTTATTTATTTATTTATTTATTATCATACAAACATCGCTATCATTACAGTTGCCACCAATACGATAGCGTGGTACACATAATATTCATTATAGATATAAATATACATATTCAGTCGTCATAACATATAATATAATACGCAGTTCTTGTGAATTCAGTCACAGTACAGATAAAAATGTCAATTTGTTGACATGTCTTGTTCAATGTTCGCAAGGCCTGTGTCATCGGCGCCTTATTAAGTAGGTTGGTCCTGCCGTGTGGCACTACGAACATTGGTGGCTGCCTACGTCTCATCACAAAATTAGCTGGAACATTAAGTTTGATTTCAGCTAATACTCCTGGGTTAAATAATAACATACATACATGCATACATAACTTCACGCCAGGTCCCTTGCGGGGTAGGCACGAACAACAGAGCGCCATACAGGCTTATTCTTACACACTTCGCAATTTAACAATGGCTGTAAAAAAGTTGAGATATGAGTCGCATGTATTATCTATGGTTCGCGTAGTTTTTAAATTTTTGACAGCAGCGAAAATCGTTTCCCAGGGACGAAGAGTATTTTCATCTCCGTGATCAAGCAACTCCAAGCGTACTTTCATAATATGAGAAAAGAAACAATTGTTCAGTCAAAACAGCGGCAAAACTTGTACTTTACAAAAAACTTCAATCTCACTAGAAAAATACAGAATGGTATTAAAGAAAGCACCTAGTCTCAGCATATTAAGTAAATATTCAATTTATATTATACCAGACCTTTATTCACTTAACGTAATAGTACAATCGACTACGAAAGTGATTTCAAACTTGCAAAAAAAAGTTTTTTTAATACCTCTACAATAGTGAAACCATTCGAGATCCTGATACTGAGAAACTTCTTATCGTCTTATAAAACTTTGCTAATGTAATACTGTGCATTATATATGTATTATTATGAATTGCAGGACTCGAATTAAAATGTCGTTGGAATTACTATAGAATTTATTAAAACTATACAAACACGTATAACACAGGTACACGTAACGTAATGCCTGATTCAATAACACGTGCAAAGTCTGTCACTATCTTATCGACTGTACACACGTCTTGCCTCGCTTGCGATTATCAGTTGACTGCCCTTCTCTGCATTGGGGCATTGCTTTATACTGCACAATTACAATATGTCTCCCAGCGGGGCAGACTGAATTTCTAAGAATCACAAACGATGCCGGCTGGTAATAAATGTGCTTTGTTTGCAGGTGGCCCAAATTGTAACAGTATTATTGTATATTTATTATTATAGTTTCACTAAATCTGTATCTTAGCTCTTATAGATATTTCTACATATATTAGGTATGTGTTCATAATGTAATGTACTTATTATTTGTTGTTTATCAGTATATAATATATGTTTTACCTATATCCATTATATTATTGTAAGTTAACAGTATACTATTCCATATTATATTTATTACTATAATTTATAGTATGTTATTGTACGGCTTGCCAAAAATTAATTTTTAATAAGTTCTTGTCCATTCAAAGGTTGCCTGGAAGAGATTGCTTTAAGCAATAAGACCGCCCATTGTACTACCTTATAGTTACTTTTCTTATGTTGGTGTACAATAAAGAGTATTGTTTTTGTTGTAATAGAAACGGAAAACGTCTGTCAACGTCATTAGAAGAGCAAGATTTGACAGGTGAGTCAACCATGACATATTGAGGACTTGGTTGTCGTACGTGGAGCCTTCCCGAGTAGCTATTAATACTAACATTGCTAAAATAAGATAACTTTTTTGTACTGTAAAATAAAGCCATTGAAGACTTTAAAATATCCTTTATTAAAAGTACTAGTAGATTTATGGATTTTGTATGAGTACACAAAATTATTATTATAATTACCACGTGTTAACAACGGCGAAGGAAAACATCACGATGAAACCTGCACATCTTTCAAACATTTTATTTTGTAAAATCAATAGTTTTGGCGTACGTATAACAAGAAATTAGCAACATGTTCTATTTTTTATGATTTACATCGCACCGACTCTTGAATTCGTTATGATTTAAAAATCGATGAAAAAAAGTGACACTAAAAAGAGATAAGCACATAAAATTCAACCTTATTTTATTCAAAATAAACATATTTGTGTTTAGCTGTTAATATCTTATACTAATATTATATAAAGCTGAAGAGTTTGTTTGTTTATATTAACGAGCTTATCTCAGGAAACTGGCCTGATTTGAAAAATTCTTTCAGTTTTAGATAACCAATTTATCGAGGAAGGCTATAGGCTATATATCATCACGCTAAGACCAATAGGAGCGGAGCACGAAGCGCGAAGGCACGGGTAGATGCTAGTTATCTATAATATTACAAAATTCTAAACATGCTATGTCTGTACATTGATGCTAGTTAAAAGACAACTTAACGTATTATCTATACATAGTCCCTTAAGACTATAAATAGAATACTGAGCCTAGGTATCTTATATAGGTAAGGGATCCATCATATGTAATTTAATTAATTGAATATTATTATTCAGTTTAAATACCAAAACAACATATAAATTAAATATTAAATAAAATAAACTAAAAAAAACTAAAATATTAATTGAATTAAGCAATTTGTTGGCGAATGTACATCACTATGAGAATATGTCTCGGCCGTATATCTCGCGGGCACAGACGCACCGTTATAAATTTTTCGGTCAAGAAATTGGTCGACCGGTCTCTGATATTAATAGGTCTCGTCACGGCAAGTACCTCCTCAACATAGTAGGAGGTGGGGGAGTCGAAATTTATGGACGGCAATATGCGACCTGATGAAACTACCGGACGGACCCCCGGATGTTTTTAGCCAATATTTTATATGCAAAAATGTTTGATCGGTGAAAAATTAGGTGACTATTGGGATATTGACCCTTGGGTTGGAGTCGAGGGTCTATATGGCGATGGGTTGTGGGTTGAATAAAATAATATTCACCTATTTACAGTTAGTTCTTTTTTATTGCATGAGTACAGTAGATAGGTTGTTAGATCACAGACTGTAGATTTTTGCAACACTTGGTGTTGCGAATATGCTGCCGGTCTCAAGGTGGACTGGAACCTATTGTTACATTTATTTAGTTGCATAGTTGTTCTTGTCATGTTTCTTTTTAAGTTAATAATTAATTTTGTTATGTATTCTTTCTAAACGATACAATCGACCATTTCCATATTTGAATGATAATGTTATATACGGTGTTCCACAAGGCAGTGTTTTAAGACCACTGCTTTTCATAGTATACATAAATGACTTACCAAATGCTACTGTAAAACCTATGTCTCTGTTTGCAGACGATAGTGCTGTAACTATATCATACAAAAAAGCAACTTAATAATCTCTTGGTTGGACAATAACAATTTACGAATCAATTTTAATTTTGAAATTTTGAATCTTATTTGGTATATTCATTTCTGCTTATGGTAATACCAATTTTTTCCTACTATTATTCTGCCGCAACGGTATCGAGAGGATATAATGCGTTTAGTAAAATACGATTTTTTGACAATATTCCAATATCATACTTGATTATTTTCGCAACTCCAAGATATTGGAATAGCAGAATTGGGCCCCAGGCCTGATAGCCAGCCACTCCCCAACTCATTCATTTAAATTATTTTGGTTTATTATCTACTCTATAGGAGCCTAACAATGAACACGTTGCGGACAGTTTAATGACAAGAGACCGAAACGTTAAAATAAAAATTAAATAAAGTGTCACGTTTAAAACCGTTAAACGTAATATTTTCTTAAGTCTTCGCGACTTGTACACAAAATAAAACTACGTTTTAACGGTTTTAAGCGCGGTAATTTATTTTATTTAGGTTTATCCGACGTTTCGGCCGCTTTTCAGTTGCCGTGGTCACCGAAGACAAAGATGACATTTGTCAAACGTATATTGTCAAAGTTTTTATTCAGCCTACCGCCAACTTGTTCATTTTAATTATTTAGTTTTAATTTTGTTTATGGATATTATTTACTCTATGGGAGCCTAATCTAATTTACAAATATAAATAATAATTAATAAATAATTTAAAAACTTTGACAATACACGTTTGACAAATGTCATCTTTGTCTTCCGTGACCACGGCAACTGAAAAGCGGCCGAAACGTCGGATAAACCTAAATAAAATAAATTACCGCGCTTAAAACCGTTAAAAGTAGTTTTACTATATGAACTATTCGCGACAACATAAGAAACACTATGAAAACTGATAGATGTTTATCAGCTCGACTAAACCTTTCAATTAACTTAACACGCACTTCGCCGATTTGATTATATATGGATTAGGTATGTGATTGAAAAATGTTTATTCCCAATACAAGTATTTCATCGATATCCAATCGGATGCGAGTATGCAAATGCCGTTGAGATCTGTCACCGACACCCGTCCACAGCGTGGATTTTAACATGTTGTTATTACCGCCACTGGCTTATTCAATTTCGTACGTCCCTCTTTATGTATATACATTATTCATAAACGTACAATGTTCATGAAAAAAATATAATGTTAATCAATAAACAAAAATAAAAAAATTAACAAACATTCCTATTGTTACGAGCTACAGGACTCGAATTAAAATGCCGTTGGGATTACTATAGAATTTATTGAAACTATAATAACATGCATAACATAGGTGCAAATATAACTAGACGCAATAAGTCCCAATGTAATGCAAATTTCAATAACATGCGCCGGGTTCGTCACTATATCGCTAATCGAAAGTACACACTACACTACACACGTCTTGCTAGTATCGTGATCGTCGCTTGACTGTCCCACCCCTCCGTTTGGGCATTGTTTTATACTACGCTGTATAATACCGGCAAAGGGGCCGCGTTATGAGTTGATCCGCACATTTGGCAAGCTTCGATGCAATGCGATAAAAACTAGGATTAGCTCGGAACTAATGACAGCCATAAAATAAGTACGATAACAAATGAACGTTTTTTTTTAAATTTAAACACGAAGTAATCAAAAGAACTCCGAATGCAGGAAAGGCAATAAACTGCGTTTTTACGACAGCCACCTGGCTATGTAATAATATATTATAGTCCTAAAGTAAGCAAGTAGGCTAAATAAAACTTTAACAATACTCGTTGACACTTGTCATATTTGTCTTCCGTGATCACGGCTACTGAAAAGTGGCCGAAACGTCGGAATAAAAAAAATCAAATAAATTACCGCGCTTAAAATCGTTAAAACGCTATTATTATGAATACTAATCGCGAAAACTAAGCAAATATTCTTTAACTCAATTGTGCCACATTTATATTCAGTCAGTTAATAAAATTCAGTTGATCTGTAACTTTTATCTGAATTATGGAAAATCGGACTGAAATATATGTTAAATTGGAACTAGAAAGAAAGAAAAACTTTATTTGCAGAAATAGCGACGTAATTACATTCCTTGTACATTTTTATACACAGAGCATATTTTGAGAATTTGTACGCCGCATTTTCAGCAATCAAGGTTCGCACTCAGCATATTGCTGTGCCGGAATTATATCCGACACAACGCTGATTTTCAGTGCAAACCTTTGGCGTAAGATCAAAACGACTCATTTTGTTAATAAAATAACAAATAATAATACCTAACTAACTAACTGCTTCGGCTCACTGACCCAAAATTAGTCTTGGCCTCCGAAATGAGAATACTCAACTCCTACCTGTTCAGTGCTATCTCCTTCCAGTCATCGGCATAAAGCTCGCGCAGATCAGCCTCCACTACGTTCCTCTATCAATGTCTGGGCCTACCAACTGGTCGCCGTCCTGTTGGTCTGTCCAGATAGGCTGTTTTCACTGCCCGATCCTCCCCCATTCTGTGTAGATGGCCAAGCCAGCGTAAGCGATGTGCCTTGCTCTCGCCTATTATAAACAAATAATAATAATATGTAATAATGCCCACCCGCAGAGGGGCTTTGTGGCGGAGACTTAGGTGAGTAGCAACACATCGTACTTCAATCCGGGGGCCAAAGCAAGGCCTCCGTGCTTGCCTTAACCAGCCGATACGGAGTGGAGATCGCTAGAGCTAAAACTCCAGCTCCGGGGATGGAAGTGATAAATGGTATCACGTCAGAAGTAGCTTCGGTGAACCTGCAGCCCACCTCTCTTCACCCCTTAGCCACTCACACCCATGTTGCCCCTGCCTTTTATGGCATTTTTTGGGGCCCATGCAGGAGTGGCGAGTCACCGTCTGCCCATTTTTCCATGTTCCCCGAACATTGCGACGAACAGACGCCATAGTCCCCATATATATTCCCAGACCCCTAGCACCACTAGCAGTTCACCCCAATAGCGCGTTACTTTTGTCCTCATTTCCTACAATAGTCCCACACTGGCCGGGGCTTGTTCTTGGGTGCATCATTATATGGTGTAGACAGGGATAATCGCTGATCAGTGTCACGCCACATTTACATTCAATTTGTCAAAGGGCCTCTACGTGTTGGCCTTTCCATGGCCCCGCGCAAGCCCTCCAAATGTCCGGGCCATTTTTATGGTCCGTGGTCGTCAAAGACATACATTATAACTAATAAAACTAATTCAACTTATGTATTATTTAATAGGTAAAACAATTTTTTTAAGTACCAATAAATACGTTACTACTTTCTTTAATGTGGACACAGCCTTATAATGTTATGACTGTTTGAAGAAGCATTGCCAAGAGACTTTTACATTTTAACCCAAACTTATGATCAAAACATCACTTCCCCCATTTGAAGCAAATTCTTTATTCCTATGAAATATTACCAGCAGGATAGCAAAGGGGTCAACTTTGGAAGCAGTTTCTCATCTGGCTATGAAAAACATGTATAAATCATTTTTCTTGCAATATTTTTACAAAAATTTAATCAGTAAACGAGCGATAACTCTCTGCCTTGAAATATATGACCGTTGAACAAAGTTTATCTTGTAATATACATATTACCTTGGTGCAAGTCATAGGAGACTGGTTACCCCATTTACCAAATGTGGTCAGATCTGCTAGATCGGTGGCTGAAACAGCTGAAATCACTCGTTCGACGTAAATGTAACATACTAGGATATACTTGAAATTCCCTTGGGCTTCCCGGGACACAAATGGGTGGAAACTTTGTCCCAATAAGCTAATGGTTATGCATCCGAACAACATCAAACCGCTCCGGTAAATTCCCGGATTAAAAAAATTACACATTTTACTAAATTATATTTGCTATATATTTTTTAATTTCACCATTGTAAATAATTCCCAGAAAAGTTTCTGCAAGATTCCTAGGATAAAAAGTAACGCAGATTTTAAATCTAAATATTTGCTGTATGTAAGTTCGGGTGGAATCTTGCAAGTTTAATTTGACCAACTTCCCGGTTTCCGAACTGAAATTTTCCATGCATATGTATATCGCGTGACAATGCAAAAATATGGTACGATAGAGCTGATCTGATGATGGAGTCGGAAGGTGGCCATAGGAACGCCTGTACTAAACGAGATAGACCCGTCGTGTTTGGGCTCGTTTTTCGGCTAGCACTTTGCTGCTACATGATGTCCAGGATCCTAAAAACCTTTTTAAAAAACAAGTTATTAGGTATAAAATCGCTTCCGCTCATCCCAAATACTCCACCCCAATCTCGGTTCGCTCTGAGTGCCATCGGTATTTGCATACAAATTGCCCCCCACTTCACTAGACTTGAGCAGACTTCCCTTCCTTCCCCACTCGCTTGCGAACTGTCCATATACTTACACATCGGTATTTTAGTGCTGTCTTTATAGCGCTTGAAGATCGCTTTAGTAATTTCCATCTATGGTTCTTTTAAATAATCCCGCCCTCACAGCCTTATAATGATCAGAGTATCTATGTCTTGTTTTTATAACGAAGCCGGTAAACAGCAACTTTCCATCAAGTACGGCCTAGCTCTAGGAAAGTGTTCCTTATAGACGTTTCCAACATCAAAGGTGACAAAAGCGAGGAGAGACAGGAGGGATGGGAGTAAAATAAGTGTATGGGTAAGGAAAATGGGGAGGCGAGGGAGAAGTGGAACTTTCACTCATACGAGAGCCGATTAGCTCAATGCGGACCGAACCGTTTTACGTCTATATTATGTGAGAGTGTGGTATCACATCAATTAAGTGGGCCTTAACAGCTGTAATCAAAAGACTCCAACATAGCTCAAACATAGCACCTTTATCATATAAAAAAGTTTCTATGCCCAGCATTCTCATAGGGTCACGAGTCATGATTCAGTCGTTTTTGAGTGTTTAAATGGTCGTCGTTGTAGTCAGCCATTTGTTGTACATGATGGACGTAGACCTCCTCGAGACGGTGCCACTCATCCCTGTCCTCTGACTTCATCCACGCACGGTTCCTGCACGGATTTAACCTGTTAATTGAAAATAAAACTGATTAGTAAACTCTCACACCCCAAATGCTATAAAGGGTTACCATGTTGTTAGGTTTCCAGTAAATCAACCCTTCCAGCAACATACGCGCCCTCTCCCGGGAATGAAGTAAAACAGTCCCCCGCTATTGATGGATAGGGGCCCGTCGGATCGGCGTATGGGGATGGCTTTATTAAATTAAACTACCCGGCTATTACTAGTGGTTATGTCCTTTATATAGCAGGAGACTACTATAGTTGGGAAGTTCTATAAAGTCACATTTAGTAATTATCAGACTGATTTAATATTTATGTGAACTATCAACGATGATGCTATTAAAAATTTGAATCGATTTCAAAGTCACGCATTACCAAATCGATAAATATAAAACGATTTATTATAAAATTAATTGTGTGCAGTTCACACGGAGTAGAAGTGACACTTCTTCTTTATTTCTTTCTTACTATCGAATACCCAGGGATCCGTTACTAATTGACAATGTCACCTCGAAATAGTATACTACCTATACGAATTTTAAAAAAAGGAAATTGGTCCCCATTTGATTGAGAACCTCCCTTTTAAAGTGGGTCAAAAATGATTAGAATTTAGTTTGACACGCATCCCAATTATGTACTGTTATTATAAGCCAAGTGGTCAATGTTCCAAGTACGCACAGAGTATAGAAGTGCAAGTCATCTAATCCGTCATCAGGAACAAACGTATCGGAACGCTTCGAGGCGGTCGTTAATAAAATCAGTGCGCGTGACGCGAGGTCGCGTCCCCCGTTTGTCACGTCGCGCCGCGACTCGTATACGCGTGATACGTGACATTATTGGAGTCATCGCGGCTGCTTACTCGAGCGGGACGCAGCCGATAACGGATCCTGACACAGAGGTGCTAAATATGACGAATATTTTGTCAGCGTACTTTTTCTTCATTTCTATAATGACCGACCCGTGACAGTACCGCTCAGGAAGTTCGGCGCTCATCTGAACTCGGCAGAATTTCTGCTGATGTGTCATAGGTAACTTAAAAAAAATTACGAGCGTATTTATCCGATCTTTCTGCGCGTGCGTCGTTACACTAAATACTCATGTGCCCATTATGTTGTTATCATTTTTTTGTTCAATGGACACCCTATTGCCTTATGGTGGCAGTATAATAGTTCTTTTTGATGTGGAACTCCTATATAAACGGGGGGTCTAAGGATCTTTCTGTCACGAGAAAGCGTTACGGCCACGTGGAAGTACATACATTTATACATACATAACTTCACGCCAGGTCCCTTGCGGGGTAGGCACGAACAACAGAGCGCCATACTAGCTTATTCTTTCACACCTCACTTGCTTCTTTGACATTCATAGCTCTTGTCATGCACGCACGTCTGTTCTTAAGGCTCCTGACATCACCTTCTGCTAATACACGATCAATTTGATCATGAAAGGTGTGTCGTGGCCTTCCGCGACTTCTGCATCCATCCACTTTTGCATTGTATATCTGTTTAGTCGTTCTTTCATCATACATTCTTTCCACATGCCACCGGAGCATTCCTTTCCTTACCTTCACCCTGGCACTCTCTTCGAGAACACGTGGAAGTGTGGCATAAATTTAGACTAGACGTAGTAAGAGGCGGCATAATTTAAAAGTATACTATGGATGCGATACAATGGGCTATACGAGATTGGATAAGTGAATGATATGTGTTGAAAGGATAACATAGATGGGAAGGAAGGGAGAATATGTTATCGGAACACTCAATCATTGTACGAACCACGAAGCGCCCAATCTTACCAACGGCGCACAAAAAGCTGACCAATGTACATGTATGTTAACAATTATAAAACATAGTACAATATATTTATACACATTTAACTTTAACCTTTGTTTTTGGTTAACGTTGGGGAATTTTTCTACGTACTGTTACTTAAATATTGTGGTTATTATTTGTAAAAGGTGGAAGGTGAAATCATACAAGTTACAATCAACAGATTAAGTCATTTATTATAATTGTTCAACGAAGATACACTGAGTCACCTCCCTAGCATAATAGGTTCTTACAAGAGTATATAACGTAAAGTTTAAACACTGTTATCAATTTCCTTATATGTCTATAGTTAACTTTATTACCTCGGTCTAGCTGTCTGGGCAGGGCTCTAAACTCTTTGAAGAATCATTCAAAATTTAGGGTATCGTGGGTTGGAGAGGCTATACCATTAAACAAGAAGAGAGGCCACCTTATTTTAGAATTAAATAGGATTACCGGGTAGAGAAGCTACCCGAGCAACAGAAGAGTATAAACCCAGGGAGATAATTAAAAAAAGGAGAAGAAAAGAAAAAGAACTTCCTGAGGATTCCAATCCGATCCAGGGTCCGTCGGCGAGGGTCAGGGGCGACGGCACCGAATCCGAGAAGCGATGCTCTGCTGATCACGCGGTACTACCTAGCTCCACATGCCTCGGTCGTAGACAACAGTTTATTCTTAATTATGTGATTACGTAATAAAACCCACTGAAAGGAGTGGAAAAAGAAATACGTTATTATCTAGTCTTTACTAAACACTACTCTGAAGTTCTAGGATGCAAGATTCTAGTTGTAATCTATAGGTTATTAAAATGAAATAAGTCATTACAAAGGGAATCTGGCTTTAAGCAAATCCATAAGATGAAAAGGAAAGAATGTGAAGCATTGTCTTTAGAAATGACCTATAATAATTAGAGGTCACGCGGTCGAGATTCAACCACGGACACATAACCTAAGAGAAAAAAAGGTATTTAAATCGGATACCTGATAGGTGGGTTTATTTATCCAATATTATGGCTTTAATGAGTTTTTAATCGACGAGCCTTTGGGTAAAAATGCCTTTGTAATATAATGCGTCGGTAGGTACAGTGAATAATCTTTAGCTTTGACTACACTTCGTGATTTAGAATAAACTTGTGCTGACACACTCAAAAAAAACGGGCTTTCAAGCCATGTATAACTCGACGACGCGCAATTAGAAAATGGCCGGCGGCCTCTGCGAACCACGCAGGCGAGGGAAAAACCGAAAGCAAGCGAGCGCACCCGAACGTGACTTCGTCACACGGTCCTCAAATGATATCACTTACCGCGCCAAATTCAAACGCTTTAAAATTCATGATATTACAACCAATCGGCTAAGGAACCATGACTTACGTAACTACGGCGTCACAGTACCTCCTAAGGTCTTAGGTAAGGCTTTAGACCGAGGGATATGTGGGTCCATACGTCCGGAATATCCAATAAACATTCGACCGTTCCTCAGCATCTTTGTGAAACGCTATGCAATTCGCCATAATTTTCTTAACCGCGACGCCTCATACTTGGATTAACCCTGGGACCATGACACCCCACTCCATGAGCAAGCTCGCCGGAGAGGTCCAACGTCGCAATCCGGTTTCACTACATCATTGAGAGGCGGTGAGCGTTGCACCGCTGCCGACCAGCTGGTCACGGTCTGTCTGAGGGTCGCTAGCTAATCCTCCTCACCCTGCCTTTCAGCCTCCTCCGTCTGTGATATCACTGGATTCTGTAACAATGCCAACGAAGTTCGAATACCTGGTTCTTTACAAGAAATGTATAAATGTTCCGAACAATTTGCTACAAGGCATCTATGCGTTGAACTTGTGAGCAGTGTGTCGCTCGCCTAAGCGTATGATCTCCATTAGTCGAGTCCATGTGTCTGATGCCGTTTGTGTACGATCCGCGGGAAATTTGGGGAATGACTTCAGTCCCTTCATGATGTCCCATTACTCTGGAAAGGGCGTTTTGTATAAGACTTATAAGTAAATTAGCGTTAGTAATGGGCTTTTGCATCTGGTATATGATACATTGGACAATGACTATAGTTATTTGTTGTTTGTTTTTAACCGACTTCGAAAAAAGGAGGAGGCTCTCAATTTGTCGGGATCTTTTTTTTTAATGTATGTTCACCGATTACTCCGTGATTTATGATCCTATTTATGTGATTTGATTTTATTTGTTCGACGCGGAATAGCTTCAAATTGGTCCCCTAAAATTTTTAGACAGTTTGGCCCAGAAGTTTTCATTTTATGAACATTTTTTATGAAAAAAAATTCCTTTTCGTTCCATATGTACACCAATAACCGATTTACGTCATTCTTTTTTTGTTCGTCGCGAAATAGCTGCCTTGAGGTCCCCTAAAAATTTTGACATAGTTTGGCTCAGTAGTTTTCATTTTACGAACATTTTTTGTTCCCGTTTCTTGGGACCTATATTTTTTAAGAAGCGCGGCACCATTCGTAGGTCCACCCATACATAGCTAGACACTAAAAAGTAACAAATAAAAAATAAAATAAATAAAAGTCGGTTGTTTTAATCGAAGATTATTTTTTGTATTATGGTTATACCTATTAGTTTTTTTGTAACATTTATTAAAACAAATAAAAAAATTAAGAGCGTACATTTATAATCCCTAGTCATAGTGTTATAAATGCGAAAGTAACTCTGTCTGTCTGGTACACTTTCACGGAAAAGCTATTGGAGCAATTTGACTGGAACTCAGTATAAGTAGCTAAATCTATAATATTATAAAATGTTAAACATTCAGTGTCTGTACATTGAAGCAGTTTAAAAAATAACAACTGGAGTCTGGAGTAGACTATGTAAACTATGGAGGACCCGATGCAATTTTTTTTTGTATGCTTGTCTGTTTGTTGTTTTCTCTGTTTGTTCGGAATTCACGTATAAACTACTGGACCGATTTTAATGCGGTTTTCACTGATTGATAGTCAATTCCTGGACTTAAAATCTGCAGTACTTTATATAACGAGAATCTTACGGGAATTTTCTCGGGAGAGTTTTAAAGTGCTCAAGTCGAAACAAAAATTAGGATGGTGCGAATTTTTTCTATTATATAAGTATATGTATGTATGTATTATCATATGTATGTGTGTGTATATGTATTTATATTATTTTTGTACTTTTATGTACTATGTTTATGCTTATTTATCATTAGTCATTATTTATTAACTCCACCACCGTTTGTATTAAAATTCTATCAAACCTTGTCGAGGGTTGCCTGGAAGAGATCGCTTCTTAGCGATTATGCCGGCTATTGTACTATATTTTACCTTTTTCTCCTTCTGTTTGTATATGCTTTGGCGTGCAATAAAGAAATATCTATCTATCTACTAGTTTAGCTCAGTTTTGCAATTTTATTTATTGCCTATAGCCTTTCTCGATAAATGCGCTATCTGACACTGAAAGAACTTTTCAAATCAGACCAGTAGTTCCTGAGATTAGTGCGTTCAAACAAACATACAAACTCTTCAGCTTTATATATTAGTATAAGATATGTCACAGCTGAGCTGAATCTGCTTAAATTATTCCGAATATAATTGCAACACCAACATTTGTCAAGATTCCCTCCAAAGCCTACGCTCGAAAGCACGTTAATTTCACATTTGAGTTAACTTAATGCCTTAGTGCCCTTCCTTAACTATTCCGTATTTCTCAATTATCAAGACACTTTAAGCCAATGGTCATACAAGTAAAGTCTTGTATAATACCCAGTTTAATCCTGGAGACAAAACAAATGAGAGGTATCAGTTGGGAGCCCCTAAGACAAGAACACAACCACTCGAGCTTGGCTAACGGTTACTGCTCCTAAAATTATATAGTTAGGTGGTTTTATTTATTACTAGCTTTCCGGCGCGGTTTCACCTGCGCTCTATCCCGCTTCCATGGTATATAGCACCATATTATATAGCCTATGACACTCCCTGTTAACGTAGCTTTCGAACAGTAAAAGAATCTTTAAAATCGGTTTAGTAGATTCAGGGATTATCCCATACAACGTTTCAAATATATAAACTCAAAAATTTACTTCTCTATAATATTACTAGCTGACCAGGCAAACTTCGTACTACCTCATAATCAATAAATAAAAAAACTGAGAAAAAAACTTCACTTTTAAATTTAATTTGATTTCTGAACGACTTTTAAATTGATTTGATTTCTAAACGACAGGACGTACCTACATCAAATTTTTGACAGGTAGGAATAGTTTCTAAGGGAAAGCGAAATTGTTGTTTTTACTAAATTGCAAGCATTTCTTTCATATTTACTTAGCTTTTAAACCCTTCCTGGAATTACACAAATGATTTAAAACCAAAATTAAACAAATCATTCCAGCAGTTATCTAGTTTTAGCGATTCAACAGTAGTTGATTTTTATACATATAGATTAAGTAAGCATAGACTAACTACTTACACCGTGATGCCGTACATGTGTTGGGGTGACCAGAGTTGTCATGTAAGTATGGAACCTCTGATGACACCCAAAAGTATGTCTGTCAGCATGATGGTATTATACTTATCTGTATCGTGGTTATAAAAACGTCTTCTAATTCAGCAGTACCAGGTTCAATCATATACGTGGATTTATTGAATACGGTATTAATTACTGATAGTTACAATATGTTGATATTCACTGATTCTAACATTACCCAAGGGATACAGTTTAAAATAGAGAATGGCTTAGATTTTAAGAACAACGGGCAGAATGCCGCCGTTGTATTTCGCGAATACTGAGTAACGTGTGGCCTCGATAGTAATCTGCTGTGTCTCTTCTTGCATGCCGCGGGCATCTCAGCAAGGGCCCTGGTGTTGAAAGAAGAGGAAAGAAATAAAATAATTTTATTTAGGACTATTTCTTTTTTTTTTTTTTCTCCGTGCAGGAACGGAGAAAGAATACAATTTCCTGCGGCCGGGCGGCCTGTCGTAAGAGGCGACAAAACAACCCACAGCCAGGTGGTAGGGCATTTGCCCGACTGGATGGCTACCACCCCTGGTCTAAAGTATGTCGCCATAACAACCTTGTGTTGCGTTCCGGCATTAGTGACCAGGTTCCAGTCTCCTTTAAGAGGGCAGCAGCGCATTTGTAGCATCTTTGGTGTTGCAAATGTCCATAGGCGATGGTAACCGCTCTCCATCGAGTGGGCCGTCTGCCTGTCTGCTGACCTCCTGCAATAAAAAAAAATAAAAAAATTACAGTAAACTAATTGATATACAAAACATTAAATAAAAATAAACAAACTTATCTTAAAAGGGGCATCAGTCTCAGTATAATGCTGCTCTGTTAAAGTCAGCATGATCTCCTGGAGCCCTTAAAGTATTCTCATACATGATACATTATAAATTAAAATGACTATTATATCACCCAATTGTGTGTGGTTGACAAAAATGAAGGTAAGATACTTTGCTAATAATTAAGAAATATTTTTTTGTTATATTAATAATATTAATAAATAAATCGGCAGACAAACACACACGCTGTATATCCCCAAATTAAGCAAGTTACGCTTGTGTTATGGGTAATATACAACGGACCACTCTCGAGCTAATTAATCCCAGACACCCAGACCATAGCAAATAACGGAGAAAATTTTCCGAAATTTACCATACCAGGAATCGAACCCGGAGCCTCAACGTTTCAGTGAGGTAAGCCGGCAAAAGCTTAGCCCGCTCAACCAGTGACCATCCATTACATTACAAATACACTAATCGTTATTAAAAGTTAATTAAAACGTAGTTAAAATAATTTATTTGTGATATAAGTAAAAAATTACCAGGAGCAAAGCTGAAGTATTGCCAGGTATAAACATTGATCGTGTTTGAAGAATAGACCTCGGTAGGAAACTCATTAGTCATTCGTAATTTAATCTTACCAAAATATATTTCAAAAATCGCGGCTAATTAAAAAGGACAATTTAATTAAAACGGGATAAGGAAATAATATACTTCAGACACTTGCCGCTCGAAATGACGAAGTACCCTCATTTCCTTCTTTTGTAATTTCTTAAATGATTTACTTCATCACACTGTGAGATGCAGACGATGCTTCCGAGCTTAAGTGATAAAATTATAGGAATTATTCAGATACGTCCCAAGTGATAGAAGCATAATATTATATCGTTATTTTGAATAGAATTTTAACCGAGTAATAACTTTGTTAAGTATGTATATGTGTATTACTATACATATATTTATGTGGAAATTTTTAGGATTTACCCATACATTGAGGATCGTTATTATTTCTGGATCGAGAAAATCCTGCTACTTTTCTCAGACAGCTTTATGTATATGTGTGTAGTGTGTCTGTAGTAAATTTAAGTATTTTTGAGGTTTATCCACACGTTGACGAATCGTTATTATGAATTGTGAAAATTACGATACTGCTCTTAGACTGCTTCGTGTATGTGTGTGTGTGTGTGTGTGTGTGTGTAGCGTGTACACTGAATGTAGGCACTTTGGGGTTCATCCACACATTGAAGAACCGCTATAATTTCTGGATCGTGCAAATCGCGATAGTGCTCTTTTGGACTGTCCGTTTCAAACTGACAGCTTGCCTCAGCGCAACTTCTTCAAAGTCACTCTGATATCCGGTTAATTGACTTCCAAAAACCGCTTATTTCATAATAGAAGAATGCATATCCAACTACTGACTATTTCGGCTTCATTGTTTATTTATCATATCCATCTTGATTCTAAAATAAATAAAAAGGTAAGAAAATATTAATAAACTGAATAAACTGGTTATAATATTGTTACACGCCGTCAAAGTAAACTCATACCTGGTTTATTACATTTCTAGCATTTGGACTTCTTTTGTTTACTTTGTGTTTAAAAATTGTAATTAAGAAAAACGTTATATTATTATTGTATTTGTTTATGGCCGCAGGTTTGCAGATTATGGTTTCTCAGAAACTTCCGCTTAGCGGTCGATTGTTGTATTGTACAGTTTAGTATAAAACGATGCCCGAACGGGGGAGGGGCAGTCAAGAGACGATTACGATACGAGCAAGACGTGTGTAGTACATTCAATAAGCGATATAGTGACGGATCCCGCAGTTTATACTGATTGTGACCAGTTATATTTGTACCAGTATAGTTCTAATAAAATTCTGTCCTAATTCGAGTCCTGTAGCTTGTAAAAATTTTCTGGAAAAATAAACATGCCTATATCTGTATAATAAATATAGCTGTCAAGAAAACGACGAGCGTATGCCACCAAAAAGACGAAAGCCGCTTCGCAACTCGTAGCAATGACTCTAATTACCTTGGGGGGTGGTTGAGCCACACTCTAGCCCCCAGCCTTGTAGGGGTTACCCATCTAAATTTGCATACAGACAGCTCTGAATGACACAAAAATGGGTATGTAATCGACGGCGAATGATACGGGGTGTTGAATTGTAGTCAACTGCGAAATTCTGATGTGGCATTTGAAATTACACGCAAAGCCGAACTTAGATGCGTTCGTTTCTGCTTTTCAATTTGTATAGAAATGAGAGAGAGAGAGATAAATCTTTATTGCATACCAAAATATACAATTACATAAACATGGTCTGTTTAGTTTATTTACAATATTTTCTAGGCAATACAATAAGCGGCCTTATCGCTCAAAGCGATCTCTTCCTGGCAACCTAAATGAAAAAAATTGAATCACGAGATATAACAAAAATTAAAAACCGTCTTAACTTTTAAAAGATTGATTAATTGATTGAAAGATGTTAAGATTTCATAAATGACGTTTTTTAATTATAAATAGTTCCAAACTTTGTTAATTGTATTTCAATTAGTTATTTATACCTAACAAGATTTTACAATACAAACAGAAAGTTCTTGAAGATAGTTCAAAAATTACCATTAAATAACAAATAAGTCGTGAAACTTTTTCGACCATCCCGAAATGTCAAGTCGAAAGATTTCAAGCAGTATAATTATCCTCACCGTCTTGGCCTTCGGGGCCGAGACGTGGATGCTGACAGTAGGACTGTTCCACAATTTTCAGGTCGCTCATCTGGCTATGGAGCGAGCTATGTTGGATGTTTCTCTCATGGATAGAGTTAGAAATGAGGATATCCGTAAGAGAACCAAGGTAAACGACATTGCTCGCAAAACCAGCGAGTTGAAGTGGCAGTGGGACGGTCACATTTGTCGCAGGACCGATGGCTGATGAAGCAGACGAGTACTGGAGTGGAGACCCCGTCTTGGTAAACGTAGAATCTTTTAATGTAAACAAGCGAGTGCCAAAAAACCACACCATTATCAAACTTTTAAAATATCATGACAAAAATAATTTTAATATCAATAAATCTACAGGTTTGCTGTAAAAAAAAACTATTTAATTATAAAACGTGCGACACATCCAAATTGATTCGTTAATCCACGTGCGGTAATCCTGGTGCGGCTCGACACGGATATAAGTCAATTTGGCCCGTGGTAATACACTCCGCGATGCCGCAGCGAATCGCAGTGTGCGGTTTGAGGGAATTATTTTATTTTTCCATATAAAGTAGGTTTTAAGTAATACTGTATTTAATATGTACTAGTGGTCGCCCGTGGTCGAAATTCGACAGTAACAATTTATTGTCAAAGACTAAGCAACCTTTTGCAAGCGGCCTTAATACGTATAACTAATTTTATTTAAAGCCGATCGTTATGCAAGTGGCCCTAAGGGCTGCTTGTATAACGTTTGTATTTTTTACTTCTGTTTGTCTAAGCTTTCGTGTACAGTAAACAGTTACCTTACCTTACCTTACCTTACCTTACCTTACCTTACCTTACGTGAGCAAGCTGTGGAATGAACTCCCTCCTGCGGTTTTCCTAAAGTGCTGTGGTATGGAGCTTTTCAAAAAGGGCATAAACAGATATTTAAGGGCTCAACGAGGTAGGCAACGCATCGACTCCCTTGGTGTTGCAGATGTCCTAGGAGACGGTAACCACTTCCCATCAAGTGGATCCATTTGCCAGTCTACCTAAAAGCATAGAAAAAAAAGTTTACAACTAGCATGATTTTTAAATGAATATTTGTACATTTATTGTTTTACAACATTTGCTGATGTATTGTGTTGAGATATGAATGGCTCTTAGCCGGAGCAAACCCTGATTCTCTGTTAGACCTGATGCTGCCTTGCAAATGTGCTTGCCGGGACACTAATGGTACTTCAAGGACCGGTTTTAGGGCACAATAGAGTAGTTTTCCGACTTTTTTGAACTATTTATCGGCGAGCGTGGCGTCGCGATGACATTTAGGCAGCCATTTTACGATTCGGCTCGGCCAATGAGATGCATGTGTGTGCGCAGCGCCCCCTGGTTAAAGCCGGCCGAATGAATGTGGAAGACAAAATGTTGTCAGGGAAGGAACGCTTTCCGGGAATATGACGGGATGTCGTAACATATTGTGTTTGCCAAAACATGAGCTACAAAATAGCTGAATACATAGCTGAGTAAACCCATTATTAAAAACCCCATGTGTCCCAAATTCTTAACACGACAAGGATATAAAATAAATATCAGTCTACTACCCGTACTGCCTACATCATAATCACCTCTATTTCAAAAACACAACAGCCGCGACCTCTATAAAAATATCCTATCACCATCTCTCCGAACTCCATACGATATCGCTCTAACAACATAACCAATTTATGTTGAACCCTCACTAATCTTGAACTTTCCTCTCAAAGCTTATATTTTGTTTAGACAGAGGGGGGGATGGGAGGGTTTTATATCGTGGACGGTGGCCCATTGGGAAATTCTGTATGCATGTTCCAAAAACCGCCCAATGCTTACATACTATGTTTAGTTTACTATGTTTTTGTTTAATAGAAATTGTTGATATGGGTCTGAATAAATATGAACGAATAATAGGTAATGAAGAAAATGTTTGGTTTAGATAATGTTTGTTTAATATCTAGGCATAAAATATGAGAACTATGACTTTTCTTATACAAATTTCTATTTGTATCTTATATTAGCAATGTTTCGAAACTTCGTACACGTTACCGTGACTTGTTTGTTAGGCAATTGAATCGGTGGCATCAATAGCAAACGCAACCGAGCGCCGCTGTTTTTAATTATATGTATCCTGGATATAGATTTTCATTAATATCCCTCCTTAATGACACATATCTTCCTTCGTTGATAACTGCTTCACAGCACACAGGCTGTCCGCACACTGCCACTCAAGATCAGACAAGCTAAGTCAGTATCCTCTTCTAAAATCATGGTTTTTAGTTTTTTCTAGTCCTCTCAGGTATAATAGTGCTGCTTATTCTGTTTATATAGTAAATACAGGGGGTTCCCTGGAAGAGATCACATTTATTGTATATTTTTAAGAACGTAGTTTTAATTTAGGTGAACAATAAAGTATTTTCATTCATTCATTAAAATTCGGTAAGTAGTTTTAACGTGATAAACACAAAAATTCGAACATTGCATTTTCATAATCTCCTAGTCCGAATAAGCCCCTGATCTTTTCTCATTTACAGATTCTTTGTACTACTATACTATATACCAAGTCAAGTTTATACAATGAACTCTACAGATTTGTTATGTTATTTATCTAAATAAATCTCTATTTATAATAAAATTACGTTTTAACAGTTTTAAGCCCGTTAATTTATTTGCTTGAACTTAAGTAAGTATTATGTGAACCAGTATGCTCTGAAAAACGCAAAATATTACATAAATCATCGCGTTAAAAACAGTTAAAATGTGGTTTTATTATGTATACTAGTCTCGAAAACTTAAGAAATACTAATAAGTGGACTTTGGGCTGGAGCACCTGCCTACCAACTTAATCCCCTGGACTATATTCAACGTCGAGCCGTTCGCGTTGTTGATGATCCCATACTCACAGACGGCTTAGATACGCTTGGCCTTAGGAGAGACTTCGAGTCTCCCTGCGTATTCTACCGAGTGCGCAATGGAGAGTGTTCCGAAGAACTGTTTAGAATGGTGCCTTCGTCCTCTTTCTACCATCGCACCGCTCGCCATCAGTTGGGAGTTCATCGCCACTTCTTTGAGCCCCTTCGCTCATGTACGCAGCACTTCTGGAGAACGTTTCTCTTCCGTACAGTGGGGATTTGGAATGAGCTCCCAGCCGAGGTTTTCCCACAGCGCTACGATATGGAGTTTTTCAAAATGGTTGTCATAAAATTTCTTCGAGGCCGGCAGCGCCTTGTTATCATCTCTGGTGTTGCAAACGTCCATAGGTGACGATAACCGCTTTCCATCAGGTGGGCCATCAGCATGTTTGCTGTAATCCAACTATATAAAAAATATATTAAATCTCTATTTTATTAAACACCAAACACATAAAAAGTGGAACAGCAAGCCCGTTCTAGCATTATACTACATGACAGAGAGTGTCCTCACTAGATGTTGCCGCTCGGTTTCACTCGCTTTGTTCTTTAACGAGATACCATTGTCAGTGACACCATTGTCTTGTGTGCTCATTAAAACTGACAATGAAATTCAATTCTTCTGATGTGGTTATAATTTGGGCCTTTGTATATTCCATTTTTTATGGTAAAAAATAATTCATATCGAAGACTGGATTATGATGTTTCACGGGGAATTCTTTGTAACTACAAAATACAAAACACAAAGTGTTCTTTACTTAGAGTAAAACTTTGATGTTAAATGACATTTAGCAATTAAATTTATTTTTAGACTACCCTCAATTGGTTTTATTTTAATGTTATGTGTAGAAGTTTACCGTCATTTACCAGAAATTTATCTTGTAGTCTTTTTTGATCAATACCTACCATATTTTTTCAATTATATTTTGGAATTGTTATTGCGAAGCTAGAGCAGACGGCTCCCTTAATGTCGGTTTCTACATCTTACCGACCGTTCACTTGCCTTACTATTGATTCAAATATATTGATTGAAGCTCTACAACCATAATTTATATTTGAATATGAATCTGTACTAATTTAAATAAAACTAAACACTAGACATATACTATTTATAATTAATATATATATTTGATGTTTTAAGAACTTCCGCCAAAGGACAGTTCAAAAAAAATTTAAGAAGTCGCTCCAGATTCTTTGAGATTTCAAAATTCGCCACAAACCGTTTTTTATTAAAAAAAAATCTCGTTACTGAACAATTTTATAGACCAAAAAATAATACGTGTCTGAAAGTTTCAGTTGAAAATTTGAACTTCAAAAAAAAAGGTAGCTGATATTTTTTTTTAATTTACTAGTGCGTTACTTTAGATTTTTTCGAGCGACCTTTTAATATTCACAATAATATTTCATATATTTTTTATTCTTTTATTTAGTCTATAATCGATAAAAAAAACACCACGTGATGAATGAAAAAATCAAACACCAATACAAAATTACGTAATTCTAACGGCATTTTAATTGGAGTCCTGCAACTTTTAATAATATTTACATGAACTTTAGTATGTAAGTCGGCTGCGACATTTAACCCACAATAAAACTTGTTAATTAAGAGTATAATATGATGGAAGATAAAAGGTTATTATTGTTTTACGTTTTTTATCTGTCAAATTCATAATATTATTGTTAATTTTTTTTCTTATCTCTATTTGTTTCTTTCGTTTATTCCATTTCGTCTGTATAAGGAGTGTTCTGAGGAGGTGTTTGGTTTGGTACCTACGTCGCCATTTTACCACTGCACTGCTCGCCGGCGATTAGTTCATCCACACTTCCTTGACACCTGGAAGGTATCTACTGTAGGTGGCGCTCGCTCCTTTATGCCATACGTGAGAAAGCTCTGGAATGAGCGGTTTTCCCAGAGCGCTACGAATTTAACAAAATTTTTGTAAGAATAAATTTACAATAAAAAAATCAAAAATAAGTTAAACATTTCGTTTCGACCGGATTCTCATGAGCATTCACGAACCCGGTCAACTTTGGAGCGCTGTAACAGTGTTTTTAAAAAAAAAATGGGAAGAAATATCCTCAAAACATCATCTACAAGATTGGTCTGAGGTAATTTTTTTGTAAAATGTATAAAAAAAGTTATAGAGCAAGAAATTAAAAATTTTATAGAAAATTTCTCACTTTTTTGCTTATAACTTCTTTAATTTTTAATTTAGGGCTCAAAGTTATATAAAGATATTTGTAGGCAAAACAATTTGCTACAAATTATGACTTTGCAAATTTTTTGTAAGACGCATAGTTTCCGAGATATCGGGAAAAAGTGTTTTCACCCCTTTTTCCAAGATGGCGGCCGGGGGTCAAGGGTGGCGACCACACAAACTTGAGGTTAAGCTTCTATTGACCCGCAATACATGTCCCAAAAATAAAATTGCGTCCTCTAAAAAATGCAAAGCTCATGTAACATTTCAATGTACTCGTTTTCGTATTAAATTTCGGATATAGTTATATTTCTATAGCTAGCTTATATCCTAGGTTAACACTTAGTTTTTTATCATGGTTTCTGCAGGTATACCCAAAGCGACAGAGCTCTGGTCGCATTTCTCTTGCCGCTGTTGTAATTGATCAACGAATATGACGTAATGACAATGCGAACGAAGTGTTGCTATAGCTGGTTATCCACTATATTCGCAAACTCCTGCGGCGCCCAAAGGTGTGCGCTCAGTTCTCAGCGTTCCAATCGGTGGCGGTTTTTGTGCGAATACAAATGGTAGCTCAGTCTTTTCGTGCGTGTTTCATGTGGAGATGCGCGTACGGTCTCCATCAAGTGCATCAAGCACAGATGGTGAACAAATGTGGTGAATAATAATCAATCACTGAGAGCTAAATGACTTGACAGTATAAAGCAGACGGAACCGTCGTAAAGAGTCGATAGCATAAGATAGTTATATAAGAAGAACATTACATAAAACAAATTAGTAGTTTATCACGGGTTATTGCCGTATCAAGTTGGGTAAGAGGATAAAAATACATATTATTTATTATATTAGTATACACAACATATTACAATCGAACAATACAAAACATACATATAAATATTGATACGTGCGAGCGGGGGTACGGATTTGGGATTGGAAGGAAATAACAGTATTTTTTAAACTAACTGTTTTTATTAACTGTTTTTATTAACACAGCCGTGAGGGATTCTTCTCCGCAGGGTTGCCCCTACAGGCACAACTAACGACGCACTAACCCGACGATGAGATGTTTCACTCACAATACCGTCACCGATATTGCGTAGACCACCTGCTGCTGCTGCGGTGTTCATCTCCGAATTTACCGTGCATAGCTCGCTTCTTCTTCTTTTGGGTATGGAACAGAGAGCATGAAAGTAGAATAAACGCGGTCGAGATGCGAGCACTGCGCAAAATCTGCGGAGTGACACTCGCGGACCGCGTTCGTAATACCGAAGTAAGAAAGAGAGTTGGTCTGAAAGAGAGTGTCGGGGTGAAGGTAAGGAAAGGAATGCTCCGGTGGTTCGGGCATGTAGAACGAATGTATGATGAAAGAATGACTAAACAGATATACAATGCAAAAGTGGATGGATGCAGAAGTCGCGGAAGGCCACGACACATCTTCCATGATCAAATTGATCGTGTACTAGCAGAAGGAGCCTTAAGAACAGACGAGCGTGCATGACAAGAACTATGAATGTCAAAGAAGCAAGTGAGGTGTGTAAGAATAAGCCTAAATGGCACTCTGTTGTTCGTGCCTACCCCGCAAGGGACCTGGCGTGAAGTTATGTATGTAGCTCGCTTCTGAATCTCCTCTTAAACTTAGCATAGCTCTTCCTTCACTCAACTACCCACTCTTCAGTACTAAACTCACAGAGTTCTCTGAGTCATTGGTGAGGCTCGGTGACGAGGTCTTCCAGTCGTGGGGAAGAATGGCAAATCAGTATTGTGAATGGTATAGTTGTTGCCCGTAGAATGATCAAATATTAGAAGTGTTAAAGAGAGGTCAGGTAAAAAGCATCTCAAATAAACAAGCGTCTGAAGAGATTCATTAATGGTTTTTAAGTATCGTCGCAAGTGGAGATCTATAGTCTCTGCTTAACCCCATGAGAAACAGGCGTGATATTATCACCTCAATTCAAGTCTTGTTATATTATTCCAGATTCATCAAAATGCATCTAACTAAAGACCAAAAGGAATTCTACAAGAGCAATGGCTACATAGTTCTGAAAGACATCCTTTCTGCAGACGAACTTGCTACCATAACTGAAGAGTACGATAAACTCTTCAAAAGGAAGAATCAGGAGAAGATGGAGAGCTCCTGGGTAGGCAGTGACGAGAATGACAGGAAGAATGATGGGTCTTTAACAGTAAGTGTTTTCAATTATATTGCCCTAAAATATGAATTATTATCGAGTATACATACCTATAATATTATAAAATTCTTAACAAGCCGTGTCTGTACATTATACATTTAAAAAATAACTGGAATATTCTATATAAACGATGGAAAACACGATGCGATTTCCTTTGAGATCTTATTTGTTAAAAATACTGGGCCGTTTACGATGCGGTTTTTACTGTTCGACAGCTAATAATGGCGACACCTCGTACCTGACTCCGGGGGCCAAGACAAGGCCCCCACCTCCGTGCTTGCCTTAACCAGCTGGCACGGAGTGGAGATCGCTAGAGCTAAGACTCAAGCTCCAGGGGTGGAAGTGATAAATGGCCTAACATTGAAAGTAGCTTCGGTGAACCTTCAGCCCACCATTCTACACCCCTTAGCCACTCACACCCATGTTGCCCCTGCCTTTTATGGCATTTTTAGGGGCCCATGCAGGGAGTGGCGAGTCACCGTCTGCCCATTTTTCCATGTTCCCTGAACATTGCGAGGGGCAGACGCCATAGTCCCCATATTCCCAGACCGCTGGTACCACTAACAGTTCACCCCAATAGCCCGGTACTTTTTGTCCTCATTTCCCACAATAGTCCTACACTGGCCGGGGTTCTCCTTGGGTGCATTATTATATGGTGTAGACAGGGATAATTGCCAGTCAGTGTCACGCCACATATTTACATTAAATTTGTCAAGAGGCCTCTACGTGTTGGCCTCCCCATGGCCCCACGCAAGTCCTCCAAAAGTCCGGGCCATTTTTATGGCCCGTGGTCTTGAAAGACATACATATAAGCTAATAAGAAAGGCGCTCAAAATTTTACGAACATAAATTATATCATTAAAAATATATTGGCACGCGACCTTAAGGTTCTCTAAGAGACTCCCGAGGGCCGAGGTTGTAAATTGATCTTACGGCTCTTTTTTGGTAAACAAATATAGTCTCTAAGTCAACGGCATTGCTCCAAAGGAAAAGATACAATGAAAATAACTAACATAAACCAGTTTAGCAGTCTCTTCGTCGGTGAAATGCCTAACTCTTCTGGCTGTATATGCAGCAGAATTTTCCTCTGTCTAATATCTAGCCATGCCGCCTCCACCAGGTCCCGGTCGAAGGGGAAGGCCCAAGAAATGCTGGCTTGACGTCGTGAAGAATGGCAAGCGTGCCAATGGTCTCAAAACGGGGGATGCTGAAGACCGCGTGATGTGGAATAGAAAAAGTAGGAAAGCGGACCCTGGGCCTTGGAGTGAACGCTCCGAACGCAACCGGGATTTAACGCTCGGATGATGATGATGATGCTAGTATATGATAAATGCCTAAAAATACAGTTCAATCTACTAGGTGAAGTCTAGTGTCGTTAAGAATGATATTATCATGATGTTGTTATTAATTATTTCAATCATAATCTGTTATGATATCCCTATTAATATTATAAATGCGAAAGTAACTCTGTCTGTCTGTCTGTCTGTCTGTCTGTCTGTCTGTCTGTCTGTTCCGTTTTCACGTAAAAACTACTGGACCGATTTGGCTGAAACTCAGTATATATATATTTTCGATACCGAGGATGAACATAGGATACTTTCTATCCCGAAAAATGGGATAGTTTCCGGGATAACATGATATTTGTCTGTTTGTTTGTTATGCTTTTACGGAAAAACTACTGGACCGATTTGGCTGAAATTCGGTACGTATGTAAATTAAATACTGAGGATGGACAAGGGATAATTTTCATTTTGGCCTTTTTGGTAATTTTGGCCTATTTGGTCATTTTAGCCTCTTTGGTCACATTTTGGCCTTTTTGGTCATTTTGGCCTATTTGGTGATTTTGTCCTTTGTGGTCATTTTGGCCTATTTGGTCATTTTGGCCTATTTGATCATTGTGGCCTTTTTAATCATTTTGACCCTTTTGGTCATTTTGGCCTATTTGGTCATTTTGGCCTATTTGGTCATTTTGGCTTATTTGGTCATTTTGGCCTTTTTTGTCACTTTGGCCTATTTGTTTATTTTGGCCTTTTTGGTCATTTTGGCCTTTTTGGTAACTTTGGCCTATTTGGTCATTTTGGCCTATTTGGTCATTTTGGCCTATTTGGTCATTTTGGCCTTTTTGATCATTTTGACCTTTTTGGTCATTTTGGCCTATTTATCCATTTTGGCCTATTTATCCATTTTGGCCTATTTGGTCATTTTGGCTTATTTGGTAATTTTTCCTTTTTGGTCATTTTGGCCTATTTGATCATTTTGGCCTTTTTGATCATTTTGACCTATTTGATCATTTTGGCCTTTTTGATCATTTTGACCTTTTTGGTCATTTTGGCCTATTTGGTCATTTTGGCCTTTTTGATCATTTTGACCTTTTTGGTCATTTTGGCCTATTTGGTCCTTTTGGCCTTTTTGGTCATTTTGGCCTTTTTTGTCACTTTGGCCTTTTTGGTCATTTTGGCCTTTTTGGTCATTTTGGCCTATTTGGTTATTTTGGCCTATTTGGTCATTTTGTCCTTTTTGATCATTTTGGCCTTTTTGGTCATTTTGGCCTTTTTGGTCATTTTGGCCTATTTGGTCATTTTGGCCTATTTGTCCATTTTGGCCTATTTGGTTATTTTGTCCTTTTTGGTCATTTTGGCCTTTTTGGTCATTTTGGCCTTTTTGGCCATTTTGGCCTAATTGGTCATTTTGGCCTTTTTGGTCATTTAGGCCTATTTGGTCATTTTGGCCTTTTTGGTCATTTAGGCCTATTTGGTCATTTTGGCCTTTTTGGTCATTTAGGCCTATTTGGTCATTTTGGCCTATTTGTCCATTTTGGCCTATTTGGTTATTTTGGCCTATTTGGTTATTTTGGCCTATTTGGTCATTTTGACCTTTTTGGTCATTTAGGCCTATTTGGTCATTTTGGCCTATTTGTCCATTTTGGCCTATTTGGTTATTTTGGCCTAATTGGTCTTTTTGGTCATTTTGGCCTATTTGGTCATTTTGGCCTTTTTGGTCATTTTGGCCTATTTGGTCACTGTTGCCTTTTCGGTCATTTTGGCAATGTCGGTCAGTATGGCCTCCTTGGTCATTTTGATTATTTTGGCCATTTTGGTTGTTTTTGCCTACTCCGTCATTTTGGCCATGTCGGTCACTGTGGTCTTTTGGTCATTTAGACCATTTTGGCCTTTTGGTCAAGTTTTGTAATTTATTTTGTTGACAGATAGACGGGGGATGGTGTAATTAGCGATATAAAATGAAGTGAATCTTCCTTGGGCAAATACATAAAAAATGTAATATAATATAACCTTTAGCACTTGCTCTATAAACAAGAGACACGCACTAGAGGTTAACCCGCGGCGCAGCCGCGGGGTAAACTCTAGTAATTAATAAACCTTTCAATTAAATATACTAAAAAACCAAAGTGGCACATTTCACTTTCTAAAACACTATAAAAAAGATATACAATACTATAAAAGAAAAATTAAAATAGTATTATTGTATTCTATTTATAGTCCCTCAAGTTCACCGTGTATTGTGGTCAACGTGGCTAGAAGGCTGGTTACGTATCCTCGCTGGATCACCATACGGATCCGTAGTCCAGCAGCACCAGCATTCTGTAATTCGATAAATATATTTGGGTTTACTAGGTGAAAGGAATCCACAATCTTCAGTTTCATCATGCGGTGTTCGCGAAGTACCTGTACAATGACAACATATTGGATGCTTTGGAGGATATCATGGAGACCCCGAATATTGCTCTTCATCACACCAAGGCACATTTAAAACCACCAGAGAAAGGAGCTGCGTATCCGATGCATCAGGTGCTAATACAACACAAAGCATATATTATCAATTCTTTTTCTATGTAAATACCCTTTGGATGTTTTAAAAGTTTTTGATTAACTTAGCTTTGTTACTTAAAGTTATTTTTAACTTGTGTTTTGGCTATATTAGCAACAATTTTCAAATATATAAATGGCTACATTCAAAACAAAAGCAATATTTTTGAGAGACCTTAATTTTCAAAGCTTCTTTTTATCTAAGGTATATAATGTATATAATCGTCGTTAATAATTCCAGGATTACCACTACTTTCCATATGAAAAGGATTCCATGGTAGCAGCATTCCTGCACTTAGACGCAGCCTGTCCAGAGAACGGTGGTTTGTGCGTCTATCCTGGCTCACATAAACTGGGTCCTCTAGAAGATGTGGGAGCTAAGGAAGGCAATTTCCATTATGTTGATCAGGTAAGAACCTTTGGCGATAAAATTTAAGATCAAACGAATAAAAATATTGATCGGAAATAAAACTCTTTTTTTGTGTTTCAATACTTTAGAATTTTTTCTATGAATATATGAATTGATTTTGATGGATCACTAACTCGAAAAGTTTAAAGGGCAAAGAAAGGATTGTCGTAGAGATCTTAATTCCCTTCAGTCCAAATGTCATCAAGTAAAAGAAAAATGTATGTACTCTGACCTACTCAAAACCATCTGGTTCAAACATTTTGTTGTTTTACAGACTGAATTCCCATTGGAGGGAGCAACACCAGTAATTGCTGATCGAGGTGACATTGTGGTTTTCTCTTACTTGCTAGTACATGGGAGCCCTATAAATTCTTCAACAAGACCTCGTAGAATGCTACTACTTCAAGTCGCTTCTGCAGATGATAAGCCTCTTGGTAATGAGCTCACAAGACCTGCCCAAGGATTGATGCTGAGGGGTGTCAATTTAGAACGGGACGCTAGCATATCTAAAAGATTTGAAGGTTAAATAAAAAATGTGTTGAAAATCTATATTTTTGTATTTACTATTGTTGTAAGGCTGATTTACAGTTGCGTTAATGTAACAGATCGGTTGTCTCGATGTGTAAGTTTTCTGATCTTTTCAGTGACCGAAAGTACTCGTACGTCTGCTTCTCGGTGATGATTCTAACCTACATCTCTTTTATAAAATAATTATAGTAATTGATTTATTTACTTCCTATAAAAAGAAAAAGAAAATTAATAGATTACAATAATAAGAGAAACTAATTAAAATGGAAAAGACAGGAGCCCAAACTAAGTATACCATGTATAATGGTACGCCTAGCCACTATTTCTAATTAATTAACCACTAATTCTATAATAACCACCACCAAAAAGGTGTGTGTGTGTGTGTGTGTATGGTTGTGTGTGTGTGTGGGGGGGGGGTGTATATTTATTACAGGTGTATCAGGCTGTGGGAGTGTTAGTAGTTTTTAAAAAGTGGGTGTAAGTAAAAACTACTTATCATTCAGCAACTGTCATCAATTTCCCAGTTTCTGAGTAATTTTGAGACTTAAGGAATTTACAAATTAAAATGCTTTATCTCTTTTTTGGATGTCATAAATATGACCAACTTATTTATCTTCTTGTATCGATGACTACATTGGAATCCAAAAAATCTTCAGATCAAATTAGCTAATAGTGCAGACATCGTAAAAACGTCTTAAATTTAGGTAGGTAGGTTTGGATTCTTGCTATAAAGCATGTTTTTAGAAAAGCAAATTTTTGATATTAATTTTTGCGCTCTCTCAATTACAATCATTTTTTTTATACCTCCTCATGCTGTATACATATACAGTTAGAAAACTTGTACCGTCATGTAATAAACCTACTTTCGACCTATTCATATTTTTCTTGGACATATTTAAATTCTTCTTGAAATGTGACGGCGCGTTCCCCTTTCGCACGTCACTTCAATCCACAGAGTACTTTATATATACTGATATAGAGTCAACAGTCGTAATGTATATACTAACGCACTCTATCGGTATACGGCACTATTCAACGGCAAAAACCGTCCAGGGGTCTAGTATTATTTTGATTTTTATATTAGACTTTTGGAAATTGCGGGAGTTAATAATTTAACTTTTGCCAAAAGCCTTTCCAAAAAATGTTTATTTGTTAGTAAATAAAACAACAATTTAGCGGTAGCGTGATTTATTATGTTTCCTTTTATTAAAATACTCAAATGCATACATTTTCATAACATCATATGTATCCACATCTAATCTGGTGCCGTTACGATGATTTACTTACAAGTTTTACCGCATCTGGGCACACAACAACCTCTTTCAGAAGAAGCCATAATCCAAGTCATCAGAGAACAAATCTTTAGGCAAATCGGTGTTCAGGGTACATGCGTAAGTCCAACGTGATCACAGAACACTAGTAAACATGATAAGCGAAGTCTTCGGAGTCTAGGAATCAAACAAAGTTGTCGAAAAATAATCAAAACACAAACAAAGTACATACATTCACGAGTCTAACTCGTATCGATCGGAATGTCATTTTGGTTTTGACATAATTGACATCTTTGAAATAAGTTTTTGGTAAATCGACAATTCATCAAAAATCCAGTAATTAAAGTTAAAAAGAGCTTTATAATTTGAAATAGGTGAGGAATAGAATTTACACACTTTTAAATATATTTATTAGCTGATATGGCTTGACAAACATAAAAACATATCAAATATTTCTTAAACAAGTAATAAAACAACTGCATATAACGAAACATATTATTTTCTTTCATTTGGTGTTCAATTTGAGAACAGTGACATCTACTGCAATACGTACCTACTAATAGAACGCAAAAAATCTCTAAGAAAAAATACTTGTACTAACTGTTATGACACTGCTTCAATCACTCATTATCATATCATAAAATAAATCGCTCCACTATTGTAAATATATAAAATACCATAAAATAACGTAACACTAGAAATTTATACACAATTTGTAACTTACCCGCTCCCCGCCGCAATTGTAATATATAATAAACGTTTAAAATACTAAAAATAAATACACATAAAGTGAAGTGGACTGAGGAGCTGAGGAGTGGCCGCGTTTCATTCCCATTACCAGGTAATTGCGTGCTTATTTACCGATTCCCGTCCAAATTGTCCCACACTTCTTTTCCCGCAAATTTGACGTAGCTCGCTTCCCGCTAAACCCAGCGTCGCGCAACAAAAACATTGATACAATTTACTATAAAACTTTAGCAATTTCCAATCAGCCACGTGTCTTAGTTTCCTAAAAACATATGACAATATCCAAACTCTCTTAGATACGAAGTTTTATGTCTTTTATTTGCACAATCACTTGACAGGCGCATAGTGAATAGAGCATGATACTGTCGGACAGTATCATATTTTACTTTACAAGATAACATCATTGACAAAAATTCAGCGTTGGTCGCTATCTTGTTGCGGCGCAACCGAACATTACTACAACAAGCATATATATTTTGGTCTTGCTATATAATAAACTATATATCTAAACATAACAAGGAAATGCTAGCTCGGTATCTTAGTCAGGAGTGAAAATATACGGAGGTATAAGCTCAGCCTTTTATTCGCATGAAATATTGACTTACGTTTGGCCATATATCGATATACATAATTTGTGCACTTCAGGCACCCATGATTCTAAAATCTAGCCACAGATTCTAACAAATACCTACCTAAACAGTATATTTATATTTGACATAATTCGAACCTCATAAGACAATATAATTGCCGAAACAGAATGTGGGTCGCTATCTCGTCGGGGCGCAACACAACATTGTTACATAAAGGAGCGCTGTATATCTCATTCTTTCGCTCGGTTGCATTAAAGACCATTGTTTTCCTCACAGAAAGGAAAATTGAAGCGATGAACAATTTACTTTTTATCGGCGACACGTTAAAAGGAAAGGACGCGGTGTAACACGAATTTCCTGTTCACAGGTAATTTTGCTTCAGTTTTAGTTGAAATATTTAGTTTTGATGATTGGGAAAATGGAAGAGAGCTCTTTCCAAATTATTTATTTGCTAAAAACATAGTATTTGCATGTACGATGACTGTTGTTAATGATGATGAGGACTTTGGTTGTTGTAACGTGCAAATTAACAAGAGATGTCTATTTAACACTTTATGGAAATCTTAGATTTTTTTTTTTTTATTGCAGGTGATCAGCAGACAGGCAGACGGCCCACTTGATGGACAGCGGTTACCATCGCCTATGGACATTTGCAAAACCAAAGGTGCTACGAATGCGCTGCTGCTCTCTTTAGGGAGCCTGGAACCTGGTCACTAATGCCGGAACACAACTCAAGGTTGTTATGGCGACATACTCTAGACCAGGGGTGGTAGCGATCCAGTCGGGCAAATGCCCTACCACCTGGCTGTGGGTTGTTTTGTCGCCTCTTACGACAGGCTGCCGGGCCGCAGGAAATTGTATTCTTTCTCCGTTCCTGCACGGATTAAAAGATACATAATAATATATTTTATACTAAATAAATATCGACACTTTGGCTATATATATATTCGTGTTTCATGTGGCTCCCGGGATGATATTAATTCAAATTTGAATTAGGTAGATGGCGCCTGAAACGGGTTTCAGGATTTAGATGAAATTATTTTAGTGTGTGTAGTACTGGGTACGGGTATGGTTTTGATAATAAATATACCGGCAGGTGGCGCTGCTAGTCTTCTTGAACGGTTGGACTGACCGAAAAAAAGTCATCAACATGTTTTTTGTTTTTGTGGAAATGGATTCGAAAATGGTTTAGAAAATTGGTCCGGTATATATATATATATATATGTGTGTATGTGTGTGTGTGTGTGTGTGTGTGTGTGTGTGTGTGTGTGTGTGTGTGTGTGTGTGTGTGTGTGTGTGTGTGTGTGTGTGTGTGTGTGTGTGTGTGTGTGTGTGTGCACGCATATAAGAAGTCAAAGTCAAAGTCAAAGTTTATTTATTTCTTAAACATGAGTATTAACATATAAGAGTATGCACGATGGTAACAAAATAAATGTGCGTCATGTTTGGCCAGTTAGGCATAGAAAAATTATAATAATAAATAAAATCACATGTCATTATAAAAACTAAATAAATGTCATTAAAAAAAAAAAGAAAATAATAATAATTACAATACCAAAGAAATGTCTACAATAATTATTTTCTTGATATCTTATAATAATATCACATTATAAAAGAGACTAAAATGTATTTATAAAATCCAATAATTCATAATAGCATTTATTTAATAGGAATGTCATTAATTTTTGTTTAAATATGTCACGCTTTAAATCTCTCCAGTCTTTAGGTAATTTATTGAAAATGATTGGAGCCATACAAATTATGCCCCTGTTCATAAGTGCTGTTTTTGATACTTGTAGACATAGTTTGTTCTGATCTCTTCGATTACGTGGTACTACTTGTGCTAGTTTTTGGAATAAATTAGGGTTATCTTTCACGAACATTGCGATCTCCATGATGTACAGAGAAGGAAGTGTCAAAATTTTATATTTGCTAAAATATGGACTACAACTATCAGTCGATTTTAAGCCAAACATGGATCTTATGCATCTTTTTTGGGCTTTAAAAATTAATTGTTTGTTAGTTGAGTTTCCCCAGAATATAACACCATACCTTAAATGACATTCAACAAGGCCATAATATGCTGTTATCAAAGATTCCTCGCTAAGCACTGGTGCAAGTTTAAAAAGGGCATAAGCAGAACTACACAATTTTTTATTTAGAGTTTCAGTGTGTTCCTTCCAGTTTAATTGTTTATCTATAATTAAACCCAAGAACTTAGTAGTTTCTGTTTCCTGTATTATTTCATCATTATAGCTTACAGGTGGATTATTACGTATCACACGTTGTCTGAAATGTATAGCTACAGTTTTATTCAAATTAATTTTCAAATTATTGTTATCTAACCATTTTATTATAGATGTCAAAGCACTATTTATATCATTTTTATACGTTTCGTCACTTTTGAAGGGTATGGTTACCGTGCTGTCGTCAGCAAATAGGGTGACATGTTTATCTGTTGCTCTTGGTAGATCGTTAATATATATGATAAAAAGAAGTGGTCCCAGGACGCTGCCCTGAGGAACCCCATATTTAATTTTGCGTACTTTTGATAAATGTGATTTTTCATATTTATTATTGAAATCAAATGAGGTAATTTCAGTGACTTGTGTACGGTTTTCTAAATATGATTTAAATAAATTAAGTATATTGCCTCTAATTCCATAAGCTTCTAATTTCTTTATCAATATGTCGTGATCTACGTAATCAAATGCTTGCGTCATGTCGCAAAAAATAGTGCATATTGGTATTCTATTGTCTATATTTTTTATTACTTGATTTAAAAAATCATAAATTGCCATATTAATCGTTTTATTCTTCCTGAACCCTTTTTGTTCATTACATAAAATATTACACTTTTCAAAATACGCATTGAGCTGACTACAGATGAATTTTTCAAAGATTTTTGAAATGGGACTTAAAATACTGATTGGCCTATAATTTTCCATTTGTTCCCTGTTTTCTTTTTTGAACAAAGGTTTTACTATTGAAATTTTCAGATCATCTGGGAATACACCTTTGCATATACACAAATTTATTAAGTAACTTAATTGTAAAGATATTTCCTCAGCTATTGATTTCAATATTTTTGTATTTATGCCGTCATATCCCACCGTTTTTGTATTTTTCAGTGATTTTATAATTTTAACTACTTCTTGAGGAACACAAGGTGCTAAAAACATCGAATTCTGTTGATTCTTTATTAATGACGTAATTTTATTGCCTATTATTGCAGCTGGTTTAATTTTATCTACAAAGTAATTATTAAACAAATCTGCAATGTCAGTCGGAATAGTAATCAATTTATTATTATGTTTAATACTAGTTATCAATTGTCGTGGTACATTATATGTTCGTTTATTTATAATTTGCCAAGTAGTTTTTGATTTGTTTTTAGAGTTTTTTATTTTATAATTATTTTGTGCACGTTGCGTTAACTTTATAATTTTTTTAAATGTCTTTGTATATTTAATAAGATTCAATTTGTTTAAATGTGTTGGTTTTTTCCTAAATTGCCATAGTAGTTGTCGCTTCTTTTTACTACATAGCTTTAAACCACGTGTAATCCATTTTGGCTTGCTAATTGTATATATCTTTATTAGTTTATAAGGGAAACACAACTTATAGATTAAGATGAAATCTTCCATGAAAGTGTGGTATGCTGCGTTAGGGTCGTCAATATTATATAAATTGGAAAACGATATACTAGCCAAGCAATTTTTGAATTTTATTACATTTTCATCGCTATAGTCGCGTACTCGCTTACGCCAGTATTCAATAGCACATCTCTTTTTAACTGGAAATATCAGAAGTTGTGCTGTATGATCTGAAAGTGCGAATTCTAGAACTTGTGACTTACAATTTCTTTTAAAATTATAAGCAAAATTGTCTAAACAAGTATGACTTTGGAGTCTAGTAGGTTGTCGGAGAGCTAATTTTAGATTATGGCTTAAAAACATAGATTCAAATTCTAAAGACTGGTTAGTTCTATTTAAAATATCAATATTAAAGTCGCCTGCAATTACAATATTATTAAATGATTTTTTTATTAGCAGTTGTAGCAACAACTGCAGTCTGTCTATGAATGCATTATAATTACTGGAATATGGTACCCTGTAAACACAAACAATTACAATTCTATACATGGTTAATTCTACTGCACAACATTCAAAAATACAAGGCAATGATAACCTAGATATTTCTGGAATTTCTTTCCATTGATGTCCATGTCTTATTAATATACATGTTCCACCTCTCTTACTATCTGTAAGAATAGAAATAAGCTTGAATTTCACATATCAATTTCTCAGTCAATGAGCTTGGAACACAATGCTGTTCGTGAATTTAAAAATCCCGACAAAACTCTACTAATTCGCAGACTGGGCTCAACAACCATATTAGCTTCATACTATCGTTTGAAATAATCCTTTGAGAGATGCTTTAATATACCTACGAGGAGTTTAAAGGCATTCCTGTTTGTGTGTGTGACGTAATAATTTCTGAGACGCCAACCATCTCAAAGGTAACATTATGGAAACATTTGCCATTATCTTTACATGACTTCAAACGTTTTATAACATCATATTATACAGATTTCGAAAATCATAAAATATAATATTACAATACATGTAAACACGGAGCGTTGTTAGCGGCTCGTGTAGACGGCACGACTGAACACCGCCACTACGTGACCAATGCGCCACCGCTGCACTAGTCTTCTGTGATTTTCTATATATATGCAAATGTTGGTCGCTCTGTTATACCTGTGCGTAAGAGCGAAGCTGTCGCACTTATCTATAAAAATGTTTCAGCACGGCGGTAGCGGTGTCGGGTACATATGTGCTTATAATTTTTTAGGATTTTTTTAAAATGTGTTTTTTTGCGTTTGACCACTGTCTCACCTGATGTTGAGTGATAGCAGTGTCGTAGATTGAAGACTTCAAGATTGTCTTTGTCAGGAGAAACAGATTCCGGCAAATTATTCCACTCTTCGGCAGTGTGCACCAGAAAAGATGAAGCAAAACGCTTGGTTCTGGCTGGTGGTGTTTCCACCATGTAACGGTACTTCTGGTTGTCCGATGGTGAAATGGGGATGGAGAAATCAGCTCGTGCAATTGTAAGGAACGCTCTCCGATGTGTATCCGATAGAAGACAGTCACCATAACAATCTTGAGTTGCGTTGGTGGCACCTTTGTTGCTACATGCTGCTGAATACATGCAATTAAAAAAAACCCGTTAAAGGTGGACGAAGTCAGGAGAAAATTTTAGTATTTATATAAATATAACATACTTTTCTAAAATTGTTCCAGTTGTACTATCTCTTGTATTTAATTTTGTCTATTTCTGCTTACCTATGTTTTGGTGTTCCATAAAGATCTATCCATCTATACTATTCAAAATAACACCATGTATAATGCATCAGAACGTAGCGTATAAACAGTTGAACCCTTTATCATGTAAATCATAAGAGGTTCGGCTAAAATGCACCAGAGAAAGCGTTGAAAAGGCGTGTAAAACTCTTGTATGTAGAAGAAAAAGAAATATTTGCGAGAAATCACCAGCCCCTGGATTATAATATACATATTTCCACTGGAGTAAGTAGGGAAGGGCGTGAGTATGCCAAAAACATTTTTATACTTTACTAGCTGATGCCCGCGACTTCGTCCGCGTGGTGCGGTTTTTTAACTATCCCACGGAAACTGTTTACGAAAATCCCGAAAAACGGAGAAAGAATATTAATTCCTGCGGTCGGGCGGCCTGTCGTCAGAGGCGGCAAAATAACCCACAACCAGGTGGTAGGTTGTTTGCCCGTCTGGATTGCTACACTCCTGGTTTAGAGCATGCCACCATAACAACCTTGAGTTGTGTTCCGGCATTAGTGGTCACCTTTAATGTTGTGAATGTTCATAGGCGACGGTAACCACTTTCCATCACAGTTGGGCTTGTCTGCTGTATTCCAACTATAATTTTTTTTTACAATTACCACGTGCTAACGAAGAAAAATGTATAAACTATGTTTATATATATGTTTATATGTATAAACTACCATCATACAAAATTTCATTTAAATCGGTCCAGTCTTAGTCGGTATTAGCGATTTTCACACATTGGTTATCTCGATGTGCACGCGTCATCACGACATTTTTCTTCGTTAGCACGTGGTGATTGTAAAAAAAAATTATAGTTGGAATACAGCAGACAGGCCCAACTGTGATGGAAAGTGGTTACCGTCGCCTATGAACATTTACAACATTAAAGGTGACCACTAATGCCGGAACACAACTCAAGGTTGTTATGGCGGCATGCTCTAAACCAGGGGTGTAGCAATCCAGACGGGCAAACACCCTACCACCTGGTTGTGGGTTATTTTGCTGCCTCTTACGACAGGCCGCCCGACCGCAGGAATTAATATTCTTTGTCCGTTCCTGCACGGATAAAAGTAATGCACATTTGATCAGAAATTTGCCTAAAGGTGCATGTTTCACGGAGCATAATAATATTTGCAATGTCAATAAAAAAAAACTATAATAAGTTACCCCTTGACATTAGAAAATGTAACTCATTTAAAATTTATAGGATTAAGTTATTTGACTACTTGGTAAACATGACATTCTATTCAATTGAAGAATTATTTTTACAATAACATTTAAATTAAAGGTGAATGTAGAATGAGCGACATATATAAAATACTAGCTGTCCCGGCAGACGTCGTCCTGCCCGGTAAAAAATAGGGGTTGGTCGTAGAGAGTTGAAAATTTAGGGTTGTATGTATTTTTTAATGCTGTATCATAAAAAAATAGAAATTAAAAATTTTGTCTAAAAAATAAATAAAAAAATTTAGGGGTGGACTACCCCTAACATTTAGGGGGATGAAAAATTGATGTTGGCCGATTCTCATAGGTACCGGATAAGCACAAAAAATTTCATCAAAATCGGTCAAGCCGTTTCGGAGGAGTATGGCAACGAAAACTGTGACACGAGAATTTTATATATTAGATAAATAATTTACTGTCGTAGTAATAATAAACAAATTACGATGACGATAAGAATGATAACTTTAATTATATAACTATGACGAATACAAAGCCCTTTAATTATGAGTTTAAAAAAAAACTACGACGAATGCACATAAATACACAGTGTGATCTTCCATTTCATAATTGAAGACATGAGTGGATGAAGGTGATAAGTCGCATAATTCCAATTCTGAGTAAATCGAGATAAAAGTTTTACTTTTATTTGAAACTGAACTGAACTTTGAACACCTTTTTCAACTTTTTATATTTTAAATATGCCTTATATCTATGGTCTAAGGTCTGTAGTCATTTGGTATCGACTTATAACATTCATCTACGCAAAAAAAAGCAAAAAACCGAATATGCGACATATCACCTTCCACACTCACGTCTTCAATTATTAAGATACTAAATAATGTAGTCGGATAATAATTGTATAGGGTAGTTGGAAGGAGATCGCCTTTGGTGACAAGACCGCCCATTCTACTTTAATTTTATGTGCAATAAACTTATTTATTCATTCATAATGATCAGGCTTTGAACACACGCCCCTTGAGTTTGGGACGCGTGCTCAAACTATTAAGCTATCACGGGCTTTAGATATAAACCTTGTAAAATCATTTACTATATAAAAGAGTAATTGCTTGAGACAGGGTGCGAAAAGGGAGAGGGGAGGTGCTTTCAGCGATTCCTTTTGGAAAATTAAGGCTTTTCAGGTGAAAATTGCAGGCACCACCGGACAGATAGTCAGTTAAATTTAATCACGAGTTATATCTAAAAGGTGTTTTAGAGTATACGATTTAGAATCTTATTTCTTTTTACCCGACTGCCAAGGAAGGTTTAAGTCGTCCGCGGGCATCTTGTATGTTTGTAAATTTCTTATTACCTCGCATCTACCCAGCGGCTTGGTGGATTTCGACAGTTATATATTTATCTTGAAAACCCAAGTGTCCTTAAATAGGTGTTTCCGAAAAAAAAATGTGGTTTTTTGGCGCAAAATAGTAATAGGTTACGTTAATAAAAAAAACATAACTTAACCTATTAAGTAGGGTATCAAAGCATAGGAAACAAGAAGGAAATTACAAAAATCTATAGATATAATAAAGGTCGAATTTCTTTATAATGATAAAAATTGCTAAAAACCAAGTCAGGGGGATGTAAGAAGTCAAATAGAACTAATTTAGATGTTTTTCAATTTTTTGTTTCTCTATTTGTCTGTCTGTACCGGATCTCCGAAACGACTGAACCGATTTAAATGATATTGTGTATGGTGGTAGCTTATATCCCTGGTCAACATATAGGATAATATTGATCCCGAAAAATTAAAGAGTTCCCGTGGGATAGTTAAAAAACTTTCCACACGGACGAAGTTGCGGGTGAAGCTAGTTGTGAATAAATTCTCCACCCAAAACTAAACTTAATACCATTGAGCAACTACCTTATTCAAAGGATGTTGTTACGAGCTACAGGACTCGAATTAAAATAAATGCCGTTGGAATTACTATAGTGTTTATTAGAAATGTACAAACACGTATAAAACAGGTACAAATATAACTAGACACCTTATAAATTGCACGATTCAATTACACGCGAAAAATCCGTCACTATATCGCTAATTCACAGTACTACACACATCTTGCTAGTATCGTAATCGCCGCTTGACTGCCATAAAATAAGTACGATAACAATAGGATGTTTGTAAATTTTAAACACGAAGTAAACAAAAGAACTCCGAATGTAGGAAAGGCAATAAACTGCGTTTTACGACAGCCAGGTATGCGTTCTTTCTCGGTATGTAGCAACATAGCTCCAGTAGACTTCTTTTTTTTCCTAAATTCAAATTACCACATCATGGCATCTGTTCTTATTTGAAAAGTCATAAAGATGAATTTGCGATGAGAACTAAACTCAGTTCCGGAAAAAGCGTTTAAAATATGTTTTTTTATTATTCGTTAGCGTGTTTTTTTATTTTTTTATTGCATGAGTTCAGCTGACAGGCAGACGGCCCACTTGATGGAAAGAGGTTATGACATCGCCTATGGACATTTGCAACACCAAAGGTGGCACAAATGCGCTGGGAGACTGGAACCTGGTCACTAATATCGGACAACAACACAAGGTTGTTATGGCGACATAGTTTAGACCAGGGGTGGTAGCCATCCAGTCGGGCAAATGCCCTACCTGGCAAAGTGTATTGTTTCTGAAGGAGGATACTTTGAAGGTGATAAAATAAATTTGAACGAAAGAAATGAAGACTTTATTTGAAGAAATAGTGACGTAGTTACATTCCTTATACATTATTATACACAGAGCATATTTTGAAAATTTGTACGCCGCAGTTTCAGCAAACAAGGCTTGCACTCAGCATATTGCTGTGCCGAAATAATATCCGACACAACGCTGATATTCAATGCAAACCTTCCTTTGGACGTAACACCAGAACGACCCAATTTATTAAATAAAAAATATAATCAAACTAATAATTCTTATGCAATTGTTAATTAATAAAACAAGTAAAAATTTAGAATTGATAACTAACATTTTTGTATTATTGACTTCTTCCCGGTAGTTTTTTGACAAAGTAGTATATAATTATTTTTTCAAAAATCGTTTAGTGTATATCGCATAGTGTAAAGCAGATAATTTGAAAGGAATAAACGTTGGAGAATAATGACTTTTCGTCGAGTTAATTTTAAATTAAATTTATCAGAGTTTTGACGAGCGCCCCTAGTGAAGAGTAATGGCCGTTTCCAGGGGTCGCTCGTGAAATTTGTGACGTCACATCATACGGGTCACTTGGCTCATAAATCAAGTGGGGCCTTTCAGCCCTCACCGGAAAGAATATATGCTATTTCTTTTTCTATTATCCGGGATAAAACGGGATGTTTTATTACTTTGAGACCTGCAACAGAATCCAGGCAAACTTTACGTAATCGTAAAATATCAAGACTAAAGTGGCCATCTTTCTAGAAGCGCTTAGGGGAATTTTCACTACCCGCGTTCGTCTAAGTATTACTAAGAATCAGACGACCGCGGATTGCGGTTGTAGAAAGTGGGAGGGGCTATCATCGGCAAACCTGCGCACAATTTAATTCTATTAAGAGGTTTTTGAGACGTACACTTTTTTGATCAAATCCCTTTTCTTTGTTCCGTAGGGCAATAACAAAATTCGTCGATGTTTCTCACCTCCACGGGACCCCTTAATGTAGGTACACAGATTGCAAGCACTTACCCAATCCATAATATTATAAAATTCTAAACAAGCCATGTCTTTACATTCAAGCTATTTAAAAAAAAACTGAAATAAACTATATAAACGACGGAAAACACTATGCAATTTGTTTAAAGATTTCTTATCTGTTCGTTCGGGAATCACTTAGAAACTACTTGGCCGATTTCGGTACACTTTTCACTGGTCGACAACTAATTCTTATACTCAAACTCTGCGCTACTTTGTATCCTGGGAATCCCGCGTGAATTTTTCTGGGAATGATTTAAAATGAGATAGCAAAACTTTTGTAATAAAATATTTTTTATCCCGGGAATAACGCGGGAATTGTCCCGGGAGCGATTCGTAGTTGTTCGGGTGCATAAAAATTTGCTTATTCTGACACAATTTTCACTAAAGCGAATATTTTCTAATTCTGAACTACTTATGTCTCGTTAAACCCGGGGAAATTTCAAGTTAAGCATAGACGAAGTCGCACAGTCGTATCCTAGTTTATTTATAAAATTTTACACTATTTTTCATACTGAAACAACGCCATCTAACAAATTTAGTTCAAACTAAATCTCCAAGGGCTTTTCTACTTCACCATCTCAGTTCGAAAGGATGACTTTCCCTTTCGACGTGAAAATATTGAAGACAGCCAAAATTTAACACCCTTAGGTTCTGTCTACTAGACGATTGAGGCGTGCTTTATTACTACAAAAATGCCATATAGGTATCGTACGTTTGTTAAATGTTTCTAAGTAATTGAAATCAAAATAGATGTCTTCGGAGACGTTATTACAAGAGGATGCGCAAATAATTTTGCCACCGTTAACAAAAGGTGATAAAACATAGATCGATGTGACTGCTAAGTTGTATGCTCTATCAAAGCTGTCACTTGTAAGATGATATTAATTTTTCCTTGCAAATGTATAAAGCAGGGTTTGAAATGCCGGTAAACATGTGGCATCGTTGTTTATGCTAATTTCAGATAAAGGAAAAAACAAATATCGTTATTAAAAGTACCGTTATTTCTAGCTATTTTACCGGTAATACTATTTTATTGCTAATTTTACCGTTATGACTATTTTTAGTTACCGTCGACGCTCTCTTTCACTCGCAAAGATTGTTAAACAGTACTGTGTTAAGAGCGCTCGTTATATTTAAAGATGTTCGTCGTTTGTTTCGATAGCATACAGTCGTAATAAAGCCGAATCTCAAAAATGGCAAAGACGCTTGAAATAACGTAAAAATTACCGATACGTATAATATTATACACACGATTTTTAACGTTATATTATAACGTTAAAATCATAAAAGTACTAAGAAACGGTAAAAACAATATATCGATATGGCAGTATCTTTCTCTTCTTATCTCAGTATATTTTTAAAGGTAATTGATAACGTTTTCAAGCCCTGTATAAACTGAATATTTTTCCGGTAAACATGTTTCAGAGAAGTACGAAAATTGTAAGAAAGTTGCTATCAGTCTGTGCATAATGTTTAAGTCGACATAGTAATAAAAGCGAATCTTCTTACTCAATAAAAAATTAGGAAGATGTATCAATAAAGTTGGCGGCTTACTTTGAAGATTTCGAATTTGCTGTTTTTCTCGTGAACCAAACTATAAAATACTGGCTCAAAACCGTCAGTGTAATTTCATGTATTAGTTTACCTATTATGTTTAATATTATCTTTTATTAGTGTGGGTAGTAATATTAACTATTATGTTTAATATTACTACCCACGATCTTGTCCGCATCGATTTGTTTCGAGAAATCCTGAAAGAGTAAAAAAATGTAGCATAAATTATTCCTTATAACACCAGCTACCTACCAATGGAAGTCCCGTCAAAATCGGTCCAGCCGTTTCAAAGATTAGCCAGAACATGCAGACACAGAAAAGTTACATTTAAGGATCTCCTGGTGTGAATTATCCCCCAGATTTTTTCACATTTTGATTTAGATATAAGGCACACACAGATGCTTTAATTTTAGTTATGCGTATAGATAATACATTTATTTTGAAAGCAAAATAAATAATAGTCCTTAATGATTTTTTTTTCTGAAACTATTATATTTTATAACAGTATCTGGATCCTATTTAAAACTTGTCAAACCTTAGAGACCTTAATTCAACACAAATAGACAATAGCAATATAAACAATAATGACAAAATAATATTAGAATTCCCCATTAAATATCCATTTTCAAAATAATAAACACAAACATTACATTCTTATCTTCAGATAATAAAACGATTTCTTAACATTACGGAAGGGTATTTATAAATAAAAATGCCAATGTACATCGTTTTCGCTGTTCCTTCCCTTTCTACAGCGTGTTTATAATATAATTTATTCAGTAAATTGAACCCCGGGGTCCGCTTTCCGCGGCCGGTGATAAAATTGATTGCACCGTGGACACCTATCGTATTTTATTCTGTGGAAACAACAACTTAAACAATGTAAGACGGTTTTCATGTTAAATGACTCCTCAAGTCAACTTAAGGAGTTACATAGTTTTCTGTCTCGCTCGCACATTACTACATGTAGGTGAAGACAATCGAGGCTTCATAACAAATGGGCGTACAGACAAAATTGCGGTTTTACACAAGGGACAAAATTGTGAATAAAACAAAACTAGTAAAGCTGTAACATTCATAGATTTTATTAAACAACAAAAAATGGCAATTTTGTGTATACGCCCATTTGTTATGAAGCTCTCGATATGCATTGACAGAACTAACGACAAATACGTATTACACATATCTCAATAATAAGGGGCTTTGTCGCGAAGCCTTAGGTGAGTAGCGATACCTCAGACCCGCCTCCGTGCTTGCCTTAGCCACCTGGCACGGAATGGAGACCATTAGAACTAAGACTCAAGCGCCAGGTGTTGAAGTGATAAATGAAATAACGTCAGAAATAACTTCGGTGAACCTGTAGCCCACCTCTCGTCACCCTCTGGCTACTGACACCAATGTTGCCTCTGTCTTTTATGGCAGTCTTATATTTTTGAGGCCCATACAGCGAAAGGAGTGTCACTGTGTGCCCATTTTTCCATGTTTACGGAACATTGCGACGGGCAAACGCTATATATAGTCTCTTGGTATTATAATGGTGTAGACAGGAATAATCGCCGATGAGTTTACGCCAAATTTACATTAAATTTGTCAAGGGTCCTCCACGTGTTGGCCTTCCCATGGCCATACGCAAAGGCATGGCCTTCGAAAAGTCCGGGCCAATTATATAACCAGTAGTCATTAAAAAAAATTACGCGTGAATTACAAAAAAATGAATAATTTGATTCTAACTATATTTTATATAGTATATAAATATAATATAATAATCGGCAGACAGACACTCTGACATTGTATATCCCTTAATTAAGCAAGTTACCCTTGTTATGGGAAATATACAATGGACTACTCCGGGGTTGATCTCAGACACCCAGACCATAGGTACTAAAGGAGAAATTACGTTTCCAAAACATACGCCATTGTAGGTTTTAGAATCAAACCTAGAATTTCTGCGTTGCGAGGTAGGCTAACAAAGGCTTAACCACAGAGGCCGTCTAATATTAAAATGTAGGTATATGAAATCAAAATCAAATTAGTGTGAAACATTCTTAATTCTGTTGTTACGATTTGTAGATTACTGAAGTTTTGTTCTAAGAAAATTATGTCCATTTTATCTTTAAAAAGTGTTAACCTATAGATGAATTTATATGGATTGCACCTTCCACATGCCGGTTCTGGCATGTGGAAAGAATGAATTATGGAAGAATGACTAAACAGATATACAATGCAAAAGTGGATGGATGCAGAAGTCGCGGAAGGCAACGACACACCTTCCATGATCAAATTGATCATGTATTAGCAGAAGGTGATGTCAGGAGCCTTAAGAACAGACGAGCGTGCATGACAAGAGCTATGAATGTCAAAGAAGCAAGTGAGGTGTGTAAGAATAAGCCTAAATGGCGCTCCGTTGTTCGTGCCTACCCCGCAAGGGACCTGGCGTGAAGTTATGTATGTATGTATGAATTTATACAAAAACCATATTTTTAAGCGTAACGTGGTAGCATAATGTCTAGAGCACGCGTCTTAAACTGAAAGGGCGCGGGTTCGATTCTGGCCGGAGCGCATGCATCACTTAGGCAATTTTCTGACCGATTGTGCATATTGTTACAATTACCACGTGCTTACAGTGGTCTAGGAAAACATAGTGACACATCGAGATAACCGATGTGTCAAACCTGCCAAGCCGCCTTGGTCAAGCGTGGCGGGTATACTGTCCGTTCCCCTATAATGAGAGGCCCGAGCCCAGCAGTGGGACATTTATGGGCTGATATTATTTTAACGTTGAAGCGTTTCAGTTAGTTATTTTGTTCTTAAATGTTGATATGATTATATAAAATGCTTTCTCTTTGACATAATATTTTGTCAAATGAAAAATATTATAAATTTGTAATTTTTTAAAATGGCAATTATGAAAATTTCGATATAATTATTTGAGAATTATATACTGAGTATTTATTCAGACCCCAAAATCACAAGAATATCAGTTCGATAGAACTCAAGGATATGCAAAAAATATATTATTGGACTCTGTTCGACCACTTCAAAAAAGATAAAATAAGATGAGTAGAAAGGATTGTAAAACACATATTTCAAAAAAATTGTGATAGATAAATTTCAAAAACTCGAGATAAAAAATATTTTAGTGTTATTCTTAAAAAATCGGATTTTCATCCGGGTATTACAACAAACAATTACAACTCGAAAAATACTTAAGATAAAAAACTGAAAATTTGGGGAATTATTTTTATTATATTTATAATATAACGATCCCCATAGCAAAAGTAGAAAACGGTGCGGCGCAGTTTTTACTTTGAAACCCTGTTATACCCTTTCCCAAATTAATAAATTATTATTATATAGAAACATATATTCTGAAAATTGGAAGAGTAAATTAAAACACCAACTTTGAATATCGATTTTATTAAAACATTCACATTCGTTTGTATTATATTCATATTTATGAATAGTAATTATGAATATATTCATATTATATTCATAATTACAATTTATCAATTTATCACTAATAATTATTTTCAGTCGAGGTTTTCTTAATTATTTTTGCTTCAACAATTTTTTCACAAGATTATCAAGCTGTTTACCCATTAAAAATGTACATCATTTCTTAATATAATTTAATACCTACCTAAGTAATCTAGCAATCAGGAACTTAGGATTTTAATTACTAATTTAATCATACTAAAAGCTAAAAAGCTTTTTAACATATTTTAGTCTATAGTAAAAATATTATTTACAGAAGCAAGAATGGCAAGTTTGGAATTATACCTTGTGAAGTTGTGACATGTTTGAAGGTTAGTTCCTACACAGAATAAAGTATTCATAGAAACGCCAAGCATTATTTATTGTTTATGATCTCTTCTTTTATATTTTGTAACATACTTTTGATAAAAATATAGCATGGTGCAGGGAGATCTAGGCAATAACGAAACTTACGTTTAATTGTTATGTTTATTTACTCTTTACTTCTACGTTAGAAACATATTTCTTACTTTCTTCTAAAAAAATATTATTTATTCCAAATGAAAATATATCGCGTATCATAGTAAAAGAACAAAACTCTTCTATTCATAATTATTTATAATACAAAATTTCTACTATTCATTCAATAATAACTTATTATTTTGGCATATTTGTAAACGAAATTAAATCTATTATTACTACCAAATTAATATGTATTTGTAAGATATTATTAACTACAGGAGATTACATATTGAAGACATAATAATAATTACAAATATAGTACGCGCAAATCTTAAATGCGTCTTTGAAGTTCGCATATATTAATGGGCAGAAAACAGTTATAAGGTTCACAAACAGAGCGAAGGTGGAAAAGTATTGCGCTCTCGCTCAGCCACTACGCGGATTCGCATGCCATCTCTTTCGCACAATACACCGTAAGATAAGGTTAACTTTTGACTGGACCTGCGCAAACTTGAAAATAACTTCTCTCGAAAAGCATTCAAGTTTAGCTCGTACTGTAATAATAAGTTTTAAGATTTTTTATATCTGACAAATTGAAATGAATCGAGGTAGACGAGAAACCCTGGTTTTAATTTTATAAAATCTAATATCTTACTTAGTATAAAATATAATTTGTTTTAACTATACAAAAATCATTTTGGAATGAAGTTACAAATATCATAGAAGAATAATACTGCAGAATGACAATCGCTTAGTAAAAAACGTAACTCGTATCATATTCTGCAATCATAGTTGGCGCCACCAGTCCGTTCTTGTTACTTTAGAAAATTCAATTAAAACTTTAAATTAAGGACTAATTTATGTTTAAAAATTGTTTTAATTGATACATTGATTGAAAGTTTTAATTGAGACTATCTATAAAAAAACGCTGCGATCGGTAGAATCGTTAAAAGGATTCATTACGTTAAAACGAGAAAGACTTTTTTATTGAAAAATAAAATAGTAAAACATATAAAAAACATGTATTAGCAGAAGTTGATGTCAGGAGCCTTAAGAACAGACGAGCGTGCATGACAAGAGCTATGAATGTCAAAGAAGCAAGTGAGGTGTGTAAGAATAAGCCTGTATGGCGCTCTGTTGTTCGTGCCTACCCCGCAAGGGACCTGGCGTAAAGTTATGTATGTCTGTATGTATATAAAAACATGTGCGCGGCGACCTTCTAATTTCAAAACACTGATGGATATAATTTTAGTTCTCATTTAAACGTTCATATTAACGTTGGAAATTATATAAAATTACGTTAAAAGTCATCTGAAGTTGGCATTAACTTTTTCCTTATACAACTTCGTTTTCAAAATAAGGACGGGCCCAGTGGCGCCAACTGTAATTGCAAAGTGCGTTACGTTTTTCACTAGGCGATTATAATTATTCTTTAGTGTCCTTCTGTCATGCAAATATAATACTAACCAATTTCATTATCTATCTACAATTCGTAACACCTATTATATGTAACACTAAATACTAAAAGGACCGATTTGTCAGATAAAAGTTATTAGTCGAATAAATTATAACCTGAGTGAATTCAAAAGTGAAACCATTCAAGTTTTCTATTCAGGTGACTTTTTAATTATTTCATATTATACTTTATTCCATGAATAACTTTTATCTGGCGATTGAAAAATCGGACCTAAACCTTATTCTCGAAATTGGGCGGATTACAAATTTAATTAACAATAATAATTCCAATTTAATCTATAATAATAAAACTATTATTCGTCATACATAATCTATGTTTATTAATATTATACATACGATAAACATAAATTAAATTTAATATGGTTTCTTAGAAGGACGGTTAGAACCGAACGACGTTTTGCTAACACGGCTTACATAGCTTACGATAAAATAATATAATTTTTATTGCAGAATTCAGCAGACAGGCAGACGGCCCACCTGATGGAAAGCAGTTTCATCGCCTATACAAGTTTGTAACACGGTTCTTTAAATACGATGTCGCTCTCTTAAGGGAGAGGGAATCTGGCCATTGATGACGGAACACAACTCAAGGTTGTTATGTCGGCATACTATAGACCAGGGGTCGGGCAAATACCCTCTCATCTGTCTGGGGGTTATTTTGTCCGCTCTTGCACGGATTTAAATAATAAATTAAAATCCAAAAAACACAACAATACACTTTTACAGTCAATTTTGTATGACTAGAGCTAAAAATTGATCTAAATACAGCTCTCCCTGACTCGCCTGGCGGTGGTGACGATCTCGGGATGCAGTCTAGCTGCTGAGGCGCCGCCTGCAGCCGCGATGTCCGCGCTGCGAGCTGTGACCCCTCTGTTCACGACGCTCAGACTTACTGACGACTGGTGGACATTAAAAAATGTATAATGTAACATAATCGTCAGACAAACACACATGTTACATCTAAAAACCCGAAAGGGTTAGACTAAAATGCTAAATCTGCGCTTAGGTACAATTAATAAATATAAAATGAAATTTATTATATGTAAGTAAGTAGTACAGTGTCCATATAAAATTAATAAAATACTAAGAACAGTACAAATGGTGTACCAAAGGAAACGGTTTCCCGCACTAAGTCTCCTTAGAGCCTGTGTGGCGGGCCATAGTAGGTTCGCTTCAGTCATATAAATCTTATCATTAATGTATATTAGTATAATGCCTTTGTGTAATGAAAACGTATATGTTCAATAATATTTTCTTTTTTTATTGCAGGAGTTCAGCAGACAGGCAGACGGCCCACTTGATGGCAAGCGGGTACCATCGCCTATGGACATTTGCAACACCTAGTGTTACAAATGCGCTGCTGCTCTCTTAAGTGAGACTGGAACCTGGTCACTAATGCCGGAACACAACACAAGATTGTTATGGCAGCATACTCTAGACCAGGGGTGGTTGCCATCCACTCGAGCAAATACCCTACCGCCTGGTTGTGGGTTCTTTTGTCGTTCAGACCGCCCGGATTATTATAATAAAAAAAATTAATAATAATAATTCATCTATTTCAGAAATTAAGTAATTCTTTATTGTACAGTTTTATATTACAAATTTTAATCACTGTTATCAAATTTTAAATTTCAAATTAGTTCACGGAACAACAATTAATTAGTTAAACAAATACTAGTGCTGGTGTGCACCAACATTTAACCGACGGTTAAAATAAAATAATCACTGTTTATGCATACATTTTCAGCTATTATTTTATTTTAACCACCTATTAAAAGTCGGTGCACACCAGCCTAGGGCATTACACCCGCGTCACTGTAATAACTATTCTACTCCACCGCATCAAAGGGGTATGTATACCAAATGATTTCAATTACGGACTCTGCCACCGGTCGCGCGACGGCCGAAAACAAACAAACTCATGCAACTACTGGGTGTGCAGTTGCACCCATTTACGATGCATTGGCAAGTCCCATCGATCTACAAAAAGACTGAGCATACTGTTGGTACTGCCGCGAACTCGTGCCAGTAGGGATGCGCATCTCTAATACCTATATATACATACACACACATCTTCAAACGTAACACGCTTGTTTTACCGACAACATACAATGGACCACTCTGTGTGAAAGTGTATACAGATTGTTTGCTACTAACGCAACTTCTTCATAAAACCTGATTACATCAAAACATTATATTATTAAAAATCACTCATGTCACCTGCCTTACATACGTCTAAACATTAACGCAATAACTGCTATACAAAATCTAAAATACATATAATACCTTGTAAAACGATAAATATATATGTCGGAGGGAAGCTATAATTGGATGGATGTATAACGCACAATATTATTTGTTTACATTTTAATTGCTTCTAAAATTGATAATTTAATTTGGTTTGATGTCTTAAATGTTTCTATAACTAAAAGATCGTTCTAACCTAATAAAAGTTATGAATATTGTGATTTAATAAACGACCAATGAGAGCAGAGCATGTCTTGAGCGGGGTCAAGGACGCCCTCTATACTTTGAGTAGTATCTACTTGGTAGACTGAGGAGTTTTTGTGACACATTCGGTTGATAGCAATAGGTCGAGTTGGACCATGGAGTATTTTAAAGAAAGTATTGAAGTTGGAAGTATGAGCGGTGCCCTGAACCCGCTGCTCGGTCTAAACTATGTTAAAATATCTTTTAAATCTAAACTAAAAGTGTATAAACCGTGGCTATCGTGTTTTATGCTCGCATTTTATCCTGATGTCGCCCACTAAACCTGCAATAACTAAAGGAGATGTCGTGAGAACGAGGCCGTTCTGCGACATATATATAAAATCGTAGCAGATCTTAAATTAAATATATCATCAAAACACAGATGTATATTTCAAACGGGTCTTCGGGGCCAAATCCTAGACTATGCTAGAAAGAGAAAAGTACTCGAGAATCTATGTAGGTCAAGGCCAACCATTTGTGGCTAACCGGCTATAATGAAGATAATGATTTCCGCAAGGCTCTATCACGTATGAACATATATATATATATATATATATATATATATATATATATATATATATAAGCTATACGTATCAAAGGTTTGTGATCACTTTTACAATCAGTAGCGGAAAAGCTTAAGGAAAACCATGTATTGAATTTTCACAATAAACTGATCTTATTCCATATATTTTCCTTTACGAATAAATTCATGTTATTAACAATAATTCTGGTAATCGTGAAATCTCTTAATAATAACATATGAAAAACCTTTAAGAAATCCAATATTTTCACTCACCCACGTGAAACGCAAATGTTACATTTATTTAGTAGCATCGTTGTTGTTGTCGTGTTTTCTTTTTGAGAATAATAATTAATGTTGTTATTTACTTATTTCTAAACGATACAATCGGCCATTACCTTAATTGAATAATAATGTTATATCTTTATTTATTGTGGGATTAGTGCATGTTTTTATAGAATAGTTCTCCATAATTTTACTCGTATGTAACAACTCGCAGTGCCCGCGACGTCGTCTGCGTGGAATTTGTTTTCAACCCCCCCCGATTTTGAAACATTCTTCATTAGTGCTCCGGTCCTATTGGTCTTACTGTGACGATATATTGCCTATAGCCTTCCTCGATAAATGGGCTGTCTAACACCGAAAGAATTATTCAAATCAGACTAGTAGTTCCTGAGATTAACGCAAACAAACAAACAAACTCTTCAGCTTTATGATGTGCAGCTATATGTTAAAAATCTTTCAATTGACTGTATTCACTACATTTTATATCTTACATAAAATATCATCTGAAATTTCAAAACAATAATGTATGGAACTCTTGTCATTATATCCCCTTTAATTAAAATAGTTTATCGATGACTTAATCCGCTATCGGTTGTGCCAATTTGCTAAGTTTCTGATACTGCATAATTGCTGAAGGGATGGCGAGGTGTTCTAAAAATGTTTATGTAGACTCAGTGTATAAAATATGTAAAAACCGCAACGTTCTCTGATGATGAATGAAATAATAAACATAGTGACCAGCTGCTGTTCTTTTCTATAAACCCCTCTAAATTGTGGCAAGTATGTAATACAATAAGCGAAATATTGGTAATAGATGTCTAGACGTATTCAAGGCGATTTAGGTCACCTTGAGTTATATATAGATAATCTCAGCAAGATCTCCAAAGCTATTATATACTATATATAGTATTCTTTAGGGTCTTCAGATGAAATCCCACCGCCTGAGTAAGATTTTATCCCTTTTAAAAAAAATAAACTCTCAGGGACGCGAAATCGAAATGTTGATGTGGGCGTTTGGAGATGCAAATACGACACCACATTGGTATGTAAATGTATATAATACTCAAAAGAAAAAGTAATTTGCATGTCACTTTTCCCGACCAGGATATACAGTATACACCATACACGGTACGGATGTTCCGTAGTTTCCGACATGTATTTAATGTACTTATAAGTCAATAGATGGCGTTGAGCAATAATTGAGGTCACCAACAATTCCCGCCAAGTAGGTACAAAGAATATATACAAATTTCAAAAAATAGTTGGGCCTAGTATTGAGCAGTACATTAAAATGAGTTTGTAAGAGTAACATGAAATTTTGTACTGAACCAGTCCAATGTGCAACTTCAAATAAACCTAGGAGATTTTTATGGTTTGAAGCTGGTGAAACGGTGAGCTTTATTCCCTCTTTGTCCCGTTCAAAACTAGTTCGGGAATGTTCGTTAAGAATCGGCTGTGCTCGGCCTTGGTCACCTCATTTTACTAACAGTCGTACTATGACATTGTGAAAATGTCCCTCTTTATCATGTGAATATCCGTAAAAGCATTATTGTACTGTTGTAACACACGTCTCGTTCCGTCCTTCCTCTTACTTTTAAGAAGTAGCGCAACAAAATTTTGAAATGGTACATTTCAAATTTTGAGCTGTACAAATGTATTTTGTACGGGACAAATGCACTGCCTCACACGTGCACTACTCATGACTACACTAAACTCATAAGAATTTCTATCTCACTAAATGAAAGATTTTTCGTGATATAAGAAGCAATTAGATTTTACGTCTAAAACTGCGTAGAGAATTCCAATATGAAAATCTACAATTAATTATCTGTGCAAAATCTAATATTAATTAATTACAGCTATCACTCTGCGTTATTATAAATCTGCAGAGGAGGCGAGTTTGTTAATTGAGTTGAAAGAAAGAGAAAAAAGCGTTTGCCTAAGACCGAAGAAAAGTGTGCACTGTTTGCTCTATTTTTAAAACTAATTTAATTTACTAAGCAGTAAATAATCAGCATTTGAAGTAAAATACTAATTACGAAAGCAAGTCCTTTATAGTATAACAAATATATAACTATTTATATATAAGCGTTTTGCAGATAATTATTTTTAAAACATTAGAAGGGAGTAACACCTAAAAGGTAGGCTCGGCCTAGTTTAGGTGCTAGTTAACCATATAAACATTAAGATGAAAATTTTATACTCTCTAGTCTATTAATGTAAAACTATGTATCTATTATCAGCAAGAGTTAACTTGAGGCCTGAGGCGGAATGCGCGCTCCGCTCCCGACCCCCGCCTTCTTACCGCTCTCGCCATCGACGCGTCAGTGCATCACGCTTACGTCATCCGAGCGAAGCCTCAAGTTAACTCTTGCGCGTTAGATATTGGTGACCTGTAATACAGATCTGTACAGACCTACAACGGGCACCAGTCTCACAAAACAGGTATTATATCACTTGTAAATTGTTGTGTGACAAAATTAAAGTTTCTTTCTTCTTTCTTCATATTTGGTGTCAATAAAACAATTATTATTATATTTTAAATTTAATTATATAAGTAGTACTTACAGCGCTCGCTGGCATAAGGGCTGGTCTTTCATATGTTCTGTGCGAATCGCAGTCAGGTGTGGACAATTTACTGTATTCACCGAGAGGTCTTTTGTCTGAAACAATACCAAATTCAAGGAACACGCTTATGAAATTCATCATATTTACACGTCCTATTGTAATCTATATGTTGGATTTATAGCCAGAATTACTGAACATAGCTATTGTATTCCCAGAAGTGTATAGGGCGTCTTATTAATATTAATTCGGAAATTGAAACAGTTTCGGACCCAGGTGTTCGTACACATTGAGTAAGTGCTCGATATACTACAAGAACGACATTGTAATAAATAATAAACTTGATATTGTATTAGAGTAGACTGTACCTATGTACAAAAAGTCGTGGTAGCGATCCTGGTCGAAACACATGTTATGCAGTTTTCTGACACAATGTGCATATTGTTAGAATGACCACGTGCTAACAACGGTGAAGGAAAACATCGCGATGCAAGCCTACAGATCAAGATAACCGATGTGTCAAAGCTCTGACAGCTTTGACACAACCGCCTTGGACAAGCTTGGTGGGTATACTGTCCATTACCCTATAGTAGGAGGCCCTAACTCAGCAGTGAGACATTTATGGGCTGTTATATTTAATATTATAATGTAACATATACTATACTTGGCAGCATGCCAATGATCGCGGAAGTGCCAATAATAGAAAACATAGCTTCCCCTAATACAAAGATCTCTTTCCCAAAACATGCTATTTTTTAATTACATCTAGCAAGTAAGTATGACACTATTCCTTTGAATAAACTTTTCTTCCTTTTTTTCTTTCTGATATTAGAAACATCTTCGAAATATCCAAACCAGGCATGAAATATTTGTTATGTTTTAGTTTCGTTTTAAAATTTTACAAAATTGTCTACTTATTTTCGAAACGGCGTATATGAGACCACTACAAGCGTATAATGTGAACACTGACTATACTTAAAATTAATTCTTTAAAATTAAAGGTAGTGTTGTAAACGTCCCTAGTTGACGGCTTTCGATCAGCTGCTTCAGGGAGAGTTTTTGGCGGGAACTGAAAGGAGACGTTGTGCTGTGCAGTTTTAATTTCTAAAGTGTAAAATTACTCTAAAAAGAGCAATAGTTGTAGGATATTGATAGTTTTTGAGTAGTAATTATGTGTTTTGTGACAAATGTGAACTGTATAGTCAAATGTGGCCTTTTGAGTTGTCACAAGAACTCCGTTGAATGGCATTAGCTGATTACCTACAGTTCAGCTGTGCTACACACAGCCATAAGAAAATGAAGAAACTATATTGTAAAGTAAGATCTGGATTAAAGGCCTAGCTGCCAAGCCATAAACTTAAATAAATAATAAACAGCTGCTTCAGGCAATAAAATCAATATTTCAGGGACTCTTAAATAATTCAATAAATTTAACAGTCAGAATCAGTATTCTAGTCCAGTATTAGATTAGATATAACGCTTTATTGCTTACCAAAATAAGCAATCACAAAAACAAAATGCATAGTTATCATAGATCTTAGCAGAACAACAAGTGACCTTATCACTAAAAGCGGTCCCTTCCAGACTACCTAGTACCTAGTAGTTCTAGCAGAAATAATAGGAATGTACAATTTAAATATATTTAATAGGGTGGTCGTTAAAAATTAAATTTCTTGCGACGCCCCCTAAAAAGCTTCCTTTTAATGAAAAAACACTGGGATTTTTTTATAATTTTTTCAAGTCAAGACATCACGTGCCTCAAGACGATTCAAGTTAAAACTAAAACTATAAGAAAAATTGAAAGATAAGCTTGAATCACGAAGAATTTTAAACTTTTTCTGAAACTATAATTTGAAATTCATCACTGAGAATAATATTATTATTATTGTAATATTATATAAAAATTTTAGAACTAGGCATGTTTGCTGGAGAGTTTCTTGCGCCGCTTCTTCTCTTCAAGCCACAACATGTTGTGAAGCGGTGGTAAGATTAAGGTTAGATTAGGCTCCCATAGAGTAAATAATATCCATAAACAAAACTAAATAATTAAAATGAACAAGTTGGCGGTAGGCTGAATAAAAACTTTGACAATACAAGTTAGACAAATGTCATCTTTGTCTTCCATGACCACGGCGACTGAAAAGCGGCCGAAACGTCGGATAAACCAAAATCAAATAAATTACCGCACTTAAAACCGTTAAAACGTAGTTTTATTATTTAATGATCTTACCATAATGACACGGAATGATATCAGGATCGGTGTCTTCGCCGCTGATGTCCAGCTTCAAGTCGTACTGGCTGCAGTAGTCCAGCTTCGGCGACGCGCAGTAGCTGCTCAAGTGGTCGGGCTTTGAAAGAGACTCGACACTTTGCTCCATGTAGAGGGCGCTACTGATCATAAAAAGGAGCAAAATTAATAATTGACAATGAAAACATGCACGACGAAGGGGTACTCACAGGAGATAAATTTGACCTATTTACGTTATTTGCCTACGAAACCATAGAAAAGCATTCAATCGAAAATATCGCATATCACAAAAATATACTAAGAATCGGATAAAAATAACCGCAAAGCAATTATAGGGAAAGAGGTTCTGGAGCTTGATTTCTTCCAGGAAACTCCTCTAGGGAAAATCACTATGACATAAACAGATAAACGAGCAAATGGATAGACGGCTAGATATGATGACTTTACCCTTAAAATTAATAAGTATTTTAATGATTGAGTTAAAAAAGGAAACCTCACGTGGAAGGCGGATGCTTATCATTGTCCCGTCTTCTGGTGATGTGACGACGATACAACGCTGTTATGACTCCACAAATGCCGGTGCACAGTAGAGCTGCCGCTGAGACCAGCGCCACCAGCATCGGTGATAGAGGAAGCGATGTGCTTCCTCCTTTGAGTACAAAGTTAATAAGAAAAATTAGGAAAGTTGAGCTATAATTGCACACGCAAGTAAAGAAATTATGCAAACACTAAATTGTGAAAGAGTGCTATGTTTTAGTGGTTTTTGGTCCCTTCTTGACAGCCGAACCGATGTTCCGATATTAGAGTGATTGGGGTACCTGTATTTCTAAAAAAATATTATACTAAAAGACTACTTGAAAATAGACCAGAACTATGCAGATCTGAAAAATTCCTAAATTCTATTCCTTTCTTGTGTCTTTTGAGTACGAAACACCACATCTGTTGTAGCATACGCGCTATCTTACTTGCCTTCTGTGTCACTAACATGAAGGCCGCCTCAAGTGGGAGTTCCAAATACGTTCTCTCCGTGTGTTTTCACTTATTCACCAGCACATTCTTCAACTGCTATTACAATCGCGTCTGAAGGGTCAATTAATGGTGTAACAATGACATTATATTAATTAATTTTATATACAGGCATATAAAAGCAACCATTACAGTGCAATTACGATGCCAATGATCGAGCATTCTGACACAATTGGAATAGTAGGCTCGGGACCCTGGTCTACTAATAAATTTATAGACCTGTTCTTTGAATTTAATCTGACCTGTGTACTTATCGGGTATAATGGCCACAGTGTACAAAGTGACCTCTTCACTCCGTCCTTTTGCATTGACAGCGTACAAGACAATGGTGTAACTGGCACGACTGTTCAGACCACGGACGTTGAAAGATGGTGTATGGTTTGAGGAAATGTTGGCGCGTACCTAGGATTTTAACACATATTAGTTTATAATCTGAATATTCCAAAGAACATTTTTAACGACTTTAATCTAAATTTCTAATGGCCTGCTATAAAAAGAAATCACTGTCTGGCAATCAAAGAAGATTTATGATTTAAGTCTGCATTATATTTGTATTGATTAAGCAGCAAGTTAATTTACGAAAGGCTCTTATAATAGTTTAGACAAAAACTTGTTTTGAAATAAAAATGCTTAATACTTGTAACTATTTCCTTAACAAAAATCAAACATGCATTACCAGCAATAATGGTAGTTCTAACACCTCCATATAAAACACTTGTGGTAATCCACCGTCGAAGCCTTCCAAACATTCCACTTGAAGACTATACGAGCTTTGATTCACCACTGAGCAGTTTTGTAGAGGCATGGGATGACCTAAACATGATAAGGAATTGAAAATTGACGAGTATTTTAAACAGTTCTTAACATGCAACAAAAAACAAAAATACTCGATTAACAAAGGATACCATTTTATCATAAGAAACAGTATAATATCCCCGGAATAAAGATACGCGTATACGTGTACTTATATCTCTAATTATTTGTTCTATTGCCATGAAATTAACACAGATAGACAACCAACCTGATGGAGTCACTGATGTTGTTTATGAACGCTATCACCATATTAGCAACGCATTGCCGATAAGAACAATAATAGATTACTCACCTGCAGCGACGAGCTTGTAAAGACACGGCGCCTGTTGCTTCCCAACAGCATTTGTCGCAATACATAGGATAGTTCCAAAATCTAAATCATTCGTAGGTTTGTATTGAAGGGTTGACGTGTATCCACTCGATGTGAACATACTGTTGAAATCATTATCTATAATATAATAAATCTGTAGAGGGGTTGTATAAGAAATTTAAAAATATAATTGCTATTTTTAGAATTTATGTTTGTCTGGTCGCTACAGCAACACGTGAAAACTACACAGCTAGCTTACATTCCGAACCAAAACTTAAGATATTTACTATTCTAATAAACGACGTCGTTTTCGTGGGTGAGATGAAATTCGCCAAAGAGACGGCGCTGTGGCTTTATTTTGGTGCCGCCTTGGCAGATTCATTAACAAATAGGTCGTAATGGCAACGTCAACGAAGTTTCGCTGCCACATGCTACTATCATATAATTTAACAGATGCCTAACATTTTGAGGTGCACAACGGTATAATAATTTTCAAAATTTAAATTACCTGTATTAGACATTTGAAAAAATAACTAAATGAGTGGTACTGGTTATTTCGTAATTGCTAACACTGACATTAGACAGAGCAACCAAATTGAATAACTTGGTTGAAAGGCATAAAACTGGAAGGACACGATGGCATTGAATAAAATTCAATAATCCGAATAATGTTATATGGATCACTTCGGTTGATCTATCCAGATCGAAAGACAGAAAATAATTGTCTAATGTCGGTGTAACGGACACAACATTCAATCGTGCAAGGAAGAATAAAAACAAGGTTTTTAGGGATCGAAAGTTAGCCGTTGAGTGCTTAGAGAGAATCGATATGTAGGGCACGAATAGTATGGTCATTAGTCGCGGGCAACAGATTCGGGGCAAACTCGAGTGAAGTACGTGCGTTTAGTAGTTCTCTATGAACTCAATTAGCTTTAATTTATTATTAACAAAACACATACACGTAAATTAACTAATATTTTACATTTCATCTTTATATGTATGTATATATTTATTTTAATCATTATTTGTACCTATTTAATTTTCTAATTTATTTAATTTTACAGGCAAAACCGAGCGGGCCATTCATGCAACGGACTCTAACGTCAACGCCTTAATTACACTGGCCCACAAAAAAAGTGCTTTGTGATTTTGATCAGACTTATCTATTACTATGTATTTCGTTGCACTGAATGCGAATTTGGGGTGAGTTTGCCACACATACCTTCAAAATGTTGAGGGGTGTATGGACCAAAACACCGATTCTGTCGTTTTGGTCCTTACAGCCTCAAAATTTGTTTATGGATCATACAAACACCAGATTGGGTCTTTTGAATACCTAAGAATAAACAAGTGTTTGCTTCTTTAATGAGGAAGCTTGGCTCGGCGATTAAATTGATATACGTGGATTTTTGGTTGTTCGAAAATTGTCATCACCGATGCGTTTTCAAGAAGATCTTTTATTTGGTGTTACCACTCTGAAACAATATAAATTGGACAACCTTTTAGTGTTGCCGCTCTAACAAGACTTAAATTGCACGACCCTTTAGTGTTGCCATTTGAATAATGGTTTAGTGCCATCTTGCGACATCTTGTCGTATACAATAAGTCTGGTAAAACAAAGTACTGATAACTTTTTTGTGGGCCAGTGTTATTATTATCAATAGCCTTAACTATCAATCTCTATATATTTCTGTATGAGTTAAATTACCTGTCAGCCAGTTCAGTTTGCTCCCCGGAACTGTTGAAAATCCAGCTAAAACTTGTCGGCGGAGGGCTAGAGTCAACTGCGCAATGGAGCGAAACCATTTCCTGCTTTAAAGCACCAAACACTTCTCCTTCGTTGGTAGTCTTGCAGGTTGGTATATCTATTTATGTGAAAGTGAAGGAATACAAATGATTATAAATTAGGTAAGTGCTTTAGTCCGCGCATAGAACGATTCCTAGTTGGTGACAAATGTCCTTATTTAGCTTTGGAACTATTAAAAAGTTCAGTGCAAACTCTATATAACGACACAGAATGGACTATGCATTTTATGTCATTATAGGGAGTTGTCGTTAAATGGAGATAAGTCTGACATTTTTTCTGACGTCTTTTGCTGCATCAGTAATTTTGTTGTATTTTGTATACTTATTTTATGGAAATGTTTAAAATTACGGTATTTTGGAATTTATTAGAAATTTCGATATGCATGATGTCGACCGTCGAGTTTATTACGGGCTAGGATAATAAAGCGATAAAAGAACGTACACAGCTGCACAGTTTTTAATAATTTTGGCAACTTAAAAGTTACTTTTATTACTTAATTGTCGTTATTGAGAGTGTGTGTAGTGCTATATAGAGTATATCATTGTATGGAAGACAAGCGACGAGTGACGTTATATGGACTTTACACTGTATCGATCTAAAATACGCCATATTTCAAAAACTACTTAACAGATATTGTTTAGCAAAATCGATTTAAATTTAGAGAGAGAAGGCATAATTTTCGCGATCTTGGGAGATCATATCTGGTCTTCAACAGGGGAGCGGAGAATCAAAGCAATTTAGATACTTTCAATAAAAGTACAGAACATTTCATCCTCATAAATATAATAAGCTTTTAGTGTTAAGTAGACTACAATTTTATAGTTATTCTTGTCAATATTGGCTCCAACAATTTGACATTGACTTTAACAATGTTGTAAGAGAGGCATGCGATAAACTTGTTGATATAGTTGGCAACATGGGAAATTTTGACAGTCGATAATCGTTTCTCGGAAATCTGACGACAAGAACTTTACCGTCCAATTTCATTCAATTAAAAGCAATAGTTTCCGAAGAAATTTCCTGTGACATACAAGGACAGACGGATAGACGATAAAAACAAAATCACCTTACCAAACATATTTTTCAAATCAAACAGTTTTAACTTACACTTAACAACTTCTTGATGTATTAAAAAAAAGAGCTCGAGAGACATAAATGATTAAGATGATTTTTTTCTTAGCTACATGTGTTGCTGAGGAGTTTCTTGCCGCTTCTTCTCCTTTAAACGGAGATAACACGTTGTGAAGCGGTGTACAGAGAATAAGAAGTAGATTTGAATAAATTCGCTAAACAAATTAATAAGAAGGCTGTCTTGAAACTTACATCTTATCTGTAATGAAACGGCGTTACTGGTGGCACTACCTTCGGTGTTACATGCCACACAGCTGTAGTCTCCAGCAGACGCCTTGTTCACACTCTGGAGGACCAGGCTCTGGTCGCTCAAGATTATACCTGCACTTGCGTTATGTTGAATTTCTTTCGTCTGAAATACAAAGGACTTTGTAATAATTAATGCTAATAGGTAAGAGTTTGGCATTCTCCGCAGAATGAGGAGTTCCGTAAAGGTTGGATGTTTTCGTTCTTTGGTTGTAAAATAAAAGGATTAATTGAAAGTACCCCCTATTTAAAATCTACTCAAGAGATATTATTCAATATATTTTTAAAGGTCTGACTAATGATACCCCGGAAGCCTATGTATATTAAAAGCCGATATTTCAATCATCAGATAAAAAATCAGATATAGTTAACTCGACAGATATTATAAAATTGAATTTTTCAATCAGGCTTTATCTGACGAATAACTGTAATGCATGAGGAATAACTTTATCTGCCGCTTTGAGAGGTGGACAACACTGGTCAACAGTGGTTTTGTTGCCCTGGATATTATAGTAGCTTCGGATAATTATATCTAAAAAATTAATGAAACTGTGAATTATTTTGGGATATTGACTTTAATTTTTTTTTTCCATTTTTATGCAACACTAAAAACCAGTAAGTATGAAATATAACATTTCTATTATATACATTAATATCTAATATTTTTTGAGACATACTATTAATCGCTTTGTTTTATATTTAATTAATGTAGACGTAAAAAGAGAAAAAATCTGGTGAAATCTATATTTTATTCTTATAAGATTTTCGTCTATATCATTTTTGAGGAAAATTTCCGTTGTAAAGAGCAACAGTAATCTGCCGTCATGTAACGGTCCCGACATCCCTGGTATCTTTCCACCATCACTATTAGGTGTTGGTAGAAGTTCTCACCCTGTTCCACACTCAAATTCTCAAGATTATCAGGGAAGCTGAAAAGCCTAGTGATGAGACACTTATGGCCTGCTACTATTTATTATTAGAACCAGTAGTTTCCAACAGAAACGAGTGTGATGTACACAGACAGAGAGACAGACAGACTTGAAGAGTATATAAGGATTTCGTTTTGGCCGAAATGGGAACAAAATCCCCAAAAAGTATGTTAATATAATGAGTTCTTTCTACGTTAAGCGTACCGAGAAATCCAATATTAGCAGCTTATACCTACAATAAATATACAACTCATCGGAGATTGTAAGCTTATAAACATTTGTTTATATAAGATGAACAAAATTAAAATTTGTTCGCGAAACTAATTTTGACGAGTAATTGATATCTAGCCTTCAATATTAACAAGTTAAGTAAGTAGTAGTTAAGTTTACACCAGCTATCAACAGTGAAAGTTAGCATTCCAATACCAGCTTTCCTGTTTGCGGACAGAATCCCCCTGACCTCTCCCCCGGAACTCCCATACTCCCACGCCCCGCTTACTTCGAATATGTAGCTCGCTCGATTAGCAGCTAAGCCTCTGCATAAAACTGTAGCTTAGCTAGTGCGGTGCTAGCCACCGGCAACAGGAAGAAGCTGCTGCAGAGGCAGCAAAACATCGTCTCGCCGAGATTTTTTTATTTTTTTTATTGCAGTAATTCAGCAGACAGATAGACCCACTTGATGAAAAGCGGTTACTTTCGCCTATGGACATTTACAACACCAAAGGTGCTACAAATGCGCTACTGCTCTCTTTAAGGAGACTGGAACCTTGTCACTAATGCCGAAACACAATTCTAGGTTGTTATGGCGACATACTGTAGACCAGGGGTGGTAGCTATCCAGTTGGGCAAATACCCTACCACCTGGCTGTGGATTGTTTAGTCGCCTCTTACGACAGGCCACCGGGCCGCAGGAAATTGTATTCTTTCTTGGTTATGTGTCAGGCGGCTCCCTTACCCTGTCACCGGGGGGGTGGTTTCCCCCCGCGAATTCAGTCTAGGGCAAAGAGCCGGCTCTGCCACCACTAGGCAGAGATGATGACCCTCTTAAACCACCAACATGTCAGGTGGTCAAATATACAACCAGTTTCTGAATTAAGTTATACACACAAGAGAAGAATAGGATACCAGGAAGCATTCGGAAGACTACAGCCATTTGGAATCTCAGCGTGTCTTTCTTGGATCTTGTGAATACCAGTGTGTTTGATTAGTGCAACAAGTATTGATCGATGAAGTCGATACAAAGGAACATCTGGGTTCTAGTGCTAACTTGTGTCAGTTGACTTGAACATACCGTTTAGTACAGTTGAGCTAATCATATTTATTATTAACTTCAATTCTTTCATGCCTTTTCTTTCTATAGGATAATAATTACGATAAATAACATCGTTTCCTTGGGATACAGGAGTATCACAAAAAAGATTGTCAGAGCACCCCGAATGAAAACCCGCTGGCAAATTTAATATTAAACCAAGCCATAAATAAGAAATCAAATCGGGCGTTCATTACTTTTCATTCAGCAATAAAATCTCGCAAAATGGAAAATTAAAGTATCAGCCTGAATCTTAATTTGTGGAAGTTCTATATAGACAGTGAGCAAACTGAAATATTTGATCTGTCTTGATTAGACAAAGAGATGTGCGCAGCGTACAGATGAAATTGAAGCGTGTGATATTTTACTTCGATGGCAGGTGGTCCCTTTCCCATTACTGGTACGCTATCGCGAGCGGTAAGGTTAACCTTTATAACGGCTGAGGTTAAATTTACGAACTTAATTCGGCGTAAAAAATTCAACATTTAAAACATACTTAAAATTAACAAATTGAAACACTGTAATCAATAAAATCAAAGCAGCCGGCATCAAGATTTTTCAGTATAAATATCTCGTAGCTGTGAAGAGAAATCTGAAAAATTGATGTTAACTATGTATATTATACTAGCTTTTGCCAGCGACTTCGTCCGCGTAGAATAGTTACTTTGGGCTAACGCTAACTTCTGTCGCACATGATTTTTGCGAAACTAACCGTTTACGCAGCGCACGCAGCGGAAGCTCTCAAAAAGAAAAAAGCCCACCGATTTTGAAACATTCTTCCTTGGTTCTCCGCTCCTTTTGGTCTTAGCGTGATGATATATAGCCTAGAGCCTTCCTCGATAAATGGGCTATCTAACACTAAAAGAACTTTTAAATCGGACCAAGTAGTTCCAGAGATTAGCGCGTTCAAGCAAACAAACAAATTCTTCAAGTATAGATAAGACAAATTAATCTTTTTATATCCCCTTGATGCTTCGGAGACGACAAAGACGAATCCACCAATCAATCTTTATTTGCCAAAACATAGCTACATGAATAGGTATTACATACTAAATATCTAGAAGCTATAACCATACAATAATGTATCCAAATTCATTTAAGTAAGTATACATGTCAAATAAGTAAAAAATAATTCTAAAAGTTATTAAAAACATGTTAAAGTATTAAATTTAAAAATGTTAATGTCATTGTCTTATTTTATAGTATTTTTAACCGACTTCGAAAAAAGGAGGAGGTTCTCAATTCGTCGGAATCTTTTTATTTTTGTTGTTCCTTCTTTTTTATGTATGTTCACCGATTACTCCGTGATTTATGATCCGATTTACGTGATTCTTTTTTGTTCTACGCGGAATAGCTTCCAATTGGTCCCCTAAAAATTATACATAGTTTGGCCCAGCAGTTTTCATTTTATGAACATTTTTTATGAAAAAAAAAATCCTTTTCGTTCCATATGTACACCGATTACTCTGAGATTTATGATTCGATTTACGTGATTCTTTTTTTTTCGACGCGGAATAGCTTCCAATTGGTCGCCCAAAAAATTTTACATAGTTTGGCCTAGCAGTTTTCATTTTATGAACATTTTTTATGAAAAAAAAATCCTTTTCGTTCCATATGTACACCGATTACTCTGAGATTTATGATTCGATTTACGTGATTCTTTTTTTGTTCGACGCGGAATAGCTTCCAATTGGTCGCCTAAAAATTTGACATAGTTTGGCCAGTAGTTTTCATTTTACGAACATTTTTTTGTTCTCGTTTCTTGGGACCTATATTTTTTAAGAAGCGCGGCGTCATTCGTTAGTCCACCCATACATAGTTAGACACTAAAAAGTAACAAATAAAATTAAAAAAAACTTCGTTTAAAAAAACCGACTTCAAAAACTAAAAAGTATAAAATAACTTATTTCTAAAGCTATTATTATTAATATATATTATCTAAAACATCTTCAAGTCGGTGCTTAGTAATTTTCAAAATATAGTAATTTTTATGTTTTACTTTGCACCGACTTCAAGATGTTTTAGATAATATATATATATTAATAATAATAGCTTTAGAAATAAGTTATTTTATACGTTTTAGTTTTTGAAGTCGGTTTTTTTAAACGAAGTTTTTAAATTTTATTTGTTACTTTTTAGTGTCTAGCTATGTATGGGTGGTCGTACGAATGGTGCCGCGCTTCTTAAAAGAAAGGTCCCAAGAAACGGGAACAAAAAAATGATGGTAAAATAAAAACTACTAGGCCAAACTATGTTAAATTTTTAGGGGACTAAATAGCAACTATTCCGCATCAAACCAAACAAGAATCACGTAAATCGGATCAGAAATCTCAGAGTAATCGGTGTACATATGGAACGGAATGGAAAAAAATCATAAGAAATGTTCATAAAATAACAACTACTGGGCCAAACTATGTCAAATTTTTAGGGGACCAATTGGAAGCTATTCCGCGTTGAACAAAAAAATAATCACGTTAATTGGATCATAAATCTTGGAGTAATCGGTGAACATAGATAAAAAAAAAAGATCCCGACAAATTGAGAATCTCCTCTTTTTTTGAAGTCGGTTAATAAGTCGACAAATATTTTGAAACACTAATTATTAGTCGTCGATAGTTAAACATGGATTAAAGAAATCTATTTTTTAGAAGTACATTAAGTAGACAATTATATTAAAACTTACCCCCTTATACCAGCTGAGCTTATGACTTTTGGGATTAGCCTTAACACTGCATTCAAAGTAGACGTCATCCCCCTCTTTAATAAGGTCAGGGTTCAAAGTGGGGCCGAGTTTCAGGCTCACTATTGGGACAACTGTAAAAGAAAGCATATTGTTCATATTGTTTTGAATATATACCTATGACCATTTAGGCAAAAATTAAATATGTGACATACATTATATCACGCCTGTTTCTCATGGGGGTTAGGCAGACACTATGGAACTCCACTTGAGACGATCCTGACAAACAACTTTCGCTTCATCTACCTTTATAACCTACCTTTTTACCTGACCTCTCTTTAACACCTCTGATATTTGGTCATGGTGTGCTATATAATGTGATGTAAAGATTATTTAAAAGAAAGATATATTACTGGTTCACAGTGTATTGCCTAATGACAGTAATATTCAGTCATGTTGTAATGTTCTTACATAACTTCACGCCAGGTCCCTTGCGGGGTAGGCACGAACAACAGAGCGCCATTCAGGCTTATTCTTACACACCTCACTTGCTTCTTTGACATTCATAGCTCTTGTCATGCACGCTCGTCTGTTCTTGAGGATCCTGACATCAACTTCTGCTAGTACACGATCAATTTGATCATGGAAGGTGTGTCGTGGCCTTCCGCGACTTCTGCATCCATCCACTTTTGCATTGTTTAGTCATTCTTTCATCATACATTCGTTCCACATGCCCGAACCACCGGAGCATTCCTTTCCTTACCTTCACCCCGACACTCTCTTTCAGACCAACTATATAAATATATGTAATATCTTAATATATATTAATCTCCTGTCACGATTTTTGTCCGCGATGGACTCCTAAACTACTCAACTGATTTTAATCAAATTTGAACACCGTGTGCAGTTTGGTCCAACTTGAAAGATAGGATAGTTTTTATACCGTTGGAACCGGTAGGTGGCGCTGAGATCGGGTTCTACATTTGGTTTTTAAGGCAGGACTACGTCTGCCGGGACAGCTAGTATAACTATATGTATTAGATATATTTCATCGTAAGGAATACCTTTTATTTCAGAAACTCTACTGAGGATAACTATAAGTTATAAATATCTGAAACGTCGCTCTTTTGGAGATTTCTCGTGCATACAATACTTGTATGTACATAGTGATGCCAGATATTATTTCATAGAATATTCAAGGATTTTATGAAATAACAGCTGGCATCACTAATAATAAGTTACTGTTGGCCGTAATTTTAAAATAGTACAGTAGGTAGATCAGATTCAAATTTCAGACTGAAACATTAAAAACCTTTTAGTATAAAGATGTTATTTTGAGGCCGAACGTGGGTTTAGGTTATTTTGTTTTGCAATAGTACCAAGAGTTCTTATGAGATGTGCGTCTGAATTTTAACCTGGCAAAGGTCATGACGAAAAATTAAGTACTTTTCATCATGACTTTGTCAAATTTAAATTATTATATAAACAGATACTTACAGTGTATGTTTAGATACCATCGATCCTCCATGATCGAGTCCTTTACTCTAGGGTTCTCCACTCGACAAATCAGATTCTTGTCATGATCCTCGGCCACCGGTACCAAGCTTAATATGCTGGTTGTCGCATTGCTTTCGGAAAACTGCAGAGAATACATATATTAACAACATTTAAATAATAGGCTAGACGAACTCTATCATTTTAGATGATAAAAAAACTGCCAGCTTTTTTAACAAGTCAAATAACATACAAGTGACTGTTTCAACACTAAATAAAATTATTTATATTGTGACATATTAAAAATATGACGACATTATGCTACATTAAAGCTTATAATTATTAGATTCCAATCTAGCCTCTTTTGAGGGTAGTCCGACTAAAATTCCCATAAAATAGTCAGTGGTGTTAAATAAATAATCAGTCCATAAATATTTCATTAAAATTATCCCACAAATAAAACAAACGTCTCCTATTTATTTCATAGTATAAACAAAACGTCATATTATAATAACAAAATGCTCTTAACTGTCTGTGTTTGTTTTGACAACACGAATCAAACGCCCCCTAACGTCAAGATAATGATATCTTTATTCATTAATCAACATTGTTTATTATATATAGTCTCGTTTTTTTTTTTTTGACTTGACTTTATGTTGTTGGTCCGAAGACCTCACAACTTTACCGGAGTTTTTGGGGCAACTTGCTTGAGGGAGCTCCCTAGGGAGTTTTACCTCGGCAGGACTGTTGCCATGAGAGGGAGATGAATCTGATGATGTCCACCAATGGGCGACACAATAAGCTAATTGAGAACGGGCGACGGGTAATACAAAGCCCGAGAAGAAGGATCCCGGCGGACCGGGATCGGCGGTTCGTGGCGGCCTACGCTACCTTACTGCCGTTTCGCAACGTGTTATGGCTGGGAGAGAAGAAACGGCGAAAGAAACTTCCCAGCACCACGCCTAGTCTATCCTGTGGGGGGGCTATGTCTCCTGGCGTCACTCGCGAGGACGTGGAGAGATCGTGATTGGTATAGTCTCGTGTGATTCATGAATGAAGTACTTAGGAGCTGGTTCCCTACACTGAACTAAATGAAACGTGTCACCATCTTTTCATTCGCTCCTGTCGCCATTTGCTAGTGTAGAGGATATTACCATAATTTCGTATTCTATATTGTTCTATTTGGAATATCTCAATTTCAGCACAAAAATTTATATACATTTTATTGATAGTAACAAGCTTTTCACGTTATTAAACGTTTTTCGACCAATATTTAAAGCTTGGTGTTGTCTGGAAGAGACCGCTTTTTAGTGATGCGCTGCTGCTCTCTTAAGGGAGACTGGAACCTGGCGACTATTGGCGGAACACAAATCAAGGTTGTTATGGTGGCATACTCTAGACCAGGGATGGTAGCCATCCAGTCGGACAAATGCCCTACCACCTGGCTGTGGGTTATTTTGTCGTCTCTTCGACAGGCCGCCCGACCGCAGGAAATTGTATCCTTTCTCCGTTCCCACACAAATAATATCTATCTACCTAAAGCTGATTTACACTGATCCAGTTACTAACTTCTAATTCGATAGCAGCCAGTGCTGTCATGTTGGCATCGTGTAAATTGATTTAAAGTCAGTCCGCCTTTTAAGTCAGTAGCTGGTTAATGTAAGTCGGACTTTAGTTCGTTTGGTCAGCGCACCACTTATGGCCGATTCCCATATCTTACTGTGTTGAACCCGGATGAGGCAAATTGACATTCTATCAAAATTATAATGGGCCATATACATAAAATAAAATACCAATTTTTCTTTACGTTGGAATCACAACAGACTCAATTTTCATTGAACTCAAATAATATTGAATCAAGTTGCCATTACTTTTATATATCTTCACATATATGCAGCATAAATAAAATTGAACTGTCTCTTTGTAATGTCAAAATAAAATCGTGAAAAAATCCGGTGGGTAATTCATTCAGACCAGGAGATTTTGAAAATGAAATTTTTCGAATTTTAGTCTGCTATCTGTCTGTCTATCTGGATGTTCCGGCTAATCTCTAAAACGGCTGGATCGAATGTGACGAGACTTTCACTGGCAGATAGCTGATTTTTCAAGAAATAACTTAGGCTACATTGTTTAGGGTGCCGCAAATAAATCCCACGCGGACGAAGTCGCGAGCACAGCTAGTTAACAAATAAGTATTTAATCCACAATACTTACTATTAGTTCACTTGTCTTACCATCGGATGAATTTTGACATTACTTGTATGGATCTTATATAAAACTAGCTGTCCCGGCAGACGTCGTCCTGCCCGGTAAAAATAGGGGTTTGTCGCAGAGGGTTAATAATTTAGGGTTGTATGTATTTTTGTATGTTGTATCATAAAAAAATAGAAATTAAAAATTTCGTCTAAAAAACAAAAAATAAAATTTAGGGGTGGACTACCCCTAACATTTAGGGGGATGAAAATAGATGTTGGCCGATTCTCATAGATACCGGATAAGCACAAAAAATTTCATCAAAACCGGTCAAGCCGTTTCGGAGGAGTATGGCAACGAAAACTGTGACACGAGAATTTTATATATTAGATTTTAACCAATGATAGTAAGGTAAACGAACGATCTCTAAGATGTAAGAACAAGCCATCAGCGTACCGACACTCATGTGTAGTTCATGAATTAGAAACTATTAGAGACCGTTACTCGATTGTTAACAAAGAAGATAAAAAAAATGATCGAATAGTACTATTAAAGTGAACTAGTTCAGTGACGGAATAGTACACTGATTAGGAAGGAGCGCTCACTTGGATGAGCGAAAAAGCACATGACTAATTTGTTAAAATAATTTAAAAGAAATATTCTATTTGATTAATGAATATTTATTTATATGCTACACTTGTACAAATAATAAAGTTTAAAACATTTCCAATATTGTTCGAGGCGAATGACATTTGAAAGATGTTTTAAACGAGTTTTTGAAGGTCAGTCCTTTATTATTGGCAACTTGATTGAATTCTTAAAGCACTTTGACGCGGTGTGATTTTGCGGTTGAAACCCCACTAATGTTACTAGAACTAAGCAGAATTCTGAAATTAATCATGTATTTAATTATATATTTTAATTATTAAACTTAACAGTTTTATTCCATATTTAATATATGCAATACAAATTTTTTTGTATATAAATTTTTCATCTACACTAATATTTAAGCGATTCGACGACTTCGTCTGTGTGCTACGCTTTCACAATAAAACTACGCACTCATTTATGCGTGTGTGTTGGATTTCGGTTATAACGACGATGAAAAGACCGATATAATTCAGTCACTATAACCGGAGTCGCTATATACAATGGTACAAAAGACAACAACGTTTATTGTTAAAATTGTCTTTATTGCTAGAACTTTCAAGCTTGGCTTAACTCTGGTACGCTAGGCGAACACAGAGCTTAGCTAAGACTTATCCAGCATGACCCTACCACATAAGACCATTGTTCTCTCCAATGGGCAGGCCAACTGATATTTATGATATGACCTAAGAACATTTTGACAGATACTCATCAGAAGGATCATCTGGACTCGGGACGCCCGACAAAAGTCATAACTTAAACCAACCTAAGTTGAACTATTTAATATTGAAATTGTTTAACTTGAGAAAATCTTAGGTTATTACTTAAATTTTATATATATTAATATGATACTAAAAGGAAAGTTTATTTATTAATAAAATCTCTTATTGATTATAAAATAGATTTTATTCTTAGTTACAATTCTTGAATATTTATACATTGGAATAGTATGTACATTATTAGTATCATTGTTTAATCTAATTACCGAAATACGGCTAGCGCCGTGGCTTAGAGTGAGAGAGGAGCCTGCGTACCGCTGCCATATGCATGAGAGAAAGGGAAGCCAGATTGGCACCGTAACGCGTAATCACATCAAAAATCGACATACAAAGACACAGATTGTATATTCGTACGCTAAGAAAGTTATGCTTATTTTAGGGGTAATGAGTAATACAACGGACCACTCTGGAGTCAATCCCAGACACATAGACAATAGTAAACAACGGAAATTTCGTTGACGAAATTTACCTTGCCCGGGAATCGAACGGCTTACCACGCTCAACTACAAAGCCGTCGATACTGGAAAGAGAACGGACGTAGAAATCACGACACGCGAAATTGACGAGGCTCAATCAACAAAAACCGCGAAACAAGACGTATAATAAAACAGCGTTGTCTAAACAATGTCAAAGCAAACAAGGCCAGTGCTATAATGAACAAGTGTCACTAGTGAAAAGGCAAAAATGAGTGAAACATCTTGTCCTTTTAATAATCACGACATTTCGAGTGGGTGGGCTCCGTTACAAAAGAGAACTAAATGAATAAGGGTCGGGACAATAGGCTTTTGTTTCACCAACTACGCGGCGAGCGATGGCCACTTTTTGAAAACCGCTCTGCTGTAATTAGGTTGAAACTTTTACGAAATCTATTATATTATAAAATTCTAAAAACCGTGTCTGTACATTCAAGCTATTTAAAAAGCAACTGGTACTCCAGCTGAAAAGAAAGTGTTGGTAATTTAGATACGAGTGTGAGATAGAGCACGCACGTACCTCCTCACTTTCACATTATTTTGTGTATTTATTTGTTTTTATTTTATATTATATATGTTTTATAGTTGCGGTGCTGAGCGGGTTATTTAGAAAATATTCATTTTTTTTAGATGCTACATTTTATTTAGTGTCATGACAAGAATGACGTGCGTGCGAAAAAGGGAACGCGTCACACATTTACATAGAAATATCTGTAGCATGTCACACGATGCGTTGCGGCGCCGCACCGCAAAGATTTCGCCGAATCGGCGGGCACACGATCGGTGCGGCGCCGCAACGTTGTTAGGTCACAGTGGCGCCGTCGGCGCCCCAGCAGCGTTGGACAGTCGCTTAATAAAAATGGATCGTAAAAAACGTCTGTTGTTGACCCTACTATATGCCCGTGCGTATGACGCATAAACAACTGAGCGGTGCCGCTCCGACGTCGCAACGCATTCACCCCTCCCCACCTCGTCTCGATGGTTGCGAATCCGGTGGGGAGCCGAAGCGCATCGTGTGCATGCCACAGATAATTCTATGTAAAATGACGCAGTGACACCGCTCCGGCACCGCACCGCCGCCGCAACGCATCGTGTGCCCCCGCTCTGAGGGGTGAACGCGTTGCGACATCAAAGCGGCATCGCTCAGTTGTTTATGGGTCACACGCACAGGCACATAGTAGGGCCAACAACAGACGTCTTTTACGATCCATTTTCATTAAGCGACTGTCCAAAGCTACTGGGGCGCCGGCGGCGCCGCTGCGACATTACAGCGTTGCGGCGCCGCACCGATCGTGTGCCCGCCGATTCGGCGAAATCTTTGCGGTGCGGCACCGCAACGCATCTTGTGGCCCCGCTCTCAGATTTAAAGGAAGAATTTAAATTAATAGAAGAAAAGTTTGTATAGGCTGAAAGATGGTTACTTGGCGGTACCAGTTATCTTTCTGTACTTTCTGGTAGTCGTTTATTATAAATAATTTAATAAAACTTTATCCTTTGAAACTTAACACGGCTTTAAAATTAAAGTGGCACTGGTGTAGACATGTTGCTCGCCTAAAACGGTGAGCTGATGACATGTCGGAAACCGGCAATGTGCAATAATAAACAAGAAAAGGTTAACTCACGTTCTTAGCACTCCTCTTCAACTGCTTGGAGCCTTTCCACCAGGTTATCTGGGCTTCAGGCCTCGAGCCAGTTGTGAGGCATTCCACCTCATAGGGCCTGTCAGCAGAGAGATGAGTCTTCTTGTTCAAAATCTGGACGGATAGTGGTCTTACTGCAACAAACTGTACTTAGTACTAGATGTTTTGATTAGGGGACTAAACATTTCCACGTTCTGTTCCACGTTCATTCTGGATTCAGGACTACCTCAGCAAAAAATGTTAGGATATAGAGCGACTGCTATATTGTGGAAAAGCTTGTTTGCATGAGTGGTTGCGCGACTCAGGCGTAAGTGACAGTAGTTGTTTTGAAGCAAACACCAGGCGTCAAACTTGATAATCGATAATATAATAAACCGATAAAGAGGTCGACTTTCAGGGGGGGCTCATCCCAACCAACGTATTCCTAAGTCTAGAGCATCACATGAAAGCTACTGAACCGATTTAAATGAAACTCGACTCAGATATAACTTAAATTTCAGGTCAACATATAGATCAGTACCAACTCTACCATTCACAATACTATCATATGTAATTGATATTAAATGTTTTCTTATTTTCTTGACTAAGCCAATAGATGACGCTGTGCAATAATTGAGGTAGCAAAACGATTCCCGAAACGTATAAATAATATATACAAATTTCCAATAATAACAGACGGGCCTAGGCCTGTGAAGCATACCAATAGCTAGCTTCGCTGGAAGAACTCCCTTTGAGACGAAGGAGCATTCCGTCTTGCTCCTCCACCTAGTCGGGACATCCCTAAATTCTCTCGTAGACCCTTTATCAAATTTTACTGCATTCGGTGGACGCCCTATCTTTTTAACCGACTGCAAAAACAGGAGGAGGGATTCTCAAATCATCATGTAAATACATTTTTTTTTAAATATTTTCCATAGCTTTTTTATTCCAGATCTAATTTTGTCATTTTTTGGCGTTGGATTCAGTTTAATTTCTAGTTGATCCCATACAAATTCTATAGCGTATAAGCACAAACACATACTATCGTATTCGATTATTCTAGAGAGTCTTGTAGAGAGTTAAAAATTTCGTCACGACTTCCTTAAATGGATTTTGCTATTGAAGACCTCTATTTGCAACTTGCGATCCCCAAATTGCTTTTCGCTGACGAGGACCCCTTGGAGTTCGATTTGGTCCAACAGGGGTCCAAATCGATCACATTATTGTCTAAAGATACAAAATTGTTATCTTGAATTTATAAACATTATTCAAGCTCAAGCTATGATTGTATGTTTGTGTAATAATCTCAGTTATGTGCAGTATAAATATTTTGGATGTCTTTATAACTCGAAACATGTACCGAACATATTTCACATATAACGTCTTTTATCTCCATGTTCTGACAAATAAATCAATTTCATTTCATTAGAGATTTGTGCTCTAGATCAGGGGTTCGCAAACTTTTCCAGTTCGCGGTGCACTCACAAGTTTAAAACTTTATCTCGACGCCCTAGCAAGTTGAAATAGGGTACAACGATACCAAGTAGATAGGCACAAAAATGGAACCATCCACAATATGAAGCTGAATTTCTATAATTATATATAGTCAAGGTGGCCAAGTTCGCCAATGAGTTAAGATAATATACTTAATAATAATAATAAACTTTATTTTCAGTAATAGAAATACAGCTAGGTAGCGTAACAAAAAATTTAGATTGAGTACAGAACAAATATGTTTGTGACTAAGAGCGAAACTAAGAATAAACTTGTATCTTCGATATCAACCAACTTCCATTAAACTTTACCATATTGTAACTATTGGAGGTTGTAATATGAATCCTGGTTGCATTCGGAACTCAAAATATGTGTAATCTGTCACATGTCAATATATCGCAAAAAGAACTGCAATAAATATCTGAGACTAACATCGTGTGTGCAATAATTCCAACTGTAACACATTAATGACATATTATTGTTAACACACTATATCGTTTTTGATTTTTTTAAACGACATTGAATTCCGTGTCTTAGCTTCACTGACTGATTTGTTGCCGTCGTAACTATTCAAATACGAAAATAATGAGAATTGTATGAAGTTCACACACTGGCGGACTTCGCCACCTTGACATATAAGAAATCATTAATATTTTAAAGAAAATAGGATATAAAATGTATTTGCAACTTAGTCAGTGTGAAGTGTGAGCTTGGTGATCTCTACACATTTTGTAACTGCGAATGCCGCGATTTAGTTTCCGGAGAATGGTAAACAGGAGTGCTTTACGGCGGCACCCTTTACTCTCTACGACCAGGGTGCCGCGGCGCCCACTTTGGGAACCCCTGCTCTAGATGTTTGAACAATCGACTAGAACACCTCTTCATCTAGCCTAAGCTATACTTACGATTAATATCCAGTATCACCAGCTTAGTTTCTGGTGGTGCCAGATTAGTGTTTGACGCTTGACAGACCAGTCTCGCGTTCAAATGCTGCCGACCAATATTCGGGAAGGTGAGACTGTTTATGGTCACGCCGTCGTCGCGTTGCTCGAACGAGTCGTCGATGACAGTGTTCTCGAGATACCAAGTGAGACGTGGTCTTGGGTCTCCTGCGAAAAGAAACACATTTTATTACCTTTCGGTATTTCGATTTCTTTTGTTTACTTTGTGTTTAAAAAATTTCACTGTTCTCTAATTTTTAACTAACTAGACTAAAATTACAGTTGATCTTCATTATGTTGCAAGCTTGGAACAACTCAAATAGAAGATTCCATGAAATATTACCCCCATAAACCTCGCAGGCCAGCTCCAAGGTGTCACCTTCATTGTACGGTTCTAGTAGTCGCGTGTTACTTTTGGTCTTCGCATCCATGATGCTCGGTCTGTTTGGTGGAGCTGCAATAGAACAACGAGTTATTATTTATTGAACCCAAAGGAGTTATATGTGTATAAAATTATAAAGCAGCTATTGCTGGCAGTTGCTTCTGAAATAACACTCGATATATATTGGACTGTATCACTATAATTATCTGCGTTATTTACAATTAAACTATACATAGAAGAAATAAATAAAAATATTGATGCTATTGTATGTGAGCAATGTGAATCGAATGAGTAAGTGAGAGTAAATGAGTGAGCATTTCTGGCCTGGCGAGTGGAAAGAAATCACATACATTTATTTCATTATCCAATTTCCTTCTTAGTCTCCACTCGTTGTAAGACAGTAAAACAAGAATTAATGAATATTTTAATTTTAAAATGTATTTATTTAACAAAGATCAACTTTTTCACAATACATTAATAATATACGATACATTTTAAGCGTTAGATCTTACTTTTAAGGGCAAAAATTATCTCAAAAGAATTATTGATTCAATTTAATTTATGTTAAACTAAAGTCACGTCAAAAAATAACAATATAACTTTCGCAGCATTGAAAAAAGAATGTAAGCAATCGTTTCACTGGAAACTGCCGGAATAGGCAGAATGGAATTTTATGAACCCGAACAACTTTAAACTGTTCCCGGAAAAATTCCGCAGTATTCCCAGGAACAAACATTTTATTACATTAAATTTACTACCGATAAGTAAAAAATTCAAATTGGAATTCGATGTTTTTTAATTTGCCATTTTAAAGCATTCCCAGAAAGAAATTCGCGGAATTATCAGGATGAAATGTAGCGCAGAGTTTAAGTCTAAGAATCAGTTGTCAATCAGCAAAAACCTCACTAAAATCGGCCCAGTAGTTTCACGTGAATCCCGAACAAACAGATGAGACAAGAAATCTTAAAAAATGCATCGTGTTCTCCATTCTTTATATTGTCTATTCCAATTTTTTAAATAGCTTTAAAGTACAAGACATGTTTAGAATTTTATAATATTATAGATAAGGCTTTGATTTTGTTAAACGCGGATCCTTACCGCAATGTTATATATTAATCATCTAAAGACACATTTTAACTATTCCAAATTTTACCTTATAGGTAAAAACGAGTTACACATGTTTCGATACGACATGGTACGTATTTTTTTCATTACAAAGGTCCACGTTCAGAAAGTTTTAAGTTAATTTAGCAACTAGTTATAGGAAGGTAAAGTTGAATTTGTCCTTATTTTCGGCACGGACATAAATGTAAATGATCACTTAACCCTTCTTACCTTTCAACTTGGAATTATCTTTTATTTATTTATTTAACAATGCAACAAAATTATTTAATAACTTATTTAATTTTACATAGCATAGAAAACCTCTGGGGTTTATATTAGTCCTATGGATATCTACGTCCGTACTATTTAACAATTTTAACATCACTCTTACAACTTCAATGCCGACAAAAGACAAATTCACATCTGCGTACCTGTAGACGTTTTATTACCTTTTCGGAATTTGGACTTCTTTTGTTTACTTTGTGTTTAAAATTTCTGATTAGAAAAACAGCCCATTGTGTATCTTTTATGGTAGTCATTAGCCACATTTAATTATAAGAAATTCAGTCCACGCGGCCGTGAAGACATATTGTATTTGTACAGTATAAATCAATGCCGCAATGGAGAGATGAGGGAGTCTAGCGATAGCCACAAACAAAGTAAGACATTAGTGACGGACTTTGCGCGTGTGATTGAATCGTGAATTACGTTTGGACTGGTTTTGTACAGTTATATCTGTACCGGTGTTATATGTGTTTGTATAGTTCTAATAAATTGTATAATAACTCTAACGGCATTTTAATTCGAGTCCTGCAACTCTAACAACTATTAGGTTTAAAAAGAGAATTTTAAGTTTATTTTTAATATTTTTTGATGTAATGCTTTCCTTAAAGTCAACGAGTAAGTTAAATGACTTATACGTTGACTACAAAATTTTTCGAAGAATTAATGGAGTTGTAGCAAACAGTGCGCACTCAGTAAGACACAGACAAGGTGAGAGGAAAGAAGTCTATAGGCGATGGTGATCACTTTCCATGAACTCATGGAAAGGCGCCGTCTGGCTGTTCGCCAGCTTTGGAAAAAAACGAAACGATTAAGTCTTTGCCTTACTGAGTGTACACTGTTTGCTACAACTCCATTAATTCTTCAAAAGTTATTCTGTAATATAATTCTGTATAAAACTTAAAAGAAAAACTTGAGATATATATTTTTATACGTGCAGGAACGGAGAAAGAATAAAATTTCCTGCGGCCGGGCGGCCTGTCGTAAGAGGCGACAAAACAACCCACAGCCAGGTGGTAGGGCATTTGCCCGACTGGATGGCTACCACCCCTGGTCTCAAGTATGTCGCCATAACCTTGATTTGTGTTCCGGTATTAGTGACCAGGTTCCAGTCTTCCTTAAGATAGCAGCAGCGCATTTGTAACACCTTTGGTGTTGCAAATGTCCATAGGCGATTGTAACCGCTTTCCATCAAGTGGGCCGTCTGCCTGTCTGCTGGACTCCTGCAATAAAAAAAAGTAAGGGCTCCTATGCACATATAATTGAAAAGAATAAATGCGTTCAAACGAGAACAGAAACTTGGAACGTAGTTAGTTATAAGTAATAAATAGAACGCTTCTTTTGAAACCGTATTGATTGGTCAAAAATGAAGAATAAAATTTTCATACCTTTCCAGGACCTCTCTAAAATTAGAATCGTAAAGATTCCGCCATTGATTCCCCAAAAGCCAGTTAATATCTGTGTCCAGTGAGAAATGTAAGCGCACGAATCCAATCAACCGCCGGAACATATTTTCCTTTTTGAATTTTCACAATTTTTCACGTCTAAATGAATTTTAAAGGAGACAGGTGCCTATTCTGCTTTATTAATAAAAGTGGGCTAAGTATGATTTGGTTTTTGTGGTTCCGTAGTTATTTATGTAATCGCTAAGTCCAGCTATCTGTCTGTGTATGTACTTATAGCAGAATTATTTTCTCCGTGCAGTTTGGGTCATAAATAATCGGAGCGGTAAAGCGAGTATTTCGCTCTCTCTTCCACTCACGGGCCTTATGGGCAGGCATAGTGCTACGCATTATTGTTGCCGATAAGCGTTATCAATAGTGTATTTATTATTTATTTGTCATTTTGTGAGTTAGTGATATAAATAAAAGAAAATATAGATAAAACAACGTATTTATTAAAATAAGAATAATAATGATTGAAAATAAATTATTAATTAGGTATCTATGTATTAAAAAACTATAAGTACAACAGTTTAGAATGTAACAAGTTATATTAAAAATAAATATAAATACTTATATCTAAGTTTGAAATTAACAGCGAAAAATGTAATAATGATTTTTATAAGAATGATAATCTTTCTTTGATAAGAATGAGTTTTTATCGATAATGGCGTTGCGCCCGCGAAACATGCTCACCGCCTTAGCCGGGCTGAGGCCGAGCTATGATTTATGACCCAAACTGCACGGAGAAAATAATTCTACTATAGTATGTGACAGTAACTTAATTAATTTAATCCGTGTAGGAACGGTGAAAGAATACAATATCTAGCGGCCAGGCGGTCTGTCGTAAGAGGCAACAAAACAATCCATAGCCAGATGGTTAGGGCATATTCTAGAGTATGCCGCCATAAAAACCTTGAGTTGAGTTCCGGCATTAGAGGCCAGGTTCTAGTCTCGTTACACTAAAAACCAAACCAATTTTTATGCTTTACTTAACACCGACTTCTAGATGTTGTAGACAAAAGTGTTTTGAATATTTATTACACGAAGTAGGTTTTGTGATTGTTAAAAAAAATATTTGCGCAAATATTTCAACAAATTCAGAAATAAGTGACAACAAACAAGTAACAAATGGTACGCGTATACAAATTTGCCATACTCTTTGGTGTATATGCTCTTTAACAAGGCACTCATCAGATCCTAACTTCGTGAGCATAGAACCGCCACGGGAATATACATATTTACGAATAAATAAAAAACAAAATCGATCCCCAATTTACGTGAAATCGCGGTAACATACATATAAAAAATTAAGCGCCTGTAGAAAATGTAATGGCTACACGCGTATACAAGGTTTTACCAATAATTTAGGCGCACGGTGTTCTTTAATAAGGGCCAGGCTCGATAGCCCTGGGTTCAGATCCCGTTTGGTGACCAAGGGACTGCCTCGGAAGTATACACTTACCAGCAAAAGAATCCACTCACCAGATCCTGACTTGGTGACCTTTGTATTAAAAGAAACTTTTTGAAAATAGTTCCACGATTGACGAACATACAAACGAACTGAGAATCTCCTCCTTTTTCGAAGTCTGTAAAAAATAGAAGAGAATTGCCTTGTGACGCCATTTAGTTATGTAGTGTTTTGTAGCTTCAAAATCACGTCTTTAAAAGGCACTTGTTATTTATTCTTTCTTCCATGGTAATATTGAACATGAAGATAAAATCTAAGGACCCCCAACGTTGTCACGTTCAGAAACATAACAATAAAATATTTCGGACGACGGTTATAGGTTTCAACACCGTTTTCAATAACGTTCCCGGTGCATAATTAGTTTCCGGACGTTTTCCGGGTGGCGCTTATTCCTATATGGTAAAATTGAAATCATTTACCGAATAGCATTCTACGTGCTCATTTTTTTATTATTACAAGCTTTTATGTAACTTGCAATGGATGTACCTATGTATGTAAGTCCGGGTGGAATCTTGCACATTAAATTTGACCAACTTCCCGGTTTCCTATTGAGCTGAAATTTAGCACGCATGTGAATATCGTGTGACAATGCAATAATGTGGTGCCATGGAGCTGATCTGATAATGGAGCCGGAAGGTGGCCATAGGAACTCCTGTACTAAACAAGATACACCCGTCGTGTTTGGGCTCGTTTTACTTGTCTTGGCTAGCACTCAGCCGCATTTAAAAACTTTTTGAAAAAGCTTATTTATTGTGAAGCACAACAGATAGGCTGACGGGCCAACTCTGATGGACAGTGGAAAGTAGTTGCCGTCGCCTATAAACATTACTAATACCAGAAGTACTGCCAAAGAGCTGCCGGCCGTGAATGACAAATTAGATCCTGACCACTGATGCCGGAGCAGAACCCAAGGTTGTTACGGCGGCATACTCTAGACTAGGGGAGGTAGCCATCCAGTCGAGCAATACCCTACCATCTGGCTGTGGGTTATTTTGTCGTCTCTTACGACAGGCCGCTCAGCTGCAGGAATTAGTATTCTTTTACCCTTCCTGCACAGTTTATCAATGACTTCAATCCTCAATCGGTTGTCCTAATTAGCTAAGTTACTGTAAAACTGTGTTGAGTGTGTCCTGTATCAAATATATCCGCTTTAAAAGAAAAAATACGTTTTAACGATTTTAAGATCTGATTTCATTTTCATCAAAATCAGCCCAAGACTACTTTGAGTGTTTTTCGCTATAACATAATCAAAATTTCGGATTTGGCCACAGAGATCTATTTCAAAATTTCTCCTGTAGTCGAAATATCGCACAAAAAGAAACAGGTCGTTATCAAAAAGAAAATTCTTCGAAATTCGTTTCGATCATGATTTATAAACGGCCAAATAAATCTGCTCCTTCAGTGAGATAAATTATCTAAATTACTGTAATTAGTGACACAATTAGAGCAAGTACTGCTTCGTCATTTACGTCACTGAAACTGCTTTCATAGCAAACGATAATTACTAAATTCCGGGATGTCTGTTTACTAACAATTATTATTGTTCTAATATCAGCCCGTAAGCATCCAACTGCTGGGCGTGGGTTTGATATGCCTGTTCAAGACGGATTACTGGGTTATACACATCGACTTTTAAAGTTTTATTAATGTGTTTTTATGTATATTTTTAAAAATACAATACAATACCTTTTTGCCACTCCTTCTCTCTCTCTCTCTCTCTCTCTCTCTAATATATAAAATTCTCGTGTCACAGTTTTCGTTGCCATACTCCTCCGAAACGGCTTGACCGATTTTGATGAAATTTTTTGTGCTTATCCGGTATCTATGAGAATCGTCCAACATCTATTTTTCATCCCCATTTTATGATACAACATACAAAAATACATACAACCCTAGATTTTCAACCCTCTACGATCAACCCCTATTTTTTACCGGGCAGGACGACGTCTGCCGGGACAGCTATATATATATATATATATATATATATATATATATATATATATATATATATATATATATATATATATATATGCTATATATTGCTTCACGTATTAATATAATGATATCAATTGAAAAATTAAATTTGGATGATTTACATGTTATAAAGTATTAATTTTATACTAATATATAAAAGCTGAAGAGTTTGTTTGTTTCACTGAACGCACTAATCTCAGGAACTACTGGTCTGATTAGATTTTTTTTCAGTATTAGATAGCCCATTTATCGAGGAAGGCTATAGGCTATAATTATGTCATCACGCTATGACCAATAGGAGCGGAGCACCAATGAAGAATGTTTCGAAATCGGGGGAATTTTTTAAATTACTTTTTTTAACCATTCGCGGTTAGAAGCCAGTTAAACAATAAAAAAAAAATATATAAGGAAAAATAGCAATAATAACATGCTTAATCTATCGGAGATATTATTTTGAAAAATGTATGAGGACTGTCATTAAACAAACATCGATGTTTTTCTCGTTATAATCTTACGTGAGTATCTAAAATTCGTTTTTAAGTCTTAAATACTTATAAATGATAAGCAGTAATCTTATCCTGTACATCACATGTAGTTTTTTATAAATAGTCGATACACATTACGATTGACAAAGGAAAATAAGGAAAGCGTCATCTGTGTGGTTTCAAGAGAAACGAAACAAAGACATAGAACCCAACCGAGACAATACTCATTCATATGAATTATTTCCACATCGATGAAAACAAGACACAGACACATTAGGTGAACATAATATGTTTTGTTATTTTCAAAATGTTTAATTAAGATCATTGTTTTCTTAACTTTTCGCAACTAGTATACATAATAAAACTACGTTTTAGCGGTTTTTTAGCGCGGTGATTTATTTGATTTTTATTATCCCAATGTTTCGAGCACTTTTCAGTAGCCGTGATCAGGGAAGACAAAGATGTCAATCTCAATGAGTATTGTTAAAGTTTAGTTTAGCCAACTTGTTTATTTATGTCAAATCATTCGTAGTTATATCATTCAACAACAAAATTATTAAAATGAAAAGTTGGCGGTAGGCTAATTAAATTACCGCGCTTAAAACCGTTAAAAAGAAGTTTTATTAAGATATTTTTTAATTGAACTGAACTAACAGTCCTTTTTTTTACCAGGGGAAATCCAATTGAGGACTAAGCCGCGACAAGGGCAGAACCTTGGGAGGATAATTCGCGACCTAGTGTGGGATTCGCCAGATCGGGGGTGGCACTAGCATGCCCAGTCAAAACCGGTGCTATGCTATTGCCACTCCCCGCTTAGGGATACCCACTAAAACCCCTGGGTGTTCCGTCCTTCGCCTTATGCCAGGGCTACGGGTATGACCTAGCCTCTCCACAGCCCTGGCAGGCGGGGGCCCCCCGAGGCCTCTTCTACTGACGGGGGACTACTTTTATCCCCCGGCATCTTCAGGCACTCTAGACGTGGGCGGTCTGTAACTCGCCCCACAGGAGAGGTGAGCGCGCGCGGAACACGCTAGCCCACATCTCGGCGGGTACTACCAGTCCCTAATGTAACTGTTCAAGGCCCACTCAGTGTCCATGGAGCTACTCGTATACATCTTTCATATCCTATATTGGCAAGTGTTTTTGAAAACATCATCACAATAATTTTACGTTTTCCCTGTTATTCATAATATTTAAAACGAGTTTTATACGCTCATTAAAAAAGGAGCCAGGAGCCTTAAGAACAGACGAGCGTGCATGACAAAATGAATGTCCAAGAAGCAAGTGAGGTGTGTAAGAATAAGCCTAAATGGCGCTCTGTTGTTTGTGCATACCCCGCGAGGGACCTGGCGTGAAGTTATGTATGTATGTATTAAAAAAGGAGTTGATTTTTGAAACATTTTTAAACTACTAGGGTATAAACCGTACCTAACAATTATGAACAAAACATATAAGAATATAAACGACCATACATTTCTTTATGTATGTTAAAAAGCTTTTTTCTTAGTGCTTGTTCACACACCCAAGCGCGCGTTCTCGGATATGATATACACATATAAAACGCGTTATTTCAAAGAGCTTGGAAGGAATCTGGAAACTGTCGGGGGAATAGTTACTAAAGAATAGAGAATACTTAATAAATTATAAGCGACTTTGGAAAAAGAAAATATTTACACATTTTAATTCCAAATCACGTTTATTATATTGTGCTAAGTTTGAGAAATGAAAATGAAAAATTCCATCATACAACGCACCTGTCTTCCCCACCCAAACTTTGTTAAAGTGGGCTACGCCTTTGCCAAATGAGCTTACTGGAGCGTATTGATTCCGTTCGGTTCCTGGGCTGGTAAATATCATAAAGTAACTTTGATCCGGACTCATAATTGTGACTGACAGCTACAAAGACAAGATCCCATGACTCTTCTCGCATGACACCGATGCACTTTGTGTCGTTTGTCGCAAAGCCCGTCGCTAAGCCGGGGTTAGTGGCCAGACAGTAACTAGCATCAGGGATATACTACAATGTATGTGTTTAACTGCCGATTATTGTACACTACTACAGTGAAACTTAAAAGCTGGTGGTATTATTTTAATTGTATACAAAGGGCTGTCAACGACAAAGAATAAATTAGATTGTGTGAGACAATCTTGATGTTTATTTCGTAAACACGCCCCCGTCTTCGTTTCCGCGAGTCAACGTGAAAAAGCACTTAAATTAAATTAGTAGATATACTTACGAATTATCTATAATTATCTAACGAATAACCTAGTTGTTTCTTAGTAGGTACTAAGGAAACTAGATAGTCCTCAACATGAATTAAATGTAAGCAACTTGGCTAGCCTGTAAGAATGAAAACGGTCCTAACGTTCAAGACAGATTGAAGCAATGTCCTCGTGGAAAGGGTCTGGAGCTCGTTATTTGGATCTAGATGCCTAGAATAACTGGGTTGCCAACCGTTAATATATAATACCAGCCCACATAAAATTACAGGCTTTTTTGAAGTGAAACTTCCATAGAATCATGATTCTAAACTAGATGAAACGAAAAAGTGATAAACACATAAATCTATTGGACTAAAACTGCGAGAGAATGAGACACGTGTTTTACATTGCGCAGCACAGATTAAAGAGTCAATAAGACCGATAATTAAACATAGGTCCAATTTGGACTGAAATAAAACTATTAATAATATTTTTAGACTAAAACAGTGAAAAATTTATAGTGACATTTAAGAAGTTTATTTTGAATTATAATATTCAGATTCAATTTTATTTATTAAAAGTAACCTCCACTGGAGAACGTATTTCGAATATCATACAACAAGAGTTCAGCAGACAGCCCACCTGACGGAAAGCGGTTATCATCGCCTATGGACATTTGTAATACCAAAGGTGCTGCCGCTCTTCTAAAGAGGGACTGGAATCTGGCCACTAATGTCGGAACAGAACTCAAGGTTGTTATGGCGGCATTCTCTATAACTGGGGTGGTAGCCATCCAGACGGACAAACACTCCACCACCTGGCTATGGGTTGCTTTGTCACCTCTTACGACAGGCCGCCCGGCCGCAGGAAAATGTATTCTTCCTTCGTTCCTGCACGGCTAATTGACATCTTTCAATCCGCAATAAATAAAATAGTTTAATTAAAATATCTAATACGGTACAGCTCGCCTTGAGGAAAACCACAACACATAAGCAAGCATCAAGTACATCGAGTAAATGGATGTTTCTCGCAATTTTCTCGTACATCGGGCAACCCTGTTTACGGAAAATGGCGTCGTAAAATCAAGAAAAGGGAGGGAAATCTGTAACAAAAAGCCTGAGCGTTCGACCGGATTGGACAAAATCAGAATTTCTCTAGTGTTAATAGGAACTAGGAATCAGTTTTTGTTCTCCGCCATGGACCAGTCGAGACATTTCAAGAAACGCGTTCTCTTACATCGTCATGTTTAGTGGATAAGGTATTTTTTTTATTTTTTTTAACAACTCTACGGACTCCAGTTCCGTATCCTTTTTTACAACTTCATTTAGAAGAATTTTTTAGATTTTATACATACCTAGCTTCTGCCCGCGACTTCGTTCGCGTGTTTTTTTTTCATAAAAAGTATCCTATGTTACTTCTAATACCTCCAAGAATGTGTGTACAAAGTTTCATGATGATCGGTTGAGTAGTTTGCGAGTGAAAGCGTAACAAACAACAACTTACATTCACATTTATAACATTAGTAGAGATTGTCCGGACATAAAATCGGCGGTAATTTCTATTCCGGGAATCCCACGTAAATTTTCTTCGGAATAGTTTAATGTGTACCTTATGTCCCGGGAATCGCGCAGGACATGTATAAATTAGCTTATTCCGTCCAACGTGAATAAAGTCGCGGGCAAATCCTATGGCCTTACTTATAATCGTTTGTTAAATTTTAAGAAACTGCTAAGCAACTGATTAATGAATTCTTACCCATAAACTCCTCTTAAGGCTAGAAGTGGTGGTAAAATAACTCATAAATAACTGTCAAAAATAACCACCATCGAGAGGTAGTTTAAGTGACTGCTAAGAGGCAAGATGGCAAGTTTTATTTAAAAACCAGCTATTGCTTAAGAGGCTTAAGAGTCTCTTATTTAAGAAATGGCTAATCCTTTCTTAACAGGATTATTATAAGTAAGGCCGTTATAGTTTATATAAAGAAGAAGCAACGAATGCTAATATGTTATTTTTAATTATGCATAACAAATACATTAAATCAATAAAAAAACATTACACACAGTACCACATATTTAACACGAACACGTACTCTTCTTTTTATTGTTGCCTTCGCGAAATCTGATTAATAGAAGTATAGTCTTTGACAACAAATTATTATGGTCGAATTTCGAGCACGGGCGACCAATAGTATACTTAAATAATGCAATTATTATTGATAGTATTTTCTTAAGTTTTCACGACTTATATACATAATAAAAATAAAACTAATTTACTAAATAAAACTAACAAGACTCGTTGACAATTGACATCTTTATTTTCCGTGATCTCCGTCACTGAAAACAGGCCGAAGCGTCGGAATAACAAAAATCAAATAAATTAACGCGCTTAAAACTGTTAAAACGTAGTTTTATAATGTAATTGATTTCAAAGAGCTTAAGTATGTTGTACCAATATAATTTGCTAAGGTATAAAACGATGTATACTTATGTTTTCCTGGATTATAAATATAGAAAACGACTGCTACAAGCGAATTTCCCCAAACGACAGCATTAAAGCAACCCGTTGTTAACATACTGTACGTATGACTATGGCATAACCTCAAAAAAGGTTTTATGTCGGCGACACCAGTAAAGATGTACATTTTAATACAGTCGGGTTCACACATAATATCGATTTTTAGTTTTGTATACACCCGCACGTCCTTTAGCGCCGATACGTGACAAATTTAAGAAACGACCCCCAACTCCCTCTCATCAGCGGTTTTCAGCGATACGCCCTTATCAGTTTATTGTTCCTCTGTCTGAGAACTATGAGACAACCAGCAAACATACACCACTTTTACATTTATACACATAGTTCGAAAGAAAACGAAAGTGATTTAAGAATTAACAGATTACTCATTAAATTTCTACTCTACCGCGATGATCCGGTAGTACTTGCATCATAGGAAGAAGACTTACAAGAGATGGTAACCATTAAGGATGAATCTTTTAATAAAATCGATATGAAAATGAACGTGAACAAGATTAAAGTTATGGTGTTTGAAAGAGATGAAATAATGACAATGCGTAACACACGGGTAGGAAATGAGAAACTAGAGCAAGTTATAGAGGCTGTATATCTAGGGTGCAAGTTTAAAACAAATGAAAAGAAAGTAACTGATATTGAAACGAGAGTAATAGCAGGCAATAAACTGAATGGAGCGCTTAATTCTTTTATGAACAGCTTGAAGAGATATCTACAAAGACACACCTGGCTCCATCAAGGGGTATTAGTACCGATGCTTAATGTACGGCAATGAAAGTCGGTCATAGCAAAAGTAGCGTGAAAGTAGGATAAACACAAAGAGCTTTAAATAGTATATGTAAGGTTAATGTTAGTGATATAATAAAAAAAAACAATGTGATAAGGGAAAGCTGTGGATTGAAAGAGAACGTAGTGATAAGAGTTGAAACCGGAAAGTTAATGTAGTTTAATGTAGTTAATGTTAATGTAGTTTTAGTTTCGCTATTAACAGTAAGACAACTATTTATTTTACAACTTATTTTGAAAACGCACGGTAAATTAACGTTTGACCCCACCATTTTAGAACTTAAAAGAAGACATGACATAATATGTCCTACAATACGCTGTAGAACAACAGTAGCAAATAGCTACGCTGTTTCACTCAGCAGTCGCTTGTATAATAAAATCAATAAAGATTTAGAAATTTATCCACTCACGAAATATAAAGTAAAGACCAAGGTCTATAAATATTTACTCTCGCTTAACTATGATGCTACTGAAGTGCTCGTTAAGTAATATAAAAAACTTAAAACTTCTATCCAACTTTCTTCCTTCTTATCACAGACAGACACACACACGCACACACACACACACACATCACTATATGTACACGACCAACATACACATTACATGGTGATCTAAAAATTTTAACACTGGCAATTGGTGTGAGGAACCTCTGATTGACTCATATTACAGGTATATTATACCTAGTTTGAGAGTCAGAGTCAACTAATATTGTATAGTGTTTTTAGCCTCCAAAATGTGTTTTATTCAACATTAATTTCATTCTTGTACTTTGTTTTTCTTAAGGCTTAATAAAGATATTTCTTAAGTTTGGGCATGTAGAAAGTATGAATGATAACAGAAGCACAAAACAAGAAGTATATGACAGCAATGCAACTGGTAGAGTTGGTGCTAGTAGAAGCCGACGTAGGTACTCACCATGATGACCAAATCTAATGTATTCAGAAGAAAGGTCAGGTAAAGTGCAGTTTAAATAAGCGTGTATGTATGAAAAGATTAATGAAAGTTGAAGCGAATTTTTTTATCATTTTCATAGCAGGAGGAGATCCTACATCTCCCTCTGCTTATCCCAATGGGAAAAAGGCGTGACAACATGTATGTTTATATACATATAGCTCGCGACAAGTCGAGATGGCAATCGAGTGATGTGATGTCACAGAATCCTAATTCTGCTATCAAAATATAGTCATAATGGTCGTCCTATCATAATGGTTACTTTTGTATGGAAAAGCCATAATTATGACAGCAGTGGCCATTCTAATCATACTGTATTAGTAGAATCAGGGCCTAGGTAGTTGATATCGATATTTTTGTACGTAACAAAATGAGGGCAAAAGGAAAGAAAAAGTTGAAATATGATTTCAAAAGAAGATCCTTCCCGTGTCCCCGTTCCCGTGATTGACAGGATATACATAACAATTATTATTTATTACGATTACACAATTTTCTAGCTAAGGCTGGACATAAACGTGCTACCGACAAGCAGTGGACACGCTTTTTATACACTTTATAGGGAATTTTGGCCGTGCAATGGCTAGTGGTCTACTACCGATGACCATGGTCGGCGGCCCGTTCGTGCGCAACGTAAGTCTCAAGCTTGAGAATGTTTTTTTTTGACAAAAGCAGAAGCCGAGTTATAGCGAAATTTGATTAAATGAAATAATAAAACTGAATATGACTTACTGATAACTGTGAAATTGACTCTGAGATTCCTTGTCGGGGAGTTCTTGAAGTCGACCCTACATCGGTATACGCCGGCGTCACTTGCCACCACGTCGTCTACGAAGAGCACCGCAGGCGACGCCGCTGCTCGGAAGTAAGCCCTCGTGCCAAACACCGCTGGCGAGGACCAGAGCTTCGGCAGCGACGCGTGCCGCCCTCTCACATCGTAACTATGTAACAAAGAACTTGATGTCACCAGTAGTAGTTTCCACGTGACTCTCACAGAATATCAATCAGCGTGAAACTGTTACTCCTCAGCTAATCGTTAATAATCCTGTTTCGTAAGAATATATTTGTCTCTTTGTTTGTTATGCTGTTACGGATAAACTACTGGACCGATTTGGCTAATTTTAATACCGAGAGTGGACAAGGGATACTTTTCATCCTGGATAATAGTATAATAGACCAAGATCCCAGTCATCTCAGACTTACGTGAATTTAGGAAAGACGAAATTATTAGGATCCGTAGTTTAATATAAACTTAGAATGGAATGGATACTGAAGAAACTGAAAGCGGCGCCGTTTTTTATGTAGCGGGTATCAAAGGTGGAAAAAAACACGCTAACTTACGTCAAAGTAGTAAAGCTAGTTTTTACATATGTTATATATGATATTGTTATAAACAACTATATATAGTTGCCAGACACTTCCTGTGGGCCATAACTTTTGACAGACACTTTAAATTATTCTAAAAATTTCATCTTTGGTTGAATTTTTTTTGGGTGTCTGGGATCTCTATCGTTTGGGGATAGATTTATGTAAAGATTATCTCAGAGAGTAAGATAGGTTTTTATTTTGTCATTTGGCATTTTCATTATTTTGGTTAATTTAGTGATTTTGGTCGATTTTGTCGATATGGTCTATGTGGTCAATGTGGTTGATTTGCTCGATGTGGTCGATGTGGTTCGAGTGGTCTATGTGGTCGGTGTGGTCGTTGTGATCGATCGTTCATTTTGATGTACATAATTATTTAGTTTTAATACCGAAAATGGGCTTAGATACTTTTCATCCGGGAGATGGGGTAGTTTGCGATATAAAATGAAGTGAATCTTCCGGGGCAAATAGCAGTAACATGAAAATTTAATACCATGTAACCTGTATTGTAACCTCTTTAAAGACACGCACTAGGGGTTGACCCCCGGCGCAGCCGCGGTGTAATGTCTAGTATTTATATAATATTGTTACAATTTGGGCCACCTGCAAACAAAGCACATTTATTACCCGTCGGCGTCCTTTGAGCTAATAATATGGAAGCGCTTTTTTAATGAATGTCGTCTTTTGTATCCTTTGTGTTTAAAATTTTTAATTGGAATAACATCCTATTGTGTATTGTAATCTTTAATGGTACATTAGTCAGGTGTGATTATTAGAAATTCAGTCTGCGCGTTCGAGAGACATATTGTAATTGTGCAGTATAAAGCAATGCAGAGAGGAGCAGTCGACCGATAAGCACAAACGAGGCAAGACGTGTGTACTATATTCGGTGATCTATTTAGTGACGGACTTTGCGCGTGTTATTGAATCGTGCATTTTGTACTGGTTGCGTTCAGTTATATTTGTATCTGCGTTCTACGTGTTTGTATAGTTCTAATAATTACTATAGTAATTCTAACGGCATTTTAATTCGAGTCCTGCAACTCGTAACAATAGAAAGCATTTTCTAATGTAATATCTAACTTCAGATGTGGCTCCTGTTGTGTAAGATATTTAAACATCATTGAATAGTGTAATTCATTTCAATAGTTCTGTATAAATGATGATATTAGGTAATAGTTCGAATATATATAATTCTATAAAAGTATCTCTCTCTGTGTTTATTATTCAAAGTGCTCGTAATGGCCCGGTGGTGTATTTAAGGATATCCTGCTTGTTATTTAGCAGCGATGAGATTTAAAACATTTTCCCATTTAAGTCATGTACGACAATATTTTTTGTCACCGTCTGTCTACAGATAGAGGTCCCTGAAAAGCCTCCCCGGGCGACATTCGTAGATCTCCTCCCTCCGTTTTCCTACTATTGAACAGTTTTCTTTGGAATATAGCGTGTTTTTCCACCGCCACAATCTGTCTATAACAATAAATCCAAGGGTATCGCATTTGTACGATAAATTTAAAAATTATAAAAAAATACACAAAGCTTATACGGGTTAGCTGATTTATAAAATTTAACTTTTGAAAGTTTGTCTGTCTATTAGGGCGTCATGTGAAACTATCCTACTATCCTATCCTATTAATATTATTATATTATAAACGCGAAAGTTTGTAAGAATGTATGGATGTATGTTTGTTACTCTTTCATGCTAAAACTACTGAATGGATTTTAATGAAACTTTACAATAATATAGCTTACGCATCAAAATAACACGGGCTATAATTTATAAAGTTATAGTGTGAAATATCCAAAATATAACGCTTTTCCATCACCACGCTGTTGGGACCGCAGGGCGCAGTGAATGGGAAACACTTTCAAAGAATTTTCCTTCGAACATAGTTAAATAGTATAATTGATTAGCTTTTTTCGCGGCATCACGCATTTAAAAAATCCGGGATATTAGTAGCCTACGTGCTATTGTAGACTGTAATCTATCTTTGTGCCAAGTTTCATCCAGATGCATTCAGACATCCTGGGGAATCACGCAACAACAAACATACATAAAAGTGTTCGCAATTATATATAATTTATTATATATAGCGTACATAGAATAGATTGCACAAAGTTCTAAGGAAAAACAATCTCTAGATGAATAGTGAAATACCCACCTATATAAAGGTTCACCATCGGTTTCCTTGAACCAGAGCACCATGGAGACATGGTCTTCAGCAGCTAAGGGCTGAATGTCGCAGGGCAGAGCTGCTTTCTTCCCGAGCACTCCTTGCGCCTGTGCTGTCGGTACTGGAACAAAATATATAAATAACACTTTTATGATCACCATTACAGAAAATTTACGAACTAGTGTCATTCTAATACATATAATACATATGTGGAATTAAATCTATGAAGAAGAACGAATGGAGATAGTACGTTTTATTATTAAATTAACATCATTAATGGACACAATAGAACTTCAATTTTTTTATTGTTGAAGCTCAGCAGACAAGCTGACGGCCCAACTGTGATGGAAAGCGGTAACCATCTTCTATGGACACTTGCAACACCAAAGGTGCTATAAATGCGCTGCAGCTCTCTTAAGGGAGACTGGAACCTGGTCACTAATGCCGAAACACAACTCAAGGTTGTTATGGCGACATACTTTAGCGCAGGGGTGGTAGCCATCCCGTCGGGCAAATGCCCTACCACTTGACTGTGGGTTCTTTTTCACCTTTGACGACAGGCAACCCGGCCGCAGGAATATGTACTATTTTTCCGTTCCTGCACGGTAGATAATAATAACTAAACTTATTTAGGTTAGAAAATAATAATGTTCAAAAAATAGTTTAGTTTTACCAATTAAAGGTATAATTCCTAGTGCGAGCCAGTGAGTATTTAAAATTTAAATAACATAAGTAAGCTGCATAATGTTGACCCATTTCGGATCAATAATCATCAAAAACTTCGGAAGCCAAGCGGTGCCTAAATTATTTACTGGCTGGCTGACAACAATTAATAGATGTATATTCATAATGTATTAGCTGTATGTTTTCCACCATTACATAAATATATATGTCGGAGGGAAGCTTTAATCGGACGTATTGTTGACTGGATGTATGACGCACAATATCATTTGTTTACATTTTAATTACTTCTAAAATTCTTAATTTAATTTAATTTGATTTGTTAAATGTTTCTATAACTTAAAGATCGTTCTAACCTTATAAAAGTTAGAAATAGAAATAAAAAACACTTTATTGTTCACCAAAATAAACAATTACAGAACAAATAATTATAATAATTAAACGGCAAAACAAAAGGCGGCCTTATCGCTTAAAGCGATCTCTTCCAGGCAACCTGACCGAGAGGACACTTATTAACTACTTACGTCTAGGTAAAATTAAATTAAAAACAAGTAAAATAAAAAGAAGGAACAGTACATGTGGACAGTAAACAGCTAAGTTAAGAAAGAAGAATAGAAAAATATATATCTTGTTATAAACTAAGGTAATGGTTTTTGACAGATTTTTTAAATATGGCAAGTGATTTAGCTTTTCTGACATCTACGGGTAAGGAGTTCCAAAGATAGACAGCCTGCACAGCAAAGGATTTGGAGTAAAATGTTGAAGAATGTTAAAAGTTATGAATATTGTGATTTCATAAACGACCAATGAGAGCAGAGCATGTCTAGAGCGGGGTCAGACGCGCCCTCTATTCTTTGGTAGTATCTACTTCGGTAGACGGAGGAGTTTTTGTGGCACATTTGGTTGATGGCAACAGGTCGAGTTGGACCATGAAGTATTTTAAAGAAAGTATTGAAGTTGGAAGTATGAGCGGGTGCCCTGAACCCGCTGCTCGGTCTAAACTATGTTAAAATGTCTTTTAAATCTAAATTAAAAGTGTATAAACCGTGGCTGTCGTGTTTTATGCTCGCATTTTACCCTGATGACGCCCACTAAACCTGCAATAACTAAAGGAGATGTCGTGAGAACGAGGCCGTTCTGCGACATATATATAAACCAATCGCTGTTTGTTAGTCTCTCTAAAACTCGAGAACAGCTGGACTGATTTGGCTAATTTTGGTTTTGAATTATTGAAAGGCCAGGGAAGGTTTAAAAGGTGAGTAAATATGAAAAACATGCTTGGAATATAATAAAAACAGCAATTTCGCTTTCCCTTAGAAACTATTCCTACCTGTCAAACATTTGATGTTCGTCCCGTCGTTCAGAAATCAATTAAGTTTAAGTCGTTCAGAAATCAAATTAAAAAATTAAGATTTTTCAGTTTTTTGGTTTTGAATGTCAAACGTTTGATGTTCGTCCCGTCGTTCAGAAATCAACGTTTTTTATTTATTGATTCTGGGGCGGTACGAAGTTTCCCGGGTCAGCTAGTAATTAAATATAATTCCTATAGTTTGGACAAAGTGAACGACCGCGCTCGCAAGCATCGGCGCGCGACCGAAAGTTGTCACACGGCATCATATGTCTGCCTGTCTTGCCTCACGTCTGCCATTTTACAGGCTTCAAATTACGCACAAATCGAATTACAAATTTAATTAATCTGATTTGATTAATTCGTGAGAAGACAAACGCCAACAAGGGACAGCTGTTTATAAATGATATCTTCCCATTATTGTTGATTGAGTCAATTTAAACTAAAAGTGGCCAAACAGCGTGCTTGCCTATCGTCCAATTTTGGCATGATACTGCAGGGTTGATCCGATCTGCACTCATCATTGACGGACGACAATGATTTAGTCTTCTTTTTTTTATTGCCGGAGTTTAGCAGACAGGCAGATGACCTACTTGATGGAAAGCGGTTACCGTCGCCTATGGACATTTGCAACACCAAAGCAAACAAATGCGCTGTTGTTCTCTTAAGGGAGACTGGAACATGGTCACTAATACCGGAACACAACACAAGGTTGTTATGGCGGCCTAATCTAGACCAGGGAAGGTCGCCATCCAGTCGAGCAAATACCCTACCACCTGGCTGTGGGTTGTTTTGTCGCCTCTTACTACAGGCCGCCCGGTCGCAGGAAATTGTATTCTTTCTCCGTTCCTACACAGATGAAATCTTGGGCATTTTACTTCTGGTAAAGAATATAAAACAAACAAGAAACGAATAAAAATCTTCACTCGATTGAACTGACGGTCATACGCGGTCTAATCGGCATGATTCAATCGGTATGATCCAAACGGCATGATCAAGCCGAAATAATTGAATTTCGATTGTTTTGTCAAGTATAGCTGTCATGCCCATCCACGCCACACACTGTCAACTCTGCTTAATCTAATCGGTAGCGTCGACGACAGACAGTATGGTGTACAGCCTCAAAAAGATATTAGCCTTCTCGGGTCTACCTAGATGTCGTTATCTCGCTTGGCCCCACATTTTTGAAAATATGCAAGGCATGTTTGCTGAAGAGTTTCTTGCGCCGCTTCTTCTCTTCAAGCCACAACATGTTGCGAAGCGGTGGTAAATTAGATTAGACTCCCATAGAGTAAATAATAACCATAAACAAAATTATAACTAAATAATTAAAATAAACAAACAAATTTTATTTATATGTTAAACACAAAATCATTGAAAGTACTCCATAACACACACACACACGCACGCACGCACGCACGCGCACGCACACGCACACGCACACACACACGCACACACACACATACACACACACACACACAATGAAATACCAAATAATCAGATGTCAGTAAATAAGTCTCATATGAATCCGTTTTACAATTGAGTTTCAAACGAAGTCAATTGTAAAAAGGCTTCTTATTTTAAAGACAGACACGAACCGTTTATTTTCGCCACCAATATCTATTCAGATAAATAAATTTGAATTGTCTATTTGTAATATCAAAATAACAGCTTTTTGCTAAATGCATATTAAAGTATATACGGTAATTCTATCAAAAAAATGTTTATATAATTAATTATTTAATTGATAACTTTTGCCTTTAAAAATATAGGTAATTACCGGTATTTTCGAAAAATATATCGCCGTACCTGTTTATTTTTTTTACTGTTACTTGGTACATTTATGATTTTAACGTTAAAAATTGTGTCGTTATATGTATCGGTTATTTTTACGTTATTTCAAGCGACGTTTCCACTTTTAAGAATTGGTTTTATTACGATTGCATGCTATCGAAACAATCGACAAACACAACTCTCAAGATTACGCGCGCTCTAAGCACAGTGGTGTTTGAAAATCTTTGCAAGCAAAAGAGATGGTAACAAAATGTAGTTATAATGGTAAAATTAACGACGTTATTTTTTTACCGGTAAAATTGCTAGAATCAACGATATCGTTTTATAACGATATTTATTTACTACCGTTATCTGAAATTGGCATAAATAACGATACCACATTTTTATCGGTATTTCAAGCCTGATTTGGACGTTCTGGCTAATCTTTGAAACGGCTAGACCGATTTTGACGGGACTTTCACTGTAGCTGATGTTATAAGGTGTAATTAGACTACTTCTTTCATTTTTCTATATTTTATTGCTATAATTATAATGAATAACGCAAAAATAATACGACGTCAATAGTTCAAATGAACACACATCAAAACAAGAAGTATTAGAGATCCTTTACGAATACAATAGTAAATCAGCCCCATTTTCCGTGGAAAAGCCACTTTTCTTAGGTCTCTCCATAAATAAGGTATTGTTATGGACATAATATAATAACGTATTATGCATAAAATATTTCCTCTCTCCCATCCCAGGGGAGGCTTGTGTAAACATTCGCATTTATTCCAGCGTCTTGATAGCGGAATAAGGGAGCGTGTTATATTATAATGATGTTCGGGGGGGGCGTGCCTTATCTTTTAATACACGAATAAATTATATTAATAATAACTTATTAGTTAGACATTAAATAAAACAATTGGTTAGTTAATGGAGCTTTCAGTTAAATCAATTTCTAATTTATATTCCTAATAAACCTACGTTTTAACAGTTTTAATTTCGGTAATTCCGACGTGTCGCCATAACAACCTTGAGTTGTATTCCGGCATTGGTGACTAGTTTCCAGCCTCCCTTAAGAGAGCAGCAGCGCATTTGTAGCACCTTTGGTGTTGCAAAAGTCCATAGGCGATGGTAACCGCTTCCCATCAAGTGTGCCGTCCACCCGTTTGCAGGCTCATGCAATAAATAAATAAAAATTACTTTTATGAGATTAGTCAGTCATTTCTCAGTAACCGTAGACTATATGGTGCTAGACAGTTAGAGATAAAGAAAAATATTTATTTCCAATAGCAAGACAAAACACAAAATAGTATTAACATAACAAAGTATAGATACAATTATACAGAAATTGTTTTCCGCAATTTGCTGTGCCGAAACGAAGTCCGACACATCACTGATTTTCATTGCCCACCTCCTCAATCACATATGGCATGCGACCCGTACTAAACGTATAAAAAAACTCCTCGTGGCACTCGGGGACTGCCGCGGTAAAGTAAATTGCATTTGCATAGCATTTTTTATCAACTTATGCAATTATTATTATATAATTATAATTTTTTTCTTTGATATTAATTCAAGTTAGACTTTTTGAGCGTGGTGACCGATAAGAAAACAAATCAACTATGTATACATAATATATACCTACATGTATACTTAGGGGCGCACATGCGGTGAGTGTGGCATTATATAGATATCATAGATACCTATACACATATATTCTTTCTCAGAAACAGCTGCTTACGTATTCGTCCGATTTCGGAGCAGCTTGTCTCGACCCGTTAGAGCTTCGTACAGTCGTACCATATACATACACATTAAGCGAACGCTCGGCCGAGTTATATAGTAGGAGGAGTGGGGGGTGTTAGGTTTTATTTTCGATACAGAATTTCTTGATTCGGTCGACGCGCTCAAAGCCCGCAACAAAAGCTATGCAAGAGCTTAAAAAAAAATTTTTTTTTTAAAACCGCGTAAGTACCAAAGATTAAAATATAGAGCACAAGAAACAGAAACATGTTCTAAATGAGTGACAGTTATATTAAACTGCTCGACATGTTTAAACAATTACATAACGAACACTCTGTCGTCATTTAATGGCATTACAGAAGGGTTTTTGAGTTTGCAGGGGAGAGCTTGGTTACGTTTTTAATTACGTGAGCACCTGCGAAGGAAGTTAAACTTGGAATAATCTGAATTACAATTCGCCATAAAACCCTGCCAGCTGAAAATGGGTATTATTAAAAGTAAGACTGAAATTAAGTATTTCTCTAGATATCACGGGCCATAAAAATAGCCCAGACTTTTGGTGGGCTTGCGTGGGCCATAGGAAGGCCAACACGTAGAGGCCCTTTAACAATTTTAATGTAAATGTGGCGTGACAATGACCGGCGATTATCCCTGTCTACACCATATAATAATGCGCTCAAGGACCAGTCCCGGCCAGGGAAGGACTATTGTGGGAAATGAGAACAAAAACGACCGGACTATTGGGGTGAACCGATAGTGGAACTAGGAATCTGGGTTATCGGGACTATTGCGTCTGCCCGTCGCAATATTCGGGGAACATGGAAAAATGGGCAGACGGTGATTCGCCACTCCCTGCATGGGCCGCAAAAAATACCATAGAAGACAACATGGGTGTGAGTGGCTATGGGGTGTAGAGAGGTAGGCTGCAGATTCACCGAAGCTAAAATTAAGTATTTTATTATTAAAATAATAATATACATATTAGGGTGGTCGTTAAAAATTAAATTTCTTGCGACGCCCCCTAAAAAGCTTCCTTTTAATGAAAAAACACTGGGATTTTTTTTATAATTTTTTCAAGTCAAGACATCACGTGCCTCAAGGCCACCTTCATATCTGTAAACAAAGCACATTTATTACCGTCTGTTTTATAACCGTCTTCTTTTGTTTACTTTGTGTTTAAAATGTGTAATTGAAAAAACAGCCCATTGTGTATTGTAATCTTTACGGTAGTCATTTGCCAGGTGTGATTCTTGGAAATTCAGTCCACGCGGTCGAGTAGACAAATTGTATTTGTACAGTATAAAGCAATGCCCCAACGGAGGGGTACATTCGGTAATCTATATAGTGACGGACTTTGCGCGTGTTATTGAATCATGCATTACGTTTGTACTGGTTGTGCTCAGATATATTTGTACCTGTGTTATACGTGTTTGCATAGTTCTAATAAATTCTATAGTCATTCCAAAGGCATTTTAATTCGAGTCTTGCAACTCGTAACAATATTTAAATAAACAGAAACGTATTTTGTATAGACAGATCCTATTCCATATATAAGCTAAACACAGAGCCTAAAGCAACTTCAAACTGCTACAAAATACATACATACATAACTTCACGCCAGGTCCCTTGCGGGGTAGGCACGAACAACAGAGCGCCATACAGGCTTATTCTTACACACCTCACTTGCTTCTTTGACATTCATAGCTCTTGTCATGCACGCTCGTCTGTTCTTAAGGCTCCTGACATCACCTTCTGCTAATACATGATCAATTTGATCATGGAAGGTGTGTCGTGGCCTTCCGCGACTTCTGCATCCATCCACTTTTACATTGTATATCTGTTTAGTCGTTCTTTCATCATACATTCTTTCCACATGCCCGAACCACCGGAGCATTCCTTTCCTTACCTTCACCCTGACGCTACAAAAGTACCACAACTATATCAATCTTCTGTATCAATCTCTAAACGGATTCAATCAAATCATACCCTTATAACCGTAAAACGGGACAAATCTTGCCTTTATCCAACACTAGGGCAATATCCACGCATATATTATTCATGCCTACGTAGCACAGCACCACTCCCGACCTAATATACTTTGTTATTTCATTCCACGAACAAATGTTTGTTTCTCTTACAAACATATACAACGACTTACATATTGTAGCGAAACTTCTTTCGCGTTATCATGAGGACGTATTCACTGCTACCTTTTTTTTATTGCGCGAGTTCAGCTTACAGGCAGACGACACACCTGGAGGAAAGCGGTTACCATCGTCTATGGACATTTGCAACACCAAAGATAAAGAAAAAGTTTTATTGACTTAAAAAATACGAATTTAAACATAAACAGGTTATACCAATGCGCTGCCGCTCTCTAAAGGGAGGCTGGCCACTAATGCCGGAACATAACTCAATATTTTTATAATAATAATCGGCAGACAAACACATATATATCCCCAAATCAAGCAAGTTACACAGAGTTTTTTTATCATGGTAAATAACAGAGAAAACACTTTTCCGAAATTTACCATACCAGGAATCGAACTCGGAGCCTCTTCGCTGCAGTGAGGTAGGCCGGCAAAGGCTTAGCCCGCTCAACCACAGACGCCGTCAAAATACAACTAGCCCAAGGGTGGTAGCCATTCAGATGGGTCAATACCCTACCTCGCTGTGGGTTGTTTTGTCGCCTCTTAGGACGAACGAAATTAATTTTGTAGCTTTTTAATATTCATGTCGGCTAACGCTATCTCTGATGGAGATAATATAATTTTTTTAGAAGATATTGTGTATATAGTGGTAAGTTTCTCACTATCGCAATAGAATCGTATTATGAACAGCGCAACGCAAGACATTGAAATAACAGAAACGGGCCCCTTTTATATAGGTATATACTAGGCCCCTTAGAAAGTATTGCGAAAATAACGTCAATAATCCGTCATACAGCCCACATCGAGTCTTATTTGAAAGAAGCAACTTCACTAACAAAGACGTTGAATTTTGAGATTTTTATAAAAACAAGAAAGGTCTATAGTAGAATTATTTTCTCCGTGCAGTTTGGGTCATAAATCAAAGCTCTGCCTCAGCTCGGCTAAGGCTTTGAGCATGTTACGCGGGTGAAACGCCATTATCGATAAAACTCATTCTTATCAAAGAAAGAATATAATTCTTATAAAAATCATTATTATCTTTTTTGCTGTCAATTTTAAACTTAGATATAAGTATTTATATTTATTTTTAATATAACTTGTTACATTCTAAACTTTTGTACTTATAGTTTTTTTAATACCTAATTAATAATTTAATTTAAATCATTATAATTCTCATTTTAATAAATAAGTTGTTTTATCTATTTTTTCTTTCATTTATATCACTAACCCACAAAATGACAAAATTAAATACACTATCGGTAACGCTTATCGACAACAAGAATGCGTGTCACTATGCCTGCTCATAACGCCCGTGAGTGGAAGAGAGAGCGAAATACTCGCTTCACCGCTCCGATTATTTATGACCCAAACAGCACGGACAAAATAATTCTACTATAGTGGCACCACTGTGAGTGCAGAACGTGTTAAGAGTTATCCTTTTTTATTTTCATCCTTTTGTTTTCTCGTTGCATGTTAAAAAATTAAATCCATAGACGTCAGTTCAACGCCAAACCAACATAAACACGATGTTTTACTATTTTAAATCAATTTTGCTCGCCGTGAGCATTCATAAATATTCAGAATTCAAATTAAGCGATTATAATTAATCGTATAATAAAATTTAGACTAACACAAGGCTTGGTAAATTATTTTATGTTTACAATAATTTAAGCACAGCCTATTATTTTAGTACCTTTGAAATTATTACAAAGCAAGAAAATTAATTTCGCCAACGTTTATGGAACACTTTATGACCTAGGCATAATTACTTTAAAGACAAATGCTAATGTTCTTGATGATACAAGAATTCTAGCTTTGCGCGTGGTTTCGATCGATATAAGTTTTGTAGTCAGAGGGTAGGAACGGGCGTTGCTTGTCCCCTACATGTTCCCGGTAGACTTTTTACGGGAGTCTAAAATACCGACACCAATAATAATACCAAAAATACCATAACAAATGTGATGGAATCTTCTAAAAACCATCGATTCTGGTGAAGCGTTTCTGAAGGTGGATGACAGAAACGCTTTCAATTGACTTAATAGGTGGACTGTGCTATCAGAGATTAAAAAACACATTCCCAAATTGACAGATACATTCAAAAATTCTGTAATAAAACAATATATTTAATGTATCAAAATAACAAAATACCGCGTTAACTTAGCTGCCATTCTCCCTACGTAATCAAACATCTTAACATTCCATAATGTAATGTAAATTCCGTGATGTAAATTGAAATAATCATCTAATCTTGCCTCATTTACCAACACGCGTAACCTAAGTCTTGACAGAAAGCAATTCATCACTCTGGTTTTAATATATTCATTATAAAAATAGCTACTTCAAAATTGGTAGTATGCCTTATCGTCAACTTAATCAACGAGCTGCTTAAATTAATTAACAAACCACCTAACTGAGCTAAATAGCTCTATTGCTCACTGAAGCGACTACATGGCTCACCTATATGAATCACTACATACGGGCAGGTCGTTCAGCAAACGAGCAGTTATTTAAACACAATTTACTTATTGAAGTGATAACTTATGGGTAGGTAAACCACCTCGTTCCGTAACGCGTTACGGCGCCATTCTGTCTGGCTTTATTCTCTCACGCAAGTTATCACTTCTGTTGGGCGTGCCGAGACGCACACATTTGTGGGTTTTTTTCCAAAAACAGCGCTATCCATACATGTTACTAATATAACAGCGAGGTTATTAACAATAAGATAATATATATTATTATGATATGCTACTTTATTGTGAATTTACTCATTTATCAACTGAAAATATCAATGTTTTGACACATGTGGTTTTTTTTTAGTTTTCTCGTGGTCTGTTTTATTGGCACCAACAGTTCATCCTGTTCATTGTCATGACGAGCATGTCCAATTTGATATCAGCCAGTGCTTTAGGGTTGGTTTACCTTTTAGTAATTTAAATATTATATAAATATCCGTCAAGTTGTTTCAATGTCGTTGAATGTCGACATGTTCTTTCAATTCTAAAGCCGTTCCACCAAATCTCATAGAATAAAATAGAAAACGCTTTGTTGTTCACTCATTAAATCAACAATCAACAGTAGTCACATTAAACAGTATAGACAGGAACAATGGGCCGTCGCTATGGCACGTCCAAAATCTAGTGGGAATTTGAAGTCAATTGAAATAAATCTCAATATATACTTTTAAACTTATAACATTGTCTTAGATTTTATTTTATCAGACCGTATGTCTCGTCCTCATAAACAACCCCAATGCACCCGTCGTCTTTCCAATAAATAAACAATCTGCTCCATAATTCTCGAGGGCTACTTACTATTTATGGTATAGCTGATAAAATATTTATCTGTGGTGCGTTTTATATAATTCTTCGGATCGTTTTAGTATCATGGCAAAAGGAAGGCTTACATATGAAAATCAGCATTGTGTTGAATATATTTCCGGCACGAGAGGCTTAAGGTAACTGAAATATGGAATGCTGTAGTTTCAATTTGATTTATGAACTTGATTTTTCAATTTGAAAAATTTGGTTTGCAAACAAGGTTTGCACTGTTTTTGTTTTTTGAAAAAATAAACTTTGTACCCTTTTTTACGAAAATTGCGCGGACGAAGGAGTACGAAATTCTGCAAGCTTTTAGTTTATATGGAGAAGGAGTGCAAAATGCTAATATTTTTCAAAAATTATGTATAAATACATTAAATCAATAAAAAAACAATTAAACAGACTATTATGTATTTGACACACACACGCATATAATACGCTTTTGTTTATTTTTCAGGTCAAATGAACAGTGTAGCCTTGGCGAAATCTGTGATTATAGAAATATAGTCTTTGACAACAGAACCTTAATAATGTTCAAACTTAAAATTCGAATTAATTATGGTCGAATTTCGACCACTGGGCGACCACTTGTATCTTTAAATGTATAAATATCACCTATAATTTATTTTTAAATAATATGTGACACTTTAATTGTTGTAAAGTAACATGTTAAAAAGCGAGCATTCGTGCAGTCTGTACGTGAAAACGAACACGAATCCGCGATCTACGAACCGCTCGTTGCTCGTTTCGAGCGCTCCGCTCGTTGTCGGTTTCTTGGCGAATCCCTTTAAGTATTACGCAGATCCAAAAGAGTCAGATACTAGAATGTTACACAGATTTGATTTTCAAATGGTACATTAAGGCCCGTAACACCAAACAGTACCCACTTTAACAGCGAAGATTCTAAAAAATTCATTTCCGAAATCTTAAAATTATCATTTTTAAATTCATTGTACAAATTCAAACTGCTTGACAGATTTATTACATTGTAGATGTCGAAACGAGATCATGTCACTTTTCTCTGTCCTGCGCAGTTTCTTGCCAAATATTGGCTCGTAGCTCTGACAGCTCAGCCTCCACTCTGTTCTTCCAGCGATATTTGGGATGCCGATCTACCGGCCGTCCCAAATATGCTTCCCTCACTCTGCGATCCTCTCCCATCCGTTCTACGTGACCGAGCCAGCGGAGGCGGTGAGCTTTTATTTCTCCTATTATGTTAGGCTCGGCTACAAGATTTAATCAATTTCGAGGCTGGTTCAGACCCTCCAACTACGGTAAGCGTCCAAGCTTCGTCTCCCATACATCAGGATGAACCTAATGGCGGTTTTATAGATCCCGATTTTGATTTTTCTGTTTAGAAGCCTGGACACCAGTGCCTAATCCAGGGCTGCACGACACCTCAGGGAGTCTACGTATAAGTATTTCATCCTCTCTGGTGTGTGTCGGTGACTGTGCAGCCCAGAAATTTGGCTATCCTTCTTTATATAACATCTCCAACGTAAAGGTTCTGGCGTGGCATATAAATATTTCTGTATCGCTTCATCTGTGTCCAAAGAAGATTAACAACCACTCATACAAAGAATTCATTAGTGAAACACATATACATTTACTGTCTATTGACAAAATGTTTCTTGTTAGAGTAGACTCGTATTTAACAATTCATTAGAGGAGATACTAATAGCCATGCCCACTTAGGTCTGGTTAGGTTTAATCACTGCCCCCTCACAACCTGCCTTTACAACTAATGACTCGTAAGCCCTTTGCGAAAGTACGATCGATACTGTATTGTTCGGGCCGTACAACAGTATTGCGTATCAAACCAATGGATTCACATGAATTCCCCTTATATTATAAATTGAGTGAACAGGACGCTCACACAAATACACCCATAATTCGTATAATATTATATAATACAAGGATATGCCCGCGAATTTATATACACTTGACTTAAAATTACTGCGGGATTCCCGGAACACAAAGTACCGTGACATTTAAAGAAGAATTGTCGGAATGAATTGTAGTTTAGATAGATAGATAGATAACACTTTATTGCTCACCAAATATACAATTTCAAAATATACAATAACAATAATGACAAGGTAGAGACAAAAGGCGGCCTTATCGCTGAAAGCAATCTCTTCCAGGCAACCTAAATTAAGGAATAACTTAATCTAATCTGGCGATGTAGGTGGTGCAAATCATTAAATGTCATAAATAAACATACTTAAACTACATAACTTATAAATAAAATAAACATACTTAAACTACTTTATAAATTAAATACATACATACGTATCATACATATATATTAAATAGTCTATAATATTAGAATTAGGCATAGTTATTTAAAGAAAAGTAGTGTTTTCTGAGTGCGTTCTTAAATGTATGCGATGATTTGGCCTCTCTGACAGTAAGAGGCAGCCTATTCCAGAGTTTGACAGCCTGCACTGTAAAAGAGTTATCATAAAAGGATGAAGAGTGTGCAGGTGTAGTTTATATATAACTTTCGCTAATATTGGTGACTCTGACGTGATATGCCGGGGCTACGGGCTTATGACCTATAGCCGCTCCGCTAGCCCTGGCAGGTGGTGGCCTAACGGCCGGGCTCACTGCCAGGAGGCTACTTTTAATCCCCGGCTTCAGGCTCTTTACTCGTGAGGCGGTTTGTAACACGCCCCACGGGAGGAGACGTGAGCGCCCGCAGAACCTCCCCAAGGGAAGCTCACGGAGGCCGAAGTTCTAGAATGGCCCTCCGGCGCCGAAGCGTCCTCCTTTAAGCATAACGTGCTCGCAGAAGGAGGAGACAGTGTCCCATCCGGTGTGGTTGTCTGTCACTTAGAACATCACGTGAAAACTGCTGAACAGATTTAAATGATACTTAACAAAGGTCTACCTGTATTTCAGGTCAACACTTAGGATAATTTTTATTCAGATAGATGGCGTCAATTCCGTTGAAATAATGAAAACATATAAGCACTGTCGTCGCGTTTTTAAGTTTTGGTACACTTTTGGAAATCACTAACGAATACTCCGCTCCTCGTTGTCCTGGCAAAGCTAGTAAAAACCTTGACAGTAAGTTCCCTCCAGATCTTTTTTAAGCGGAATGAATGTTCCAGAGAAACGTTACATAGTTGTGGGAGCTCAAGGAAATGGGGGTGAACATCCCGTTGCAGGCGAGCAGTGCGGTTGTAAAAGTGAGGTGTTGGCACCAGGTCGAACAATTTAAACAAAACAGGTAGAATACGCAGAGGGACGCTGAATCTGTGCGAAGACCACTCTAAACCGCCTGTTAGTATGGGGTATAGGGAAGAAAGAAAAAAGAAAACAGGTTTATTTTTAGGACATATACAAGTAGACAACAAACACATTAAAAGTAAAGCATAATTAATAACAGAGAACAGAACCACAAAGTATCAGAAGATATATACTGAGTTCTAAAAACTGGATCAACTCAGCGAAAATGTCGATCTGTTAGACCAACGCTGATCTTCCGCTTGAACATATGGCATGACAGTCAGCAAGTAAAAAGCGTAACTTTGATAGACCCTAAATCTTTGTCTTATTATTATAGTAGAGGTCTCCGTTGGACCATGATCTTGCCTGATTATTCTCTAACACTACTTGTATTACTATGAAGCTCTGATAAAAAAGAACTTTCGGATATCATCAAATTACTATAAGGTTCTTTGCCAAACTCAATACCAATAAAAAAATCATAAAACCCACTAGTTTAGCAACAACATAAGATCATCAATAAAGTATATACTGCGGCAACGCGGTGCCCACATAAAACCAAGGAACTTCAATTTGTGTGTATTCCATTCGTTGCAACATAAAATCTTATTTCCTTAAACCCTTTTGAATTCGAGAATGGTCTGGAATGTATGTAGGGTTTGAGTGTAATCTAGATAACGCCGCGGGCCAAACACAAAGACAGGGTCCACAACTTACCCTGCGGAACTCCAAATTGTTTTCAGCTTCTGATTAGTGTTGGGATTAGCAGTAAGCTGTTATCGATATTTATTTGGGAACCATATAATAATTATAATTCTTAAAACATAAAACACATAAATCAATAGACATATTAGCTAAGTTACCACTAAAAAAACAATTCTTGTTACACATTTGGCTCTTATATCTATAGGAAAATTATAATATATTTGATACATTATTGGAAAATTAGACATAAAAAAAGGAATTAAATAATAAAAGACCACACTTTTTTTTACAATATGTCTATTTATCTATAATATCATTCTTAAGTCATAATCATCAAGTCATAAAAAAGTGATACATGTTCAAATAAATATAAAAGCCATTATATTAAAAAAACAAAATAATAATATAAATCATATAAAAGTCGATATACTAAAAATAAAATTACGAGTATGTATGAATATAGTAGATTGTTATTTAATTATTTTTTTATTTGAGTCCTGAACCAAATAAATTGCCTATCTTAATATATATAAATCTCGTGTCACGATGTTTGTCCGCGATGGACTCCTAAACTACTCAACCGATTTTAATCAAATGAAAGATAGGATAGTTTTTATACCGTTGGAACCGGTAGGTGGCGCTGAGATCGGGTTCTAGAATCCTCTTAACAACGGGGAGCGATTTTGTTTTTGTGTGTTTGAGTGGGTCCCCGGATGGTTTAAATCCACAGTTGGAACCGGTAGGTGGCGCTGGGATCGGGTCATATTTTTTTCAGAGCAGGACAACGTCTGCCGGGGCCGCTAGTAAATTTTATATATTTAAGTATTTTGTAAATATCCCAAAATGTAAGTACATCCTAAGATCGGAACAAAATAATCTATGTAAACCATGTATTCCTCTGGGAAATAACACTTGCAATATTCAGGTATCGATAGTTTCGTGAGTGTTTCATACTAACGATTATTATCAAGGCAGGTTTATGTTACTAAACTATATTTAAATCATAGGGTACGATACTAAACAAAAGGTCGTTTTATATAATATCTTATCTTTGGATGAAAAAAATATTAAAACGTATCATACATCAAAAAAAAAAGTTTTAGTAGAAAATTCGAAATTTATTTTCATTTAAAAGAGGGGATTTCAGAATCTCATTATAAAAAATGAGCGTACAATAATTAATACTTACGTTATTTGCTTTTCAAAGTCTATGAGGTTTCGGGGTTGTGTAAGATGATAAAAAGTATCATTTGACTTGAGTGGCGACTACCCTCTACCTCTAATCTTTGCTTTCACCTTCTAACAATTGTTTGAGGTCGGCACAATATATTTTTCCTTCCACACTCTTTTATTCTAACATACGTCCTCTGTCACGCCACCAATCATCATATCATCCTTCATACAATCCATCCATCCCTTTTTTGATCTACCTTTTAACCCATCTTGCAGTTTAATATTCTTTTTCTCAACTTTTTAGTGAGTGACAACTAGTCTATAGACATACATAAAATATATAGTATATAGACAGAGTTATAGTTATAGGGCGTATTTATTTATTATTTGAGATATAAAGTGAGTTTTGGGTGGTTATAAAAACAACAATATACTGCTTCGCTTCGCTCTCGCCTTAGGCTTCTAACCTATATTAAATAAGTTTGGATCTGTTCATAATAAATAGCGCCCTATAACTATACCCCACCCAATATTTCAAATAATGAACATCATTATAACGACATCTATAAAAAAAACAGTTAAGTAATCCAACATTTTTTTTTATTTATCTTTCCCATTTTATTTTAATTATTCTCTCAGTACAAAATTTGTAACAAAGCGTTACGAAAAGTCTTTTCCCTTTAAGTTTTAAATTAACGCGTCAGTTTGTAATCCAGTCACAAGAACGTATATTATGTTACGTAATGAAATTACAAGCACAATAAATGATCCATTGATATTATTAAGTTCTCTTTCTTTAAATTTAAACGTGAAACTCATGCTGTTATATGCATCTATTTTTGGCATAAGTAATGGAATCTGGAATAATATACCTACCACCGAAAAGCTACCAGTCTACTTAATATTCATAACACTAACCCCTTAATATTTTGTCAATGTATGGTAAATTAATATGCTGACATGCTTAGAGTTGCGGCTTAAACCTAATAATAGATACGCGTACATACTCGTAATACGAAATATGTAACCTTTAGCTATTTGTCATTTTGTGTGTCAAATAAATAATAGTCATTACACCATGGTCTTGCTTTGGTTAGGCTATGTATATCAATAAATATCGAGGTTTTGTAACACAATATTTATAGCAAAAAATCAGTAGAAAACTTATCGATATAAGATATATCGATAGTCAAATAAATTGTATCGATAATTAATGACTAGAAGTACACAGGACATCACTACGACCGTGACAAGACCAAAAACTGTTGAAAACTCGAAAGGTGTACTTTGCACAGTTTATGCATAATAGATACTTGGAGAACTGGGAAAGGGTAAAATGAGGGAATAGACGGGAACAAGAGAAAACTTGTTGACGCGTCCCGTTTTTAGGGTGTAGCAACGAAGGGGCTAACAAGGGCCCTTGGCCCTTATTGAGAAGTTTAAGACAATATTTATTGTGTACTGAGTTCGTACCTGCACTCATATATTATGTAGGTGCAAACTCTTGGAGCGGAGCCAAGCTTGTACACAACGTACCCCGTAGCTAACTCAGTGAACTCAATCTAATGTGGAAGATTTTAAAATCAACCAAACCATATAGTGTTTTGTTTTTTATAAATGAAGTACATATTTAAAAGATCCCACATTATAGACTGGTAAACAAGTGCCTTTTCGACCAACTTTTTTCAGCAGTCTCCAAAAATTATAAATGAGGTGTCATTCGATTCGGAATGGCATCTAGATGATTTTTGAAAAAAATGAAGCTTGCAAAAATTGTAAAAGTTATTAACAATTAACTAAAAAAGGGGGGTTTTGTTTTTTTGCAAATATCTCAAAAAGTAATAAAGATTTTTCAAATTTGAAAAAAGATTCGAAAAGAGGAGGAAATTTTCTAGGAAAGGTCTTGACTCCCGAAACTATAAGATCAATATTTATAATTTTCCCAGAGGGATGAAAATACGGCCGAAAACGGGTACTCTGGCTTATGCAAGCTACACCCACATCGGCCCTTTAATGAATAAATATTATTTAAACATACTATATATGAAAATAAAAAATTGAAAAAATTCAGGCACTAACTGAATAGATGAATGAACAATAATCTGCTTAATTTTTTTTTTATAACAATTTTTCATTTAGTTATACAATAGTTAATTAATTTTTTTTTTGCTTGAACATGAACATTGCAAGTGTGATAATTGTTAAACTATAAATTTAAGATTTTTTCCTTTCTTGGAGCAATTCTTGAAAGGCTTTAGAATAGAACCCCGTTGGAAAAATTAAAAAATGTTTATTTTTCATTTTTTTTATTAATAATTTTCCTTGTTACAAAATTAAAAGTTTAAAACAACGACGTGTGCGTGCGAGCGAGCGTACGTGCGTGCGTGCGTGCGTGCGTGCGTGCGTGCGTGCGTGCGTGCGTGCGTGCGTGCGTGCGTGCGTGCGTGCGTGCGTGCGTACGTGCGTGCGTGCGTGCGTGTGTGTGTGTGTGTGTGTGATATAATTAGTATCTATTGTATAATATTTGTATAAAATATTTTGTATCAAAAATCCCGCGCCATCGTATCTCTCTCTCCGTTCCAAGGTTGTCTGGTAGAGACCGCTATCAGCGATAATACCGCTGTTTGTACCTAATTTACTTTATTTTGCAATAAATAATAGTTTATTCTTTAAGTAATAACATAACTATATATATCGAAGCCAGTTTAACACAAGGGACAAAATTGTGAATAAAACAAAACTAGTTGATTGTATGAGTCTGAAACTTGGAATACCATTCTTTTTAGGTACACTTGCATACTGGTAAGACTTTCTAAATTGTAACATGCATAGATTTTAGTAAACAACAAAATACTGGCATTTTTTCGTATACGCCTATAGGTTATGAAGCCCTCGATATGTATCAAAGGAAATTCTGCGTAACAGTACATGGAATTTTGAACTTCATGCTGGTGAGTATGTTAGGGAGTTAAAGTGTAATTTAGATTGAATTATATTTATAGTAATAAAAGTTAGAGAAGAAGTTTCACATTTACTTCGTGTGAACTGCAAACACACACATATTTATATTATATTGCATAAGTTCAGCAGACAAGCGGACAGTCTACCTGATGGGAAGCGGTTACGGTCGCCTATTGATATTTGCAACATCAAAGGTGCTTCAAATGCGCAGCTGCTCTCTTCAGGGAGACTGGAACCTGGTCACTAATGCCGGAACACAACTCAAGGCTGTTATGGCGACATACTTTAGACCATGGGTGGTAGCCATCCAGTCGGGCAAATGCCCTACCACCTGGCTGTTGGTTGTTTTGTCGCTTCTAATAACAGGCTGCCCGGCCGCAGGAAATTGTATCGTTACGAGTTACGCAGGACTCGAATAAAAATACCGTTGGAATTACTATAGAATTTATTAGAACAAACTGCACGATTCATTAACACGCGCAAAGTCCGCCACTAAATCGCTCATCGAATGTACGTCTTACTCGTATTGTAATCCTCGCTTGACTGCCCCACCCCTCCGTTCGTCGTTCAATACAACAATCAACTGCGTGTACTGAGATTTTTTAAAAAAAACGTAATCTGCACACCTGGTTAATTATTCCTGCGAACGGCCAACGAAGTCGAAAACTATAACAATAAGCTATTTTCTAATTGCAGATTTTAAACACAAAGTAAAAAAAGAATTCCAAATGCGACAAAGGTAATAAACTGCGTTTTATGACAGATAGGTGCGCATTTCTTTGTCGGTATGTAACAGTATTCTCTGTTCCTACACGGATAACAAGTGCTTTGTTCTGAATTAGGTATTAGGTTAACAGAATTGTTCCCTTAAAATGCTAAAATATAATAAATTGTATTATATTGGGTTACAAAAACAACTTTTGAAGACATAACAACAATAGGGCAAAGTCTCCGAGCAATATTATTAACTTGGTTACCAACTTTCAAACGCCCTTAGTCGTATTAAATAAATAAGTTTTGAAAATACCTAAATATTTGTCATTTTGTGTAGCCCGTAATTGAAAATTGTGGTAATTCCTTTGTATATAGTATATATAATAAAGATTTTATTTATCATTTAATATGTTTTGAATGTATTCGCGACTTGTAATTAGGTCGTAGAAAGGGCTGGAAAACCCCAACCACTACATCAGATTCGATAGCACATAGGTTATCCAGATGTGCAGATTTCATCACGATGTTATCCTTCACCCTTGTTAGCACGTGGTAATTGTATCAATATGCGCATTAAATCAGAAAACTGCCTAAGTGGTGCTTGCGTTCCGACCAGGATCGAACCCGCGCCCTTTGAGTTTAGGACGCATGCGCTAGGCATGGCGCTACCACTACTATACATCATCATTTTACATACTATGTTCTGTTTGACAAGTATATCAGATATATGACATGTTTATTATTTGACATGTCACACAAGCTTAAAAATACACCGATCAACATTTTGAGTCATTGGATTTAAATATCTATTACAAATAAGTTAAGGTACAAAATTGAATCACTTGATATTTAGAATTGGATCTCCATAATTATAGGGGTGCGATGTATTGTATTCTTTGTCATATATATTGTTACGAGCTGCGAGACTCGAATTAAAATGCCGTTGGAATTATTATAGAGTTTATTAGAACTATACAAACACCTATAAATCAGGTACAAATATAACCGAACACAACATATCCAAACGTAAGAAGGTTGTAAGTCAATAAAACTCGAAAATTCCATCACTATTAGGTTCCCGATTGTACACACGTCACGCCTTGATCGTAGTTGTCGCTGAACTGCCCCCCTCCCTCAATTAGGCCATCATTTTATACTGCAAGTATGCAAAGTGCCCGCCCGGCAACGTGGACCGAACTTCCCAGAATCAGCTTGTACTTTATAATCCGTGACACCTGGCTAATTATTACAGTAGAACAATAGGCGACCGTCTAGAAATGTATGTCAATAAATAAGTAAACAAAAGAAGACAATCGTAAAAGGGTTAGAATCAGTTCAAATTCCGACAGGTAATAAATGTGCTTCCACAAATATGTAGGTGGAATTTGTCTTTGTCGGCGTGTAGGTTGTAACAATAACATTTTACATTTATATTGTTTGAAATGTGTATCATTTAACATGCGTAAGTATAATCTGACTTATCAATTATTTCACACGTGTACCATTTTGCCAAAAATGGCATACTTGCGTTCTCCTTATACTTGACCGTCCGTCTGCCAGGGGAAGAGTAAATACAACAAAATAGAAGTTGCGCTTCAAATAGAATGATTAAGTACAGTACAGTACAATCAGTCGTCTATTTCAGTCTCCTTTCCTCTAACTCCGGCTGGGTTCAATCACTAGCGGTTGAAGGGCGATGCGCATTGCCGCCAACTGTGCTCACTAGAAACCGCTCTTTAGTTTAAACAAACCATCTTGGTGTTCGGCCCAAGGGAAAGGGATTCCGGGAAGCAATACCGGCCAGTTTTATTATTAACAAATATGAACTTTTAATGGCCCCAAGGTTGCGAGAAGTGCTTACATTGATACAATGTCAAGTATACGGGCTGAAAGTAGCTACTGCAAGGTTAAGGTGAGTATATATCAGCGCTATGTTATCCTATTTCATTGTACTTAAATCGAGCCAAAAGTATTGTCCTCATTCTTAGGGGTTATACGAGTACGTCTTCTATAAGATTCTTCGCCACTACGCCTAACATACTAGGAGAAATAAAGTCTCACCGCCTCCGTTGGCTTGGCACCATTATGGAACACATTCCTATAGCCTCGCGTGCTCGTTCGTTGTAGAAAAAACAAATATTGTTCCGATACAAAACTCTAAATAAAACAGGGTTCGGAAACTGTCAAAAATCATGTTAAATGTCAGATTGTTTCCTAGTCAGAACGACTCTGTCGCTTAAAATGACCTTGATACATCACTATCGTGTACTATATTTGATCTCATTCTCTTACAGCCGAAAACCCCATCAATATATTTATTGTTATCTCTTTTTTCATTACGCCCAAAAGAAGTTTCACTTTAAAACAAATTGTAACTTTATATTACTACCATTTTTGAAAGATATTTAAATTCAATTTATTTATTTTCACTTTCTTGAAAAAGCATTAAGTAGCATAATCAGTTTTTCTCAATCAATATTGTGATATTTGTCTTTAGGTGGCAAGTTTTTAAAGTATTATAGAGCGACGCTAAATCTAGAGGTTATATAATCAAAGATAAAATTATACAGCAATAAATCTATTTTATTAATGTAGTGTTGATGAAATATCTTTTACTGGTCTTTCTTGCATTGTACCGCGCCACGGGGCGGTGTTTACACGAGTGACCCCCGGCGTGCCGCGAGCACACATTATCGGACTTGTGAATGGACATATCCAGTGTTGATATTGACATTAAACTAATTATGTTTACACACACTGAACGATTCCATGCACTTTTGTATGATGCAACACATCATTTATTTATAATATGCATTATATAAAATGCATAGAACTCCTTCATGCGCTTGATTGAAGGAAGGGTTTAGTTTTAATCAAACATTCTGTTCAAACATCGCAATATTTTGAAGGGTACAAGTATTTGGTATTTTACTGCACATATTAAATATTGAAAGAAGAAGAAAGAAAGATTTTTTTATTTAGGACAAATAACCACTTTAACATTACTGAGAAAAATACAATAAAGGCATCAATATTAGTCCTAAAATTGAACCCTACTCAGCGTAATGCTAGCCGCTAAGACTGCCGCCTGAGTCCAGCAGGTGGTGCCACGGAGGACAATACAACACAAATAATAAAATAAAACGGGCTATAACACAAATTTACTCAAAATAGTAATAATAAACATATATACATAGATATACAGCGTGTTTCAGACCGTACGACAATAAATCAGACCACGTTTTCTTCATGACGTACTCTGCCCAAATACAAAAATGAATCAAGGTAACTTCTTTGGTGTAGCCACAGGACCTCATTTTTCATTTCAGAATATTACAACAACATGTATCAGTTATTGTGTCTAAATCGGTAGGTTAGTGACCAATGTATCATGTTGCCAGCTCGTCTCTTCATCATTAAACGCGGAAGTTGTTCATTCTTACGCTCTCGCTCGCGAACCAATATTTACAAGATATTCTGTTTTTTATTCCCTTTTTATCGTAATTAATTTGTTCGGAAATTTCAAAATTTTAATTTTGACATTACGGTTGATTTAATAGTACCAAAAAATTTGTATGGAGTACGACCGCTAAAGTTATGATTTATTGTCATTTGAAATGAAACACGCTGTATAAATATAGTGTAAAGTGTGCTCTTTACACTAAAGAAATTACTCTTCAAAACTAAAACGCACAATGTAACTTAAGACATGATACAAGTACTATTTGACCATTTGACTAATATGATAACATTCAAACAAGTCTTTTTATTTTATTTACTTCTTTTTGTTGTTCACGTAACGCACTATGTTTATATATCTCTCACTGATGAGTCGTTTCTTATAGGTGGAGGAATGTTGTTGCAGCACTTTGATGCTGCATAACGGAAATTGCACCTCTCATTGAAGATATAATTGTAAAAACCTATAGTATTATCCGCGCAAATTTGTAATGCGCTGGAACCTTGTCAAATTAACATGCACGTGACGTCATCCGCAACTCGATATGTACGCGTACTCGCCGGCCAGTGATGCTAACGGTACTGAGTGTTCGGCTACAATAACGTCACCAAAATGGCGGCCAGGCGCATTACCAATTTGCGGGGATAATGTTATCTGATAAGAGTTTATCTAACCTGTTAATTATCACGACTAGAATATTATTTCATGTGACACATAAAATGTCAGGAGATTTTGACATTAACTTGAAATATGAAATGTCAGTTGATTTTGAAGGATGAAGAGGAATAGCACGCCTTCATCTGATGACGGGAGGGAAACAAGTGTCGTTTTTATTTTAAATTTATTTGAAATAAATTTCAAGTAATTATTAGTGATCCGTAAAATTAATAAAGTGTGCGAGGTATCAGTTATTTATTGACATGGAAAACGAACTTGGATGCTCGTTATATATAATAACATAGCAGGGTAAATGAGCGAAAAAAAAATATTTGGTATTTCTCCATTATTTGCTCATTTACCCTCAATTCTAAATTGCCATAAAATCACAGTCAGGAAACCAGATCGCACAATTTTCCTTCGCGTATATATATGTGTACATATGGCGTCCACTCTATTGCAACAAACTCATTCAAGTATAAAATATATAAAATAATATATAAAACGTAATAAAGGTAAATAATACAAGATACAAGTATAATATATATTATAATATATATAATATTAAACGTAATACATAAAAGTGTTGAATAGCGATAAGTAACAGTAATATAGTAACTAGATAATACATATAGACAAATAGTAATATAATAAGTAGTATTTAAAAAAAATGCCAATAATGAAGTAAGAAAGAGCAGGAAATATAGAAATAATAATATTGTAAACACAAGTAGACAAATGTAAGCAAAAAAACATATATAAGAGAATATAAACAAAAATCCAATATTGTAAACATAAGCAGATAAATGTAAGAGTCATGAGTTTTAAATAAAGAAAAAAGCATAAAAAAGAATAGATGAAATAAAAAAGCAAAAAATAATAAAAAGATATAAAACAAGAACACATAAAAACCCTGACAGGTCTTGTTCTAAAACAAACTCATTCTATAATAAAACTACGTTTTAACGGTTTTAAGCGCGGTAATTTATTTTATTTAGGTTTATCCGACGTTTCGGCCGCTTTTCAGTTGCCGTGGTCACGGAAGACAAAGATGACATTTGTCATCATGTGACATTCGTTCAACGAAACAAACCAACTTGACTGATAATTTCTTTTATTTCTTCCTTCCACTCATTTTAATATTATATAAAAAAATTTAGAACTAGGCATGTTTGCTGAAGAGTTTCTTGCGCCGCTTCTTCTCTTCAAGCCACAACATGTTGTGAAGCGGTGGTAAATTAGATTAGGCTCCCATAGAGTAAATAATATCCATAAACAAAATTAAAACTAAATAATTAAAATGAACAAGTTGGCGGTAGGCTGAATAAAAACTTTGACAATACACGTTCGACAAATGTCATCTTTGTCTTCCGTGACCACGGCAACTGAAAAGCGGCCGAAACGTCGGATAAACCTAAATAAAATAAATTACCGCGCTTAAAACCGTTAAAACGTAGTTTTATATGTGTACAAGTCGCGAAAACTTAAGAAAATATTAAACTCATTCTAAACAATTTTACCAGCATTGTATAGCAGCACATGGATACATTCATATCGAATTTTATCTTGCGTAGCAGCTTCAGAAAAAATGATTATGACAGACAGACATGACAAAATTCATAAAGTTTCTGTTGTTGCTAAAATGCCTACATAGCCCTAAAATATGTGTATATCTATAGACATTACTTATATAATAGATTAGTCGTTTTCAACCTTTTTCCATAGCACGACCCCCTTATGTAAAATAAATCACGGAGTTCTGCGCTGTTTCTCACTTGTATTTTTTATGTTACAAATACCAAATCCAAATCTTATCCGTGCAGGAACGGAGAAAGAATACAATTTCCTGCGGCCCGGCGGCCTGTCGTAAGAGGCGACAAAACAACCCACAGCCAGGTGGTAGGGCATTTGCCCGACTGGATGGCTACCACCCCTGGTCTAGAGTATGTCGCCATAACAACCTTGTGTTGTGTTCCGGCATTAGTGACCAGGTTCCAGGCTCCCTAAAGAGAGCAGCAGCGCATTCGTAGCACCTTTGGTGTTGCAAATGTCCATAGGCGATGGTAACCGCTGTCCATCAAGTGGGCCGTCTGCCTGTCTGCTGATCTCCTGCAATAAAAAAAAAAAAAAAAAAAAAACAAATCTGTAATTTTTTATAATTATATATCTGTTAAATTCAGAACTACCGAAAAACATACATATTATTAAATCATAATATATCTAAAAGTCTCGCCGATAAGGCAGTACGAGAATGGTACTAACTTTCATATTGGTGTGAATGTGAATTATGGATATCTTATTAATTTGTATGTATTATTGTGGTCAAAAAGCGCGGATTTTTATCCTGGCCGGAACGTGTGCACCACTTAGGTAGTTTTCTGCGCTAATGTGCATATTGTTACAATTATCATGTGCTAAAAACGGTGGAGGAATACATCGTGATAAACCTGCACATCCAAATAACCGATGTCTCAAACCTGCCAAGTCGCCTTGGACAAACGTGACTGGTATGCTGTCTATTCATTTATGGTGGAAGACCTTAACCCAGCATTGGGACGTTTAAGGGCTGTTATTATATATTTGTTTATATTGATTTATGTTAACCTATTAATGTACTTTAGCTCACATTTTCATTATACTGTTACGTAGTCTACAATTCATTATTGTATAACTACCAAACACTACTATAATTATTGTATATTATTGCTATATATGTTATATATAAAATTCTCGTGTCACAGTTTTCGTTGCCATACTCCTCCGAAACGACTGGACCGATTCTCATGAAATTTTGTGTGCACATTGGGTAGGTCTGAGAATCGGCCAACATCTATTTTTCATCCTCCTAAATGTTAGGGGTAGTCCACCCCTATTTTTTTTTTTTTACCGGGCAGGACGTCGTCTGCCAGGACAGCTAGTATGTTATAAAATCCACCGTAACTTTTGTGGTTCTTGTTGGCTAACACTGCTGAGTCTAGAACCAGATTAGGACGTATTTTTTTACTATTTAATAAATATTTGTTTTTGTCCCGAATATTGGAAAGGAAAAGGAGATGCTCAACCTCCAAGTAACCTAGTAACTTGGAGGTAAGTTGGGTAGTAAGTATTATATACTTGCATAGATCAAATAATAGACAATATATACACATACGCGCCCGCGTTGTCTTCCCCGAGCATATTTTCTCTATCTTTTTGTTGTTCCTTTTATTGAGGCTCCACGGCTATACAGCTTTTGTGAGGCGCTGGGGGTCGCGATCTACACTTTGATAACCACTGAACTAGATAATAGAGAATACGTTTAATCCCAAAGCAGTCAGCGCCGGCCATGAATTTCTGTTTGTTATATTAAGAACGACTTTACGCGCTGGATTCGCGTTAAACCCATTTATGTTGTAATGCACTGCTTTTATGTTTCCTTCCTTCATAAAATTCGTTTTCACTTGTTTGATGTACAATGTTATATTATCTACTATATCCATTGTATATTGTGTATAGTATAATATGACACGAGATTGTAAAGATTTACATTTGTTATACGACTTAGGGTACGTACCCATACTCGGGAGCCATTCAGGGAGGAGGTTTTCAAAATACCACGCTTGGTCACAGGGCTTAGGTTTAGTCACGTAGAAAATATCCTTACGGAAATCTCGCTCACTTTTGAGCTGTATTCAAATATCGGGTTAAAGAACTTTATTTCTCATAAAAGAATATTACAATTCACTTAAACTATGAGAACAATTTATAATATAAGTTGTAAAAATAAGTTGTAATTTGTAACGAGATAGAAAGCACAAATACTAAAGGTTGCAGGTAGTTTTGATTAAATTTTTTGTACATGCTAGTTACAAGTTCCTTCGAACCAAAAGCAACAAGGATATAGATTCCGTGGAAGTGTCATTGTGTAATTTATTCAATTTTTATAATATATTTATTTTTATATGAGTAGTGTTTTATATAATCATATTTGCAGTTATTGAATTTATATATATGTAGTATTGCGATTTTTTTATATTTTTTTTTTACATTTAATTTTGCTAATTTAAAATATGGCGTTTAGCACTCTTTAAATGGCTTAAGAGCCAAATTATTATTTTCAAACTGTCTGTTTGCAAGGACTGATTTTAGACCATATTTATGAAATACTACTTGAAAACTAGAAGGGGACCGGCATATATTCCGGGTGGTCACCGGGAAGAGAGTAAAAACTAAAAAAAAACGATTCACGTAGTATGGGTACGATCCCTTACGGTTAAGGCAATATATATTTTTATACTGCTTTCATACCCGTAGTAAAGACTACAGGTATGACAGCCAGACGACCGACCAAAGGGTCGATCCAATCCTAGTTGCTTTTCATAATAATGTATATAAGTATATTGCAGACGCAGTAAATTTTTATTTCTACATTATATTATTAATTCTATATCCAATACTAAATTCACAAAAAAATTAAGTTTCCGCGATCATAGCTACTGAAAAGTAGCCGAAACGTCGGAATGAAACACCGCGCTGAAAACCGTTAAAACCTAGTTTTATTATTCACTTATTTTTTAATGTAACATTGTTCTCGATTTAATAACCCCTAAATACAAAACTTTATTTAAACCTATACGCTTGCATTTTAAGATATTACAAAATATAAGTAAATTAAACACCATAAGCATACTCATTTAGCATTTACTAAATTAGGAAATTAAAACTAGATAATTAATTTTACAAAGTAAACAAAACTTAACGCTCATTATAATCATCCTAATATTAATCTTGCCAAATTCTATCATTATTATTAAACAAAGATCTTTCTATCCTTCTTTCATTTTTGCATGACTAAGTGCCTGACAAAACTCGAATTTGTCAAAAAAATGTTGAACCAAATAAGAATGTGTTTTATACACTTGTTTTTAAATTAGCCCCTACAGAGTATACATCTTTGAGCAAGGTAATCCCATCTCTCCTTTAAGCCGTCGACCGTCCATTTCGCAACAGTCCTAATACAATATAAAATATTTTCAATATCTTACAAATAAGTTGAGAGCTCAGCAAATATAAATCCCTAAAATAAAGGCATAAAGACATTAAGTTCTACGAGCGTAAGGTCTCGTACACAAGAGCGGTTGACTGCCGACGCAATTGGAATACCGGCTGACCGCGGTCCAAACTGCTCGAAGGCTGAGTACAATAATTTGCAACTCACAAGCGAGTCCCCATAAACTAAGTCACCTATGGGCCGCCTTGAATTAATGACTAGTACACGCATGAGACACTACATTTGTTCCGTACAAAGGAGATTTGTACTGATACGGCACAAAATTTAAATTTGTACTACTTTCCAAAATTTTGTCCCGCTACTACTCACGCGTCAAATGTAAGAGGAAGGGCGGAAAGAGGACAAACACAACACAACACAACACAACAAAAAAACTCTACGGATAATCACATGAAAAAGGGGGACAACATGACATATGCGAGTGCTAGTAAAATGAAGTGACCGAGACCGATCACATCCGATTCTTGACGAAAATTTTCGAACTAGCAGTTTTGTACGGGACAAATGAGGGAATAACGCTCACCGCCTCACCGGACTCATCGCTTCAAATATACTACTGTACAAACAGTTCAGTACAAAATGTCATGTTACTCTTACAAACTTATTTCAAAATTATGTCCTACCCAACTCTAAAACCTAGTGTGTATATACAAGACGGCGGCTGCGAGCCACTCCGCGACCGCAGGCCCTCCATACAACCGCCGCGGTTGACATTTTGTCGGGTACAATCATAAGCGGACGTAGTAAGTCATGCTAGAATCATTATTTCAATGACAGCTGTTAGGTCGGCTCGATGTATATGATACTATGCTCTCACCGTTTTATTAACAAACACTAATGGTCGCCCTTGGACGAAGTTCAACCATAATAATTTGTTGTCAAAGACTATACAATCACAGATTGCGCCAAGGCTACACTGTTAATTTGACTTTAACAATAAACAAGACTATGCGTGTATGTGTGTCAAATACATTGTGTAATTTTTTTTTATTCATTTAATGTATTTTTTATGCATATTCTATAAATATTAGCATTTGTCGATTCTACTCTATATAAACCATAAGTGTGCGCAATTTCCGTAAAAAGGGGTACAAAGCTTTTGTTTCGAGTATTAGTATATAGATAGCTAGACTAACTTTACTGCTACAAATATGTCAGTATTAACCAATTACTGTATTAATAAATACAAAGTAAATTTGTCGTAAATTAATTAGACTTTACTCACTGGTTAAAAAAAAGTTACTACAAGCTATCAGAAAGTTTTAGGATGGACTATGCTTAGACTAAGTTATTTTAACTTGTTAGGTTTTAAAAGCATTTGTTTTCTATCAAGTTTTTATAATGTTTAAGCCTGTAAAACAGTATGATTTCCGAAACAGAAAACAACATTATAAATATTAATACTAAAATATCACTAAATATATACAAAATTTTAACTTGCCCTCTCTGAATTAGTATACTACTTCAGAGAGACTGACTTTACTAAGACCCCAACCACTTTCCATCAGGTGTCTGCCTACTTGCCAGCTTCGCAATAAATAAATAAGCGGGTTTCATATTATCATAAGAAAGCGGTTAACCGCTGGTGAGTATGAGGCCTACACTTATTTTTAGCTTCTATTGTGATCAAAATAAACACAAACTTGAACCATTGTTATAATAACGCAATCCTTTGCATGACCTTTTCTCCACACCGATGTTTATTTTAGGGCTTTACGACCTTTTGATATGAAAGAGAAAGAAAACACCTAGCTTTTACGAAATTCATAAACATAATCTCAAAGTCCCTTGAGGCTTGCTTCGTGACGTGAAAAAAGATTTAGCAGATATTACGCCGGCTCCTGTTTTCTTGTACTGAGCGGAGTTATTTATGCTGAAGTTTTCTATTTGCTCGCTAAGTATTAGAGAACGGTGATAGATCTTGAACGCTTTGAGTCAAGTAGAATACGTAAGGCTGAAATGTCGTCGTATATTCAAAATGACACCTTACTTAGGTCGTATTACTTCAGATATTCAAAGACGATATACTTGAGTGCTGTTCAAAAATACCAGTAGACAGAAGGGTCTAAAGTAGCCGCTTTTGGAGAATCATTTAGAGAAATTGACACGTATCTACATATTTTAGTATATGTAAGACATAGCAGATTAAACCACTTTATTTTGATACCGCGAAAGCGCCCGATTTAAGCCTCCTGGTCTATAAATTAACAATTAAATCTGTCATTTCATACAGCATTAAAACAGTTAAAAACTACAGCCCTGCGTATTCTACCTTCTGTAGATTCTCTTCTTCTTCTGGGGAGTGTACCGGTTAATTATATTTTATGATCTGTTGCCAACGTCTCACTTCCACAGTTTCGAATGGCAGCATGTTTATTTCTTCCCTAAACTTCCTCGTTTCCTTCAGTTACTAAATTTAACTAAGCACCGTTCTTTTTTGCTGAAATACAGCAGATAAGCAAACGGATCACCTGATGGAAAACGCTTATCATCAGCTAAAGACATTCGAAGCTCCCGAGGTGTTGCCAATGTTGTATCGGCCTCGAAAGGGCTACAAGAATCTAGACACAAAACTACCGAAACACAATTAAAAGTTATTGTGGCGACATAATCTAAACCAGAGCTGGAAGTCATCTAGAAGGGCAAATATTTTACTACTTGGCTTACTTACTTGCTTACTACTACGGCCGCAAAATTAGTATTTTCTCCTCGTTCCTGTATGGATAACTCAAACTCTAGAAAGTTTGAGCTGAAACAACGACTTGGAGTGGATTTCTTGCCGAGGTTTCTTTGACGTGGGGTCATTTAAAAAGTACGTCATAAAAATTTTAAAGCTACAACGCGGTGGCAAAACCGTTGACGCTGCAAACGTCCATGGACGACGGTGACTGCTTTGCATCTGGACTGGTAAGCCGTTTGCCTCTTTGCTTGCTTTTGGTGATAAAAACGTTTTTGGGTAATACAACCAGAAAGTGCGTGTCACGAAGAAGTATATAAGGAAGTACTACGGCTGCAACAACTGCTTCAGACGTAATAGTTCTTTAACTAACTCATTGTAGCTCAGCTATGTGCTATGATGAATTAGTATGTGAAATTACCATAGTGACGTCATACGCTCGTTCGGGTCTGTTCGGGAATTGTCGGTGTATTTTCGGTACTCGAGTACTTCGGGTTCAAATATGTATTTTTTGTTCGTTATAACTTTTCGAATACAGCGAAAACATATAATATAGTTAACCATCGAACCTTTTTGTGATTTCATTTATTACAAGAAATTTGATTCAACAATCCAATTATGAGAGTTGAAGATGAAACAACGTCTGAAGAATCTTATACGAGTCAATTTACCGAACAAGACGACTTCGAGTAGTTCTAAATATTAAAGGGTCTTTCGGGCGTGTTTCCGACATTCTATTATAAAGCTTTTGCACTTAATTAGATCGATTAATCTATTAAACCGTTTAACAACTTAATGAAGAAAATTAATACAACAATAGAACTTAATTAGGACACTTAAATTATGTTTTTGTCAGAAAATGTTTATGAAATTTAGTATTACAAATCAATATTTGTAACTCTTGCAACAGCGGAAGAGTTAAGGGTACGAAAAGAAGTCTTTTAACTGCTTAAAAAGAAGTTATTTTGAACTAACTCCTACTTTCCGAGGAGTACCCGTTACAATAGCCGACGAAATTCAGCTTCTTGGCGTCTCCTTGACATCGACTCTCAACTTTGGCTCCTACATCGTGTATATAGCAAAAACTGCGGCAAAAAAGCTGAGCGTACTCTCGAAGGTGAGACGCTGATTCATATCTAAACAGCTGCTAGTGTTGTACAAAACACAAGTACCAGCATGTATGGAGTACTGCTCTCCCTTTGGGATGGCTCAGCCAAATATCAACTCGAAGCGTCACGGATATATGGTGGATATTCCACCTATAAGAACAAAGCGCTTTGCATCTTGCTTGCTCATACGCACCGCAAAGGAGTGGAACTCATTGCCGGAGTCTGTCTTTCCCGATACTTATTACCTGGGTGTCTTCAAGTCCCGTGTGAATAGGTACCTTCTAGGTAAGCGTGCTCCATCCTAGACCACATCTTCGCTCCATATAGGGCGAGATCGTGGTCTAACACGAACCTATATTACAATCATGAAAAAGGTAGACATATTCCTACACAACCTCAAAGGAGGAACCATCGACGTTTATCGGTCTCTGCATAGCATGTTCGTATAAGCATTACTTAGTTGTCTCTGTATAGTAATGCTTATACAGAGATGACTGTCATGGTGCGGCCACGTTGCACGTGTTACAATCGTATTTGTTATTCTAAAGTAACTATATGACGGAAGTAGTCAATAACCGGATAGTGTTCATTAATAACGTGAACGGACATACGGAAGTTGGAAGTTATACGGATGGCAGAAGTTGGTGTTATGACGGAAGTGAAAATGAAGTGGCGCCAAAGTATTAAAGGATGGTGTCACTGCAGACGCACTACGAGGATCTTATAAATACTCGGTGTTCGGGCAGAAGGGGTTAGTCTACAACCGACGATAGTCTTCAACCGACATCAGTCTTCAACCGACGTCAGTCTTCAACCGACGTCAGTCTTAAACCGACGACAGTCTACAACCAAGTCTTAAACCAACAGAGTTGGACAGGGATGGCAAATTGTGGTCGATAATAGCTGCCTGAGAATCGCACTATTGTTGGAAGGCAAATTGCTACTCGACACCTGAGAAGCGTGTAGACAACTCTTGGAGTTGACATAATATTTCTGTGTATTATTGTGTTGAATTTAATATGGTAATTGTAATAATTCTAGTGTAATAAACTTTGATTATAATATTTCAGATTATTATTATTTTTTATTCGTCAGCTTTTGCTGACATACGCATAAGAGACACTAGAATGCCTAAAGCTGTCTTTTACTTACAGCGTAAGGATGGAAAGCGCAAATCTGGCGGTCAATTTCTGCTGTTACAGGGACGTACTCAAGCGCCATCTGTCTGCATGTGGAATCCCAAGTGACTTGGGAAGATCTTACTCTACAAAGAAGAGAGTGGCGTAATTCTATTGATAAAGCTGTTGCTGCCTTCGAAACGCAGCGCGTAGAACACTCTGGCGAGCAATGCCTTATCAAAAAGAACTACCCTAAAATCTCCTAGAGCTATACATACGACACCAGGACGGCTGTATTGTGCTCCTTGGAGAAGAACTTTTAAAATCAGATTTGGTTGACTTGACAAGGTTCGCGGTTGACGGATACGTCAAGGAGGACTAAAAATTTTCGCTCATAAAATGTATTGCAGCCAAAACACTGCACATACCGACGTAAAACACTGTGATAAATATACATATCATAGCCCGCTCGATGTAATGAATCTTTAATGGATACAAATTATGACATTAACACGCAAAATGTTCCGTTATTTATTATAAACACCGGGTGATATTTAAATTTTATTACTATCAAACATAATATATAGAGCGCAAATGTTATTAATATGAAGTAATTACTTTGCATCAAAGGAATAAATGCATTTCATAAACGAAAAACATTAAACAGGTTCCAAATAGAAATATAAACTGGTATTAATTGAATAATATGATTACTACACTAGTTTTGCATATTTAAACCGGTTAACTGACTTATGGCAATTTTTTTTTTATTGCAGGAGATCAGCAGACAGGCAGACGGCCCACTTGATGGAAAGTGGTTACCATCGCCTATGGACATTTGCGACACCAAAGGTGCTACAAATGTGCTGTTGCTCTCTTAAGAGGGACTGGATCCTGGTCACTAATGCCGGAACACAACACAAGGTTGTTATGGCGTCATACTCTAGACCAGGGGTGGTCGCCATCCAGTCGAGCATATATATAATACTCTGCCACCTGGCTGTGGGTGGTTTTGTCGCCTCTTACGACAGGCCGCCCGGCCGCAGGAAATTGTATTCTTTCTCCGTTCCTGCACGGATAAAAGTTCCTGAAGTCAAAGTTTTTTTGCACGAACTCAGCAGACAGGCAGACGGTTCACCTCATGAAAAGCGGCCACTATCACCCATGGACATTTGGAACACTTTCGTCTTGGGCTACTCTTGCATATTAATTTCATAATTATTCCTAATTTAACTTAGACTAATATATACAGAAACATTATCGTTTACCTGACATACATCTATTATCTGTATAGCATCATATTCATGTACTGACCATAGTCTTTAATTGCGCTAAATTATACATATACACATACATAACTTCACGCCAGGTCTCTTGCGGGGTAGGCACGAACAACAGAGCGCCATACAGGCTTATTCTTACACACCTCACTTAATAAAACTACGTTTTAACGGTTTTAAGCGCGGTAATTTATTTTATTTAGGTTTATCCGACGTTTCGGCCGCTTTTCAGTTGCCGTGGTCACGGAAGACAAAGATGACATTTGTCAAACGTGTATTGTCAACGTTTTTATTCAGCCTACCGCCAACTTGTTCATTTTAATTATTTAGTTTTAATTTTGTTTATGGATATTATTTACTCTATGGGAGCCTAATCTAATTTACCACCGCTTCACAACATGTTGTGGCTTGAAGAGAAGAAGCTGCGCAAGAAACTCTTCAGCAAACGCAGCGTTTGACATAAACTCTATATAAGTAATCTCAAAATGCAATGGATGGTAAAGCAAGTAAGTGAATTAATCTTATACTAATATAATATAAAGCTGAAGGATTTGTTTGTTTGTTTAATTGAACGCGGCCTGATTTGAAAAATTCTTTCAGTGCTATGTAGCCCATTTATCGAGGAAGGCTATATATTATCACGCTAAGACCAATAGGACCAGAGCACCAATGATGACAAGAATGTTTCAAAATTGGAGTTTTGAAAACAAATTCTACGCAGACGACAGCTACAGCTAGTAGTAAGATATAGCAATGTGGCCAGTAATGGGAATCGCTTATTGATATCCGTTTTTTTCCGATTATGAGGGTTCCGGGGGCATTTTTGCAAAAAAGAAACCCTACAAACATCATGTTTGTACATCTGTGATTTTTTTTGTGGAGTCAAAACCAATTTTCTAAGCACTATCAAGTCCCGAGTTTGTAACTGAAATTGCCAATCGAATCGAATTGATATTGTTACTTTGACGGTTTTGGTAGTCTATAAACTATCTCGGCTCAATATTGAATCAACCGGATTTCAATTAGACTGGTTTATATAAGCTTTAAAATGCCGTTAGAATCATCACAATGTTTATTAGAAATATACACACGTAATTTACAGTTCATACAAGTAGAATCGAATGCAACAAGTCCAAACCGTAAAGCAGAAACGTAATGACATAAATTGCGAAAAAGCCCGCGTTATAAGATATTCTTTCCAAAAATACACTAGATAACGCTTCGCTCACATTGAAACCCAACTAACTCAGTCCCCGACGGACTGTACTTATATTTTTGGCGAACAGATATGGTTCCCCAGCAAGATGCGAATTATTCCTATGAATTCTTAACTTGTGAATTTAAAGGCTTCCTTGTGTTTCGATGCACATACTTTTGCAACGAAACGCAAACAATAGAAAGAAGGATGTATGACGTCTTACAGCGTTGTAATACAAAGGGATTTGCGCGGACAATAGATCGCTCAAATTCGAAGGGGTAATAATACACATGCAAAGGGCCTGTTCGTAACACTATCTTACCTCTCTATCCGTAATGCGTTGGCTTCGCTATTAGTTTTGCAAGCGCCTATAAACGACGGTAACCCACTTTCCATGAGCTGGGTTATCTGCTAGTTTCCAGCTTCGCAATAAAAAATACTATCAAGATGTCTTAATATTTTAAGATGCTAACAATGGTATATAATCCCTGTTCAGTCCTTGCCTAATGGATTAAGTACAACATCGCTCCATCAATTTTGCTGCCGACCCTCTTTCTGTGCGAGGCGATGGTCAATGGTCAACAGAACACTGTAGGGGCAGACATTTTTTGGTGACTAGCTATTAACGTTGTGACGAGAGACACCGCGTCGTAAGCTCATCCTTGTTCTGGACATGATTCTCTTAATTCAATGTAATTACTGGCCGTGCCAAGACATTAACCATATTTAGACTTTGTACAAAGTGATATATAACTCCAAAGTAGAATTTCTGTTTGCAACCTGAACCAAGATAGGAGAAGGCGAATCTCAAGGTTGGTGGAGCTTTTTTTTTAGTGCAAGGATCTAGTTCATAACTCTCTCATACAATCAATAACCATAGAACCAGTAACTTATCCGTCGGCTACAGCGCTCCACAACCTCATATTAAATACAAAACTAAGCAAACTTGCCAATAATTTCTATTACACAAACACCACCTTTTACGTACGTGACCGTTCATCTTCATTACAATAACATGTTGCCAACAGTTACACTTGTATGTATTATACAAATAATAGGTCTGGAGCTATTGAGCCGTGTACTAGAGTAATCGCACCGCACTAGGTTCACTTTTATCCCGTCCATATTAAACGAGGGCGGCGGTAATTGCTCGGTGAGCCTTCGGCAGGTCGACGGGCGCGATGCCTCGCTGGAATTTCAATAGTCTACATGTTACGCAACTTTTGTTACCAGTATACGAGAGTGGTATACATAAATAACGCTAAGCAGCTCCACTCCGTACGCGGCTCATCGGTATACAAGTATACTATCTGCCTCGTTTTATTTAAGGCTAGAATTATTATACCTTTTAAAACTGTTGATACTAAAATAAAAACAATTTATTTTCAGTCGTAAAGTTTGCCGAAAACAATAGAAGCGACGTACAGTTCGAACGAAACTTAAATGCGTCTTTGAAGTTCGTACGCATTGTTCACGAGGCGGTACAAATAGAGCTGAGAGTGGAGAGTATTGCTGTCTTGCTCGGCCCCCATCCTGGATCCCATGCCTTCTCTTTCGCAGCACATACTGTCAGGTGTAATCAACATTAAAATTTGTCTGAAACTGGGCAAGCGCACGGCGCTAAATTCGCTCGAAACGTATATAAGTTTTGCGCATACTATAATACATTTTATTTTGTTATCTGAAATTAAATCCGTAAAACCAGTTATATCATCATTGTAATCAATCAATAGTTGGATGAAAATGTTGTATATCAATTTTGTATGTTTACGAAAGTGGTGTCGAAAGGTATATTCGCTTCGACTAAACACAGAGTAATTTTAATTACCCCATGTCCAGACCCGGATGAGTAACTTCAAACTATACTTGGTTAACCGCAAAACGACCCATGCGAGTCAACTGAGCAAATTTTCTCAAAGGAATCTTGAGTACAAACTGTTTTTCTCCAAATATGGCTACCGTACATAAAATAGTTGTTAATTTTAACAAAACAAAATAATGCATAACAATAAATAAATTAAGAAAGCGCTTGGTAATCCACGCACAATGCGGGATTCATTTCATTCTCTTTTGAATGCTTCACTTCATTTATTGATCTCTTTTGTTCACATACATAAATATTATATGTTATGACGGCTGAATTAAGTAATGAATAGTACATCATATATATATCCCATCATCCGGGATGAAAAGTATCTCTTGGCCACCTTCGATATTTAAATTACATATCTACCGAATTTTAGCCAAATCGAGTCAATGAACGAAAAGACCGTAAAAGGATAACAAATACAGAGAAAAAAAATTTGTATCCCGGAAACTATCCCACATTCCAAGATCAAAATGTTCCTATTCCGTATCCTATGTTCATCCTTGGCATCGAAAATATATATTTACTGAGTTTCAGCTAAAACGGTCCAGTTGTTTTTCCGTGAAAACGAAACAGACAGGCAGAGTTACTTTCGCATTTCTAATATTACTAGGGACAGGAATTATTTGTACCACGCTATGGTATGGGTGACTACTGTAGTGATAGCGATGTTAATAAGTTAATAAATTCTCATTTGTGTTTTAGTATTAAAAAAGTGCTAGGTGTATTGGTATAATTTAATAATGCCTTCACGTTGTTGTGTACTGATGCCTCTATCAAATATTTATTTGCACGTAAGAAGGGTAAGAGGTGCTTAGCCGGTGCCTGTTTCGACGTTAGCCCGGATCATATCTTATTCACTTTGTTACATAACCAGTTTATACTGTACATGTGACTTTGCACGCGTCAGACCACAAGATGGCGTCGGTCAAAAGTGTCAAAACATCGCTACCATGGCGGTTTGAATGACAGCTTTACTGCATGTTTTCAAAGTTATTTGTTCAAGCAGTCTTCTTGTACGAGCGGGCGGTTTTCGCAACTCGATGACATAGCGCCTATTTTTCGTTCGAGAGTGGATATCTCCATCCAGCCCAGCTCTTCCAGAAAGTCCAACAGTTTCTTGACGTTGCTGAAAATTGGTATTGGCCACCTCTCCGCATTCAAGCAGGATATGGGCGGCTGTTTCTGCCTCTACGCATACCTTGTACAGGGGGCTATGTCTGTTAGCCTTTTCAGTCTCTGTGTCTTTTACAAATTCGAAAGGTGTCGGATTCGATATTTTTTGCGGTTCTGTAGCCCTTTTGACAAAAACTGGCTGTCTTTGAAAGCCGAGTGATTTTCTTGGAATCTACTAGGTCTATACTCGGACGAGTAAATTAGGTGAGCTAAACCCCGAACTTTTAGACTGCAGCCGGCTTATAGAAGGCAATTATGGACTAGACAACGGATAGCACCTTACGGAAGTTATTAATCGGATAGGGATAAAGATAGTTTCCAGTGGACATATTGGTATTAAAAACCCACGTGTAGACTTCTTTCATTGCAGGAGTTCAGCAGATAGGCAGACGTGCTACAGATGCGCTGCTAATCTCTTAAGGGAGATAGGAACCTGGTCATTAATGCCAGAACACAACTCAAGATTGTTATGGCGATATACTCTAGACCAATGGTGGTAACCATCCAGCCGCGCAAACGCCACCACCTGGCGGGTTATTTGTCACCTCATACGATAGGGCGCTCCAACGCAGGAAATTGTATTATTTCTCCGTTCCTGCACGGATATAAATATAATATTACTTCAGCGAAAACGTTAACAAGAATTCTTTCATAAAGCTTGCAAGAGCAACAGTGCATAACAAGTAATTAAGATCTTAAATTATGTAACATAATATGACTGTACAATCAGTTTGAAAGACAAAGATCCTGATGAACCATCTGTGAGAAAAACAAAACTTGGCAACATAAGTCTTAAAAGCAAAATGATAAAAAGAACTTACGCACCTAAAGCTCAGTATTCACTGAAGAGGAATTATGTAAACAAGCAGTAGACGAAAACATAATATGTAGGCATCTAAGTTACATTTAGGGTTGTTTTCAGAAGACGCAATTTTATTTTTTTGGTGTGTAGGGGGCGGGTTAGTATGAGTTTAAGTTCAAATTTGGGGGGTCGCTGCCCTTGTCCTCCGGCCGCCATCTTAGAAAAAGGGGTGCAAAGGGTTTTCGAGTTGAATTTCGTAATCTAGCAACCCGACAGAAAATTTCATAAGACACTATTTGAAAAAAATGAAATTGTCTACGACTTTATTTATCGTAAAATGGAAAATAGAAAAGTTATAAATGTGTAATTTTTTCTGGTCATTTTACAATCAATCAAAAAGATAAAATTTTGTCCTCTTTAAAAACGCATGCTAAGGCCTAAAAATTAAAGATTTCAATGGCCTAACCTAACCTTTGGAACTCAATAAAAACACGTGCACTATAGAATTAATTTTGCGCTGGATTTAAATTCGCATTGTGATTCATTTCCGCAAAATTTATTGGAAGATAACTCCATAGAAACGCGTACTACTGAATTAATTTCTCGCCGGATTTAAATTCTGTACATTATTACAGATTTGATGCGAGTTAGGCCTTAAATAGGGATTAGTAGAAATAGGAGCTGTAAATTTGAAAGCAAGCAATAGTATTAGAGAGAGACAAAATACGATTGCCACGAGCGATTAAACTTTCGCCTAACTCATTCATGGCTCTAGTTCCAGCAAGAGTTCGTCCATAGTCGCTAGGGAATAATGAATATTATTCGCATTTAGCAAAATCGTGCCTAACTTCAAGTTCTAATACGAAATTACTTGTAATTTCTAGTTAATGCCATTGTGACATCAATATATTAGTTTTCAATATAAAATCAATTTCTTTCATGTGAGTATCTATCGTTCAAGCTCTTAATTTCCGATCTTTTTGATATTGTATTTGAAGCGTTATATCATTTGAGACATTTTTTCATCGTACTTGAAAACTGGCAGGGTCCTTGATTTTGTACGAGCCCACAAAGTAATATACTGAATATAAAAATAATGAACAAAAAAGCGTATTAATTATTCTATGTACTAATATGTTCTTCATACCTTTATCCTGTTTTAAGTCGGGTCGTATGACACATGTGACACATGGGATAGGAGATAGTAAAATGATAACTTTTGAAGGGAAATTAATTTGAAACTCGATGAAACGAAAAAGCGACACTAAAAAGAGGTAAACGCATAAATCTGCAGGACTAAGCCTGCGGGATAGCGAGATAGAATTGGAATGTTTTGAAGTTTTTCGTGAATACTCCAAATTTCGTTATTTAATGATTAAATATATTACATCGATATAAAATGTGAAATCTGTAGCTGTAAGTCATAGCGATTTACATAATAATAGACATAATAGTTTATAAAAAACTTAGTATATAAAAAAGGAAGATAGAAAAAGAAACATCTCTGTCCTGAAACATCACGGAGGAATGGTGAAAAAAAATATATACATTACTAGCTGTCCCGGCAGACGTCGTCCTGCCCGGTAAAATAAAAAATAAAAAATTTAGGGGGTGGACTACCCCTAACATTTAGGGGGATGAAAAATAGATGTTGGCCGATTCTCATAGATACCGGATAAGCACAAAAAAATTCATCAAAATCGATCAAGCCGTTTCGGAGGAGTATGGCAACGAAAACTGTGACACGAGAATTTTATATATTAGATTTCTTTCGTTTGTTCTCTATTAATTATTATTCAAATAGTAATTAAAATTGTTTGTACCGTGACAATATAAAAGTCAGACGATGCTATTTTATTTGTTATTCGTATAGTATATAAACGCTTTATATGTAAGTAGTTTTAAATTAATTGTAACATATACGTAACATATCTACTCACTTATCTTTATTAGTTTTTCGTTAGCGACTAGTCGGTAAACCCGACCAGCCAGTACGGTTGTCGGCGACTAGTCGGCGACAATCGGCAAAGATCACCGACTATCCGGCTTCTTACTTTATAGTCATTGATATTTTTTTTATTTTTTTTTTATTGCAGGATATCAGCAGACAGGCAGACGGCCCACTTGATGAACAGCGGTTACCATCGCCTATGGACATTTGCAACACCAAAGGTGCTACGAATGCGCTGCTGCTCTCTTTAGGGAGCCTGGAACCTGGTCACTAATGCCGGAACACAACACAAGGTTGTTATGGCGACATACTCTAGACCAGGGGTGGTAGCCATCCAGTCGGGCAAATGCCCTACCACCTGGCTGTGGGTTGTTTTGTCGCCTCTTACGACAGGCCGCCGGGCCGCAGGAAATTGTATTCTTTCTCCGTTCCTGCACGGATAAAGATGATTACACTACAAACATTGATATATTTATATATCAATGTTTGTAGTTGATAATGAATACTACTATATATATATCGATAGTCTAAACCTTGCTAATACCTTGTACGAGTATTCCGTACACGAGACTTTCTTCTTGACATGATTAAATTTTAATTGAGCTCTTTCAGTATTATCATTTAAACATTTTTTACGCAAAAACACCGCCCTTACCCGTACATAATGAAATAACCAAGAAACAATGCGAAAGTAATTGTTGCATGCGGCGGTTGCGACTTGCGCGCGAATCAGCTATAAACCAAGCGTCAAAGAAATCTCCGAAACCGTGATCGGCTTAGTCGACTAGTCGGCCTCTTTACAACCAACTAATCGGCTAGTCGGCCAAAGGCATAATCGGCATGTATCTAGTATTTTCCACTACAGAATATACTTTTGTAATTGCCGAGCCTTTATATCAAAATTTTTAGGGGACCAAATGGCAACTATTCCGCATCAAACTAAAGAAGAATGACATAAATTGCATCATAAATCTCAGAGTAATCGATGTACATACAATAAAAAAACATACCGGCCAAGTTGAAACCTCCTCCTTTTGAAGTCGGTTGAAAATCAAATAGCACACTCTCCGCTAAGCGTCTCCTTTCGTATACACTCAGCCTAACAACACTACTCGAACATACCCCAATCGTATATGACAAGTTACTTCTTATTTATAATATACTTCAATCAAGGCCAGTAGTAATCATACAGTAGTAAGGAAAATTGGCGTAGTTCGAAGACATCGGCAATAATAAGTTATAACACATCCCGACTAATATTTGAACATGTGTGTTATAACACTATGAACCATTGACTTTATTGGCACTCAAATATATGTATGTTATTTCTAATAATCTTATACTAATATACGAAGCTGGAGAGTTTGTTTATTTATTTGCTTGAACGCGCTAATCTTAGGAACTACTGGTCTGATTTGAAAAATTATTTCAGTGTTAGATAGCCCATTTATCGAGGAAGGCTATATACTATATATCATCACGCTAAGACCAATAGGAGCGGAGAACTAATGAAGATTGTTTCAAAGTCGGAGTTTTTTTTAACTGACTTTTTTTATTATTCTACGCGGATGTAGTCGCGGGCAGAAGCTAGTCTTGAATATTATTAGAAATACGACTGTGAATTTATTAATGTAATATTTCGTAAAAAAAAAAACTGGGCTTGATTTCATACATTTTTACTATCCGAATGGCATAATATGATATTATACAATAATCCATCAAGGTACAATTACATCCCTTCCGACTAAACTAACAAATAAGGACTCCCAGGAGTCAATGTTTATAATTAGGTAGTTTATGCAGTCTACATTGTCTTAATGGGCGCTTAAAACAATCAAAACGATCAATATGACACGAAAATGGCAAGACAAAAAAAACTACTTTTCTTTATTTATTTATTCACAACAAAAAAAACTTTCCCATTTTTCGGGATAAAAAGTATCCAATGTTCATCCTCGGCATGAAATATATATACTGAATTTCATCGAAACCGGTCCAGCAGTTTTTTTGTGAAACTCGCCAGGTGGTAGGGCATTTGCCCGACTGGATGGCTACCACCCCTGGTCTTAAATATGTCGTCATAACAACCTTGAGTTGTGTTCCGGCATTAGTGACCAGGTTCCAGTCTCCCTTAAGAGAGCAGCAGCGCAGTTGTAGCACCTTTGGTGTGGCAAATTTCCATAGGCGATGGTAACCGCTTTCCATCAAGTGGGCCGTCTGCCTGTCTGTTGAACTCCTGCAATAAAAATAAAAATAATTGTAACAGACAGACAGGGATATATCGGCTACGGCTACTGAAAAGTGACCGAAAACTGAAAAAAATAAAATGCCGTTTCTTTTTATTGTAGGAGTTCAGCAGACAAGCAGACGGCCTGATCTCCACGTTAAGTACACCGCAAAATAACTCAACGAAACGGCACGCGCAGTATTAAAATAATTGACAGCTGCGACCGTTATCGGGAATCCTCTTCTTCACAAATTGTCAGTGTTGTACGTAATACACGTAAATAGCTATTTTCAAGTTTTTTATTTCAATACTACTTAAAGAGTATCTCCATCACATTCACGGCCTATTTGACGAAAAGACAAATCTCCATCCAAATTACCATCGCCTATAAACATTTGCGGCAAAAGGTGCTAAAAATGCGCTGCTGCTCTCTTATGGACTGGAACCTGGTCATTATTGCAGGAACACAACTATAGGTCGTTATGGCTACAGGCTTTAGGCTTGCGGTTTCCTCCTTCTCCGAGTCCGTCATGGCGCAGAAAGAGTTAAGGGGTTGGACGTATACGCGGATCCTATCCACAGGTGCATACCGGCGGTCGAAGGAGCCGCTACGCGTATCTCCTCCCATAATTATCGTCACAGGGGGCCACTGCTACTGGGGTAGTAGCAGACTTCCCCCCCCCCCCTCCCCTGATTGGAGAAGTGGGCCACTCTGCCACCGGGGTGACCCAGTATTGCCGAGCGTAGGGGCGTCACGGTGCAGTAACTCTGTTCTAGATCCCGTGACGCCCCGTAAAAGCGTTCATACAGGGGCGCAGCTTTAAGTTTAGTGGGTATTTTGGCGATAGTTTCTCGCGACTGCTTCTGTTTGAAGCTACCGTGGAGAACCGGTCGCTGAGATTCCCACACATTCTCGATGCATGCTTCTGCGCTGCATGTGGCTCTGACCCCGAAGAGCCCGAGGACGGTGTCCAAAGACATTCACCCTGCGTTATCAAAAAAAGGTACCATTCAAACGTAATTTTGATTTTCGTAACCTTTTCGAAAGGTTGTATCTGTTACATGTCATATTAAACATCTCGTTGGTTCAAACGCTCGCAGAATGTCTGACGAAAGCCCCTCGCATTCCGAATCCCTTTTATAGTCTACGTGACGACTCACCTGTTTACAATATCACTGCGCATTTATGTTACACGCGTTCCTGTGTCACAGGAATGTGTACGGTGCGCAGTTAGTGTTGCTGCATGTAAAATTAGGTTAGTCGGTCATGAATTTCGAATAATGTATAAAGAGATTAATAAGATATTATGTTTATTGAAAATTTTCAAGACAACATTGAAAATCCCTTTTAATATTATAAATGCGAAAGTAACTCAGTCTGTCTGTCTGTCTGTCTGTTACGTTTTCACGTAAAAACTACTGGACCGATTTGGCTGAAACTCAGTATATATATGTTTTCGATACCGAGAATGAACATAGGATACTTTTTATCCCGAAAAGTGGGATAGTTTCCGGGATAAAAATATATTTGTCTTTCTGTTTGTTATGCTTTTACGGAAGAACTAATGGGCCGATTTGGCTGAAATTTGGTACGTATGTAAATTTAATACTGAGGGTGGGGTAATTTTCATTTTGGCCTTTATGGTAATTTTGACCTTTTTGGTCATTTTGGCCTATTCGGTCATTTTGGCCTTTTTGGTCATTTTGGCCTATTTGGTCACTGTGGCCTTTTTGGTCATTTTGGCCTATTTGGTCACTGTGGCCTTTTCGGTCATTTTGGCAATGTCGGTCAGTTTGACCTCTTTGGTCATTTTGACCGTTTTGATTATTTTGGCCTTTTTGGTGGTTTTTGCCTATTCCGTCATTTTGGCCATGTCGGTCACTGTGGCCTTTTGGTCATTTAGACCATTTTGGCCAAGTTTTGTAATTTATTTTGTTGACAGATAGACGGGGGATGGTATGTATAATTAGCGATATAAAATGAAGTGAATCTTCCGTGGGCAAATACATAAAAATGTAATATAATATAACCTGTAGCACTTGCTCTATAAACAAGAGATACGCACTAGAGGTTAACCCGCGGCGCAGCCGCGGGGTAAACTCTAGTATAAATATAATGTTGCAAGTTGGGCCACCTGCATACTTGTAGACAAAGCAACATTTAATACCTGCCGCGACGTTTGAGCTAATAACATTGAAACTGTTTTATGTCTATTTTCTTTTGTTTACTTTGTGTTTAAAATGTGCAAGTAGACAATAGCCAATTGTGTATTGTACTCGTTTATAACCGTACCGCAGGTATGCACATTATGTTTTCTGGGAAATTGCGTCGACGCTTGCCAGGTAGACATATGGAATCGGTGCATTATAAAGCAATGGCCCAATACGGAGAGGGGCAGTCAAAGCGATAACACAAGCGAGGCAAGACGTGTGTACATTTTAGTGACGGACTTTGCGCGTGTTATTGAATTGTGCATTACATTTGGACTTATTGCGTCCGGTGATATTGGTATCTGTGTATTTATTTAGTTCTAATAAATTCTATAGTAATAATTGCAACGGCATTTTAATTCGAGTACCGTAATTCGTAACAATAATAAAACTACGTTTCGACGGTTTTAAGCGCGGTAATTTTTTTATTCCGACGTTCCGTGATTCTGCTTGCACCAGAACACAAATCAACTTTCTTATATATTTCCTTTCACCCATTTTAATATTATATAAAATAATTAGAGCTAGGCGTGTTTGCTGAAGATTATTTTTATTTTGCGCCGCTTCTTTTCTTCAAGTCACAATATTTTGTGATGCGGCGGTAAATTAGAATAGGCTCCAATTGAGTAAATAATAACCATAAACAAAACTAAAAATAAAAAATTAAAATGAACTAGTTGGCGCTACACTAGATAAGAATTTAACTAAGGGTGGCCGTAGATATACACTTTCAAGTTGGCCGACTATCGAACAACTAAATTGCGGTTCTTTACAACTTAATCGTCCGACTTTACATAATTGGTTGCCAGCCGCAGACCTTACTGACTTAGTCGGTGACAGTGTTGCTGTCGCGGTGATGTCTGCGGAAAATGCGGAAAAAGAACGTACTACTTGCTATATTAATGAAAAGAAGACGAAAACAGAAGAGAACATTTTAGGTGCATCCTATATTATGTGACAGATTAGAATCTGGGCAACATACATAGCTTACATTCTAAACTGAGATGTTACCTAGATAAGTTTTTAGCATACTACAGAATGAGTATTTCTTCTTTTGATGAACTTGTACATCTTATCGGGCCAGCAATAAAAAAACAGGACACAACTTTTCGACTCGCCATCTCCGTTGAAGACAGGCTTTGTTTAACGCTCCGTTAAGTGGGTACCTTTATAATATACGTATAGTGACAAATAAAACACTTAGTTTATCGTATTATTTGTTACAATGAAATTATTACTCTATCCATATCTACAACCCACAGCCAGGTGGTAGGGCATTTGCCCGACTGGATGGCTACCACCCCTGGTCTTAAGTATGTCGCCAAAACAACCTTGAGTTGTGTTCCGGCATTAGTGACCAGGTTCCAGTCTCCCTTAAGAGAGCAGCAGCGCATTTGTAACACCTTGGTGTTGTAAATGTCTATAGGCGATGGTAACCGCTTCCCATCAAGTGGGCCGTCTGCCTGTCTGCTGAACTCCTGCAATAAAAAAAAAAAAAACTATAATCGATCTCACAATTTTTTATTAGTGTAAGTTTTGATCAAAATTAACACTGAAACAATATAGGGAAAATAATAAAGGTCCGACCGTGGGGAGATCACGAGCACGCGTGTGGGGAGATTGTATTTGTCGTGCGATAGACGAACTAAGTTGCATAGTCTGCGAGTGTACGTAGGTACTCCGTGCTAATATCCGATTGGCCGATAGTTGGCCAACTTTCTAATCGTACTCAATTGGAAAGGCATTTCGATTCTGATACGATCGCAATTTAGTTGGATAAGATGTGCGGGCTATCATAAGTTTCTGTGTCTATTAGTACACTCTGCGATTTAGTCGGCCAACTTGAAATTGTATATCTGCGGTCACCCTAAGTGTAGTTGACTTTCATTTAAATCGGTTTAGTAGCTATCCCGTGAAGCTCTAACAGATGGACAGACAAATAAATCTAATGGTTGTATTTTTATTAGTTAATTCCTTTTCAATTACATGAATTTCATTAAATTAAAAAGTAGCTAAACAAGACTTTCAATTTGTTATTGTTACAAATTTAAAAATATATTTTAAAAAAGAAGTCGTTGATTGAAGTTTTAATTAATATTTTCTATAAATACATGAACAGACTGTTGTTAACGCTAATTATAATTAGAGCACGTGTTAAGAGTTAGGTTGTTTACTTAAAATATCTTTTTCTTAGTATTGAAATAAATGGCTTTATTTTATTTTACGGGATTTCGGGGGCTTACAGACCTACAAGTCTACTAGTCTTACAAATAAAGTTACAGAGATAATTAAAGAATAGCTATTCATACACATATGAAAGAGGAAATAACAATACACATATATATAGTTACATCAGCCCATAAATGTCCCACTGCTGGGCTTGAGACTCCGATTATAGGGAGAACGGACAGTATACCCGCCACCCTTATCCAAGGCGGCATGGCAGGTTTGCATCACTATGTTTTCTTCGCCGTTGTTAGCACATGGTAATTGTAACAGTATGGACATTAGATCAGAAACCTGACTAACTGGTGCATGAGTTCCAGCCAGGATCGGACCCGCGCCCTTTGACTTTGGGACGCGTGCGCTAACCATTACGCTGCCACAACTTGACAATATATAGTGAAACTTGGTTAAGTGGGACCTGGATAACTGAGAAACCTCCATAACTGGAACTCCTGTTGAGGTCCCAACACTTTGGCACTGAATTATCCCTGTTAGTGGGACGAAGCAAAACTCTATATCTGGGATGCGTTCTTTTAATTTATCATCATAGTTACCTCTATAACTGAGACAGCAAATGACATAACAATGACATGGGACAAGGGTGGCGACCCCACAAACTTGAGGTTAAGCTTCTATTGACCCCCCACACATGTCCCAAAAATAAAATTGCGTCCTCTAACAAATGCAAAGCTCATGTAACATTTCAATGAAGTATCACTATCATACGGATGTTTATTTGAAAAATGTCAAAACGAAAATTACAATCTTGATCCTTACGTAAAAATCTGAAGTTAATATCCGTTTATGACAGTGAAATATACATTAAGGGCATAACGTGCCTTAAATTTATACCCTTAAATACGATTAGAGACTGGCACAACGCAAAATTTGTCGCTAAATATGTTTAAAGAACTGTCAATACATTTTCTGTAAAACGTATTCGCTAAATATGTTTAAAGAACTGTCATTACATTTTCTGTAAAACGTATTTAGGCAGTTTAATATGATTAACTAATTTTATTTATAGGCGATCGTTATGCAAGCGGCCTTAAGTTTTGAAATTTGTGACCGGGAAACTAATTATTACTAAAATAAAATTTGATTAATTTCGCATTTACAGATGCTAGACTATCCACAAACAAGTCAATGTCCACATAATCCGATTTGCTGAGTTTTTTGAATTCGTTGACTGTTCTGACAAAAAATGAGTGGCGTCTGAAGGCTTTACGTGCCAAGGGCGAATGAAGTAATTTGTCATTTGTCGTGAATGAAATGTTTGTGCTGTATTTATTTCAAAAAGTAATGGCTCTACCACCGCTTCCAATGTTAGTTATTGTTAAAGAAACTGAAGCGGCTCAATAATTCTTCAACAACACATCTTTGTTCATAATTATATTTTTTTATTTGTTACTTTTGTGCCTAACTATGGGTAAGCCTACGAAAGGTGCCGCACACCTTAAAAAAATATAGGTCCCAAGAAACGGGAACGGAACATTTTCATAAAAAAATATTCATAAAATGAAAACTACTGGGCCAACTATGTTACATTTTTAAGAGACCAAATGGCAACTATTCCGCATCAAACTAAAAAAGAATCACGTAAATCTCAGAGTAATCGGCGTACATACATAAGAAGAAAAAAATACCAATCAATTTGAGAAACTCCTCCTTTTTGAAGTTGGTTAAAAATGCTATTAGTAATCTAAAAGAAGGGACAATAAAATATAAAGACTCGACATAAAATATGCAATCATGCAACAGAAGGACAATTTGTTGGAATAAACGACACAAGTGTGAATGGAACCCAAGTAAATTATTCTCGCCGACTTCAACACTACAGAGAGAAATGAAAGGCTGTCAAGTCTGAGAGTAATGCTCCAAGTCAAATTAAGTCAGACGTCCAACTTTGTGAGAGCCAGACATCACACAGAACTGCAAGCGTAACTCGGTTGAAACAACGTATCAAAAGTTACGAGGACAGAAATATGAGATACATGAAAATATTGTTCCTACGACAATACACGGTAATAACGTTGCTTATTACAGGCCTGAACCCTTAACTATTTTTGTTGTTGGTCTGAATTAAAATGAGGAATCGCACTCAGAGAACTTAATATATCAACATCATCAGCCAAATTCAATCCACTGCTGGACGTAGGCCTCCCCAAGTACGCGCCATATATCTCGGTCTCCTGTCTTCCTTATTCAGCCCGTGCCGACGATCTTGTGCAGGTCGTCAGTCCACTGGGCTGGCGGGCGTCATACGCTACGTTTGCCGAGACGTAGTCTCAACTCCAGGACTAGTTTGCTCCAGCGGACGTCGGTCCTGCGACAGACGTGACCGGCCTACTGCCACTTCAACTTGCTAATTTTGCGAGCTATGTCGGTTACCTTCGTTCTCTTACGGATGTCGTCATTTCTGATTTTATCCATAAGAGAAACACCTAACATAGCTCGCTCCATAGCCCGTTGAGCGACTTTGAATTTGTGAACCAGTCCCGCTATCAGGGTCTACGTCTCGGCACCGTACGTCATTATGGGTAGGATGCACTGCTCGAAGACTTTCGTCTTCAAGCATTGCGGAAGGGTTGACAAGAAGACTTGACGAAGCTTACCGAATGCTGCCCAGCCTAACTGAACTTAATATATAATATGATAAAGTTCTAAGCGTCTATTTGTCTGTACATTGAAGCTTTTTAGGAAAAAAACCAACTGGTATGGACTATATAGTTATATTTTTTTTAATGGAAGTATAGGTTTGCGTTTGACCACTGTCTCACCTGATCTTGAGTGATGACGCAGTCTACGATGGAGCATGCTTACCTAGAAGATACACATTCACTCGTAATTTGAAGACTAAGATTGTATTTGTCAGGAAAAACAGACTCCGGCAAATTATTCCACTCTTCGGCAGTGAGCACCAGTAAAGATGAAGCGAAACGCTTGGTTCTGTCTGATAGTGTTTCCACCATGTAACGGTGGCGAAAACCAGTATGTCTGCTGCTGTCACTGATCGAAAGCAAATCCTTAAACTTAAAGTCTGCGCTTCTTTTTATCCTGGGATTACCGCGGGATTTTTTTTGGGATGATTTAAAATGGCCAGATTAAAAAGACCGAATTACAATGGTTTTTTTTTCACTGATCGATATCAAGTTTTATGTAATAATAATAATCTTTAGTTCCGCATTTTTATATGGACAATCGCCGGTTAGTGACACTCCACATTTAGATTAAATTTGTCAAAGGGCCTCTACGTGTTGGCCTTCCCATGGCTCCACCAAAGTTCTCTAAAATTCCGGGCCATTTTTATGGCCCGTGGTTTGCAGACACATACATGTTATCTTTATTGTCAAAAATCAACAAAATGTGTGGTAATTTTTATCTCGGGAAACCCGCGGGAATTTTCCCGGGAGCGGTTTGTAGTTGTTCGGGTGCATAACGATTAACTTATTCCGACACAGTTTCGTTAAAATTTTAAAAGTAAAAAGTTAAAACTACTTTATGTCCCGGGAATCCCGTGGGAATTTCAAGTAAAGCGTAGGTGAAGTCGCGGGCATACCCTGGTATATATGCATAAAATCTCCGTGTCACATTTGTTAATTTGTACTGTGACTGAAGACGTTACGCCAGAATAAAGCAGTATGAAAGAAAAAGACATATTGTACTGATTCCAAATGATCGGAAGATCATAAAAGAAAATATATTATATAAGAAAACATTTTCACTCCATTTAACTCCAATAAAACAAAGGACAGACCGATAAAGAAACGTAACGGAGCTAATCAATATGAAGATGTATTCACGGCACTTAAGATATCAAAGACCACAAATCTCCGTTCAGAAATGGCTCCAAGTTTCGGATAAGCGCCAATTACGCTATCTACAATCGCGAATCGTACAGCGCCGTTCTTGCAGACGATAATTTTGAACAACTACCGGAATTTCCGAACGGATGGTGTAGAAGAATATTTTATTTAGTAGCGACTAAGAATAAATCTACTTTTGTTAGGGTACCGTAGAAGGAATTTAGACATACGATCGGGACAAGGCCGACCATACTTTTTTAAATCCGAAGCTGGCTGACAGACGACCCAGCACATGGAAAGTGGATTTTTATAATTATTCTCCATAGTGACAAACATGATATGTCAGGGTAACACTACACTAACACTAAATGTAGGTATGTACAATTTAAACATTGGCTTAAATATGTCTCAAAAAACCACTAAATCGATTTTCTAATCAGCATTTGCAGTACAAAAGCGCTGACCATGTGCTATGACCTGCTATAATTATTAAGTCCAAATAGTTTGGCAAGAATCTTAAAAACAATATTATAATCTCCGTAAATACTTTCTTAGAATTTTTTTTTTTCAAAACACAAAATATCTTTATGTAACCTTTAGGAAAAACAAGGTACAAAAAGCAAGAATGAAACACATTTTAAAGGCTAAAAACACTATACAAAATGTAAGGTTGTCTCTGTTTTTCAAATTACTCATAAAATAACCTGTAGATAATTTTTGAAACAAAAGAAAATATTAGTAGGATAAAACCCATTGGAAAAGAAAGAGAATATATCAGAAATGAAAGAAAAAATCATTTACGGGCGGTCTAAGGTCGGGAATTGGAGAGGGGTGAGTTTTTAAGGGTAAAAACGGTTTATCTCGATTTTCGGCAAAACTACAAGTACTGTGGAAAAGAATTAAATGGCAAAGTTCTAGTTAATAAAAAGATGTACAACTTTCGTGTTCACACTTTTTCCCATAACCTCAAAATTTATGTGAAAAATTATAAAAGTTTTTGGATTTCTGTTTTTATATTCTGAATTAAAAAAAATTGCACGTTAACCTTACCTTTTTATATCCCAATCACACTGTAATTTTTTTATATTTGAAATATGTATTACACGAAATATACGAAAATTCTCGCGTCAAAAGATTACCTTTTTTAAAAAGTCGGTGGGTTTTTTGTTTGCTGAAATCTCTACTTTCTGATGATGTATAAAAATATACATTACTATGATAAATGTTTTCACAAAATGCAAAGAAATAACAGGTAGTAAGGCCCAGACAATCCTACCCCCCTCGCCACTTCTCTATAAAATACCTTTTGAACGGGCAACAATTTTCCGTAGGTCACTCAGGTATGTAAGTTATCTTAAAATAGCAATAAATAGGCATCTACGCATATAATTTAAAGAACATCCTACAACTTTCTCAAAATATTGTAGATGTCTTATTAAATTATATTAATACATTTTACGCCATAACAACCTTGTGTTGTGTTCCGACATTAGTGACCAAGTTCCAGTCTCTCTTAAGAGAGCAGTAGCGCATTTGTGGCAACTTTGGTATTGCAAATGTCCATAGGCGATGGTAACCGCTTTCCATCAAGTGGGCCGTCTGTATGCTGAATCCTGCCATAAAATATAAACTAATAAAATAATTCTAAAAGCCAAATAAATGCTGAAAGCCGAAGTTTTAATTAAGTGAAAAATAATCTTTAACAAGTTAATAATTGATCAGATTTCGATTAAATGTTGAAAGAAAAATATTTATTTTCGCAAATAAACTGTTGAACTTTATAACCTCTAAGTAACCCCTGATTATACATTGTGCACGCACTTGGCCGGGTTTTTTGTTCTGTTTACTCTTATTCTATTTGGGTATTAAGATATTCGGGTTAGTAGCAAGCATTTCCGGCACATTACTTATTGACTACGGGGAAAGTGGGCGTCCCGGATAAAGTGCCCCGTTTCCCGGGAAAATAAGGCTCTCACGCGCCTTCCCCTCTTCAGATTACGAACAGGATGTTATGTAAAGTATTGTGTTATAAAAAATATAATACATCAATTAGTTTTTTATGAACATAAAAACATAAATAAACTATGCCGGTAGATGACTATGAAATAATAATAACAAAAATAAGAATTGTTTATTAAATTATATGGTATATTTGATTCACTAATTAAATATTACACAAGTAGAATTAGTTTAGCAAAATTGGTGATGGTCTTGCGCCAAAAGGAAGGTTTGCATTGAAACTCAGAGTTGTGTCGGATATAATTCCGGTACGGCAATATGCGGAGTGCAAACCAAATAGGTGAATGAGTGCAATACACATTTTCAAAGTATGCTCTGAACAATGAAGGAATGTAATTGTCATTTCTTCAATTAAAGTCTTTCTTTCTTTCTTTAAATTTTATTTTATTACATGAGTTCAGCAAGCAGGCACACGGTCCGCCGGATGTAATGCGGTTACCATGGCCTATGCACATTTGTCACATTAACAGAGCTACAAATGCGATACTGCTCTCTTAAAGGAGACTGGAACTTGGCCACTAAAACCGAAACACAACTCAAGGTTATGATGGCGCATACCCTAGACCAGGGGTGCTAATCGTCTAGTCAGGCAAATACCGTCCCATCTGGCTGTGAGTTATTTTTGTGCCTCTTACGACAGGCCGCCCGTCCGCAGGAAGTTTTATTCTTTCTGCGTTCTTGCACGGATGAATATTACAGTTGCAGAACTCGAATTAAAATGCCGTTGGAATGATTATAGAATTTATTAGAACTATACAAACACGTATAACACAGGTACCAATATATTAACACGCGCAAAGTCCGTCACTAAATACATTATCGAATGTAGTACACACGTCTTGCTTCGCTTGTGCTTATCGCTCGACTGACCATCTCTCAATTGGGGCATTGCTTTATACTGTACAAATACAATATGTCTTTTAAGACTGAATTTTCCAAGAGTCACACCTGGCTGATGACTACAATAAAGATTACTATACACAATGGGCTGTTTTTTCAATCACAAATTATAAACACAATATAAACAAAAGAAGACAGTCATAAAACAGTTTCAATGTTATTAGCGCAAACGCCGGCGGGTATGCAGGTGGGCCAAATTGTTACAATATGACTATTTATGACTAAAAATTAAATTCCTTATACGAAAACTATTCGTGTGCCAAGTGACAAGAAATAGTAAAAGAACCGTCAACCATTTGCCACGAAAAGTTCGCAACATCTGCAACAATTTATCACTGTGTTTCCTCAACAGAAACAAAAAAGAAATATATCCTAATACAGTATGTGTTTCGCGTAAAAGTGCGTTACGTCAAAAAACTTGGCAGTTCCTTAACATATCGAGGGTATGAGCCCTCCTCGGATCTGTTTGTCATCCCTTATGCTGCGTTGAAACTTCAACCTTTGTCACCGCAGTTTAGTGGCTTGAGTGGGTAATTTAAATTCAATTTTTGTGTAACATTTTCCGTCTTCTTTGCACCGATATTTTTATTATTAGTTGCTTCTTTGGTTCTATCTGTACTGGCATTTCAGATAATATACTACATTTTTACAGCATATTCATTTTAACCAATTTTAAAGGTTTCAAAGATACCCAGAACATTTCTGAAACCGTGTTAATAAACGAGTGTTTTTCAGTGAATACATGGCTTTAAATTTTAATTACTCGTCATATACACGCAGATTTAAGCCTAGTTTTCAAAGGGAAACATCAAGTACCTCAATATTTCGGTCAAGCACAGACCCTGACACGAAAGGAAAACAGATTACGTTTTACTGGCACCAGTTAATGAGATTAACCCCTTTCGACATTGCAGACCACGTGCAAGCAATGCTAGTAGCGAATTCACACAAACTCACTAATGTTTCAGCTTCGTTTTGCCGAGATTCTGTATATTTTAGGGTTATGCAGCCATTATGGCCATAACAGAACGTTTATAAAGTCATGATTTCAGTAGTATCGATCGTACCGTCAGCAGTATCACTCATACTGTCAGTTATATTAGTCGTACTGTCAGAGGTAACAGTCGTACTGTCAGAGGTAACAGTCGTACTGTCAGAGGTAACAGTCGTATTGTCAGTGGTATCAGTCGTACTGACAACAGTAGTAAATATCTGTATATATGAATGGAGTTTTGAGTTTGTCTTTAAAATTATAACAAGGTTTCTTTATGATTTATTACGGTTTCTAGGGTAAGAGCAGTACCCTTATGTAGTCGCCATATCCATCAGTCCGTCAGTATGTTTATGTCACAGTGGTTTTACTTAGAAACTACTGGATAAAATTTAGTAGTCTATTTAACGCTACAAAGTTAGGGAGAGAAATCACGCAAACAAAGATTAGGGCCATACATCTAACCAAGGGTTGATAATAAATTCGATAAATATATTATAAAATTATATACATACCGTGTCTGTGCATTGACGCTATTAAAAAAGACTATATAAACGATAAAGAAAATGATGCAATTTTTTTCGATCTCTTGTCTGTTTATCTGTTTGTCGGTTTGTACGGGATTCACGTTAAAACTATAGGGCCGATTTCCTTGTGGTTTTCGATGATCGATAGCCAAATTCTGAGACTAAAATCTGCGCTAGCTTACTTTTAATAGCTCACGGCTAAATACAAAAAAAAACGAATTCCTATGCGATTTTTTCGCTGATCCATAGGAAATGTTTATGTAACAAAATGTGTGGTATTTTTTATTCCGGGAATCTCACGGAAATTCTGCCGGGAGCGGTTTATATTTGTCCGGGTGCAAAAAATTGATTTATTCCCACGCAGTCTTCACTAAAACGATAGCTTACATACATTATTAAATGCTGTGATACTTTGTGTCCCAGGGATCCCGGGTAAATTTTAAGTCAAGCGTGGACGATGCTGCGGGCATATCCTAGTAGTATTTTATATAGTCGGTGTGGGGTACCGTTAATCAGATCTTAAAAAACCATAATAATGTTTTTAGCTACTTATTTTACCAAGTATTGGTTCCCAAAGCTATGTAAATGGCGATCCCTCTAGTTTTTTAACAATGGAGAGAAAAATTCTTTAAAAAATATCAATGTGTTAGAGTTTTGAATTTAAAAGACACATTGAATAAACACACATTCAAATAATATAGGCACAATTTAGCACAAATTCAGACAATACAGGCGAACGACACACCTGATGAAAAGTACCCTTATATATGGAAATTGGCAACATCAAAGCTTATTACCAATGTGCTATTGGCCTTGAAGAAATTAATAATAGCTGCAAATAAAAAACTGTCCCATAGTTTTTTGTGTTTAATTAACATCACTTTGGCAGCATCGATTAATAAATATATCGATATAATGACTTTGTGTGAGGGAGGATTAATATTTAGACCTCCTAACCCCATATAAATTGTTGAGTAACCAATTTATCAAACTAGATCGAATGTTACAGCCTACTTTCATTGTGACGACATAGTTTAAATATGTACAGTATTTCCAATCAGTAGCAATCATGTGGAGATTGCCGGCAATACGAAGGTCAATGACTACGGTCTACCTACTTCCTTGTTGTTCCATTTTGTATTATGCGCAATACTCACCAAAGCCACTGACTCGCCGACTGATATCAGGAAACTCTTTCGGTGACATGTCAAGTCATTATGACTTGAGTGTCGGCGGGCTAAGCGCTTGCGTACGCAAGCCACCGACATGTCGGAAAGCAACACGCGCGGCCACATGTTGCTGACATAATTCTTTTCATATAGGTCGTTGGGTTGTGTCGACGGGCTGTGTTCGCTTTGTTGTATATTGCGCTTTATGATACATAGCAAGCCCAATTTTTTGTTTTAATAATTAAAGAACATGCATTATAATAATATTTACTTATCACCTAACGTTCAAAATATGATGTTAGAAATAACTTTAATTACTCTCAAACTATAATTATTGCGCTGTTTGATTCCTGCTTCTTGTACCTAGGTGGTCATAAGTAGGTACACTGCTACAAAATCTAGACAGTATTGTATTTAAGTTAAGATTTACACAACAGCATTTAAATAGTTATTATAGCCAGGAGTGGCCTACAAGAATGTTCAACCTATGATGGAAAGCATGTTAAAAAAGAATAGGATATAGGTTATTTTTGATTCAAAATCAAAATATATTTTAAGTTATTAAGTCACATAACTGAGTTAATACTGTCTCGAGTAGCAAGACTCGAATTAAAATGCCCTTAGAATTACTATAGAGTTTATTAGAACTATACAAACACGTATAACACGGGTATACATATAACTGAACACAACAAGGCCAAAAGTAACGCAGAAGGTCGTAATTGAATAAACGCGCAAAGTCCGTCACTAGGGTTCCCGACTGTAGTACACAAGTCTCGCCTCGATTGTGATTATCGCTCGAATACCTCGTCCCTCAATTGGGACATTGCTTTATACTGCACAGATGCAATACGTCCGCCCGACCGCATGGACCGAATTTCTAGAATCCGTTTGTACTTTAAATCCGACACACCTGGCTAATGACTGCTATAAAAGATTACAATACAACAATGGATTGTTCTCTAGAATATTTAGTAAACGCATGCCAATAAATGAGTAAACAAAAGAAGTCCAAATGCCGAAAGGTAATAAAATGTGTTGCTGCAGGTATGCAGGTGAGAATTTGTTTTGGTCGGCGTCTAAGTCGTAACAATATCATCACCCTAAGGCAGTATTGACAACAAGAACATTTCTAGTAAATATTAACATTATAGTCAAACTCAAGGACATGGTCTTACCACTAGTGATAAAACACTGTGGTTACTATATGAATGGCTGTTATTAAGATATACGGTTCTAAGCAAATTTCTACTTTATGACGCAGTGTATTAAGTTATTATTTTCTTGAGTAATATTTAGGGTGTTAAACAATACTTATTATATCGTGAATGCTTTAATGGTCGTATAGTTCATTATAAGGTGTAAGGTAACTTGTATTTTTTTAAAGGGCAGATGTAGATCAATAGTTATTAACGAGGTCGGTGTTACTTAACATAATGGGACGAATATAAGACTTATTTTACATTAGTGTAGAAAAAAAACGTCGAAAAATTAATATTCCTATACCTCAAGTCAAAACATCCTTCGCTCTTACATTCTCTTACTTACTTTCAAACACAAGAAGTACTGCGTATTGTGTCTTAAATATAGAACAAATATACACGCAGGCACGCATGCGCATGCACACACACCCACAGAGAGAGAGGGAGAGAGAGAGACGCAACATACTCAAGCGCTCACACGTCCATAATTATTATAAATATGTATTCACTTAAAAGTTTTAATTCAAAATAAGTTCCACTTTTTGAAGGTCATACATATAGGTTAAAATTTATATTATACATTAAATATAGTCCTATATTTAATAATATTAAATATAGGACTATATTAAATTTTAACAACACGTTTTAACACGTTGCGAAGCGTACACCGCTTCGATAATATTATTATCCTAGTCTTTGTATACCGCTTCGCAACGTGTTTTTGCTGTTAAGGAAAGAACCGGCAACAAACTCCCCAGCAACACGTCTAGCTAAACAATTGTTTTTCTTTGTATTTCTTATTCTATTTATATCTCATGTTCTCTTTTTATCAATTTTATACAGAAGTAGTGTTTTAAATTTATCGAAGTTACAAAATTACTTTTTGAAGAATTAATGGAGTTGTAGCAAACTACCATAACGACCTTGAGATGTGTTTCGGCATTACAGGTCAAGTCATTATCCCCCACCGAGGCTGGCAGCACACTGGTAGCACCTTTGGTGTTGCAAATATCCATAGGCGAATATAACCGCTTTCCATCAAGTAGGCCGCATGTCTGTCTGTTATACTACAAGCTTTTATTTGACTTGCAATGAATGTATGTATGCATGTAAGTTCGGGTGGCAACTTGCAAGTTAAATTTCAAAAACTTCTGATTGAGCTGAAATTTTGCACGCATATGTATACCGCGTGGCAATGCAATAATATGGTACCATGGAGGTGATCTGATGATGGAGTCGGAAGGTGGCCTTAGAAACTCCTTTATTAAACAAGATATACCCGTCGTGTTCGGGCTCGTTTTACTTGTCTTAGCTAGCACTCTGCTGCTACATGATATCAAGGATCTCAAAAGCTTGTATTTAAAAACCTTTAAAAAAAAAAATCTGCATTTACATACATTTATGCTATGAATAATTGGACTAAAACTTTTTTGCAGATCTCGCGGGCGTATGTATGACAAGGAACTGAAGATCAGTATATTGCTGTGTCAGAATAATTCCAACATAACAATATACTGAATGCCAACATCATTTGCCAAATTGCGGCATACAATTTATTTATTGACGTGTAACGGTACATCAATTTCATATATTGTGTGTATCGCCTTTGGTAAATAAACTTTCTTCTTTCTTTCAATACAATATTTGATACAAAATATTTTAATGCATAGTCTTGGCATTTGATCTCGAGACTGTCGGGTCTGATGCAGGCAGTAACACGTTTCAAAAGAGCAGTTATTACACTGAAATACAGATAGAAAAAGGAAAAAACAATGGCACTAGGATAATATATAAAGGTATAGACATAAGGCACACACTACACATGCACCTCCTCACAACACCAGCATGTGACAGATACACTCTACATTTTGTATAAGTTTAGTATTACAATTAGAATAAATTAATATAATAAGTTGTTCGTAAGGTATACCACAACACAAACATCATTGAATAAAACAAAACAAAAATTACCAAGAAGCGTTTAGATATTCTAAAAACTTTTCTTAGAAATTAAGTTGTAAAAAAAGGTGCGGAACTGGAGTCCGTAGAGTTGATGAAAGTAAACAATGAAAAGCATAAAAGGAATTGTTACTAGGGTACAGTTCTTCCAATGTAGCATGTGCATACAGACGAGCACGTGAGTTGCACTGATGGCATGTACGTCGAGATTGAACGCGTTCAAAGAAACCTCTGTGGATTACGGCACTTGTATTACAGCCTTTGTATGTTTCAGCACTTGAATTCGTTTTTATCTATCCCTTTTTGCCTTCAGCGCTCTCAAAGTGTTATATTTACAAGACCAAACAAAAGCAAAAAATGTGATTTAGTAATTATAAAAAAGTGATATATTTTTGGTATTGCCTTCATCGGGCAAACAGGCAGGCTGCCACATGATGGAAGTGGTTACTATCGACTATGGGCGTTTGCAACACCAAGAGCGTGGCCAACCATTAGAATGGGGTAAGGCTACGAAATAAAGGGATACGAGATTAGAATAGGGAGACGGGATAGGAAAGATAGGATAGTGGGAGGGAGAAGTTCGCCATATAGTTATAGCGGTATCTATAAAATTCTAAAAATGCCGTATCTGTGCATTGAAGCTATTTAAAAAAACAAATGGAATACGCTAATAAACGAGAAGATGATGTTTTTTTTTATTCGTTTGTCTGTTTGTTCGGGATTCACGTAAAAAATACTGGGCCTATTTCGATGCAGTTTTCACTGATCGATCACCAAATTTTCAGATTTAATATCCACTTTGTACCCTAGAACCCCGGAGGATTATTATATTTTTATTGCAGGAGTTCAGCAGACAGGCAGACGGCTCACTTGATGGAAAGCGGTTATCATAGCCTATGGGAATTTGCAACGCCAAAGGTGCTACAAACTCGCTGCAGCTCTCTTACGGGAGACTGGAACCTGGTCCCTAACGCCGGTAAACAAATCAATGTTGTTATGGCGACTTACTTTAGATCAGGGGTGGTAGCCATCTAGTCGGGCAAATGCCCTACCACCTGGCTGTGGGTTGTTTTGTCGCCTCTTACGACAGGCCGCCCCAGCGCAGGAAAATGTATTCTTTCTCCGTTCCTGCACGGATAATTTTTCTAGGAATTGTTTAAAATGGCCAATAATTTAAATTTCATGTACAAAAATGTGTGATAAATTACATTATTTCTTAAATGCTTTTGTATTTTAAGTCAAGCGTGGACAAAATCTTGAGTATATCCTAGTTTTATAAACAGGTAAAATAATAAATAAATTCATAACCGCCTAATACAAGATTTTGCGATCCTTGTAAATTTATTCTGTACGAAGGAGAAACCTTATGTAGGAAACTAAGTTTATCAATATACCCCGATTAGGTTGCGCACATAAAAGGCGCTAATGCGGCCAGCGACTATATAGTAACAAGTAGAGAAAATAGTTTCGAGTTTCAGCGGGGCAATGACCGAAAGTTCAAGCAAAGTCGCTTATTTAAGATAATTTAAATCGAAAAATAAATTGCGAAAGTTTGTTTTATGTTTACTTATAGGCAAACTGGCAAACGAGCCGACTTGATGGTAAGTGGCTACCGTCACCCATGGACATCTGCAGCACTAAGGGGGTATCGACCCCGACGACCGATGCGTTGCCTACTTCGTTGAGACTTTAAATATCTGTTAACGCCCTTTTTGAAGAGTATGGTGCTAAAACCACGGGAAGGAGCTCATTCCACAGCTTGCTCACGTATGGCATAAAGGAGCGGGCGTCACGTACAGTGCATAACTTCCAATCCCAGGTTTGATTCCTGAACTGTTAAATTTAGTAGCATGGATTCGAATCTTGATAGAAAAAGTTTTTAACTTAAAGCCATAAAAAGAAAAACATTTGGTAAAAATTATGAAAATTTTCCGATGTTAGCAACCAGCTGATCCGCCTGGGACAAGTAAGGTGGAACTCCGCGCTTGGTAGGTACCTACTTATCAAAATAGATCCAAAAACGACAGTTTTTTATATTACGTTTTTCTAAACTGAACACATTCAGAAACATGTTTAAATACATCTATAAATATATAAAAATCAATTATTATTCGTTAGTCTCGCAAAATTCAAGAACGGCTAGACTGATTTGGCTGATTTTGGTTTCACATATGGAACTCCAAGGAAGGTTTAAAAGGTAAGTAAATATGAAAAAATTGCTTACCTGTCAAACATTTGACGTTCGTCCCGTCGTTCAGAAATCAAATTAAATTTAAAATATACTTTTGAGGGGGTACGAAGTTAGCCGGGTCAACTGTATATTACATATATAATATTTTGTATACTGAATGTGGTTTTTTTATGTAAAGACACAGCTTGTCTTATTAAGTTATTATGTATCTATAGCACTAAATCATAAAAAGTAATACACATCCTAGTAAGCCGGGCATGTACGCGCCAGCACTAGGCATAAAATCTTATTATTATAATTATACATAAAAATACGATATAACAAAGAAAAAAAATGTTATCAATTCTCACTAATTTTCTGTCATCTATCATCTATTCATCACTTAGATATAAAGTAAATTTTACGATAATTGGTAAATAAGTTTCGAAATAAAAACTAATAAAAAATATATTAAAAAAAATTTAAGTAATTTAAAAATTACTTACATAAAATTGCTGTTGTATAGTTTTATAAACCTTGCCTGTACTTCTTTAAATAAAACAAAAGTATTACTTACCTCTTAAATCACTACTATTACTTATCAAATACTAAATTAAAATTACCACTTATTACACACAATCTTTAAACTGTGAGAATGTAAAAAAAACATAAAATATTATGAAGGTGTTTACCTGGCTTATCAAGGTCACTGATGAATTCTTCTGTTTCCACGTACCCATAGACTCCCTCCAGAAAAATTAACAGCGAAAACACGATTCGAGACGAGCACAATAAATTTGTAATTAAAACTTTCCTGTCCTCCATTTTAATTATAGCACAACACTAATTCAAATATAACAATCATAAAGTAGGAAAAAATATTTCTTCTCTTTATTTGAATGTCTAAAAGCTTTTATATTTCATGTTAGTTAATTCCATTTAATTTAATTAAAATAAATATTTATTGTATTGTCTTTTAGAAGGGAATCAAATCCTATATTTATTTTTTAATATTTGACACAGTTTTACCAAACGTCACTTTTTTAATATTTGTTTAATGCGTCTATGTAACCAAAAAGGCGCAATTCTTAATTTAAAAGTAAGAACAATGTTCAAAATCTATCTTCTACTATTTATTTGTTTATCCAAATAACATGAAAAATATTTCACAGTAGGTATATTTAAAAATTGCCATAATACGATATCCAAAAAAATGCAGCGCTTTTACGAAAAAGCAACAATGTCAAAGTCAAAAGCACATGTTCCGATGGTAAACAAATTATTTGACAGAGGACGCAACGTGCGCACATGACAGAGCCGCGGGCAACACTGATCGAAAACCGATAGGGCGCGGAACAATAGATGACGAACGTGATGTTAATTCGAATTTTGAATTACAGTAAATTAGAACATGAGTTTGATCAATCAAATTACGACGCTCCCATTGGTCAGGATTTTCAGTCATAGATTAATATTTCAGGAAATCAAGATGGTTGCTCCGTGTGTCGTTTTTATTACGCAGAACTACACGTTCCATATTCCTAACCCAAGTCGTTTATATGAATATAATAACACCCAGAACAGAGCGAATAATGTAATATTCGTTTATAAAGTTCACCCTGGCGGAAGTTAAGCCCCGATCTTTTTATCCTAGTGGATTAAAGTTGTTAACGTTCAAATAATTATATTATATAGATGTTACATACAAGCGCCTAACTATAATGTTTATAACAAAAATAATTTAGTCAAGCCTTCTGGCAGTATCTGTTTTAAAGTGAATATATCCATGTTATTTTTGTATATAATTATTCACTACAACTTCCCACGCGTCTCCATAGGGTGGTGTGCATAAACAATTTAATCGAAGTTTAAAACGAAATAAACGCTATTTTGTTTATACAGTTTATACAGTTTTAGCGTTTATTTTATTTTAACCATCAGTTAAATATGTCGTCTATGCAGACCAGCATATTGATATTCTACGAAAACTAAGCCATTGTTGTTAAGGACTTGTTATTGAATATATCAAGTTATTTACATATTACACATGTACATGGTACGTACTACATACAGGGCGTTCCATTGGTAGATCACGACGCCCGAAATGCTCCGTTAGCCGTTCCACAAGGCGACCGCGGTCGTTCTGGTCGTGACGAAACCGTCGCCAATGACGTCATCATTTTTAATGGAACAACACTCACAACGACCCATGTCAAGAGGTAGGTCGTATAGCCTTTCCACTTGGGCTTGCGATTGTAACGCCGGCAAGCAAGTGGAACGGGAAAAATCGCGATCGTGAACGTGGTCGTGAGTCCCTAATGGAACGTAGCCATTAATAAGAGCCCATAATTCCAGTGACGTCACTTTTAAAAATCTAAGCTAAGCTTTAAAACACGAAATTTGAACTATTAATTAAAAAAAGACTTCAAAATATATCCAACTGTATCTGTATGTTTATAGTATTTAAATGATTAAACAAATAATTTAAATGAAATGAACCTATAATACTTACGGAACTGCTGTTTTAATTTAACAATTTCTTGATGTAACATTGCAAAATCTGATGTCACACTAAGGAGGGAGGAATTTCACGACTTGTGACCGAGTGACCAACTGTGAGAAGGAAAGGAAGGAAAGAATGAGGAAGGGGGACAATTCATGTGACGTAATATGTGGATGCAAATAGACCAAAAAAGAGATGGATGGATTTTGTGGAAGGATGACATGATGATTTGTGATATAACAGAAGACGTATGCAAGATTAGAGAAGTATGGAAGTAAAGATATAATATGATTGTGAGAAGGTTAGAAATGTAAAAAAATGGGCACCATCAAAACTTATTTTAAACATTACTTATTTTGAAAGAAAATGGAAATAACAACTAGTAAGTAACAAATACAAATATATACGTGAAAGAAAATTGTAATAAAATACATAATAATAGATAAAAAGTAAAATAATAAAATGTTGTAATAACAAAGTCGTGGTAGCGTAATGGTTAGCGCATGCGCCCCTAAATCGAATGGCGCGGGTTCGATCCTGACCGGAACGCATGCACCTCTTAGTCAGTTTTCTGATCTAATGTGCATATTGTTACAATTACCACGTGCTAAAAACGGTGAAGGAAAACATCGTGATGCAACCTGCACATCGAGATAACCGATGTGTCAAACCTGCCAAGCCGCCTTGGACAAGCGTGGCGGGTATACTGTCCGTTCCCCCTATAATGGGAGGCCCGAGCCCAGCAGTGGGACATTTATGGGCTGAAATAATAAATAAAATAATAAAATAACAAATAAGAGTTAGAAAATGTACTAGAATATAGGATTTTGTTTAAAAAAAAAGGAATAAAAAGACCACCTTCCTATTTATTTTATACCTGAGTTTAAATTAGAAAACAAAAAAACATAAGTCATAAAAATAAAAAAAACTATGGGTTGAGACATGCCTGAGGAGTTGGCGATTACCTATTAATTTATACTAGTGGTCACCCGTGGTCGAAATTCGACCATAATAATTAAAACCAACGACTACTATAATCACAGACTTCGCCAAGGCTACACTGTTAATCTAATATATAAAATTCTCGTGTCACAGTTTTCGTTGCCATACTCCTCCGAAACGACTGGACCGATTCTCATGAAATTTTGTGTGCACATTGGGTAGGTCTGAGAATCGGCCAACATCTATTTTTCATCCCCCTAAATGTTAGGGGTAGTCCACCCCTAATTTTTTTTTTTACCGGGCAGGACGTCGTCTGCCGGGACAGCTAGTTTTACTATAACAATAAACAAAAGAGTATATATACGTGTGTGTGTGTGTCAAATACGTGGTAGGTGTGTAATGTTATTGATTTAATTTATCTTTTATTCATAATTTTGAAATTAAATATAGCATTCGTCGCTTCTTCTCTGTATAAACTAGTGTGCGAAATTTCATACTCCTCCATTCGCGCGATTTTCGAAAAAAGTGGTACAACGTTTTTGCTTTACGTATTAATAATGATGATTTCAATTAAAAATAATTAATTAATTAATCTTTTCGCTTTCTTTCTTTCTTCTTCTTTCTTAAAAATAATTTATATGATGGAAACTTTAAAAATATGCATAAAATTTCAATTGTGCTTTTATTGTTTGAATGCTGATTAAAACCCTAGCAACAGGGTCTTACGAATGAAAAAAGTCAAATAAAAAGTTGAAAGTAACGAAGTTTTCACGTTCACGAAGAAAAACACAACAGGCGTGGAACATTCCCGTTGTGAAAGCAACCACAAACTCCCATTTATGAAAAGATGGGATACTAGAAGCAGAAAATGTTGATGATACATTAACTTACGAAAAAAGTGAACATTTATTATTTGTTGCAGGGAATTCACGGAAACCGGGATTTCATCAAATCTCTAAGGAAGATCAATTCACGCAAGATGTTACAATCAGAACTGTTAGTGATTTGATTAAACCCCTGAACTGCTGAAGTCGTAATAGCGTAGTAGTAGCTAGCGCACGCGTCCCGAAATCAAAGGGTGCTGGTTCGATCCTGGCCGGAACGCACACATCACTTAGTCAGTTTTCTGATCTAATGTTCATATTGTACAATTACCACGTACTCATAACGGGGAAGGAAAACATCGTGATGCAACCTACACATCGAGATAACCGATGTGTCAAACCTGCCAAGCCGCCTTGGATAAGCGTGGCGGGTATACTGTCCGTTCCCCCCATAATGGGAGGCCCGAGCCCAGCAGTGGGAAATGTATGATCTGATATTGTTTTTATTTTATATCTAAACTGCTTTAATAAAATGATGAAATGAAGAAATCAGGACTTGCAAAGCGCTATATTTCGCTTGTTTCCACTTTCCTTCACATCACCGCCACAATCCAGTGACCATGTCAGCCAGTAGTGCGCTTCTGACGTGATAACACAGTAGCGCAGAAGTCGTGAGACGCGGTCGCAAGTCATGACTGGTGAACAGAACAGTGAGTTTTTTTTATTTGCACTGTTTTCTCTAACGAGATAATAGTCAGAGTCACTGGCACATTACACTTACACTCACTGAAGTAACACATATCAAACAGAACAGTGAGTTAGGTTACGTTAGCTTCAGACCAAAAGTGGTTGACGCCTTGCGAGGCCCACGCATGCCATGGCTGCGGGGAGGCTAGGTTATATACTCGTATCCCTGGCAGAAAGCGAAGGCGAAGGATGGAACACCCAGGGATTTTAGTGGGTATACCCAACTGGGGAGTGGCATTAACATGGCACCAGTTCAAACGGGGCATGCTAGTACCACCCCCGATCTGACCAATTCCACACACGGGTCGCGAATTACCCCTCTAGGCTTCTGTGCCTATCGCGGGTTATTCCTCGGGTACCAAAAGGCACGAGCCGAGCGTCCGTGCCACGGCGGCGGCCAGCATTTGTTTATGACACTCGCCGGCCGCTGTCGGTCAGCTGTATCACTGCGGACTAATACGTCGTTTCATTACTTACTCTATATTTGATAATGCATGGTTTAGTAAACAAAGGAATTTGATCAAATTACTATCTTCAAGGAAATTATACAAAAATTTGTGATTTTTATACACATCTCGCGCAAATATATCATTTCCTTTAGAGATCTTAACAAATCCCGGTTTTCGTGATTTTCCTGCGACATATGTACAGTTCACGTCAAGTCAAGGTGGTAATACCCTAGTGAAGTAGTCACATACCAGTTATCCATTTATTTTTTACGTAACCAGTGATGGATTAGCGTTTAGTCTCGTGAGGCCGGGGCCTAGGGCAGCATTATTTCAAGAGCGAAAATCTTTTCAGGGCGACATAATTTTATAGACAATAATTAAAGATTGCAATTAATTAATTTGATTATGAATGTATAAAAAAGACGGGACGCCTGGACAAGACAATTAAATAAACGTTTGGTTTCTTCTGAAATTCATCTTATTCATGTACGATCGGAGAAAGAATACAATCTCTGGTCCTTCCTCCAAACAGGAAAAAGACGAGAAAACAATCCGCAGCCAGGTGGTACAGTATTTGCCCCTCTGGATGACCACCCGTGATCTAGGGTATGCCGCTATAACAACCTGGAGTTTCGTTCCGGCATTAGTGGCGAGGTTCCAAATCCCCTCTGAGGCCGGCAGGTCATTTAGATTTAAATTTATTTGCCAGTATGTAGAATTTAAGGTAACGAGATACTTGATACTGTTACTTGTGAGCGAGGGTACGCACTTAGGATTGGAAGTAAACACCAATTTTTAAATAAACGTTTTTATTGACTTAGGCGCACGTTATACCTCTCCGCAGGGTTGCCCCTATACACACGACTAACGATGCACTGTCCCGACGTTAAGGTGTCTCATTCACAATACCGTCACCGATATTGCGTAGACCATCTCCTACTACTGCAGTGCTCACCTCCGATATTATCGCGTATGTGTAGCTCGCTTCTGGTTCGTCTCTAACTACGCTACACTCCTCTTTTACTTACCTGGCCACTAAACTTGTCACTAAATTCACCACTTAACTCGTCACTGTCTTCTATTAAACTTCTCTTCCAACTCTTCCGTATCGCACTTGTCGCTTCGCTGTCTTAAACTCAACTTAACTCTAAAACCCCCCGGTAGGCGCGCCTTACGCTGCCTATATACGGAAGAATCTTCTAGAACCCATAATTTAGTTATTCTTTTATTTACTTCACGCCAGGTCCCTTGCGGGGTAGGCACGAACAACAGAGCGCCATACAGGCTTATTCTTACACACCTCACTTGCTTCTTTGACATTCATAGCTCGTCTGTTCTTAAGACTCCTGACATCACCTTCTGCTAGTACACGATCAATTTGATCATGGAAGGTGTGTCGTGGCCTTCCGCGACTTCTGCATCCATCCACTTTTGCATTATATATCTGTTTAGTCATTCTTTCATCATACATTCTTTCCACATGCCCGAACCACCGGAGCATTCCTTTCCTTACCTTCACCCCGACAGTCTCTTTCAGACCAACTCTCTTTACTCTCAACTTTAATTTACTATATGTCCCTTTTCTAAACATCTATCTATTTATCTTATCTGTCTTTTCCTTCCCGAACCTTCTATTCCAGAACTTTCGTTTATTATCTATCCCTTTCTAACATCTATCTATTTCTTTTCCTTCCCGAACTTTCTATTCTAGAACATTCGTTCATCGTCTATCCCTTTCTAAAATATATCCGTCCTTGTCTTTTCCTTCCAGAAGTGCAAATTGATAGCACTGTAGATAGATAGGAAGGTATAATTCCGGCACAGCAATATGTTGAGTGCAAACCTTGTTTGCTCGGTACAAATTCTCAGAATATGCTCTGTGTATAACAATATATTAAGAATGCAACTACGTCGTTATTTCTTCAAATAAAGTCTTTCTTTTTTTATTGCTTTGTTGTTGTTTCAAATGTCTCTAGGCAAAAAGGTTTTTCAAAACTACCATAAAACTATCTGAAAATACGGTACGTATTTGTGGCTTTCGGGGTCGAGATCCTGGAGCCGTGGGGCCTGGAGCTCATCGCCTCTATCGAGAGCTCTCAGCGCGTCTAATTGAGGCCTCGAGTGACCAAAGGTCTGGCTTGCATCTAGAGCAACGAATTAGCGTTGACATCCAACGCGGAAATGTGACCAGCATTTTGGGCACGCTCCCTGCCGACAGCGATTTCTAAAAAGTGATTTTTTATTTATAGATTTATATATAATATAGTTTAATTTATTAATTTATAAGGTTTAATTTGTAAGTATGTTTAGCTTATAGAAAAGTGGCTCAAACAGTTTCAATCAAAAATTGAATTAAATTTATTGTCAAAAAATTGATTCTGAAAATATCTTATATAAAAAGTGACTGTTTGTCTGTATGTCTATCATAGTATCGTAAATTGTACATTTGATCATGTAATGATCTTTAGCCAAGTTGTTGTGCATGAGCCAAAGAAGATTTCAGTTGGCTCACAATTGGACCCGGCAGGTGGAGCTGCTGTCGGCATATCGATTGAAGCTTTTGCACTACGATATCTGCCGAGACAGCTAGTAGATAATAAAACTGTTATTTAACTCTCCTGGCCCATTAACCCCAAAATAATCATTTTCGTTCTGGGAGGACAGTCAGCCGGTCTGCTGTATTTTTACCAAAAAATACAATTTTCTCACAGATCTTTATTACTTAAAACTATTAGCACAATCAGTGGGAAAATATCATACTGTAAAAAAATATTTTAAAAAAGCATCCCCTCTCGAGCAGTACTTAGTTTTGAATAAAGCAGATTGTATTAGATCCGCGTATCTCATTTCGTTTTTAATTAACTCCACTTAAGTCTCAGGTTCATTTCCCGCTTTGAATTAAATTCCTCCGTCTGTCCAAATACAATTTTCGGGCCGGAGCGTTTGCGGCTCGTGTCGAATTGTGTTTTATAAGTTTTTTTGCTTGAGTGGAAATCGCGGTTGAAATAGATGGTATTACTTGGGCGTTTTAGGGGTCGCTAAGCATTTAAAAATAGTCACTATAGTGTAATATGTACACTACGAGGGCTTCATAACAAATGGGAGTATATACTGTTACGAGCTACAGGACTCGAGTTAAAATAAATCCCGTTGGAATTGCTATAGTTTATTAAAACTGTAGAAACACGTATAAATCAGGATGCAACCAGTTCACACTGTTTAAACTGCACGATTCAATTACACGCGAAAAGTCCGGTCAATATATCTTAGAAAGTACTACACACGTCTTGCTAGTATCGTAATCGTCGCTTGACTGCCTCACCCCTCCGTTCGGGCATTGTTTTATATTAATCTGTCTAATACCGATAAAGGGCCGCGTGCACAGAGTTAACCTGCACATCTGGCAAGCTTCGACGCAATACAATAACAACAAGGATTAATTCGACACTAATGACGGCCATAAAACAAGTATGATAATAATAGGATGTTTTTTTCTTAATTGCAAATTTTAAACATAAAGTAAATAAAAGAACTCTGCATGCAAGAACGGTAATGAACTGGGTTTTACGACAGCCAAGTGTGCGCATTTCTTTGTCGGTATGTAACAATACAAAAATTCAATTTTTTGTTATTTATTAAAATCTATGAAATGTTACAATTTAGAAAGTCTTACCAGTATGCAAGGGTACCTAAGCAGAAGGGTATTCCCAATTTCTGCTTAATGCAAACAACTTGTTTTGTTTTATTCACAATATTGTTTTAATTTTGTCTGTACGCTCCTTTGTTATAAAGCCTTCGATATATTTCGAAACCAAAGCAGGTATATAAAACATCATGGTTCTTACTTCAAAAATGCCAGATTTTGATATTAGCTTTTATACCTCTTTTCGATATTTGGGCCTACCAACTGGTCGCCGTCCCGTTGGTCTGCCCAGATAGGCTCTTTTTAGACCAACGGGACGGCGACCAGTTGGTAGACACAGATATCGATGGAGGGACGCAGGGGAGGCTGACCTGCTGCGAGCTTCATGCCGATGACTCGCAGGAGACAGCGCTGAACAGTAAGGAGTGGAGTATTCTGGTTTCGGAAGCCACGACTTATTTTGGGTCAGTGAGCCGCAGCTGTTAGTTAGTTATACCCCTGTTCACTCCATTAGGGGTTGATTTTTCTTTACTTCCTTACTTCTTGCTTCCTTTCCCGCTTCTTCTTCTCAACAGTAATAACATGTTGCGAAGCGGTGAACATAGACTAGAAGACTAACTTATATGCATGATCTTCAAAAAGAGATTCTTCAGTGAAACTTATTTTGAATAAAAACATTTGAATTTGTAGCAATTTCATTTACTCTTACTGCATTTTTGACTCTTTCGTCTATTTTTATTACGTATTTAAAAATCGTTGGCTTACCTTTTGCCATGTTAGGACTTTTTTTCTTGCTGAAGCACAGCAGACAGGCTGACAGGCCGATTGTGATGGAAAATGGTTACCGTCGCCTCTGAACATTTGCAACACTAATTGAGGTACAAATGCGCTGCTGGGCTCTTAAGGGAGACTGAACCTGGTCACTAATGCCGTCGGAACACAACTCAAATTTCTTATAGCAGCATACTCTAGACTAGGGGTGGTAGCCATCCAGTCGGGTAAATTCCCTACCACCTGGCTGTGGGTCGTTTTGTCTGACGTATGGATAAATTGTAAAACGTGTCAAGTAAATAACTGTTACCAACAGGAAATCTAAGAAAACAACCGTGGTACGGTTAAACTGCCTTCAACTCAACATACATAAAGGTATTTTGGTCGACATTTGCGGACTTTGAAATACCTCCCAAAGGAGACCTTATGAATTTTCATTCATTCCTGTGCGTTTACCGGAGCGGAGTTACAAACGCCAGTGCATAATGTATGACTTTATATGGCTGCTTGCTATTATTAGGACGTTTTTGGGTCATACATTCAAAGTCTTTCGATAACTTAAGTAAATCAAATTTTAACCGATTTCCAAAAGAAGGATGTTCTCAATTAGTCTATATATTTGTTTGTATATTTGTTACGCGATTGCTCTGTCTGCTCTAGCTCTCTCTCCACCAGCTCTACAGAACCCTAAAAGTCGCAATAAATTTAAACACCATGGTACAATTCCTTTGCACACGTGTTTGGCCTAATATCGATCACATTGTCCCATTTTTAATATGTCACGTCAAATGCTCCCCTTTTGTCAATTACTTCTCCTGAAGAAAGCCTTTTTGACAGGTCACATGACAATCATTTTTCTTCACGAAAATTGAATCATAAAGGCACTGTGAATAATCCTTATCGATTATTGTAAGCTAAAATATATAACACATACCCAATGTTTTCGTCACAGTGTTTTTGAAAATTATTTTAATACGGCGGTACACTACAAGCGCCTTAGGCTGCGTATGGCGTGACGCTGTACGCGAGCGACGAATGCTTATTATTAAAATGCATTATTGTGGTCTCAATCAGATGCCGTAAGTGCACATACGTCGTACACCGCGTTCAGTCACCCTTAAGCGTAAAGATGTTCTGTTTTTATCACCAATTAACCTATCCATTCATAGAGAAGAAGGGAGTATAGGGGAATCTCACGCGCTTTTAGACGTTTCCTGAGTGGTCATCAGTGAGCCGTCATCGAGACGCCGCCTTTAGTATCTGTGACCAACCATGCCTTACAGATATGCGACATTCGTAGTCGGCGAAAATAAGAAGAAAAGGGGAGCGGAAAATTTCAAGCTCCAATAACGTTCATTTTTAGGCTTTTCCAGAAAGTCTGAATCAGCGTGACAAATGAACCCAAAAAGGTTAAAATTGGCACGTACGTTACAGACAGCCTCTTGTCTGTTTAACCGCTTTCTCTAATAAAAACAATAGTACAGTTTCTTGATATAATCAGGTTTCAAAGCTGCGACGGACCGCGGCCAGGAATCATGACAAAAACGTACCCCGTTTCCATGGCGTAGCGTGGATTTCCCCGTGAACCTACATAATATTATATATATATATATATATATATATATATATATATATATATATATATATATATCTTTTATCTATCTATATATATATATATATATATATAAGCAACGTTTGTTTTCTTTGTCCGAGGTAAACTCGAAAACTACTGGACCGATCAGCATGAAACCACAACCATTCGACGCAGAATTAATCGTAGATGGTTATAGGCTATATATTTTTTAAATACTATGAGCCCTTTGCCATGTTTTCTCAATGTGTTTGTTTATTAATTTATTTGCTTCCATTAAACAAAAGACAGGCATTTATCCTTGGTTCATTTGTTTTCTAGCTCATAAAAGAGGAACATGATTTAACATAACCTCTATGTTAGAAACAACTATAGTCATTTGTTCATGTTTATACTACCTTTTTTATATGAACCTCAAAGGAAGAAATTAATTACGAACTTCACGTTGCCTAATTTTTTAGCTACTTAAATAGCGGTCTCCATGCGGATGATTTTCACTTATAACAAACCGAGATCCGTTTTAAAAATGTCTATAATGTCATTCGCCCGGCGAAGCAGGCGGGCACGGATAGTATATATATATATATATATATATATATATATATATATATATATATATAATTGAATGGTTTATTAAATTTTTATTATTAACTTCGGTTGGTGTGTAATGCTACTGAACTCTGACTAAATGGTAGAACCGATTTTGATGTTTCTTTTGCATGTTTGAGTGAGTCCTCGGATGGTTTAGATTAAAATTGGAACCGGTAGGTGACGCTGTAGTAAAACTCACGTTTTTATGAAATTCTTTTTGTTCGTGTGAGTCCTACATTGGCTGTTAGACCCGGTAGCTAGCACTGCAATCGGGTCATGAACGCTAGTTAACTATAAAGCCCAGTAAACTCAAATAGATAATGCATACTTGTTATATAATTGCCATAACTGCCAACTACATGTCCATCAAATATGTAAGCAGAAGTTCGTTCTATCAAATCGGTGAGCCGAGAATTGCGTCCATAAAAAATCAAGATAAGGCCAACAACGGAATAATGGCGTTAAATAAATAATACGCCAGCATCTCAACTTAATTTGGCATCCGTGTACCATATTACGTCCGTAAAGAAGGGCTTTTACCAACAACGCTTAGATGTAGACCCTCGTAACGAATCATTCGCTGTCCATTGCTGCATTTGTTCAGAGTATACGTAAAGAGTTCTATATAAAAACTTCAATGTATTTTTAATTACAATAACACTTGTATTGTGTTTTGTTGCTGTACTGCAAAGAGTGTAGGGGTGGTTGATACGCTATACATTGTTGTTATGAGTTTTTAAAGGGAAACGCGTGAAGGAAACTCAAATAGTTATTTAAAAGATATAAATAAAATTTGTCCAAGAAAACAAACTCAAAGAACGCGGATTCAAATCCTGGTTGCAAAGCATGTTACATTTCGGCAGTCTTCTGCCTTCAGTGAAGGAAAACTGTACTTCGAGATAACTGTTGCGCGAAACCCACCAATCCACCATGGACTGAAACCAAGTCACTAATGCCGAAACACTACTTATAGTTGTTATGGTGGCACAGTCTAGACCAGCGGTGGTAGCCATCCAGACAGATAAATACCCTTCCACCTGGTGAAAGCGTTGCTCCATGTACTATAATGAAATAACACTGAAGTGATAGACCAAAAATGTCTCTACTCAACTGGGATCAGAATGTTGAGATGAGTAATGAGAAATGAGTACATAAGGGGATCTTTTAAAATCAAACCCGTGACTGAAGAAATTAAGAGGAAAAATATCTAAGCGGTATGGAGAAGAGGAGGGACAAAATTCAGTTTGATTACGCAACCTTCCTAAACACCCTAAATCCAGAATTTTCCATACCTCGGAAATAGGGTAATTGCCAGTCGATTGGGACACTTTTTATCATCTTATAAAGTGCCGAAACCCCCATAGATTTTATATGAGAATAGCAAGTTATGACGTCATAACTTAAACATGTCAGATAGCTTATTATACATAAGGTACGACGTGATAGCCTTCTTGGCACATTAAGTGATAATAATAAATCTTTATTAGCCCTTAGTGTTTTACAATTTAACAAAAAAGAGACTTAGAAAGGTAATTAGAAAACAGTTCAAAAATACCGAATAATACCGAAGTAAGAAAGAAAGAAGGTCTGAAAGAGAGTGTCGGGGTGAAGGTAAGGAAACGAATGCTCCGGTGGTTCGGGCATGTGGAAAGAATGTATGATGAAAGAATGACTAAACAGATATACAATGCAAAAGTGGATGGATGCAGAAATCGCGGAAGGCCACGACACACCTTCCATGATCAAATTGATCGTGTACTAGCAGAAGGTTATGTCAGGAGCCTTAAGAACAGACGAGCGTGCATGACAAGAACTATGAATGTCAAAGAAGCCAGTGAGGTGTGTAAGAATAAGCCTAAATGGCGCTCTGTTGTTCGTGCCTACCCCGCAAGGGACCTGGCGTGAAGTTATGTATGTATGTATGTAGTTCAAAAATTAAAAGATGGATATGGAATTTAAGACAAGTAGGTATACCATCGATTCTCAAACTAGGAAAAAAGGCCCTCACCTATGTGGTTATACAACATCATTATAGGTCTTAGATAAGTAAATGTATATGCTAACATGCGTGTGTATGTGAGTGTGTATGGCTGTGAGTGTGTGAAATATTGTTTGAATGTGTATCACGTGTGCAGAAATTAACGAAAATTGTGTAAAGTAAAAAACAGAAAAAGGATTTTTAAATACAAGCTTTTGAGATCCTGCATATCATGTAGCAGCAGAGTGCTAGCCAAGACAAGTAAAACGAGTCCAAACACGACGGGTCTTTCTTGTTTAGTACACGAGTTCCTATGGCCACCTTCCAACTCCATCATCAGATCAGCTCCATGATACCATATTTTTGCATTGTCACGCAATATACACATTCGTGCAAAATTTCAGCTCAATCGGAAACCGGGAAGTCGGTCAAATTTAACTTGCAAGATTCCACCCAAAATTACATACATACATCCATTGCAAGTTAAATAAAAGCTTGTATTATATAGTGACAAACAGTGATAAATATTTCTTTATAATTGCTTCAGACGCGTCATAATAAGTGATGTATAATAGGTCAATATAGTCTACTATTCTTTTGATACTTACAGAACATTTCAGTACTTTTTTGTAACAATTCAAAGAGGATTGTCGCCCTTCTTTGATATGAAAACTTTGAAAGATAACTTCTAGAATCTTAAAGTAAATAAATTATTAAACGATGAAAACTTGACGTACTTTTTCAAGGACTTCTTGAGGATAATTCATTTGGCGTCCGAAAAATAGTTTGAAAATAGGGTGGAAGGGACTGCTATAGGGGTGCCCCCTAATCTCTATTATTATCACTGGATAAGCTGCTGTCACTTTATTATTGACAGTCAAGGCGCTGAGTGTGGGAAACCCAGTGAACTAAAAAGTACCTAATACTTCTACAGTTGAAGTATTCCTAGAAGTTAGTATCACTATAATACGTAACATATAAGGTTTTAAAACTACGTTTTAACGGTTTTAAGCGCGGTTATTTATTTGATTCTGGTTAATCCGACGTTTCGGTTAAATTAGATTAGGCGGCTCCCATAGAATAAATAAACAAAAAGTAAAATTAAATAATTAAAATGAATATGTTGGCGGTAGACTAAATAAAACGCTTACATTACACGTTGACAATAATTGTCATCTTTGTCTTCCGTGATCACGGCAACTGAAAAGCGGCCGAAACGTCGGAATAACCAGAATATATACAAACTTAAAACCGTTAAAACGTAGTTTTGTTATGTTAGTTGCGATAAGTTAAGAAAATATTATATAGGATGTTTTATTGCCCTCGGCCCTCGGGTGTCTCTTAGGGAACGCTTTAAGGAAATCGGTATTATGACGGTCGCCTGCCAATGTATTTTCAATAATATAATTTATATTCGTAATAATTTGAGTGCCTACAAGCGGTATAAGGATGTTTACGATTTCAACACCAGGCATTGTAATAAACTGATATTGCCATCTTTTAGGTTACAAAAAGTATTGTCTTCTTTCTTGGGAGTTGGTATACGCTTCTTCAATAAGATTCCGAGTGAAATGTTAGATCTGCCCTTCACTAAATTCAAAATCAAAATAAAAAGTATCTTGATAAAAAAGTGATATTACACTATTGAAGAATATTTAAATGACAAAACTTCATTTACATAGCAGCTCGCTCCAACCTCTTATACTGTGTTTTGTACGAGTGTAACGTTTTTATCTTGCCGTACTTGTAAGGAATATATGGTGATATATTGCAAAAAAAAAATAGTACGTTATGTCTTTATATTTATAACTATAATTATTTTCTATCCTTTTATTGCGCTCTGTCTTATTGAATATGCACTGTTTGCTACAACTCCATTAATTTTTCAAAAGTCATTCTGTGACATATTTCTGTATAAAACAAAAAAAACAACTTGAAATATAAAGAAAATCAATTTTTAGCTAGACGTGTTGCTGGGGAGTTTGTTGCCGCTTCTTCTCCTTAACAGCAATAACACGTTGCGAAGCGGTGTACATAGACTAGAAAGAAAAAAATAAATTTTAACGTATATTTATGACCTTCAAAAAGTGTTCTCCAGTGGAACTTATTTTGAATAAAAAATTTGAATTTGAATTTGCCTTTGGTATTTAAATTATATGTAATTCTTTTTAAAGATTGTCTTTATTGTTCAGTGTCATTTGTTGGTACTAATTTTCAAGTATTTATTTGTAACAAGCTGTGCCTGCGAGTCTGTCCGCGTGGACATATAATAAATATCTTTTTGGCACACGCTGATGTGGTGGGCATAGGATACCCAGGTAGTATAGTAGTACGAAGTAATGGTTGAAGTTTTTTTTTCTCCTCTCTCCGGTCGAACGAGGTTATCCGGGCTTTTATCTTTTGGGGTTGTGTACTTTTATCATATTTTTTATCTTTTGTGTCTCTAATTCTTTTATTGCCATTTTTTATGTTATGCTGTTTTTTGCTCTTTTACTTTTTCTTTCCTTTTGCTCTTTTGTTCTCTTTATTGCCAAATGAAAATTTATTACAATGTTTCTTAAATCTAATACATGTTTTCTTTGTTACAAGTTACTTCCATATTTTATACATTTTTATTCTAATTTTAAAAATCTTAATATATATAAATCTCGTGTCACGATGTTTGTCCTCGATGGACTCCTAAACTACTCAACCGATTTTAATCAAATTTGCACACCGTGTGCAGTTTGATCCAACTTGAAAGATAGGATAGTTTCTATACCGTTGGAACCGGTAGGTGGCGCTGAGATCGGGTTCTAGATCCTCTTAACAACGGGGAGCGATTTTGTTTTTGTGTGTTTAATTGGGTCCCCGGATGGTTTAAATCCACAATTGGAACCGGTAGGTGGCGCTGGGATCGGGTCATAGATTTTTATTTTTTCAGAGCAGGACAACGTCTGCCGGGGCCGCCAGTAGTCTACTATAAATGTACATACATATGATTGAATCTATAATCGATAGACACTATCATACCTCACACAGACTGTGATAACTCTTACAGTACAAGCTACCTATATTATCTAAATATATAAAAATAATAGTAATAACAACTATTATTTTTATGACACTTAAGATATATTATTCTGTTCTTATATGTCCCGGCAGACGTCATCCTGCCCGGTAAAAAATAGGGGTTGATCGTAGAGGGTTGAAAATTTAGGGTTGTATGTATCTTTTAATGCTGTATCATAAAAAAACAGAAATTAAAAATTTTGTCTAAAAAATAAATAAAAAAATTTAGGGGTGGACTACCCCTAACATTTAGGGGGATGAAAAATAGATGTTGGCCGATTCTCATAGATACCGGATAAGCACAAAAAATTTCATCAAAATCGGTCAAGCCGTTTCGGAGGAGTATGGCAACGAAAACTGTGACACGAGAATTTTATACATTAGAAGATTACCGCCACTAGTTACAATATTAAACTTATCCAATATACATTTTTATCTTTTTGGTTTTTATGTTTTTTTAGACTTATTCTACTGTCTTACGTGCCAATTTTGATTCTGTACATTATTTGTATATTCAAATGGTTGAAGTTTTTTTTTCTTCTCTCTCCGGGCTAACTAGATTGCCAGGGTTTGGTATCTTTTAGGGTTTTCTTTTCCTTTTTATTTTTACTTTCTTGTGATCTTTTTCTTTTGATCTTTTATTTTTTTATTAATGTCTTTTCTTTATTATCAATGGTTTTACAATGGTATTTAATGCTATTATGCTACATATTACTTTTATCTATTTCTATCCGTTGTATTTCTATGTACATCTATTACATGTTTTCATAAACTACTATTTCTTAATAGGCACAAGATTTTTCTGTCTAGTGTATCCTGTACTTTCGGCAAGCTTCTTATGTTATTAATTTATCCACTATAGACAGTATAATAATACTGTCTTACTAATATATTTTATTAACTAAACTTATTTTATGTACTTATTTTTGTGGTTTTTATCGTTTTTGTTTTTGATTAAATCCTAATTTATGCGCTAGTTTTCATCTGTCAATTACACGTATATACTTAAATATACGGTAATTAAACATATTGTACACTTATATCTATTGTTTTATTCCTGTTTATAACATTTTTAACTATCTTTATACAATAGGCTATAAAATCCTCCACGTTTTTCTTGGACATTAAGTCTTTCATGTTTTTATAGTTTATTTCTAAACGAAGCTTGCTTTCATACTCATGTCTCTCCCGGGAATATACCGGACACCAATGGTTGAAGTTAAAACACTGTTAGTTGGTGAAAACTTGTAATAATATCACTTTATATACGAAAGCGTCTCCCTTCGGCTACAACCCTAAGGGGAGAGGAACAAAAATGCAACCACAATGTTGCAAGTTCAAAAATAATAAATATCTTATGTTGGTGTTTGTGTCTGATATTTGTCTTTATCGGCGCCTAAGTTGTAACAGTATTTAGAAATAAATAATTTCTATGTTCCTATAAAATAATACTGCTATCCATTAATCTATGTACACTTATCGTTAGGTAAGTAAGTGCCTGAAATATATTAAGAGGTCCTTTATCTGCATCGGCATTAAGCGGAGACAAATGGTACGTGTAATGAATGTGTCTAAGGCTTACATTAGCGAAAGCACTTGGAAGTCGTTAAAGGCAAGTTCCGAGCCAGTTGTTGTGCGATAAACAAAGATTAAAAGTTAGTTGGCCAAGGTCACGAGCAAAGTTCTGCTTTAGCAGATTGAGGCCTTCAGATAGTCGTAGTGTAAAAATATACCTATTAGGGCGAACTTGTTTGTAATGGCTATGACGTCATGACATGATTAGATAACAAGAGAACAGCGATGAATATTATAGTAATAATCAGCGTATAAATGACCCACTGCTGGGCTCGAGTCTCCCATTCTAGGGGGAACGAACAGTATACAAGCCATGCTTGTCAAAAAGTATCAAAGAACATCATGTAATCGAATTGTCTAATTTGATAAGGGACAAGTTACTAAAATTATTAAAAAAATTAAATCAATATGGAAAGGCAGAGAACTGAAAGGATACGTCTGTATTGATGACGTTAATTAATTTAAATTTTGTTTATATACATTACTTTTTTTTATTCATTCAATGGTAACCGCTTTCCATGAAGTGGGTCGTCTGCCTGTCTGCTGAACTCCTACAATAATAATAATTTCCGTAAGAGCGCCGTTATACCTGATTAAACAAAATAAAGCTCAAGTTAAAAGGGGCCTTTGATTCGGCAGAGTTGTAATAAATCCCTGATTTCGTATATTTGAATAATAATTAAAAGTTTCGGATGTCGGCCATCGCACACTTCTGACAGACGTCTAATATTGAAACTTCTCGACCGAAACTCGAAGACGCTCAAAACGGCAATAAAGTTTCATGGTTCTCTACGACACGAGAATAAGGTTACCATAAGTTTACGTCTAGATCCTCAGCTGTAAGGGACTTGAGCAGATTCAATGCTGCTCAGAAAGTAACCGTTTTCATCCGTGCAGGAACGGAGAAAGAATACAATTTCCTGCGGCCGGGCGGCCTGTCGTAAGAGGCGACAAAACAACCCACAGCCAGGTGGTAGGGCATTTGCCCGACTGGATGGCTACCACCCCTGGTCTAAAGTATGTCGCCATAACAACCTTGAGTTGTGTTCCGGCATTAGTGACCAGGCACCAGTTTCCTTTAAGAGAGCAGCAGCGCATTCGTAGCACCTTTGGTGTTGCAAATGTCCATAGGCGATGGTAACCGCTGTCCATCAAGTGGGCCGTCTGCCTGTCTGCTGATCTCCTGCAATAAAAAAAAAATAATAATAATATTACAGTATGCTCTATAATTCATTTCTGAAATACGTAACTTCTATCGAGTGTCGTACCATGAGTAACAAGTATTATAGTTGTTGAGCCAGTCCTGCTTTAGTGCTTAACTTTGTTATTTATTTTTTATTATCCCCCGTCAGCGCGCCTAAGTAATAATCTCGTTACAGTGATAATTCCTCTCCACGCTGGCTGACCTTTTACACTTATAAAAGTTTGGGTCATTCCTCAAACAGTGCGAGGGGGGTTCCAGAGAATAAACAAGAGATCGTTATCTAAGACAGATTGTTTGTGGAAGGTGGTCAAAGAACAACATCATTTTCCTGGATCGCTTTTTTAAGAGATTTGCTGTTTTTCCTCCTTATAATAGATCAGTTTCACGCGCCAGTAGGGGTCACACTTACCACGTTCATAATTGTAGATATTGTTACAAACTAAACGCCGACAAAAAAAGATTCACACCTGCATACCTGTGAAACCACATTTTATTACCTTTCAGCATTTAGACTTCTTTTGTTTACTTATTTATTGGCATGCGTTTACTAATTTTTCTAGAGAACTATTCATTGTTTTATTGTACTCGTCTATGGCCGTTGCGGTCGACTCATTAGCCAGGTGTTTCGGATTATGATACGGGGATATTGCATTTGTGTAGTATAGAACGATCACCTGATTGAGGGGAGGCAGACTTTGCGCGTTTTATTGAATTACGACCTTCTGCATTACTTCTGGACTTGTTGTGTTAGGTTATATTTGTACTTGTGTTATATGTGTTTGTATTGTTTGTAATAAGCTCTATAGTGATTCTAACGGCATATTAATTCGAGTCTCGCGCTCCTAACCATTTTGTTATATAATTTACTTTGCTTAATATACCATGATAAATTACCACGCGTTCGGATTTCTAACTTAATTATCCGCTTATACATGTTTACTAGAAACTTTCGCAATAAAACTAGTAATTAGTTGTAATTCTCTCATAAACAAAAGTAGATCAAGTTCAAGGTCAATCTTTTGGCATTTAGCTTTTGACGTTTGACAAGTGCTATTTGAAGAAAAACATAGCAACAACTTCTTTTGACTAAGCCATGTCTATTATTCATAAATAATCATAATTTCTAATCATAAAATAAATGAAATATATAACTATCCACTTTAAATTTCGTATTTATTTATTTAAATTAAATTTGTCAGATACTGTATGATCTACTTTTGTTATTGTTTATATAGCTTGCCTATATAGCTGTGTAAGCCAGGACGTAAGAATACGACTTACCAATAAGAGCTTTGTATCCAACTCGCTCCTATTGGCTGAAATTCAAAATGTAAAAAAGACACGGGCTTTTGAATTCTGTTACGAGAGAATCTTTGTATGACTGAAAGATATATGACTAATAAAACCCAGTTTTAAGATCAAAGTTATATTTATTCAAGAGACCTTACATCATGTCCAGCATCATAGTCTTCATGCCTTTATAAGGTTACGTATATATTAAGTCATCACTATTTAAAACTTTAATTACAGCAGTACTTTTTTATTTCACCGGTCACGTAGAATGTTCATGTGGCTTAGGGGGTGAGCACTGGAAATCAGTGCTGTCTGTTGCGGACAGAATCACCCTCTCCTCTCCTCAGCTCCGTAACTCACATACGCCCACGCGCCGCTTACCGCAAATATGTAGCTCATTCTATTAGCAGCTAAGTGTCTGCTTAAAAGTACGTTAGAGAGTGCGGTGCGAACCACAGGCGTGGTTGAGCATTCCCAGTGTCGAGGACTTTGTGGCGATGTCGGCGCGTCGGCTTTTCGACCGTGCTGACAACGGCCGCCACACCCACCTCCACGGGATTGCCCCCCTGCACGCGCGACCTCCTGATCACGAGACCCCAAGATGGCTACCGACCCCCCGTGACCTCATCCGCCGGGATTAGGGCGATGTGAGAGGCCGCGAAAAATATCCAATGCCGCAGATAGGCCACCAGACGCCGCAGATGACCACCCAAAGCCCGCGATGGCCACCGTAAGCCGCTGATTGGCCGACGCGAGCCTGCCGACACACCCCTTATGTGTCTGGCGGCTCCCGTTCCCCGTCACCGGGGGGTAGTCGCCCCCCGCGAATTTGGACCGGGGTAAAGAGTATTAAACTCGAAACCCCATACCGGCTCCGCCCTATACCTACAGGTGGAGTTGATGACCTACAACACAGGCGTGGTCAATGGTAAATAGTCAGTTTGTCAAGTATACAACCAGTTTCCGAATCAAGTTATACACACAAGAGAAGAAAAGGATTACCAAGAAGTATTCGAAAGACTCTACAGCCTTTTGGACTCTCAGCCTGACTTTCGTGGATCAAACACTGTATGTATGAGACCAAATTATGACACAAGAAAATACTCATTCATCTCATGTTTCATTACTAGCATATCATCTTTACATGTCTATAACCCTAGTTGTCATTGCCGAAGTCTACCAATAAATGACCCAGTTTGTTCGTTTAGCCTTCATTATGTTGAAAAAAAAGTGCGTATCGGGACGCCCGACAGAAGTGATAACTTGCGTGAGAGAAAGGGAAGCCAGACAGACTGGCACCGTCATGCGTTACGTAACGAAGCGGTTTACCCTTCCATAAGAAGTTATCACTTCACAAAAACAATTCAAAAATATTCGTCAGCTTTTAAAAGTGGATCTATTTTATATCATCCTATTTTGGTACATCGTAGTTATAAGTAGGTGTATCTATGGTGAAATAAGTATCCTGTGCGGCCTCTGAATGGGAAATGGCTCGTTAGGGCTGCGAGAGTCGCCCGCACCGAATTAACACTTGATTGCTTTGCGACATCAAAAACTAGCTACAGAGTTATGTGGATAAGCCGGTGTTTGGAAACTTTATCTTATCTTTAAAAATATAGGTGATTACCGGTATTTTCTGATATTGCATACCGATAAAAAAATTACCGTAACCATTATGATATTATCGTTATAATATAACGTTAAAAATCATATGTATAAAGTTAAACGTATCAGTAATTTTTGCGTTATTTCAAGTGACGTTGCCATTTTTAATAATTGGCTTTATTACGAATTCATGTTACCAAAACAATCGACAAACTAAATATTACGCGCACTCTTTGCACAGTACTGTTTGACAATCTTTGCGAGTAAAAGAGAGCGAGGATCGTAACAAAACATAGTTGAAACGGTAAAATTACCGATACAGTTGTATTAAGGTTATATATTTTTATCGGTAAAATGGGTAGGAATAAGCATGTTCTACCGTTATCTCAAGTTAACATAAATAATTATACCACATTTTTACCGCTAATTCAGATCTTGATATAAGCCAAGTTTATCAACGTTAATAATATCAAACTAAGCGCACGAGAGCCCATTTGTACTGTTTCAATGTTTTGAAATTGTGAAGATATTCAAACTACGATTCCATTGCGATAGTCTCAAAAACTACTACTAAATCCACATTGTCTCTTTCTTCCATATCGTAGCGGCGAAACAATAATAAAAATATTAAAATACAATTAACAGTAACAAGGCACAAACAAAAAATAAAAATCTAACTGACTTCTTTCTACAAGATCTTGAAGTCTGTGCCAAGTGAAACATAAAAAAACATCCAATTTGAAAAATATACTATTTCTTTATAATTAACTGGTTATAGATGCGGTCACAAATTAGCCACTGTTATCTACTTCATTTACATTAATACAGACCTGTATTTAAGTACATAAATTTACACCAGCAGCGCATATTTTAAAAAGATTTTCCAAACATACTGCCTAGTTGTAATAATTGTAAATTTAGTTTAGTTGTTTGACTGTTTAGCCATACTATAATATTTTTCAAATCTCTGTTCCGTGACATCGCAATTTGTGACAAGAGAGATATATATAACCTAAAACTCCTTAATTGCGTCAGGAATCAGTACAAATCCGGCATATCCTTATTATGACAACGTATCTTATTAAGAGCTATTTTTGCATTCGTTAATGAGAATTTTAATAGCGTCGCCTTTGTTTTCATCTTTTTCCACTTACGTGATATTTATACCTTTCCAGCAGATCATTAAATGAGCAAAGCTGAACTGGATTTTTTTGGTTCCACCTTTAATGTTTCCAAGAAATATTTTTCAAGCTTTTAATTACTAACCTAATCTTTGTTATACTTAGAGCGTTCGTTTGGGAGCCCAGAGTCCGTTAACGTCATCCCTTCTTAAAATAATCTGTAGTGCTTGCTTGAATTAATGTTTTAGCTTTATGACTTATATATAATTTTGTATGTTAGTTTTGTTGGCAACCTAAAATGGCAGCTAATTAATATTTAAAGAAGATAATCTGACGCTACAGTTGTAGTAATTACTCGTATAATTATGTCATAATTTAATAAACTATGTTAAGTATTAGGAAACAACTGCTATTTTAAGGCAGATGTTTATTGATCTGTTGCAGTGGATAACAAGGTTAATTAGTGAATACGATATTATCGAGTTGCTGGACATTTTAAATTGCGAACATTTAATTGAAGGTAGTTTCAAGTAATTATTAGTAATTATGCTGTGCGTGAGACGAGGCAAACACAGTTGTCCTGCTATTCGCCAGGTGTTGCCCTCTTCGGTAAACTGAATAAGTGATTTTTTTATTTATAAACATGTCCCTGTCTATTTGATAAATGTGTACAAGATGATATTGTTACGAGCTTGTAGGATTTAAATTCAAAAATGTAGTTGGAATTATCACAAAGTTTATTAAAAATACACACACGTTATTCATAGTTCTTACAAGTATAACCGATACAATAAAAATAACTGATGACTGGTGCATTTTTCGACATACCGACCCTTACCTACTTATAAATTAGACATGGCCTCCTAGCAACATGCCACCCACTGGTTCTTGAAATAGTTAAATGGTCAGCTTAATGGCTTTCGAGAATTCGCATGAAATACCAGCAGTAGAAAGAAGTTTTTACGGAGGCGTGAACAAAGAGATTAGCGCGAACAATAGATCACTCAAATTCAAAGGGGTAATAAGACACCTGCAAAGGATTAGTATCGGCTTGTAACATAATAAAGACTCCAATTGCGAGGTTGAGTGTGATTAGAAGGAGGGGGGGGGGAGGGTTTTTAGGTCACCGGGCCAGGTTGGACCCGTTCCTTATGTCATCATGGTAATATATCTGAATGTGTGTCTCTGAAAAGATTGAAAGAAAGAAAGAATTATTTTGTTTAGGAAAAACAAACATTTTAACAACACTGAGTAAAGTAAAAGATAACAGTATCAATATAAGTTCTAAAATTGCACTCAGACTCAGCGTAATGCTAGCTCCTAAGGCCAGCGCTGTTCTTCCGCCTGGGACCAGCAGGTGGAGTCACGGAGGACAATGCAACACAATTGATATATCGGTGCAGTTTAATATTTATATAAATGAAACGGATAATTAGACATATTTACATCCAATGATAATATATATAGATAAATAAACAGTGAGGTACGTGAACAAAAAACAAGTATGTAAATGAAATAAACAGATTATTGTTAATGTTATCTATCATCATCTATCATATTAGTAAAAGTGGTCATAAAGCATTTGTATCATGCCTTAAGTCACTTTGTGCGTTTTGGTGTTCACAAAGGAATTTCTTTAGTGTGACCCTAAAGAGTGACACTGATGAGGCGTTTCTTATAGGTGGAGGAATGTTATTCCAGCACTTTGTTGCTGCATAACGGAACTACCTCTGAATACAGCTGTTCTGTGACGTTCCATTGTAAGCTGTATTGCACACTGACGACTTTCAATTTTCCTTCTATTGAATAGAGGTATTCTTTAATAGACAAAAATTTTTGATGCCACAATTGTAATTCTCAAACAAACATCTTGTCGCTACGGCAACGCCTTCGGGGTTACCCTCACACATACTAGTAAACAATCTAGTTTCTAGCAATTGGTTAGTTCTTAAAACCGCGAAGAATAACCAGAAGCAATAATGTCACATTAATACGTTAATATATTAGACGCACACTTCACAAACAAACAAAGACACACAAAGAGGCTAAAAATGAATAATCCAGATACAGATACGAAAAAACAACACGCATGGTTAATGTAATATATATAGGTATAGATATAAGGCACACACTGCACATACACTTCCTCACAACGCCAGCATGTAACAGATACACTCTACATTAGTATAAGTTTAGAATTAAAAGGGTACAGAACTCGAGTCCGTAGAGTTATTTTAAAAAAATGCTAATATATATACTGTCACTTCACATTAATAAAACTCCCGAATTCATATAAACCTCAATTTTCTTTAGGCCTCCGTGGACCAATTAATTTTAACGCAGACCACCGGAGAGGTCCCAAAGGTTCAATTACTGGACATTACAATGATAAACGAATAGTTTTTGTTATAAATTACTGCCATTTATTAATCACTAGCTACATCCCACTGTTCTACTTGCCACTATCTTACACAGTAGGAAAAGCCACCTGGTAACTTATCAGCACGTCACTGCTCATAAGCTGTCCACCCACGGACGGTTAGTGAACCACTCGATGACAACCCGATGCTCGAACTGATTCACGTATAGACCTAGCACCAATCCCTGACAGACTACTCCGTAATACCCAAGCGAGGTTCACTGGTTGGCAACACGGTGTCCACCCGTTTTTTGTGGAATTGGTTAGGTGCTGAGTGGTTCTAATCTATAGAGGGGGTCTTACGGATTTTTGGCTCACGAAAAGATGTCACAGTCACGTGGTCACCGTCACTAATTCTTACATTTTTAAACTCGTGATATCTTTCGAATGGCATGTCCGAATTGAATAATTCAAAAAGTTATATAAAGGTATGGAAGCAGTCTTGAATATGAAGTAATTTATTTTGATAAGGATTAATACCAAGATACAAATAAAGAGCCTTTTCTAGCGGCGGCATTTTAATTAAAGTACTTAACCTAACCAAATCATAATTTGCAGTAAACCTGCGAAAAATCGAAATGTGTGCTGGGACACATATTAGAAGTGAAACTTCAACGGACAAGTGGAAAAACGAATCGCAACGGACAAGTGGAAAAACGAATAGCAACGGATAAGTGGCAAAACGAATCGCAACGGACAAGTGGAAAAACGAATGGCAACGGATTAGTGGAAAAACTAATCGCAACGGACAAGTGGAAAAACGAATCGCAACGTACAAGTGGAAAACGAATCGCAACGGACAAGTGGAAAATTTTCAACTGACAAGTGATAAAATGAATCGCAACAAAATTTTAACTTGAAGTTTTACGGGCAGATTGTTAATGTACTTGTCCAATTTTTCCAAGTTTCACTTCTAATATGTGTCCCAGCACACATTTCGATTTTTAATAGCTAAGGTTAGTACTTTGAAAAGTTCAAATAAAAATCTTGATATTTTCAATTTCTTTGCCATGAAATCCATCTTACTTCAAGTGATGATGCCTCTCGACGACGTATGACCGGAGTCTTACCTACGTCATAAATACCGAATGACTTGCTTCTTAACTTCTTTGAGACCTTTGCTCTATTTGTATAAGTAGTAAAACTGAAACAAAAGAGTTAAAAAGGTGTGGGATCTTGCAGTATATCTTAATACACAGCTACCTTTTCGCGATCACGGAATTAACATTTGTAAGAAAGCTTATCGAAATGTCGGGTTTGTATTACGTCGAGTGAAGGTATTAATAGTATATATGTTATTAAAACATTATTTAACGCAATCATCTGGGCTCCACATAAAACTAAATATAGTATCATGTTGAAGCGTACACAAAATAAATTTACTAGATTTTTACACCTAAAATTTTATAGTGTTTACCCATTTTATCCCTTACTGTACCCCAAGTAATAAGTACCTTATTAGTTTTAGGCGACGTTGGGTATAACAATGATTTAACCCAGGTGTATTATTTGAAATCGAATTAAATATTCCAGCAAATTTTGTGATGAGACGTAAGCAGCCACCAATGTTCATAGTACCATACGACAGGACCAACTTACTTAATAAGCCGCCGATGACTCTGGCCTTGCGAACACTGAACTAAATATGTCAACATTTTTTTATTTGTACTATTACTGATTTTACAGAACCTGCCTATTATATGTTATGACGCCGCCGCGTACTCCATGATGTTGTACGGAATCGATACATGCTTCCTATGAAAATACTCTAGAGTAGTCTTTCTCAGACGCCCAACGTTACGATTACATAAGGTCAGAAAAACTTCCTAAGCAATACATGCTTCTCCACCAAAATTAGAACTAAGCTCTTCGGTTGGGTAAAACCATAAGTCATGTTACAAATGCTTGATTGAATGATTCAAATAACATTTTTTAAAAGCTTATAAACCTCGTATAGCTATTATGAATAAAAGGGTAAGATCATTAAAAGACAGAAGACTAAAGTACGAATAATAAGGGAATATGATGAGAAGGAATTAATTTCACGTTACAAAAGGAATTTTAACTGAAAAATTCAAGGATGTAAAGCTAGACCAATAAATATATGGATGGATTGTGTGTAAGAAGACATATTACTTTGTGGTGTAACATCCTCATATAGAGGACGTATGTTAGAATAAAGAAGTATGAAAGAGATATATTGTATCGACTCCAAATGATTGGAAGAAGGTGAAACTAAAGAGAGAGAAGAGGTCAGAACATATCTTAAGACTATCGAAATTATTAATACTCACTTGAACTATAATCAGCATATAATTAATACTCAAGTCAATTAAGTCCAGAGGGATATTCATTCCCAAGCCCATGATAGCTCTACAAATGTAAACTGGGTTATAGGTAGTTAAAATTTTGCACCAGCGACGTATTGTATTGCACTTTTTGTGGTCTTTCTCTGTCAGAAAAGAAAATACTTTCACATAAAAAGCTTAATTTAATTAAATCACAGAACAAACGGTTAAAATAACTTAAACCAAAGTTGTTTGATTCTCTATCTTGCCCACAAAGATTGTTTAGCCATCTAAAACCTTAGAAAGGATTTAATATCATGACTCACTGACTGACAGACAGTCAGACACACATGACACACTGACAGAGAGAGAGTCAGACAGACTAAGACCATAAGTATTTCTGTTTCATTGTAGGAAATATAAAAAACAATAAGGTTCCATTTAATTTATACTTTAAAGATATCATCGAGAGATTGAGCATTTCGGTCTATACTTTCGTCTAAGACTACAACACGCACATGTTTCTTCCCAGTGATGGTTGGTTGCTATATCCTACAATTCATTCACCTGCCTAACCATCAGTTGAATTTTGACATTACTTGTATGGAGCTTATGTCAAATCTTAACAGTTATTCAGAAAAATTAACCGTCGGTAAGATATAGAAACCGAGCATAAATTAAAAACCAAGTGTGTAGTTTACATTAATGGGGAGGGATGAAAATTACTTGCCAAAAAGAATGTTAAACTGCAAGAATGATGGACATAAATGTAAAGGTAGAACAAAAATAGAGACATGGATTGTGTGAAAGATGAGATAGTGATTTGTGGTGTGACAAAGGACGTACAGAAGAATAGAGGAGTATGGAAGGGAAATACATATTGTGCCGACCCCAAATAATTGGGACAAGATGAAGTAAAGAGAGAGTGTAGTTTACAGTCAAATTAACTAAGACCCTCGTTTTATGAATCTTACAAAATGATTCAGCTTTTATGATGTTATACGAGTACAGTGAGATATGACCCAACAATAAAATAAGTCTAAGGTTTGTAATAATTGTTTGACTAACTATTAATCGAGTGTAAAATAATTCATATGATATATATTCAGTTCGTAAAACGAAAACCGTCACTGGTGATCATAACACATGATCCTCATTAGCCTTAAAGTCGATTAATTACAAGGAAAAACTAACAAACAATGTCGGAGGCGCGTTCTGTGAAAGCAACAACTTCTAACTTTAGCTTTTCGTCTTTGTGAAAGTTCTTAATTAATTACTAGCAACCGGAGATCTTATACTTCGCCAACTAAGATTATTGTTGCTTCAAATTGTATTTCAAACACCACATTAAAATCTTATTTTGCTTTTATTCTCTTTATCTTACAAGAAAATGGGACTTCAAAAGAAATATCGCTTATAGAACTCCATAAAAAGTTATTAAAAGATAGTAAAGTTATCTTAAATATTTTACAATTTCCTATTATCATTTGACCATTAAACATTAGATTGAATGATAAAATTGCGAATGCTGTTTTCTCAGAGTGCTATAACATCAAGCACTATAATTCGAAAAGAACGTAAATGAATCCTTAGTCCATAGTTAATGCATTAGCTTTCTTGATGTTGCAGATGTCCATGAGCAGCGGTAATCACTTACCATCAGCTTGTCCGTCTTCCAGTTTGTTTTTCTGCAAATTTAAATATAATAATAAGGAATAATATAAGACATAAGCTCGTAGCCAGGATTATCTACCAGTAACTTGATCTTCGTTACAGTTTTGTGGAAACGGAGGTGCCCTATTACCAGTACTCGCTAGAGCTAATTCTCGAAAACAGTCGTACCACGCTTTACTGGGATCGATCAATTGTCACGGACAGGATATTGCAGCTAATAACCCTTACATCTTAATAGTAGATTGAGTGAGTGATAGTTGTTACCGTCAACGGTCTTATACCGAAGAGCCTCGACCGTTTACCTAGAGAGGCTGTCGCTAGGAAGCTGGGTGAAGGGCCAGATACAGAAGGAAATACTTTTGGACACGGCACGAACTGGGAGGAGGTTCCTGTCCCTGGAGCCTTAATCACCTGTAGTTTGAACCCCAGGCGGATATTGGTTTTTGATATCAAAAGGATGAAAGATGAATGAATATCATAATAGGAATAGTTTCAGATAAATAATAGTTTTAATTAACTATTTTAAATTTTAAAAAATAATGATTTAATCTATATGTGATATAAGAAAATTTACATATAATATAACCATACTCAGTTCAGGGTCCAATATTATTTTGCCTGCAAGACAAAATGCTAGCTCCTGACGAAGAGATTCGGTCTTTGATGCAGCATAACAGACCATCCACAACGAATAAAGGGTTCTTAGTTCACGCCACAAAAGATAAGGAGTCACATAGGAAAGCTATAAATATTGTAAAAAGTGAATTAATATTCATTGCCTATATGCATAATTTATATAAAAATATTTCGCAACAAATATTTATTGGTAGTTAATAGACCAGTCAATTGAGACGAATTTTAATATCTGACAAAACGCCGAAGCCCCGTGATCTTCCACGAGAATAGCAAATTATAGAGTCATAACAAATAGCATATTACAGTAGTTATTATTTAAGCAGATACAATTTTGGAAGAAAATCAGTTTAGTATTTATTTCAATATGGGTTGGTCACATACCCATTCCAACAGAAGTTATTAAAATAATTCTAAAATATTGGGAAAATTGATTGAATTAGTTCCTGTTTGATTAACTACGACCTACTTTTTGTACTTGAATTTCAACTACAATATGTTCCACACTTCTCTCTCTCTTTTCTTTCACCTTTTCTAAACTATTTGGGGTCGGCACAATATGTCTTTTCTTGCCATACTTCTCTATTCTGGCACACGTCCTCTGTCACACCACAATCCATCTATCTCTTTTTTGGACTAACTTTACCATTTGTAACCAATGGTACACTCTCTATATTATTTTCGTTATATGTTCTACGCTTGTGTTCACAAAATAATTCGAATTTCATTTTATTAATAGAAACATACTCACAACGTCGTTCTTTAATACGATTATTAGCGTGTAAATGACTGTATTTATCAAAGCTATTCCCAGCATCATTATCATCTGAAAAGAACCCATAATAGAGCAAATATGCTTAATCTTACAAAAGGGTAAGTAATAAAAAACAAACATGACGGAAATTTCACAGATTACATATTCATGCACAGTTATATATGTAAGTATCTTTATTTGTATATTTTTTCTTCGTGGCCTTAGAAATAACTGTATAATTCAATTTGGTATCCTAATTTTAATATTATAAATGCAAATGTGAGTTCCTTTGTTTGATACAATTTCAAGCCTCAACCACTTAACTGATCATCATCATATTTTATATACACGTTGTGAGCGGTAAAGAACATAGAGTACCTTCTTTCCAGAAAAAAAATTAACTATTTCCGAGTAATAGACAAATAACTTTTAGACATATTCAAGGTCTACCTGTGTTGACCAATAATACCAATAATAATAATGAATAATCTTAGCATCAACAGAAAACCGGAAGCGATAGACAAAATGTACCTTAAAGTTATCAAAGAGGCGTACAAAAGCTATTACTATGAAGATTTTCGCTAACAGGGTTGTATACAAGATACTTTCAATTCAGTAATCGAGATAACTTCGGTTACATAACTATATACAATATATTTAAGAATATCAGGTCATATTTGTCTCGCTGCTGGTGCCGAGTTCGTCTTATATTTTTTCGAAATGTGATATTGAACGTGATAATACAAGGCAATTCAGGTCACTTGGTTATTTACTACGCAGGTTCATTAAAAACTCTAGTAAGTAGGTCCTTGTATGTTAATTCCTAGTTATAAATAACGTTACTTACCCTTATAGAAAGCTCTTCATTAAAATGAGATATAGCAATCAAAATATGCCTATACACTTTAGTAGATTGGGTGTCTTTTAATTCTTCCAATCTTCCATTAATTATATTAATTAAAATCGATGTAAATGTCACATCAGAATCATAACCAGAAAATGCTATGCACAATACTAACACCAGACGTGGTTTAGATAAAATTAATGTTAATGCAACTCCATCAACAAGTGTAGACATGACACTAATAACCGACGACATTTTGACCATGCTTTCGATTTTTGCAAAATATTCAACACTTTTGGTGCATTTGGAATTTAATCTATTTATAGCTTCATATGTTTTCCTATCGAATCTTGCACTAAGTGCTATATAAGCTATTTGAACAACTGAATATAAATCAATAGCAACAAACCACACATCACGAGTAGATTTAACAAAGTCATAAATAAAACTTAATATATTAATAGACAAAATTACAACTGTAATTAAATTGCATATAAACTTTTTTCTTGTATTAATGAGTAAGAAATTTCGATTAATGAGATAAAAACTTTCTAAGATTATAAAATAGTCGAAGTTATCCGTGATGTCTGTAGACATTTTCTCTTTTATAGAATTCCAAATTATAATTTTCAGTAAAGATATTTTTAGTAGTAAAGACTAGTTATTAAAATGTAGCATCAGAATAACTTCAATTGATATTGTTTCTACAGTAAATTAAATTTCTTCTTAATTGTGAATCATAGCGTATATATTTTAGTAAAAATTTCAAAATGTAAGATAACACAATTTTCACAACCTTCTCTACTTAAATATGAATCAAAAGAAGGTTGTTCAATGAAATTGGTTTCAATCCATATAATTGGTGTTCGGGGAATTCTCGCGGCTCTGAAATGGATTGATTCTGATTGCTTTGATGGCATTATAGCTTTTTAATGTTCACATGGATTCATTTTCAACAATTTAGGTAATTTTCTGAAAAATAATTTACAATATGTATATTGTATACAATATTATCGTTCCATAATATTAGTACAATCAATGTTTCCGCGTATCTCATCATTTTAATTTTTTTGTAAATATGAAAACAAATCCATGTGAGCTATCGACGCTGATGCTGCCCTCATGCGGATAGTCAGTGCAACTTCCTACATCGCACGCACCGCAATCACGTTCCTGTTTTTTTCGTCCATTTTCAAGTGTTATCTAAAATATACAATGAGCTAATCCTTTAGTCAATCAAGTAATCGTGACTATAATTTACAATCCACACTTAAAGGGTTCCTGCAGCACAGCAAACAAAGGAAGTGATTGTACATTTGGCATTTTTCAAATTCCGAAAATTCCAAATTCCTTCTATTGAAATTTAATAGTTTTAATTTTGTACATAGATAATTTCCATAAGGTAGATGAACAACTGTAGTAAACCTTAAGATACGACTCTTGATTTTACACAAATGGAATTTATTGTGCCTTTTGTCCCAATTTTATCCATGAAGAAATAGATTTATCGTGAGATAACTTAAATGCGAAATATAAAGATAATCCGAGTGAAATCCGCTTATCTATATCGAGACTACATGGCTCGTGCTTAAGGGCTTATAATTATTTTTTCGAAGATGATACTTAATACCGTTATTAATAATTCCCAATATTATCGTTGCTCAAAAACAAGGAAATGGGAAATTAACTGGGAAGGAGACAAGATAAATATTCGATGAAAAAAGAAACACAAAAACCAAAGTAAATTAAAGGAGTCTACAAGGAAAACTGGTTGAATCAATCAAGAAGAATAATTTATTCCAATTACTGGCTATTTTCTTTATATTAGCCGAATGACATTTAAGTTACTTGAAGGCCCTTCACTTGATTAGCTATTCAATTATTTGAAGACACGTGTTTGAGAAGGTTCATGTGAATTAATCAATTACGTTATTTATCTTTAATGTTAGGAGGACCTTCAGTTTGTTTGATAGATGACAACAACTCGGTTTGGTTTAGATTAAGGTTTGTGCTAGGATATTTCACCGGGCTTTCCATGCACACACTTAAAGTCAGGAATTCCAATCATATTGTGGCAACAGAGGGCAGAACTTTCCGGCAGCGTAAATGGGCCTTAAGACTTTTAGAAAAAGGTAGAAGATTCTGGAAGGAAAAGACAAGAATGAATATATTTTAGAAAGGAATAGACGATGAACGAAAGTTCTAGAGTAGAAAGTTCGGAAAGGAAAAGACAGATAGAGAAATGTTTAGAAAGGGACAGATAGTAAATAAAAGAATAACGAAATTATTGGTTCCAGAAAATTCTTCCGGGTATATGAGGAGCATAAGGCGCGTGTTAGGAATCATATTTGTTATTGTAAAGTAACCATATGATGGAAGTAGTCAATCATTACCTCGGGCTACCACAGAATCCCTTAATCCACTGAAGAGTTACGGTGTTGTTCTTACTAGAAGTATATTCAAATCAATTGGAAAACATTTTAATTATTCAGTCGAGTAGCGAGTCGATCATTAACTTGATAATCATTTAATCGATTACAAAGCTTTCGATTGTTTAAATATCTGTAAATGACCATCTCTACGACTAAGCACCATAATCAACAATTATACTATTCCACATAAAGCACAAGTGTAATTAGGTCAAGCAAAAAATGTTGAAGCGAATGTATCATTTAAGTAATTATTCTTCGTTTTTATGAAGGAAACTAATTACTTATTCGTTTCTTAGAAGGCCTCATTATTATATGATAAAAAGAGCAAATTAATTTATTAGTACTTTAGAAATTGAACCGAGGCAAGTTAACAATTGTTAACGATAATGTAGATATCAAGTTTGGGTTAGACGAAACACAGGAGTGTTCCGTAAAGACGAAATAGTTTACTTTTTCTATAAAATTAATTACAAGAAAATGGCATATTTGGAACCCTGATCTCTAAAAGTACGGCTAACAGAAACCACTCTCAGCAATGCAACTGTAGATTGCATATTTAAAATCTGTAATACAATCACAGTTAGAAAAATATTTTTTTTTATCGTTGCAGGAACTGAGTGGTAGAAAAGAGGCCGAAACGTCGGAATAACAAAAAACAAATAAACTATCGCGGTTAAAACGTAGTTTTATTATAATTTTGTCTGTCTATTCCGTTTCCGTCACGGAAAAACTACAGGTCCAATTTAGCTGAAACTCCGTTTATATATTTTTTTCGATGCCAAGGATGAACAGGGGATACATTTTATCCGAAAAATGAAATAGTTTCCGGGATAAAAATATATTTGTCTCTTCTGTTTCTTATACTTTTATGGAAAAACTTTTGGACCGATTTAGCTGAAACTCGGTATATGCGTAATTTTAACACCGAGGGTGACCAAGGAATACTTTCGATCCCAAATAATGGAACAGATTTATGTAAAGATCCCAGAAACTAGTATAATTCTTGTGATTTTTGTCTCTTCTGTCCATTTTATCATTTTTTTTGTCCAGCTTCGTTATTTATATAGTTTACAGATAGACAAGGAATAGGTTAGTTTTCGATATAAAATGAAGTAAATCTTCCTAAAAAATATTATCTTCTTAAAAAATATTACTAAGTAACCTGTACCGCCTGCTCTTTAAACAAGAGGCACACTCCGGGGTAAACTCTAGTTATATATTTTATAATACTTAAAACCGGGTATTTCTGTAATATTTCGGATTTACAGCAATCCTAAGTACAGCTCTCAGCAATCAGGAAAGGCAGCCAATATATTTTGCCAGTTGTTTGCCGAGTGTCTTCAAACATGATGAATGCTTAATTTTCGATATTGTGTCTTATGAACGTACCAGTTTCCTTATTTGTATACACCCCTTTATGTAGACAGCTTCCAGTTACAGATGTTTGCTTTAATAACTCTAAAGATTGAATTATGAATGAAGTCATATTCCTCCACCGATTAGAACGGTACGTTCAGTTTCACCTTTTAGGGTCAAACTTAAGAAATTTTTAAATGTACACCAAATTGCATAGGCTAATATAAGACAAGACACAAGTGCTTTTTGAATTTTAATTTACATTAATATCTATTCTATTATTATTTTAATGTTGTCTTTAAATAAGTTATAGTTTTTTTATCATTATTTTATTGCATTATACATTATGTATTATTTATTATATGTGTTGTATTGTCCTTCGTGACTTCACGTGCTGGTCCCAGGAGGAAGAACAGCGCTGGTCTTAATTGGTCAGCATATGCTGAGACTGAGTCTAATTTTAGGACTTATTCTGTTTCTGTTATTTTACTTTTTGATAATACTATATGTTGTATTTGTCCTAAATAAAATATGTCTTTCTTTCTTTCTAAGTATGTCTGTTTGAGTTCTACCTAAAACAATCTGCAACTCCTACATCGCCAGATTAGGTTAAATTATTCCTCAAGTTAGGTTGCCAGGAAGAGACTGCTTTAAGCGATAAGCCCGCCTATTGTTTTCACCAGGCCTTGAAATACCGCTAAAAACGTGGTACCGTTATTTATGCTAATTTCAAATAATGGTAAAAATTAAAAAGTATACAATAACTTATTTCTAAAGCCATCATTATGAATATATATTATCTTAAACATCTTAAAGTCGGTGCTTAGTAATTTTCAAAATATGATAATTTGTATGTTTTACTTTGCACCGACTTCGAGATGTTTTAGATAATATATATTAATAATAATAGCTTTAGATATAAGTTATTTTTTACTTTTTAGATTTTGAAATCGGTTTTTTAAACGAAGTTTTTTTTATTTTTTATTGGTAATTTTATCCTTTGATTATGTTTTGTTACCATCGTTACTTAATCTCTTTCACTCGCAATGATTGTCAAACAGGACTGTGCTAAGAGCGCGCGTAATATTTAGAGTTGTTTTTTATCGATTGGTTCGGTAACAAGCAGTCGAAATAAAGCCAATTATTAAAATGGCAATAATATTCACTTAAAATAACGTAAAAATTATCGATACTTGTAACGTTATACATACGATTTTTAACGTTATATTATAATGTTAAAATCATAAAAGTAACGGTAAAAATATATAACGGTAGTGCAGTATTTTTTTCGAAAATACCGGTTATTACATATATGTTTAAAGGTAATTGATAATGTTTTCAAATTCGGGTTTTTACTATGACAATGTTATAATGGTGCGTTTTTGTAATCGTATATTTGGTGAGCAACAAAGTGTTATCTATTCTATCGTATGAATTTTCTCATAATATCTATTTCCATAAGAACCAATTGTAAAGGAATATCCCCTTACAATTGGTTCTTATAAGATACATTACGATTTGGTGTAATAATACAGTGTATGTTTTTTCCAAAATCAGCCCGTTCGATTTATGACAAAGTTAATTGATTTTTCAAAAATCTGAGTTTTCATTAATTTCGGCCCCGAAAGTCCATTGAGCTTGTTTTGCTATTTCGTAAAGTTTTTTTATTAAGTTCTGGATACAATTTTAATTTATTATTTTTAATTTAATATAAATAAATAAAAAATATCTAAAATTGTAAAAGAATTTAACAAAGTGTCTATAGTATATTTAGTTTTCGCGACTAGTACACATATTCAAATCAAATCAAATCAAATCAAAATAATTTATTGCATAAAAACCTGGTTTTACAATAGGTCTTGTTGTTTCATATTAAAAGCAATTTTCAACAGTTTTAAGCTCGGTATTTGAAAGTAAAAAAGTTTTTATAGTTAACGATGATTTGGAACTTACGTAGCTATTTTATATAATTTTCATTACTATTTTTTTTGTATCATTTTAACTTTTACGAGTAAATGTCAGTCGGAAAATCGCAAAAATCTTTGACGTAAATTAGAACTTCATCTTTCGTCTCATTTTCTCTATAGTATTAAAGTGAGACCAATGTATTGATTAAAAGCACTTCCAAGGAAGTTCGATTATTCAACTTTGTGGTTTTCATAATGTGAAACTCCTTGGTAGAATTCTTATATATTTTTTCAGTTTAAGTACCTATTTTACTATGCGTTCCATTGTGTTGCATGATTTATATTTTTTCGAACAATGTATATAGGCCGTAGAGGCATTTTTGGGGTAAATTTATTAGAAAAAAAATGCATCTCAAGGCAGATTAAGTTTACTAGACAAGTGTAATACAATTAGTACATTTATTATTTTGTTTATTTACCAACGATTATTTGCACTAATACCAAGCATTTACATATCTTTGTAAAAAAACTAGCTGTCCCAGCAGACGTCGTCCTGCCCGGTAAAAATAGGGGTTTGTCGCAGAGGGTTAATAATTTAGGGTTGTATGTATTTTTGTATGTTGTATCATACAAAAATAGAAATTAAAAATTTTGTCTAAAAAATAAAATAAAAAATTTAGGGGTGGACTACCCCTAACGTTTAGGGGGATGAAAAATAGATGTTGGCCGATTCTCATAGATACCGGATAAGCACAAAAAAATTCATCAAAATCGGTCAAGCCGTTTCGGAGGAGTATGGCAACGAAAACTGTGACTTTTATATATTAGATGAGAATTTTATATATTAGATGTCAAATGCAGTGATTACTTATAGGCAAATACTAAATGCAATTTGATATTTTGTAAAATTATAACATAATTAATTTAAAGAAGAAAAATAATATATAATAAGGCTTTAATAGCTATTAAGTTTCAAACATATCAAATATAAAGAAATTAAAAAAAGATAAGTTAATTCTCAATGTGAGATGGAATTATTCGACGAAATTTGTAATATGTACTTGCTTGCAGATCAGTAATATCACTATACAGGTTTATTTGTTTACATAGTCTATTTTTTTAACCGATTTCCAAAAGGAGGAGGTTCTCAAATGATTGGCATTTTTTTACACAGTTTACTCTGAGATTTATGATGCTATTTATGATGATGCGGAATAGTTGCTATTTGGTGTCCTAAAAATTCAACATACTTTGGCCCAGTAGTTTTCATTTTATGAACATTTTTTATGAAAAAAAACTCCATTCCGTTCCATATGCACACCGATTACGTTGAAATTTATGATCCGATTTACATGTTTCTTCTTTGGTTTGATGCGGAATAGTTGCCATTTGGTCCCCTAAAAATTTAACACAGTTTGGTCCAGTAGTTTCATTTTATGAATTTTTTCCGTTCCCATTTCTTGACACCTATATTTTATAAGGCGCATGGCACCTTTTTATGTTCCAAAAAATATTTATAATCGGTCGACATGAATAATAAATAATATTTGAATTCATACAAACGATTGTAATAGAGTCATCGTTGGAAAAATGTCTTTGGAACATTTACTATTCCGCTATATGAACAAGAATAAAGAGACTCGACTATTTATCATAATATTTTTGCCAGTAACGTTACACGAAACAGTCGAGTCGGCGTCTCGAATTTCGAGATATCTCGAGCTATTGTCTCGAGACGGGTGGAATTATGATGCCGCATCGTCGCTGCCGGGTGACCTAATTAAGGGCGGATACAGGCGTCTAACCGTCGACAATGTGCTTCACTTACTACAAAAGACACCCCGATGAAGTGTGAAACGGGCCTGTATATAAAACATAGTGTCACTATACTCACTTACAATCAGCCGTGCAAATGAACTTCTTGATACGTGTAAACCAGCCTTTATTTTCTAACTCTGAACTTTCATAGATCTCTTTAAGCTGATTTCAAAATGGAAGCCAATTTTTTTACGCAGCCGTCGAATTTTGGAATTTCGATCTTTGGTAAGCGTATTTTCAGGGGTTGATTATAAAAGAATGACTCACGCTTTTATGAAATATTCCTCTCTTTGTTCTTCTCTTTTCCTAAAATTTGAAATTTTTGAATAAGAGTTTAGGAAATTAGTAATTTAAGATAAGATATTTAGTAAATTACTTTGTACTACGCAAATGGTACAAAGTAATTTTATACAGCGTGTTTCATCTCAAATGACAATAAATCATAACTTTAACGGTTGTACTCCATACAAATTTTTTGGTACTATTAAATCAACCGTAATGTCAAAATTAAAATTTTGAAATTTCCGAACAAATTAATTACGATAAAATGGGAATAAAAACAACAACAACAACAACAACTTCCGCGTTTAATAATGAAGAGACGAGCTGGCAACATGATACATTGGTCACTAACCTACCGATTTAGACACAATAACTGATACATGTTGTTGTAATATTCTGAAATGAAAAATGAGGTCCTGTGGCTAAACCAAAGAAGTTACCTTGATTCATTTTTGTATTTGGGCAGAGTACGTCATGAAGATAACGTGGTCTGATTTATTGTCGTAAGGTCTGAAACACGCTATATAAATATTTTGTATTAAATAAACGTTGAGGTTTTATAACAGTGTACTGTCACCAACTAATCTAGTCACCAAAGAGATTTTTTTTAACTCAGCATACTTAGATTCGTCGACAACGGCTATATTACCGTACTTAGAGGTAAGGAGAATCCACACCTCTACGTTCAAAACATTTTTAATTACCTACATTATTTATTTAGCTGCGATGAAATCTCCAGACAATTTATTAGAAAAAATAATCTTAAAATTTAAACATCCTCCACCGATAAAGTAAATACTCAACTCAATTCTCGTGTAAACAGAATGCTTAGCGTTCCGAATTTATTCCAGTCACGCAAACCTTTTCGAGACGTTTTAAAATAAACTGATAAAACTTAGAAAAAACCCTCGCAGTTCCGCGCTTCGTGTTTTTATAGACGCTTCCATACTTTCCAATAGATACAAGCTTGATTTAATTTAGTTTTAAAACTTCTATACAACATTATAATAGGATACTCAAATTATATCTAATATGTAAAATTCTCGTGTCACAGTTTTCGTTGCCATACTCCTCCGAAACGGCTTGACCGATTTTGATGAAATTTTTTATGCTTATCCGGTATCTATGAGAATCGGCCAACATCTATTTTTCATCCCCCTAAATGTTAGGGGTAGTCCACCCCTAAATTTTTTTTTTATTTTTACCGGGCAAGATGACGTCTGCCGGGACAGCTAGTTTATATATATATAAGAACGAAGAAAGAATACTAACGACCGGTTTCAATTCAAATTCACTTTTTTCATTCACTCTTTGAAGGTCATACATATTAGTTAAAATTTAATTTCACTTCCTAGTCTATGTACACCGCTTCGCAACGTGTTATTGCTGTTAAGGAGAAGAAGCGGCAAGAAACTGCCCAGCAACACGTCTAGCTTAAAAATGTTTTTCTTTATATTTCTCTTATTCTATTTATATCTCAAGTTCTTTTTTTTATAAGTTTTATACAGAAGTATGTTACAGAATTACTTTTGGAGAATTAATGGAGTTGTAGCAAACAGTGCATGCTCAGTAACACCAATGCAAAATAAAAGGAAAGAAAAGTAATATTATTTTTATAATAATGACAGGACGTACATAAACGTTATGCTGCAATATATCTCCATGAATTCCTTACAAACTTGGCAAGATAAACACGTTATACAAAATATAGTATAAGAAAGAGGTTGGAGCGTGCTGCTATGTAAATGAAGTTTTGTCATTTAAGTATTCTTCAATAGTGTAATATCACTTTTTTTATCAAGATACTTTTTAATTTGGTTTTAAATGTAGTGAAAGGCAGATCTAACAATTCACTCGGAATCTTATTGAAGAAGCGTATACCAACCCCCAAAGAAAGAGGACAGTACTTTTTGTAATTTTAAAGATGGCAATGTCAGTCTATTACAATGGCTGGTGTTGAAATTGTAAACACCCTTATACTGCTGTATATCTTACAAGTCATTCACTTGCCTTACAATCGGTTGAATTTGATATTACTTGTATGTGTGTGATAGGCAAATGAACTGTTGGTAAGATATAGGAATAGGTCATAATTCCAGCAGCCGCGCTTCCTGTCGTGAGAAGTGACAGAATAATCCACATCCAGTTGATAAGGCATTTGCCCGCTTGGATAGCCACCATCAAATATAGGAATCAGGAGGGACTCTGCAAGCATAGTTTTGGTGGAAGTAGGCAAAAAGTTTCTCAGCCTTCTATGAAACTAAGAAGATAGAAATACTCTACGACTGAACTAAATAACTTGCCTGCAGAATTTATGTCAAACAATGATAGGGACTTAACTCGCCCTTTTCGTAATTTAACTACTTAACTAATGTAACGTAAATGAAGTTTATTTAAGTCATTGTTTTCACAGCTTCGTATATAGTCGTAGTATCGAACTTTCTTAGTAAAATAAGAACACACGGTATATATGCAAGAACACGAGCGGCTAATAAAATAAACTTTCAGTTCTTATGCACTCTCATACAAAGTTGTCGCTTTAAACGAGATTGGTTTAGACGTATTATGTAAACTGTAAACACTTCATCATTTTCTTAAGTTTTGGTGACTTGTATACATAATAAATTTACGTTCTAACCATTTAAGGATTTATCGGTTTTAAGCTCGGTAATTTATTTGATTTTTATTATTCGGACGTTTAGATCACTTTTCACTGGCTGTGATCATGGAAGATAAAGATGTCCAGTGTCAATTAGTATTGTTAAAGTGTTATTTAACCTACAGCCAATTTGTTCATTTTAATTATTTAGTTTTAATTTGGTTTATTGATATTATTTACTCTATGGGAGCCTAATCTAATTTCTCACCGCTTCGCAACATGATATGGCTTAAATAGAACAAGCGGCGCAAGAAACTCTTCCGCAAACATATAGGGGAAAGCAGGTAGGATTCGTACGTTTTTTGTTCTGATCCTTATAAAAAAGAAACTATTAGCTATTACAAAATTATTTTAATAGCGGTATATTACCCATTTATCTGGCTTTAATATTATGGAAGTGCAGTTTTCATATAAAGCAACACGGAGAAGTTACGACCGTTTTCCTAAAAAATGGAAAACGCACGAAAGCACCCCATGCATGGGGTAGCTTCGTGCATAGCGTGGGGCACATTCGTACACAGTGGGGAACCTCCGTACAATCAAAGAAAATGCCATTTATTCAATGTAGTAAAATCCTTTAATGAGGTCAAAGTTAAAACAGCATCAGCCGTCATATAGTAAACTAGTAATTATTGTATTCAGAGTACCTATGTAACGAACACAAATGTATTTTTTCTTCTCTACTAATTATGAAACTAATGATCTTCATCTAGTAATGATCAAAAATATTTTTTTAAGTACATTAATACTTAAAAATAAGTCCTGAAAATATTCATGTAACATAATACTTTTTCCATTAATAAAAGAACTAAAAATCAACATTATAAATTTTATCACATGTCTTAACATACATAAATACATAACTTCACGCCAGGTTCCTTGCGGGGTAGGCACGAACAACAGAGCGCCATACAGGCTTATTCCTACACACCTCATTTGCTTCTTTGACATTCATAGCTCTTGTCATGCATGGTACCACTGGCACTGCGTTGTGTATAGCAAGCTGGGCTTTCTGGCTGAGTTTCTTAGCGCGTAGAAGTTTACCTAAGGCTCCATTCATACTATTCCTCAAATTTACTTCTTTCTATGTCAGCGCTGTACCTTCCATCCCTGCTAAAAGCACATCCAAGATATACAAACTCATTTACTTGTTCCAGCATAACATCATCGACCATTATCCTTGCATTCGTTCTGGTTTCTTCTCTTTCAAACACCATAACCATTGTTTTCCTCGCATTCAAATATAAGCCTCTCCCATGACAGTCATCTTTCATCATTGTAACTAGTGTTTGCAGTTCTTAGGCTAAAAGCACGGCATCATCCGCATAAAGCAAAGTGCTAACAACTAAATATTTTTTTTGCAGAGACTTAAAACATAAAGTTGAGTTGTATTTATCGTGAAATTATAACAAAATTGCCCATAGGTACAATATCTACTAGTACCTATTATACTAGAGGAGGATTCGTACAGTACGAATCTACCCCACATATAACTGCACGAAGGTACCCCATCCAGATAATTCAACAAATTAATTTGAAATAAACATAACCGCTATAGTTGAGCTAAAATATCTATTTAAATATTAAAGTAATATTTTAAGGCATAAACTATAATAAATCACTTTTATAATTTGAGCATTACTTATACCAGCCAAGTGAATTAAAAGATGACAACGAAAAATACTTACGCAGAGCGAATTCACGTATCGACTTACATCATCGAAGCCAATGGCCGTATTGTGGCCCCATCCCGCAGGTACCCGTATCCTACAAACGGCAATCACGCACACAAATGCGAACATTTCAATGTTGCAAAATGGCGGAGATATCTCCACTGTACGAATGCTCCTTGTGTACGAATCCTACCTGCTTTCCCCTACCTAGCTCTAATAATTTTATATTATATTAAAATGGGTGATTTTATATTATATTTAAATACTTAACTAACTAAAGAATAGAGCATCACTTGATGTCAGGGTTATTAATTATTTCTGAGCACATTTTACCCAAGTTTGAAGCATAGTTTAAAAGGGTTGTTGTTGTTATGTTGGCTAAGAGTCAAATTATTCTACCTTAAGCTTAATTATTAATAAATTATGGACCATTAACAGGAGATAAAAATTATATTTCCTAGGTGTTGGTTAAGTATGAATTGTAAGACATCCTAGCTATAGGTGAATATTTTCCAAGATTATTTTTAAATCGTTTTGTCTTAAATATTGGACAAGGGTCATGAGGACTTCTGCGAGGTTAAGTTTAATTTATTAAGATTTAAGATTCTATGAACTATATTTGTTGATAACAAAAAATTTAATGCGACTGAAATAACTGCTAATATTAAATAGCATATAATTTGTATTATATTCTACCCATAGCCCCTCAAGACCTTGTCTTGTATGGGTAAGGTGCCCAGAAGGCTGGCTACGTTTCCTCGTTGGATCGCCATACTGATCCGTTGGCCGAGGTAGGCACCAGCATTACTAAAGTAGTTAACTTGTGAAAACAAAAGTTTTTAAGTAATATACAAACATAAAGCCACGCGCATCCTCTCGATGCATAAACTAACGTAACTCGTAAATAACAGGAATGAGTTCTTGGCGGATACGAGCCAAGCCCGCATATTCAAACAAGGAGGCGTTAAATATGAAATTTAAATGTAAAATACGTCATGCATCGCAATGGTTGCCAACTCTGCTGTGGCCATGAAACCAGTGGGAACCCTACTTGTATTGTTTTAAATATTGTTAGCACCTAGGCCCCGAAAAAGACACATTCCATGTACAGATCTGTAGAAGCACATTTTATTACCTCTCGGCATTTGAACTGATTGTAAGCCTTTTATGATCGTCTTCTTTTGTTTACTTATTTATTGGCACGTTCCTAAGTTATTGTGGAGAGCAGCCCATTGTCCTATTGTACTCGCTCATTAGCATCATTAGCCAGGTGTTACAAACTAATTCTAGGAAACTGTGGTGACGTTGCTGGGACCATAAACCGATGGCCTGATGGAGAGAGGAGTCAGTTGAGCTACGACTTTGATACGGGCGTAACGTGTGTGCATCCGGGAATCTAATAGTAACGGACTTTGCGCGTTTTATTGAATTACGACATGCATTACGTTTGGATGTATTGTATTCGGTTATATTGGACCTGTGTTATACGTATTTGTATAGTTCTAATAAACTCTATAATAATTCCAACGGCATTTTAATTCCAGTCCCGCTAACTTGTAATAATATTATAGACCTCCATTAATAAAGTGCTGATGGTTTGTTTGTACTTTATACATTTTCTCTTGTTTCACTGTCTCACAATTATTTGGGGTCAGCACATTATGTCTTTATCTTCGATACTCCTCTATTGTCACATACGTCCTTTGTCACACCATAAATCATCATATCATCCTTCACACATCATCTATCTTTTTTTGGTCTACCTTAACATTTATATCCATTAATATTGCAGATTATATTTTTTTTGTCACGTTGCTTTCATCCCTCCGCATTACATGCTCATACCATCTCAGTCTTCTGTCTCTCAATTTTTCAGATTATAAAAGAAAAACACATGTTTGATAAATAGTGAAAGTCTATGCTGTAGTTTAATATTCTGTAGTATACGGCCGCGATTTTCCCGTTCCACATTCTTGTGGGTATAACAATCAAAAACTCTAGTGGAACGGATGATGGAGCGTTGGTGTCATTAACGACGAAACACAAAAATGTGATTGGTTGATTTGAAAATCGCGCCTCTTTAATGTCATTCGATAAGATAGAATTAATGCTCTGTGGTCAACGTCCACTTCGATCCAGTTCTTGAGCTGGGTTGTTGTGAGCGCTGTATGATCGAAAATGTGTGTTAGTTATTATATCATTAGTGACGTTTTGCCACTACCAAAACGACCGCGGTCGCCTCGTGGAACGGCAGACGGAGCATTTTGGGCGTTGTAAGATACTAAAGTAACGCGCCCTTTATATTGTCTATAACTGTCATGTATTTATTGTCATTCGCTTCCTTGTATGTCTTGTTCTTTCTTCTGTTAATATACGTGTCTCGGTAAAGGGCGGAGGTTGATTTGAAGTGAGTTAGTATTTAATTTTGTCGTTTGCTCTTATGTTTTGTGTTAAATGTGTTTATTATATTGTATTAGATTGGGAGATTTTTCTTTTTTTTAATTTACCGGCCAAACTGGCTCCAGCTCTGCGTTTTGGTGGACGGAGTGGAGGTCTCCCTTTCTTCTTTTTTCTTCTTCTTCTTTTTAGACGTTTTTCTTTTTCCTCTCTTTTGCTTTTTACTCACGGTAGCTTATATAAATTCAATTACTTAATATGTGACAAATGATGTTGGCATTGTGTTAAGTGAAAACATTTATGTATAAGATTCATAATGGGTACTAAATTCTGTGCAATACTGTGTTTTTGTCCAAAGAAATTTTAAAAAAATGCTATTTTTCTCCTATTAGTATCACCTGGCTTTTGTATGCATACGAAATTGACAAAATCAATGCATAAATAACATTGCAGCCATCATTAAAAAAAAATCACAAATGCGGCAACGCAATTGTGGCTAAATCTTGTAAGCAAGCTGTCTTATAATAAATTTATCATTACAAGAATCGAACACGGGACCTTTGCGTTCCAGTAAAACTAGGCAAATGTTAAACCATACAGGCTGAGATAACTATATTGTACATTACCAATGCTAATTCCGTACAACCAAAGCTATAGACCTCAGCAATATAGTATTTTGGAAATGTCTACGAAGATATACTTCTATATAAGTGAGGATGACCAGGTGTCAATGACGCCAATGGCGAGGTGCATCAATATTTCAAGAAAGGTCGTGGAATGGCATTGCAGGTACTATATTTTACGACGTAATGGACACGGGCCACGAAAAGCGAGAGGGGATATGAGCGGAGAGTTGGCGGAATCGTAAACACATTTATAGGGTAAACTATCATATTGTTACAAGTTAGCAAGACTCGAATTAAAATGCCGTTAAAATTATTATAGAGTTTGTTAGAACTAACTATACAAACACGTATAACACAGGTACAAATATAACTGAACACAACAAATCCAAACGTATTGCTGAAGGGCGTAATTCAATAAAACACGCAAAGTCCGTCACTTATTAGATTCCCGAATGTAGTACACACGTCTTGCTTCGTCCGATCGACTGCCTCTCCCTCCCCCCCCCTCCATTGGGTCATCGTTTTATACTGCGCAACTGCAATGCTGTATCTAAGTCGACTTAATCTGACATGCTTGGCTAATGACTGCCATAAAAAATTACAATACGACAATGTGCTGTTTTCTAATCACGAATGTTAAACACAAAGTAAACAAAACAAGACGACCATTAAAGAATTTAAATTTTATTAGTTCAAATGCCGACGGGTAATAAATGTGCTTTGCTTTAGATATGCAGGTGAATTCTGTTTTTCTCGGGACCCGAGTTCTAACGATACATACATACATAACTTCACGCCAGGTCCCTTGCGGGGTAGGCAAGAACAACAGAGCGCCACACAGGCCCTTTCTTACACACCTCACTTGCTTCTTTGACGTTCATAGCTCTTGTTTAACGATACACTAGTTTAATAATCATTATTATACCACAACAACTTTAAGTTGTGTTCTGGTATTAGTGTCCAGGTTCCAGTGTCCCTTAAGAGAGCAGCAGCGCATTTTTAGCACCTTTGATATGCAAATATCCATAGGCGATGGTAACCGCTTTCCATCAAGTGGGCCGTCTGCCTATCCGCTAAACTCATGCAATAATAAGTCCATTAACAAGAGAGGTAGGCATAGCATTTGTATCTCGTTAAGGAAAGTTCGAAGCCCAGCAGGGGCCCTTGAATAGGCTGATAAATGATTTTCCTTTAATGTCCAAAAATGTATCCAAATGTCTCTACTCTAAACTCCTATTGAAGTCATAAATCATTGAATATAATATACTGCTACATAACAATGTATCTTGTCTCTAAAGCCACAGAGTACTGTGGTGTTCCAGACATAAATTACCGTATGCAGTGCAAATTGAGTCCGCCGTATATCGATAGTGGATGATGCAGTGCACACGCAGCCTCTGAAAGCTTCATTACCCTGTAACTATCTTTGGTTCATTGATTTATTATGATAGGAGGTTGTTAGTGACGTTCTATATAATGGGGTTCTTTTTTCAAATCAAATAATTTATTGTATCAAAATAGGTCTTGTTATTTTATACTGAGCACATGTTATTTGCCGGTTGGGCGTACAATTTTTTTGAAACTTATATTAAAAAGGTACATACTTATTGGATTTAAATTATTATCACTAATATTTTAATGTTAAAATATTATATTATTATATATATAATTATGCACATATAGCCTTAAATGTAACAAATACTAGGTAAATGACACACAATTTAAACTTAGATATTTTATGTTTCTAAAGCTATTTAATTAATTAATAGTGGGAGCGTGGCAAGCCTTTGGTGTGGGATGCGACTTGCGTAGACACGTTGGCCGCATCCCATTTACCAAACACTTCTAGATCGGCCGGTTCGGCAGCGGAAACAGCGGAATAATAAAAATGTATACATAAAAAAAAGCTATTTATATGGTACAAATGTTATAAACATATTTAAACACTTAATTTAACTAACTTATCACTTATATTTAAAACTTATCATTAAGGAACTCGGCACACTGTAGTATCTGTTTCTTATTAGGACTTTTTAAAATCTTGTTTTAAATAATTTAGTTTTCAGAGCTTTCAGCTCTTTTGGGATTAAATTATATATTTTTGGCGCCATGCATACTATACTCTTATGCAGTAAAGTAGTTTTTGCGGGGTGCATACAAAGTTTTTTTTTTATTACATAGGTATATACCTAATTGTAACGTTGGATATATTTGGTTTATAAAATTGTAAGGGATGCTTATTTTCTGAATGTCTAAATATGGGTATGGTTACTCATCATCATCCGAGCGTTTAATCCTGGTTGCGATCGGAGCGTTGACTCCGACGCCCATGGTCCGCTTACCTACTTTTGAAGTGAAACTCCTTTAGAATCGTTGTGATTTGAAACTCGATGAAACGAAAAACGACACTAAATAGAGATAAACACATAAATATACAGACTAAGCCTGCGAGAGTTTAGCAAACGCATTCTTAGAGTGGAAGGACTATAGTTTATTTTTGGGATCCTGGTTACTACGCGCTCGGGTTTCCAACTCAATTATTCGTTTTTACATGTCTATTAGCAATTTTTGTAATAAAGCTTGTATTTAAATATAATTCCCTCATAAACAAAAGTAGATCAAGTTCAAGGTCAATCTTTTGGCTTTGGTCGTTTGACAAGTGCAACCTTAAGAAAAACATAGCAACAACTATGAACGTGGTAAGTGTATTCACTACATAAGCATCTTTTAACACATAATAGGTAGGTATATATGTTCAGCTCTGTTATAGATTATTTAAAATCCTAACCGAATTTTTAGAAAACATTGTCCCTTAGCAAATTGAATAGCGACCACATCATTCCAGAATAATGTGGATCGAAATGAGTGTGCCGAAAGGAGAGCACGGGCGGCGTACCGGAAAATTATCCGGCCTCGTTAGGGGGCCAAGGGTCCGGCCGGGACTCGGGGCCCGGGACCCGGGACCCGGGACGCCGCTAAAACAAATAATACCAGAATAATTGAAGTTTTATTGCGCTTAATGCCCATGAATAATAGTTTCAGGATAACGTCCTTATATTGTTTTCTTTCATCTTTTAACTTGTTATTAGGCGGCTTATGTATTTATTCTTCACTATAGATGCAATTATGGCTCAATGGTCACAATTAGCTTTGAGACGTTTTTGCATTTGTAGTAGTGTACTGTCAGCACACAAATAAATAAACTAATTCTGTTTATATATTTTTATAGGATATGAAACTAATAATATTAAACACAAATTATGATATTAACTTTCAAGGAATTTAAATGTAAGTTTAGAAGTCCTGTAAATATACATACATACATACATACATACTTACATACATACATACATACATAACTTCACGCCAGGTCCCTTGCGGGGTAGGCACGAACAACAGAGCGCCATTTAGGCTTATTCTTAATTAACGGTTAATATACAAATACTACAAAAAAGGCAAAAACGTCTCGAAGGTAATTTACCTTTCAATTCTGACTTTTTTTATTGACAGAGTACAGCAGTCAGACTCATGATTCACATGATGAAAAGTGGTACCATCGCCTATGGACATTTGCAACACAGGTGTTAAATATAAATTTGCTGTCAGTCTCAGAAGGAGGACTGCAAACTCGGTACTAATGCCGGATTACCACTTAAGGTGGTTATAGCGGCATTAATTCCAAGGGTGGTAGCAATCCGGATGGGTAAATCCCTAGCACCTGCAGTTGTTTTGTTGGCGACTGTGCGTTGTTTTGTCGCTTTTTACGACAGCTTCCATCCCCAATTATTATTCCTCCGCACGAATAAAATCACTACATGACTACAGTATATATAATCAACCAAAGCGGCGGTGCAACACAGATAAGGCTAAAACAGTATAGCAAGTTTTATTTATGTTATATAATATATATTTTCGCCAAAGTCAAAGTTTATTTATTTTTGAAGTATAAGTATTTACATATCAGAGTATGCATGATGGTAGAAAATTAAATGTGCATCATATTTGGCCACTTAGGCATTAACATTATAATAATAATTTATTACAAAGCAGGATTTGTGGCGAAGCCTTAAGTGAGTGGCGACACCTCGTACCTGACTCCGGGGGCCAAGACAAAGCCCCTGCCTCCGTGCTTGCCTTAACCAGCCGGCACGGAATGGAGATCGCTAGAGCTAAGACTCAAGCTCCAGGGTGGAAGTGATAAATGGCCTAACGTCGGAAGTAGCTTCGGTGAACCTGCAGCCCACCTCTCTACACCCCTTAGCCACTCACACCCATGTTGCCCCTGCCTTTTATGGCATTTTTAGGGGCCCATGCAGGGAGTGGCGAGTCACCGTCTGCCCATTTTTCCATGTTCCCTGAACATTGCGACGGGCAGACGCCATAGTCCCCATATTCCCAGACCGCTAGTACCACTAACAGTTCACCCCAATAGCCCGGTACTTTCTCTTCTCATTTCCAATAGTCGTACACTGGCCGGGGCTTGTCCTTGGGTGCATTATTGTATGGTGTAGACAGGGATAATTACCGGTCAGTGTCACGCCACATTTACATTAAATTTGTTAAGGGGCCTCTACGTGTTGGCCTCCCCAAACCCCACGCAAGCCTTCCAAAAGTCCGGGCCATTTTTATGGCCCGTGGTCTTGAAAGACATACATATAATATAATCAAATATCCTAGAAACAATGTCATTATAATAACTCAAAAAAAGTATTTTTACCAACTAATTTGTCTCGTCTGCTTTTTTATTTCTTTGCATAGCTTTAGAAATTGTGTTACTGGCACACTTATAAAAGATGACCTTGCGAATAGTGTAGGTACTAGTTGCTCTTCAACAAGGTTCCTATCGATTTACTTAGGACCCATTCATCATATCATGACTTGGTGACAATGGCACCTCAAAAGTATAATCTTTCGAATAAAGAAAAAATTTAAAACGGTCAAAATTTGACGGAGAAATTTTACGGACGGTTAAAAAGTGTCTGCTATATACAAAGACACAACAGATTTATGTATAAAAAAACATAAAAATTTCGTTGTTCCAAAATACTTTCCTAAAAATATATTAACAAGCTCAAGCCAAGCCAACAGTACATGAAAAGTCATTTACATAAGTTAAAGAAAATCGATACCAAAATCCTTTGGCACCAATGATAAATTTCCTATTCCGAGAACCTCGGACCCAAGGCCGACATCAAAGGAGATAAAAATAGAATTTCCTGCAAAAAATATTTATTTCTTCCCATGAAAATAACCCTAGACTTGAGCACAATAAGTAAGACTAATTCAATATAATAAAGAGAACCCTATTCTTATGCAGCAAAACCGATCATTACAACAAAATACGATATCCCAGTGGTTTGTCGGCGAAATCCCCACTTCGGCTATTTTGGTCGGATGCGTGTTTTATTGTTCGAAGATTTCCTACAGGGCCGAATTTGGCTGACTTCTTAATTCAATTAATTTCACTATTTTCAACATAGATAATTCGCTATACATAGAATAGATGAGCCTCTCTGGAATAAAATATCAAAATATCGTTTACTCTGTCCGATAGATGGCGGGATAATTCTACAAATTCCCCTAGATGGTACTAATAAGTTATAACTTGTTCTAAATTGCGATAAAGGGAAAGACAATAAGAAAACATTTAGTTTGAAAAACTTATGTACAACACTATAATTTATGCCAAAAGTAAACAATGATTCACATATAGCGTGTAAGTGCGCGAGATTCACAAGTTTTCACCATAACTTGTGGTTTCATTTATGCTCTTAAGATCCCGTCAGCGCAACGCACTTATTCAACGATATTGCATAACGCCATCTTAAGTAAAGTTAAGTGGACTAAATGGAACTTAAATATAATTTTTGATGTTCCTTGACCATTTGATGACGTTAGCTTCCGTACATTTTTCAATTATGCAGAGGAGATCCAATGGGATAGTTATTAAATTCACTGTTATACTAGTAAATTAAAATAAAATAGATAAGTGCTTGTTTCGTTCTTTCGTAGACGTGACAAATGTAATAAAAGGAAAAGGCATTTTCGTTGTTTGGTTAGAAAACCATAAATGAGCATATAAATCATTTAAAAAAAAAATTCTGAAGCTCTACAAGTCTCGCTGACCTTTCTTTTTTGTACTCTCATACAAATCTCATTCATGTAGACATAGTACCTGATTTCCAAGAAAAATTACTATACAAAAATAAACGGAAGTCATGTCATTATAACTCATGCTTGTCTATATTGTAATATTCTTGTATATATATAGCGCAAAACAAGGTGTAATCGAATATGATCGGATATAGCGGTTGTCTACTATTGCCACGTCACTGACATGAGGCAACAATTCACTTTGATATACTATAATATTCTCTATGGTATCTTACTCTAACACAAACATTATAATTGTTATTATATTCTAATTTCCCACTATACAAACTAAATCTAAACATGCCATGCCCCGACGTGATTCGTTTTACAGGTAAGTTATGATGTTGTGAGATTGTTTATTTTATGTAGATGTATCACGTAGTGAAAATAAAAATATAACAATTTTCAGAAGAAGAAGAGTTGAAAGCGTAATTTTGAATCAGAATAACCAATCCACGCTACATTGCACTGTATTCAGCTTTTTGAGCGAGGACTTGAACTCAGATCAAGGTAAGTTACTTATCAATGAATAAATGGGAACTTCTCTTTGTAATGTAAGTAAATTTATTTATTAATAGAACTATATAACAGGCATAGAAACAGCTCGTTGGTAACACCTATGGTGTTGCAAATGTCTATATGTGACAGTAACCACTTTGTACATCCAACCAGCAACCACGTACCCGTCTGTCTGCTATATTTCAACTCAAAAAAACCGAAATGAAAACGCAAAATAAATAGGCCGATTATACGCCTCTAATTTTCATATCCCAAATACATCCCTGTATTTATATTAAAATGTGCTCGAGTTATATTAATCTAGTGGCGGATCCATCTGCGGTTTTATGAGGAATCGTGGCTTTAACATCGAATTTAGCGATTCGACCAGCCCGGACAATGGCTCCGCCGGGTTGGGGTATCGAGGGTATCTGATGACAATTAATACGATAACAATGTTCGCATGTACCTTTTTTAAAGGTTCTATAAGCTCATAAATTGGTTAAAAAAGCGTGTAATAAAGACTTATTTTTTGTTGTATTGTCTATTTATACCTTTATATTATAAAATGAAATAAAAAATAAAAAGTATTATGGACATAATTATTTACAGATAAAAAATGAAGCCTAGATCGCTGCCGGTGGGGGGTGTTCCCAAAATGCTAGCAGCGTTTCCTATTCCTTTTCGTAGAGCATTTCTCTCCTCCATTTCCCAGGGCAACGGATCTGTGTTTCAATGCAACGATATTTCAACACTGATAGTTGCCCTATTTTTTATTACAGGATTTCAGCAGACAGGCAGACGGGCTACTTGATGGAAAGCGGTTACCATCGCCTATGGACATTTGCAACACCAAAAGTGCTAAAAACGCTGCTGCTCTCTTAAGGGAGACAGGAACCTGGTCAATAATGCCGGAACACAACACAAGGTCGTTATGGCGGCATACTCTAGACCAGGGGTCACCATCTAGTTTAGCAAATATCCTACCACCTGGTTGTATGTTGTTTTGTCGCTTCTTACGACAGGCAGCCCGGCCGCAGGAAATTGTAATCCTTCTCCGTTACTGCACGTATAAAAACATGCTAATTACGCAAATTTTGTTATAAGTGATAGTACACTGCAGAATGATTGCGGATAAAAGTTATTATTTTCCCGCGATCAAAAAAAATTCTGCCAATGAAACTTAGTAAAAAGCTGATAAGTAAAGTGAACATATTTTGAATTGTGTACTGATATTGCATAAGAATACCAAAGGAAGGGAAAAGGAAGCCATTTTAAACAATAAGCGGCAGCCGTATCCCAGCTTTTCAGTTAATTCACACCATAAAGGGTTCCGATTTTCCCGGCCATTTCAACAAAAATACACACAGAAATATCAAACAATCTGATTAGCATAGACATGGGTTTGTCGCGGCAAATGTTGCCATAATAAAAGGAATAAAAGTAGACTTTATTACAATATTTCGTGATTTAAATTTATAAATATGTACACAACTGCTTACAGATTCTTTTGCAAAGAAGCTCTCCGCAAAAGATCTCAAAATTCAACTGTCTTCCTCCTAATGACAAGAACTGCCATCTTTGCCTGCTTTGCCGAATAATTAATCAAATATAGAAAATAACACATGAGTTAAAAAAAATGGTATGCTTCTAGTTTTGTGTGATTTTGAAGTATAATTTAAACCTATCCGTAGAGGAACGGAAAAAGAGCACTAATTCCTGCGACAATGTGGTCTGTTGAATGAGGTTACAAAACAACTCAGTGTTGCAAACGGCATGTTCCCATCAGGATGGCTACCAATCCTGCTTTAAAGTATACCTCCATAATAACCTTGCTGTGTTCCTGCATCAGTGCCCAAGATCTAGTCCCCTTTGGAGGTCCCCAGCACATTGGTAGCACTATATTGCCTAAGTCCATAGGCAACGGTAACCACTAACCTCCAAGTAGGCAGTTAGCCTATGTATTGGGCTCCAACAAAAACTATAAAGTTACAAATAATTGCATAGCAAACTACTATAGTCATTCCAAGCATTTATTTTACTTTTGACAGCTCGATGACGGATCTGTTAGTAAAGTCCTAATGCGCTACCGACGTCATTTATAAATAAGTTTTAATTCATTTAACTTGTTTTCTGTCTATGATATCTGTAAGAGGTTAATTGAAACGTCACTGTCAAAAGCGATATATTGTCAATGTCACTCTCGCGGAACGTCGTGTCTAAGGAGGCGGTGTTGCATTCTAGAGAATGGCCGCCAGCGCACCAAGTGTTTGAAGAACCGCGAACCATAGCCTTAATTAAAGTGAATTATAAAGTAATCAGTGTTAATATCAAGAGAGATCATTATTATTTGAGCGATAGAAACGTGAGGTTGATGAACTAAAGTTTGAAAAATCAGTAAACCGTTATATCAAGTAATTGTGATAATTAGTGTCCTCTTTCGTCCGTATTCTTTTTAGTTATTGCATACCAACCTTCTTTTCCTCTCTTTTATTTTTACTTACGGTAGCTAGTTTATTTTCAATTATTCAATATGTGGCACATAATGATAGTGTTGTATTAATTGAAACTACTTATGTATAAGAGTCGTAATACTAAATTCTGTACAATACTGTTTTTGCGTCCAAATAAATTAAAATGAAAAAGAAAGTAAATTAAGATCACAAAAGACGTTAAATAAGTATTTACTTTCTTTTTAAATCGTCAGGCTTTTCAAATATGATATTATTTGATCTAATATATTACAAAATATTTTACAACTATCGCATATTTGGTTTAACGAGTGGCAACACTACCCGTTCCAAGACCGCGCCGGCACATGTCGTAAACGGGTCCATTTGAATTCATAATGCAGACGACTCGCACAATCCGTGTAGATTACAACATAATCATACAAAAGGAAAACTGTGATAACCCTTTCTTTGATATTAGATATCGCGGACATAACATTGTAGGAGCGGCGCAGAGTTTATACAACCCGCAAGAGTTAACTTGAGACTTCGTTCGGATGACGTAAACGTAAACGTACTGATATGTCGATGGCGAGAGCGGTAAGAAGGCGGGGGTCGGGAGGAGAGAGCGCTTCCACTCAGGTCTCAAGTTTACTTTTGCGGATAGTACAATTGAAGTGTCTAGTCCTCGGGTAACCAATAAAAACGGGTCGGACCAATAAAAATCATCCGATTAGCGGACGACTAGCAACATCCGATTACTATAAAATAACGTCTTATTAAAAATTATTTATTACTTTATTTTCTGCTTAATTTTGTATTCTTATTTGTAACGATAATATTACAAAACTGTGCTATTTTCATATTTCATTATGTATTAGTGCACCGTATACGGCGGGATTTGTAACCCGATGGCACAAACCGACAAGGTAATTTGTAGTACTTAGGTCCTAGTACTTACCTGGCGCGAGTCGAACTCGCACATGGGTACGAATCATTAAAGATGGAGGGTTTGTGTGAAGTGTTACATGATAATTTGTGGTTTGACAGCGGACGTAAGTCATAATAGAAGAGTATAGATGGAAACGACAATAGTGACGACCCCAAATGACTGAGCTAAGAAAAAATAAAAGAGGACTAATTACTAATTAATTTTTATTTTATATATATAAAATTCTCGTGTCACAGTTTTCGTTGCCATACTCCTCCAAAACGGCTTGACCGATTTTGATGACATTTTTTGTGCTTATCCGGTATCTATGAGAATCGGCCAACATCTATTTTTCATCCCCCTAAATGTAAGGGGTAGTCCACCACTAAATTTTTTATTTTATTTTTTTAGACAAAATTTTTAATTTCTATTTTTTATGATACAACATACAAAAATACATACAACCCTAATTTATCAACCCTCTGCGACAAACCCCTATTTTTACCGGGCAGGACTACGTCTGCCGGGACAGCTAGTTTATATATAGGAGTCTAAAGTTGAGGCTGGTCGCACTCCCATTTCTGCGAAAATCTCAAACGGCTCAAATATGCAAACCTTGGAAGAGGTTACTAGAGCCGTTTGGGGTGGAAACTTTGGGCCCATGGAGGCCAAGTGCCCACAAATTAGCCTCTGTATCCAGCGAGGTAATGCTGCTAGCCTTTTAGGTACAATGCCCAGCGACAGTGGTCTGGTGGGACCGGACAGGCTATGATATAGGATTTTTTTTTAATTTGTAAGCTAGGTTTATTTTTAGGATTGTCTTAATATTTATTACTTAGTTTATTTTTGTATTTTATCTTATTTTTAATATTACTGAATATTGAATATATATTGAATGAGAAATAATTTGAAATTACCTAAATCTAACAACTATTAACAAAAACTAAAATATCCTATAAATAAACCTAACTTAAAAATACAAATGCAAATAGAGAGCAAAATTATAAATAAAATATTGGTCCCAAACCACTGTCACTTACTGGGAACGTTCCCAAAAGGCTGGCGGCGTTACCACGCTGAATAGCAATGCTTATCCTTTGAGCAAAATGGACGCCAGCCTTTTGGTCGCGTGAGACGTCTATTAGGCGTTCGGCGACATCTCGATAAAGTAAGAGTAAGTAAAGTAAAGTAATAAAATACCTTATTTTTAAGTTAGTTTATCTTTTTTCCATTGCTATAAATCTATAAAAATATAGTTTGTAGTCTGAAATTATGTACGTAAACATATATGTTAATATATATATTATGTTTATTTTACTGCCAGATTTACCCGTGCAGGAACGAAGAAAGAATAAAATTTCAGAAAGTAAGAGGCGACGAAGTAACTCACAAGCAGGTGGTAGAGCATTTGTCCGCCCGGGTGGTTACCAGCCCTGGTCTGGAGTATTAGTTGCGTTCCGACATAAGTGGCTAGCCAACTCCGAAATAGAAAACCTCAGGGCCGAGCCCAACATAATTGGGGAGATAAAATCTCACCGTCTCCGCTGGCTCGCTCATATAGAACGGATGAAGGAGGTTCGGGAGTGAAGAAAGCATACTTGGGGCGACCAGTTGGTTGTCCCATTACGAGCTTCCTATAAGACCACAACTGGCAAGACACTACGCAGGACAGAGGAAAGTGGCGTGCTCTCGTTTTGGAGGCCAGCACTTTGGGTCGTTGAGCTAACAAGGTTAGTTATCAGACCAGGTTCCAGAGTCCCTTTAGAGAGCGGCCGCAGATGTATAGTATCTTTGGTGTTACAAATGACCATAAGCGATGGTAACCGCTTTCGAAAACAAGATAAATATATATGAATGCCTTAATAAACGGGGATATAGCCACCGCAGGCTCAACCGTCGGCGCAATACAAAATTGGCTTATGAGATTAAAAGGCAGTCTTGCCTTTGTTCCACTTATTTACCGGTTCATAAGCAGTCGCAATGTACCCTTTCTTGCTTCTAATGAGCTCCAAAGTAATAATTACATACATAATTAAATCAACACACAACGTGCGGATGGCCACTGAATTCTTCTGTGAATCGTAATAGCTCGATTTTCATATTTATCCATGAACATCCTATCCTTTGCCATACAGCGGGCAACACGGCAATGCAGCCAGCCTTATGGGAACGCTCCCCTAGTAATAGTCTTTTATCTATATTTAGAAGTTAGTACATACTAGCTGTCCCGGCAGACGTCGTCCTGCCCGGTAAAAAATAGGGGTTGATCGTAGAGGGTTGAAAATCTAGCGTTGTATGTATTTTTGTATGTTGTATCATAAAAAAATAGAAATTAAAAATTTTGTCTAAAAAATAAATAAAAAAATTTAGGGGTGGACTACCCCTAACATTTAGGTTGATGAAAAATAGAAGTTGGCCGATTCTCATAAATACTGGATAAGCACAAAAAAATTCATCAAAATCGGTCAAGCCGTTTCGGAGGAGTTTGGAACGAAAACTGTGACACGAGAATTTTATATATTAGATATATTTACAATACGTAGGTACCAATATCTGGAATTATGTAGATATATTGCAGCATACAATTTTAGTACGTCATTTCATTATTATAACTAAAATCATATTTTTCTTTCCTTTTATTGTGTCTTGGTCTTATTGAGTATACACTGTTTGCTACAACTGCATTAATTCTGCAAAAGTAATTTTGTATCACACTTCTGTATAAAACTTTAAAAAAAAATAACTTAAATATAAATAAAACAACTAGTATAAAGAAAAACAACTTTTAGCTAGACGTGTTGCTGGGGAGTTTCTTGCCGCTTCTTCTCCTTAACAGCAATAACACGTTGCGAAGCGGTATACATAGACCAGGAAGTGAAATTAAAATTTAAATTATATGTAACCTTCAAGTGTTTCCCAGTGGAACTTTTTTAAATTTGAATGTACATATTTACAGATAAAACATGGATTCCAGGTCACTGTCGGTGGGGGGGGGGGGGTTTCCCTGCACGCTGCGTTTGCCCGCTGTATGGCAAGGCTAACCGTTGACCAAAATATAGGCCAGCCTTTTGGTCCCGCGAGACTTGTTTCAATCGCGTTGAAAGGTCTCAATAGAGTTGATAAGCCCCGTTTCCCCACGGCCCCATAGTTTCAACACCGAAAGCCACAAATATGTATCCCATACTAATGGAATGTAATACTTGCAACAACTCAGAAGGGTTTTTGGTAGTAAAAAAACAGCAACTGGTCACATATTTATTATCAGAGAACCTTACGGTTTTAACTTATTACATACACTGACTTTTTACACTCTGCAAGCATTTTAGAACTCCTCGCTCTCCCTTCAACAATTTTAGTCTAACAAACTTAGCAACGCCCTCTGTGGTTGAGCGGGCTAAGCCTTTGCCGGCCTACCTCACTGCAACCCAGAGGCTCCGGGTTCGATTCCCGGTATAGTAAATTTCGGAAACGTATTTTCTCCGTTATTTACCATGGTCTGGGTGTCTGGGATCGGCCCCAGAGTGGTCCGTTGTATATTACCCATAACACAAGCGTAACTTGCTTAATTTGGGGATATACAATGTGTGTGTTTGTCTGCCGATTATTATTATTATTAAATTGGCACCACTTATAGCGGATTGAAGTCATCGATAAACTATTTTATTTAAACGGTTATGAATGAAAACAATCTAATACATTATTGTTTGGAAATTCTAGACAACATTTTATATAAGATATTATATAAAATATTATACTTACGAAAGTATAACGTATATATTATATAATAAGAATACGAAAGTTTCTTATGAAAGTAGAGTAAACGCGGTCGAGATGCGAGCACTGCGCAAAATCTGCGGAGTGACGCTCGCGGACCGCGTTCGTAATACCGAAGTAAGAAAGAGAGTTGGTCTGAAAGAGAGTGTCGGGGTGAAGGTAAGGAAAGGAATGCTCCGGTGGTTCGGGCATGTGGAAAGAATGGCTAAACAGATATACAATGCAAAAGTGGATGGATGCAGAAGTCGCGGAAGACCACGACACACCTTCCATGATCAAATTGATCGTGTACTAGCAGAAGGTGATGTCAGGAGCCTTAAGAATAGACGAGCGTGCATGACAAGAGCTATGAATGTCAAAGAAGCAAGTGAGGTGTGTAAGAATAAGCCTGTATGGCACTCTGTTGTTCGTGCCTACCCCGCAAGGGACCTGGCGTGAAGTTATGTATGTATGTATTATACTTACTCAAGTTTTACATGTAATAAGTACAAACCGAACAGAGTATAAATCTACAGCGTCTGCCAACTTGAAAATAACATGTAGTGAATACCGTCCATATACAATTGAGAGACCTTGAATTATAACCTACACAATGATCACATCATATTGTTACATGCCGACAAATGTGAAGGCACATCTGCCTGTCATAAAACGCAGTTTATTACCTTTATCGCATTTGGACTAAATTTTGTTTACTTTGTGTTTAAAATTTGTAACTAAAAAAACATCCTATTGTATTTTACCTGTTTGTGGCCGTATCGCAGGCATAATTACGCAGGTGTGCGCATTATGTTTTCTGAGAAATGGCATCGAAGCTTGCCAGGTATGGCATCGGTGCATTATAAAGCAATGGCCCAATGCGGACAGGGGGAGTCTAGCGAGAACCACGATCAAAGCAAGACGTACATTCGATGAGCGATATAGTGACAGACTTTGCGCGTGTTATTGAATCGTGCAGTTTGTACTAGTAGTGTCTAGTTATATTTGTACCTTTGTACCCATGTTATACGTGTTTGTATAGTTTTAATACTTTCTACAGTAAATCCAACGGCATTTTAATTCAAGTCCTGTAACTCGTAACAATATTATTGTTATATAACATGAAGGCAAATTATGGAGCACTACTCTATACAAACAAGGCTATAATCACAGCATAAATAAAAGTATAACATTATTATTCAATTAAAGAAATGGTCGATTGTATCGTTTAGAAACAAGATGGTACATAACAAAATTAATTATTAACTTTAATAAGAAACATGACTACAACAACCATGTTACCAAATAACTGCACAAATGTCATTGGTATGTAAAATTTAATTAGGTTTTTACGTATCGCAAACAAAACCGCAGGTCAAAAGCTAGGATATATATAAACCTTCCTTGAGTTAGCATTCAGAAAGACAGACAGATGCGGAAATCGAATTTGTTTTACATTAATGTCAAAAAGATATACCTACTGTGGCCAATACCAAACTATGTCTTTTAATATAAAAGAGAAATAGAAAACATATTAAAGATAAACAATTATATAATAAGAAATGAGATAAGAGAGTAGAAATATTAAAAATAGTAGTAGTAGCAGTATAAAAAGAGAAAAACAAAATAAAAGAACACATAAGAAAATAATTACCTGACAAGCGTGTGCGTGAGGAGAAGGAGAAAATTAAAAAAAAATACCAAACCTTATGTGTCACATTAATCTTGTCGTAGACTCCACTCCTCCGCTAAGCGACTCAATTATATTAACCAGTTTCTTGCAACCATATTATAACTCCCAACAATTTCCTATCAATCGTTATCTAATATATATACCAGGTAAAGCTCACCCGCGAGCATCTCATTACCTCGAATGATCTCATAAAATGGCTCCGTAAATAAAACGAGCATTTCAGACATGGAGTTAAAATCACGTATGCTATTGACCTTCAATATCTCACATCAATAAAACCAAATATCGATGCTCATGTAAATAAAATTGTTAGTACTTATATAAAGGCCCACTTCCAGGGGATAAGCTACGCTAAAGCTGTACCACTCTATTGTTTTTCATAACGGACAAGGATAGTAAAACGATCAGATAACACATTTTAATGTCACTATTTATTATAGTTATGCCACAGTAGGGGTTCTTTTATTTTAAAATTTTAAGTAAAATGCCGCCGCTAGAAAAGGCTGATTAAGATGATGTCTATATATTCTTCGATAATAGTTTATGTAAGTTCTTTTTTTTAACAACTCTACGGATTAGAGTTCCGTACCCTTTTTCACGACTTAATTTCGAAGAAAGTTTTTAGATTTTATACACACTTCTTGGTAATTTTTATTTTTGTGTGTGACATTTATTTAATGATATTTATGTTGTGGTGTACGTTACGAAATTAATATATATATATTAATTTATTCTTAATTTAATACTAAACTTACACTAATGTAGAGTGTGTATGTTACATGCTGGTGTTGTGAGGAAGTGCATGTGCAGTGTGTGCCTTATATCTGTACCTATATATATCATCCTAACTAGTGCCATGTCTGTTGTTTTTTCCTTTCTATATGTAAGTTCAAAATTTCATAAAACTTAATAATGAGCTTTGTTCATTTTGACTTTTGTTTTGCGATTTAAGGAAGATACGACTATTCATTCTAAAAAATTCTAAATTTAAAAATACAAAGCCAATTTTGCAGAATCTAAGCTCCACTGTACAGAATAAAAATGTTAATATTTTAAACTAAATGATAAATGAAATAACACCAATATATGAAGATAACGCTACTCAGAATATTTTAATTTCCTTTCTTAACCTTCAACTCTTTTAATATTTAGTTATTTACCACAGTAGCCTTTCTTGCCTCAACAAATGAACCTGTTTGTCAACTTTATTTTTGATATTGCATCCAAACTGCACTGTGAAGACGAAATGACTCGGATCACTTCTGTCTTTCAATTTCGAAAGAAATGGGCCAAATCATACTAAAATATTAAACAAACTTAATCTTTTTAACTGCTTATCTAAGCAGTTATTTAAGCCATTATTATATTTTAAGCACGAGTAACGATAGCTCTGAATCGCTTCTCTTCGCCTACCCCGTACAACCAATCTTTACGCCCTCTCACCGGCAATATCGATAAGTTTACGACAATCATAGGTACCGTGCTTGGTACCGGGCACCCGGCCATGTGCCACTCATACATACGGGGGAATATTAAACGAGCTACCGTAAAAACGTAAGGCCCTGCAAGCCTTTTCTTAGGCACCGCTTGACACGTGATTTATAGCACGATCTTGTTAATATAGCATTCGAACTATGCTTTATGAGGCTTGGTTCAATGTTTTTAGCGATTGTTACAGGCTGATTTGTTTTGTCACTTTTAGTAAGGGAGGCCAAGCGGGTATTTGGCTATTTACTCAAGCGTGGCAGAATAACATATGGGGGGAAATCTTGCACTCACATGAACTCTTCACTTAGGGTCGTGCGTTCAGGGCAGCAGATCAGAATAGTAAAAAAAAACCGATAGTTAAAAAACTCAAGCGCATCAAATTAAGACAAGGTGAGTTAATTACATGCAGAAAAATAGTAACAACATGCACATTAGATCAGAAAACTGGCTTAGTGGTGCATGCGTTCCGGCCAGGATTGAACCCGCGCCCTTTGTCTGCGACGCGTGCGCTAGCCATTACTCTACCACGATTTTAAACTTCTGATTTGATTTGATTTGATTTAAAGATTCGCATATACAATTTATCTCCCCGATAATTAGACGACCATGATGATTCTATACTTCGGTTTTTGTGCTAAAACGGCTACATGCCCTAAGAAACGCGTAACATAGACACGACAAAGTTAAAAACAGAATAAACACATGTCGAGGTAACTGCACTTTCTACATTTATTAGTAGGTGTTGCGTCGCGCGTCGTGCCATTAGCCGCCACTTGACGCCGGCGACGGGCGACGCGTCATTATGACGCGTCTTGTCGCACTATGGAAGCAACACAGCATTGTTTACAAAGGCGCTTCCTCTCATTATTGTTTCGAACAACGTTTCCTAACGTGAATATGATGAGCTGTTTGATTTGATGGCTATTTTGCGCGTCGCAATTTTACCAACGCACCGCATACCCATATCACCTCAGTATTCGTTCTCTCAATTTTTCAGCGCGGGTGAACTTTCAAATCTCCTCTTATGTACTCAATTCTCACCTTATTACCTATTCTACTATTCTATTATTATTAAAATTTTAATAATTTAACGCTACTTCTGCTCATGGTAATATCAATTCTTTTCTACTATTATTCTGGCGCGTAGATATCGAGAAGATATTGTGGATTTAGTAGAATATGATTTTTGACACTACCACAATGGAATCGTACCTTGGTAGTCATCCACTACGCATAGCGCACGCTCCTTCATGCTATACATGAGCATGCTGTGGAATGGTCTCCTCCTGCAGTTTCAGAGCGCTACAATATGGGGCTACTCAAATAGAGATACTTAAAATCTCAGCGTGGTAGGCAACCCATCTGCTCCCTTAATGTAGCATTTGTCTATGGGCAAACACAAAAAAAACATATGTGCGTGTACCACTGTACACACGTAAGAAGTGAAACTTCTTTAAATTGGCTAAACAAATAGAGCCCCTACCACGGTCTATTCGACAAGAAAAAGATGGCGCGTAACGGAAACAATGTGACGCGTAACCGAAAAATATGACGGTAAATTTTTCCCCAACGCCCATAAACAAGTTTCACTTCAGAAACTTCGCCGGTTACCAATTGAATAAATTATAACCTGAATTAATTCAAAAGTGAAACTAATCAACTGTTTTGTTCATGCAACTGACATTTTCAATTTTTCATGTCATACTTTATTCTACGAATAACTTTTATTTGATAATTGAAAAATCGACCCTTAGCGACATATTATACTTGATGCACTAAAGTCATAGGTTGATGAGTAACCCAACATTTTTTTTAGGCAATCTGTATCTATTTATCTATTGTTCCAGTTAATTTGTCAGGTCTGTCAGTCGATTAAAATTTGCCATAAATTTGTTAGAGGTAAATAATTTTTATTAATATTCATTTACCAAATGTTCATTGCCAGTTTAGAAAAAAAAATGCATTTTCAAACAATTATTCTTTCCTTTTAATTAAGGTTCTAAAACCATAAGCAAAAATATGACAGCTGTGTAATTTTAAAACCTAGCAGGCGACATTGTTATATATTGTCTTAATAGGCACTTGATGATGTACAGTACTTCCTAAAATATATAAAAACTATGTGAAACTATTTTTTTTTTCTTGATATGGCTAGGCACGGTTTGTGCATTCGGCCAGAGTCACGTAGTAAATGTTTATTTGACTATCATAAAACGAAGGACACAAATCACGAAAAACACAATATTATAGCGAAAATTTTGAAAACATGTCAAACTATTAATAAATAGCTTCTATAGCTATGTATCAAAATTTCTTCAAATACATTTGCGATTTTTTGACAGCTGAGCGTCGACCAATTTTCAAAACAAACGATAAAGTATGTAGTAAATAACATTATATTCTGATCCCACCACATTGTTATAAGTAAAGCGTAACTCAGCTGTGTATAAAGCAAAGCTTTTAACCCGTTTCCGCTAGTGCATTAATTAGTTCGTAGCGTTTACGTAGCGGCACGGCGTAGCGCTACGACTGTCGTAGACACAATCTACAACTGGATTCGTAGCAAATGTAAAATATTCCACACTTGTTTGTTCTGGTGTTAAATTGTTTTATGAGATACAGTTTTGTTCATGATTGTGTAATTTGAAATTGTACTGTTCTATGTTAATTAAGTGGCATACTCATAGAAATTCATTAATTATAATAAGAATATTTAACTAGCAAATACCTTTTAGTCGATTCGGCTGCGGAACTAAATGAATCATAATAAAACAACATTTTAATGATTTTAAGCGCGGTAATTTATTGGATTTTTGTCATTCCGACGTTTCGGCCACTTTTCAGTTGCCTTGATCTCAGAAACCAAAGATATCAAGTGTCAATGAGTATTGTTAAAAAAAAGTTTCATCTACTGTCAACTTGTTCATTTGAATTGTTTAGTATTAATTTTGTTTATGGCTATTATTTACTCAATGGGAGCCTAATCTAATTTACAGCCGCAACATGCAACATGTTGTGGCTTGAAGAGGAGAAGCAGCGCAAGAAACTCTTCAACGAACATGCCTACCTCTGATAATTATATAATATTAATTTAGATGGAAGGAAAAATAAAAGAAATTATCAGTCAGGTTGGTTTGTGTTCCAGTTCAAGCAGAAAGAGCTCAGAGTGTATTGAAGTATTGCAGTTGGTTTCTGCTGGGTTTGGGTCTTAATAATTTTCATAATAAAAAAATCAAATAAATTACCGCGCTTAAAACCGTGAAAAGTAGCTTTATTATGCAGTTCTCGGTGAGAATTATGTTTGTTTGCTGTTGAAACACTTAGACCATGGAGTCCTGAGGCCATGAGCCTCTACAAAGGTCTATCAAAACGACACCTGGACTCTTCTGGAGTCTGGGTCTTCTGAGTATCTTACATTATATCTTTGATGATCCAGGCTCAGTATTCTACTTTAAATCTTAAGGGATCGTGTAACATGTTCCTTAATATTACTACAATCATTTTTTCCGCGTAGAGCGGGTCACTGTGGCCACCACACGCCTCAGGCCCCAGTCACCGCGCATGGTGGGCAGAGTGGGAGGTGTTAGGTTTATTTTTGTTACGGAATTTCTTGATTCGGTCGCCGCGCACAAAGCCCGAGATAAATGCTATACAATAGCTTAAAAAGTATAGTAATGAACTTCTATTTCTCATTTGTATGTTAAATACAATACATACATACAATATTTTCGCGAGTTTCTCATTACAGAGGTAGGCAGAAATTATTAGAAAGGTTTTTTTTTTTTTTATTGCAGGAGATCAGCAGACAGGCAGACGGCCCACTTGATGGACAGCGGTTACCATCGCCTATGGACATTTGCAACACCAAAGGTGCTACGAATGCGCTGCTGCTCTCTTTAGGGAGCCTGGAACCTGGTCACTAATGCCGGAACACAACACAAGGTTGTTATGGCGACATACTCTAGACCAGGGGTGGTAGCCATCCAGTCGGGCAAATGCCCTACCACCTGGCTGTGGGTTGTTTTGTCGCCTCTTACGACAGGCCGCCCGGCCGCAGGAAATTGTATTCTTTATCCGTTCCTGCACGGATTGAGGAAGATTTTTATTCACTACGATCTTGACAATACCTTTCACTTCATCTTCTATATTAATCTTATCATACATGCATGTTTATTTGTTTAAAATATACAGAAATGTTTTAATTATTCATATAGGCGACTGATTTAAGATAATATGGTTAAAGCTGCGCAATAAGTCTTAGCAGTATATAATAAATATGAAGCCATAAATAGAGTGCCTCGGTGGTAAGTGGAGAAATAATCCGCTAAGGCGCAGACACGAGATAATGGCATAATCCCCACAATGAGGGCATTAATCATGACACGTCATTTCGATACAACCAGGCACCCTTTGCGAGTGTGTACCGCCACTGCTATGTATCAGGCAGGTATGATGTTCCTAATTACCATAGACTCAGTCGACAATTTTTTGATAATAATCTTACTATGGAACTCATTTCTCATAAATTTCAAGAGAGGTTTTTTATATTGTTATAAGTGCGGGACTCGAATTAAAATGCCGATGGAATTACTATAGAAATCATTAGAACTATACAAACACGTATAAAACATAAAACAAATTAACTGGACATAACCAGTACAAACTGCACGATGCAATAACACGCTCAAAGTCCGCCACTATCTCATTGAAAGTACACACGTCTTGCTCGTATCGTAATCGTCGCTTGACTGCGTCAACTCTCCGTTCGGGCATTGGTTTATACTAGACTATTCAATACAACAATCGACAGCGTTGTCTGAGGTTTCTGAGAAAGCGTAATTTGCACACCTGGTTAATTATTCCTGCGAGCGGCCAACAAAGTCGAAAACAATAACAATAGACTATTGTCTAATTGAGAATTTTTAAACACAAATTAAACAAAAGAATTGCAAATGCGAGAAAGGTAATAAACTAGGTGGGCATTTCTTTGTCTGTATGTGACAAACACACTATGTATATTTAAATTAGTGATTAATAAGCTTAATAATGATAATCATACATCATATCGAGTTTAATTTCCAAAAAAAAAGAAGCAAATGCCACCCATAATGGCATAATAATCTAAAATTGTATATTAACTTAGATTTATGTGAACAGGTAGTTTGGATTCCACATCTATCATTCGAACAATAAGCAAATATCAAATAAACAAGCCAATAAAATACTGACACCAATAACAATAAATGGAAGTGTTAAACATAAATTCGGCGAAACATTCTCTTCGTTGGCGGCCATATCTGAATTCTTTAGCGGACATAAATCAAAATCGGGATACCTCCGAAGTATTTCAATGACCAATTTGTAATTTACCGTTCACTTACGACTTTTTATTGGAAAATCGTCTTTGTTTCCAAAGTAATAATGTCTTTAAGGATTTCCGTGAGAGGCTAATGACGCGGCCGATATGTAAACAATTTCTTGAGAGGAAACAAAATTGTTGCGAATTCAATTATTGTAATGGCCGCTTGCGGATGGCGTGGCTGTCCGCCGGTTGAAGGAGGATGATCATGGATAATTTGGGGATGAGAAATTGCTATTTTTTTCTTTAACATTTTACTCGTAAAATTTTATTTGGAAGTTGCGATGAATGACTTCAATAATTAATTCATTAGTTACAACTATTGTGGCGAATGATGGTAGAACCATCTAGTTAGGTTTAGAACTTTTAGAAACAACCAGAACAATCTAGAAGTAAAAGACAAGGACGGATATATTTAGAAAGAGATAGATAGACGTTAAAAAGGGATAGACGATGACCGAAAGAAAGAGATAGATACATGTTAGAAAGGGATAGATGTATAAACGAAAGTTCCCGAACAGAAGGTTCGGGAAGGAAGATACAGAGATAGATAGATGGGTTCTAGAAAATTCTTCCAGGTATATAAACGGCGTAAGGCGCGCCGCGCCTACCGAGCAGTTTAAAGTTGAGTTCAGTCCTAGACGGTGAAACAACAAGTGCGATACTAAAGAGTTATAAGAGAAGGTTAATAGAAGACAGAGAAGAATTAAAGTGGTGAATTTAGTGGCAAGTTTGGTGAACGGATACGTGAAGGGGGTGTGTAGCGTAGTTCGAGAGAGGAACCAGAGGCGAGCTCCACGCGATAATATCGGAGGTAGTCTACGCAATATCGGCGACGGTATTGAGGGTGTGTTAACTTATCGTCGGGACTGTGCATCGTTGGTCGTGCGTATAGCGGCGACCCGGCTGAGAAGTACTACGTGCGGCTGTGTAAGACAATAAAAGTTTCTAAATTAAAAACTGGTGTTTTCTTCCAATCCATAAGTGCGTAACCCCGCTCGCACGTAACACTATGGTCCCGACAAAAACAAAATCCACCTGCATATCTGAAACAAAACATATTTTATTGCCTGTCGGCAGTTAAACTAATTGAACACTTTTATGATCGTCTTCATTTGTTTACTTATTGATTGGCATACGGCCCATTGTTTAATTGTACTATTTTATGGCCGTTTACGGTCCAGTCATTAGCCAAGTGTGGCGGATTAAGTCGACTGCGATACGGGTACAGCGCATTGGTGCAATATACAACAATGTCCTGATGGAAGGAGAGGAAGTCAAACGAGAATCACGACCAAGGCGTGACTTGTGTATAATTGGAGAACTATAGTGATGGACTTTGCGCATTTTATTGAATTACGACCTTCTGTATTACATTTGGATTTGTTGTGTTCGGTTATAGTTGTACCTGTGTTATACGCATTTGTATATTTCTAATAAACTCTATAATAATTTCAACGGCATTTTAATTCGAGTCCCGCAACTTGTAACATTATTTAAAGAAATTTTATTGCAATGTTGCGGTATTTTCTTGGAAGGAAGAAGACCGTGACTGTGCCATAACGGCTAGATTTGTTGTCTCGTCAAGTGGATATAATTTTCCTTATGCCGCTTGTACACTCTCCTCGAGGCATTGCGAGGCATGGTCTCCTTTTGTCTCGTTTACCCTCGTCTGCTCTTCGTTCCGAGCCGGTTTTTTGTGCGCGAGTCAAAGAGCCTCGCTTACCCTCGCGAAGCGACTCAGGTTCATCACTACATTTATGATAGTGCACCAGCTTCCATTTAATCATGAACATATCATATTATTCTCCACAGCAACAAACCGAATGGGCCCCTGTTGCGAGTACGGTCCTGTCGAACGCTGACTCAACTGCACGGGCCACCTGCAAGGAAATTGGTATCTATGTCAAATATATTTAACTTTAAGGCCTTTCGTGTATCAAATTTCGTACGTAATTGTGCATAAAGTAAGTACTAGTACAATTAAAATTCAATCCTAAATCTTAAATAATTTCATAATTGTTAAGAGTTTTTTCATTTAAGATTTTATAATAATTTGCAGTCATTATATATAGACGATATGTTTCTGTGGACACTAAGCAGTGTTTGCAATTATGCTTACATAATTCAGGCAAAACTAAAAATATCTCTATTATTACTTGACATTATCACAGAAACACGACATCGGTTGAATAAACAACAGGCTGTTACACGAATCTCGATATATTGGTAGTTGATATGATGTGACAGCCTCATCTTAAACATTGATTTAATGCCAATAATAAATCTATGAGATAACCGATGTGTTAAACCTGCCACAACGACTTGGACAAGAGTAGCGGATATACTGTCTGCTCCCCCTATAACGGGAGGCTCGAGCCCAACAGTGGGACATTTATGGGCTGTTATTATATTTGTATTATTATATAACTAACATACATACTACATTTTTATCCGTGCAGGAACGGAGAAAGAATACAATTTCCTGCTGCTGGGTGGCCTATCGTAACAGGTGACCAAAAACCCACAGGCAGGGGGTAGGGCATTTGCCCGACTGGATGGCTACCACACCTGGTCTAAAGTATGTCGCCATAACAACGTTGAGTTGTGTTCTGGCATTAGTGACCAGGTTCCAATCTCCCTTAAAACAACAGTAGCGTATTTGTCGCACCTTTTGTGTTGCATATGTCCATAAGCGATGGTAACAGAGATATATAAACAAAAGAAAGATTGTTAAAAAAACATAGCTTCAGTTATAAACAAAAGTGGGTAGTCCAAAGCTTTAACTGTCAAGTAATATTTTATGTTTGTTTTTCGTGAAACCTCTCAGCGTTGCGGTATCCTGTTTATTGCCGGCCCCTAAGCGTTTCGTTGCACACCATGGCCGCGGCTGGAGCAATCCAATAGTTTAAGACTCTTTCTTGGTGTTAAACATAACTGTACTATAAAAATAAGATTCGAATTTTTGCTACAGAATATTCAATTTTGAAGACTGGATATATTGACTTTTAAAGCATGCAAGGCAGAATGCAAGCTAAGTGAAATGCTATGAATGAGGAATTGTAGGAAAGGCGGAAAATTACTACATGCTATTCAGGTTGGTCAAGATCTAGGCATACATATCAAGCGAAAGACTTTCAACACTTGTATTCTCCCCTGCATGACATACGGCTGCGAGACATGGACATTAACGGACAAACACAGGGAAAAACTTGCTAAAACAGAAAGAGCAATGGAAAGAAGCATGTTGAATATCAGGCTTAGTGACAGAATCCAAAATTCGGAAATAAGGAGGAAGACAAAAGTAACAGATATAATAACTTGCATAGATCATCTGAAATGGAGTTGGACGGGACATATGCTACGTTGCAAAATAAATAAATGGAGCAAGCAAGTAACCTTATGGTACCCAAGAGGGGACATCAGAAGACAGGGCCGTCCAAAAACAAAATGGAGCGAAGATATCCGTCTAACCTTGGGACCATACTGGACCACAGTTGCCAAAGACCGAGTTCAATGGAAAGAGCTGGAGGAGGCCTATGCCAAGAGGCACGCCGAACTGCGTGATATACTATAACATAAGAAACAAAATAGAAAAAGAAAAAATGTTAAATTGCATGCATTCGGAATAAAAGGGCTTTATTATTATTATATACATGTATTTATTTATTATCAAAAATTTTACATTTTTTTAAAAAATATATAAAGATATTTTTTTATAAAAAAATTATTATTATTATTATTATTCAGGTTGAGAAATGTTAGATAGATAGACAGACAACACTGTATTGTACACCATTACAGAAAACCTTATAGCCTAAAAATATTCTAAATCTTATCGCTAAGAAGCGATCTGTTTTACTATTTTAATTGCAATAATAATTTCTATACAACAATCACATACAATTTTTTTAAATGCAAGAAAAAAATGGAATCTTAGATAATGACATATTGACAACGAAACGAAAAAGTACTTATAACAATCTTGAGTTGAGTGCCAGCATTAGTAGCCAGGTTCCAATCTCATACAAGCCCGGCGGCACATTCGTAGTGTTGCAAATGTTCATAGGCAACGGTAACCACTTTCCATCACAGATGGGCCTTCAGCCTATCTGCTGTACTCTAGCAGAAATGAGCACAAAATAAAAGTTTCCGCAGGCGAAACGGCGGGTAACCACATAACCGATTCATTCCAAAATATCTTCCATATTGAATTTATCTTATAAGTATTTGACAGCAGTTCAATGAAGATGAATCGTTCGGAGCTCCATTCGTCTTAATCAACCGAATAAAAACTAAGTAAAACCCAAATATCATACATCTTCGAAATACACAATACTTGCTATACTTTATACCATTATCGAGCGATAATAAAATGAAAACGATATATAAAAAACGTACTTACTTCCTCTCTTATCCGTGTAGAAACGGATAAAAATTACTAATTAGAGTAAGACAGATGTCCAAGGGGGGAAAGGTCTGGTACAGACAGTTTCAAGGTAGGGAAAAGTGGGCTCCCGGAAAGATTAGGGATTGTTTAGGAGCAAGGGACTATAACGTGTTAACTCGAGATGGTACCCTAATTCACAGACATATCGATCAACTAAGAAACCGGATAAGCCGTAGTCCTTCACCGTCGGGTGATGCATCTAGGATGTGGTTTCCCAACACACGTCCTCCACCGGGGCACGGAGATAGAGAGCTAACTGAATCCAACAGTGAGCAGTCCGGGGGTACACATACACTCTGACCCAGAGCAACAGAACATTAGAGTCTCGGCCAGGACCCAGTAATTTAGTTCAGACTCGGGAACGACCTCATATTTCCGAGCAAAGTTCTGATCCGTCAGTAAACTCGACAACCCAGGGACGCCCTATAAGACAATGTCGACTAAGTAAACCGCCTATTTATAAAAATTGATCCTTAGGATTCCTTACCAGTTAGTAGTACTCTTTAGTTTAGTCGGGAGGGATGTAATGTTTGTATCATGAAGGTTTATAGTATATTTTTAACTAGTTCTTTTGTAATGTCATGTTTTGTCATTCGATCAATAAATTGTGAAAATCCAAGTCGAGTTATTTTCAGAATATTACACGCAGCTGATTAAACCTATCGTAAACTAAATAACCTAGAGCTACAGCCAGGTAGTAGGGCATTTGCCCGTCTGGATGACCACCACCCATGGTTAACCATCAGCTCGTTAAAAAGAAGTTTGTTTACTACTCCAACAATACAAAAATATATATTTTACAAATGTTAAAAACTTTTATAGGGACCTATTGTTTAGTTTGACCTCGATGGTCAGTAGGGTTGACAAAAAGTGGTTACGCAAATAGTTGTCGCAATAAATATATTATTGTATATACTTTACATAAGTATATACAATAAATACATACATAACTTCACGCCAGGTCCCTTGCGGGGTAGGCACGAACAACAGAGCGCCATTTAGGCTTATTCTTACACACCTCACTTGCTTCTTTGACATTCATAGTTCTTGTCATGCACGCTCGCCTGTTCTTAAGGCTCCTGACATCACCTTCTGCTAGTACACGATCAATTTGATCATGGAAGGTGTGTTGTGGCCTTCCGCGACTTCTGCATCCATCCACTTTTGCATTGTATATCTGTTTAGTCATTCTTTCATCATACATTCTTTCCACATGCCCGAACCACCGGAGCATTCCTTTCCTTACCTTCACCCCGACGGTCTTTCAGACCAACTCTCTGTATATACAATAATAAATTAGAATAATAAATTCAGTCATCGGCAAACCTTCTGCGCGCGGCTTGGTAGCAGCACTTGTAGGTACAGCTCCATTAATTCATTGAATAATATTACTTAATATAACAACTTCTATATATATTTAAAAAAGAGCCCGAGGGATAGATAAATAATCATAATAAAAAGTGTAACTTGCTTAATTTGGGGATATACAATATGTTCCCACCGCTTATTTAAAATCCTCTCCGATCCAATTATTTTCACACCTACCCGCTTTCCGAACCGCGTTATTCAATCGCCTTTTCCCAGCCGCCATCTTCTATCCTTCTCGTACTTACCGCTGCTACTAATACTGCTCGTCTTTACGAGTCAGTCTGTTGTCGACCCTCGTTGCACGCAGTCTGCTGTCGCCTCTCGTACGACATCCCGCATATCTTTCCGCCACAACTTGCATATGCAGTTATACCGCGCCGCATGTGTACAATTTATTTAAGGACGCTAGAAGAAGACAAACCAGAAGATTTGCTGCAAGGCTTACGACTTTGTGATCAGCACGCATAGTTAGTGCAGCCCAGAGGCACGCAGGTTAGTCTCCTTTCACATCCATACCAGCATACCACCGCCATTTTGGATACGCGTTCAGTACCTATTACTGGGCTGCCGCGTTGACAATATGTTTGTTTGTCTGCCGATTATTATTATGACTGCCAATTATAGCACATCGATTCTAAAGAAGTTTTGCTTCAAAAATTTTAACACCACTGTTTAGAATTATTAGTTACATGAATAAGGAAACTTTTTAAATATGGCTTTTTCCATGAAAACGAAAGTCCCTTTTCCTCTAACCAAATAGGGATTAAAATAAACATGTTTTGTTAGTGTTACAATGTGCATAGGATGTGAATGGACAAAAACAGTGCCATAAATTTATGTCTATATATAATCAAGGGCGAAAAACAATATAACATCTCAATGCGTATATCTATATATTAATACGTGAAGCAAAAACTTTGTACCCCTTGTTACGAACATTGGGCGGACGGAGGAGTATGATATCTCGTACACTTATAGTTTATATAGATAAATAGTTCAGAATGCTAATTTTTTTTTAAATTAAGCATAAAAAATGTATTAAGGGTCGCTTACATAACCATCGTCTTAAATAAAATTATTTAATCATATTAAACTGCCTAAATACATTTTAGACAAAATGTATTGACAGTTGTTGAAACATATTCAGAGACAAATTTTACGTTATGCAAGATGCTAATCGTTTAAGGGTGTTAAATGCGTTTAGTGTTTCTTAAATAAATTTAAGCAACCTTATGCAAGCGGCTCTAAATCAATAAAAAACCTCTACACACACTACTATACATTTGACACACACACGAATAAATACTCTTTTGCTTATTGTTAAAGTCAAATTAACAGCGTATGTAGCCTTGGCGAATTCTAGGAGTTTAGACGTACAGTATTTATTATTATGGTTGAATTTCTAGCACGGGCGACCACTAAATCGACGTAAATCGAATAGGCATAAGCCCGGTTTACATTATGCCAGTCAAGTGACCCAGCGAGAATCCAGTCCAGTGCTGGACTGGATCTGTAACATCTACATTATTCCAGTTATTTAGAAGCCAAAGAAGTGTAAACACTACGTTGACAATGATTTTAAGAAATGAATTAAATTCGGCGAACCATTTCCATTTGGGTTGGTAAACATTACCACTAGCACCAGATGTGGGTGACTTCTTAATCTTATCTAGTTCTAGGTAGTATGTAGAACGAATACTTTTTATTTAGTTTTTCACATCCTCCACTGTGAAACTTTCAATTTCCATACCAATGCACAGGTTTTGCAAAACAGATTGGCGCTTACGTTTGTTTTTATAATCTTCTGATGATATGTCCCATAAACAAGACACAAAATTTGATCTTCAGATAACTTCTTCACCACTTTTAAATCCTTTCTTCGCCGCAGTAATCCGCAAAAACAACCAATACGTCAGCACTGGAATGGCACTGGATTGGCCGTATACATTATTCCAGTTGCACTGGATTCAAAAGTAGACCGCCAATCCAGTTACTGGACTAGAATGCTAACTGGATTCAGTGCATTCCAGTGCCGGTTCACATTTTTCCAGTAAGCAATCCAGCGCTGGATTCGATCGCTGGACTGGAATAAAGTGAAAAAATATAGTAGGTACCTCCAAATTTGGAAACTATAGAAATAAAAATGTTTTTTGAATAACTTGACACTATTTGATTTTCTTTTTTCAGTACAGCAAACAAGCTGACGACCAGTGATGGATTTACCCTAGGGGCTAGTGCCCAGGATGGCGAGATTTTCGAGGGCGGCAAAATTTGGACTGTCAGAAAAAAAATCGACTTACTGCTATAAAAATCAATGATTTTCAAAAATTGGTAAATTATTGGTTTCATGCCAAATATTAAAAATCAAGTTGTCATTGGATATTTACGTTTTGAAGTCTAGTTACAGTGCAAAGATAATAGGGCGGTATTTCCGGCCCTGCGGATGACCCACCTGATGGAATGTGGTCGGATTCCTTCCTTCCTGCCAATGAAAACAAATAATTAATTGCATAAATGTTTTTTTCCGTTGGGCGTACAATTTTTTGTAACTTATATATGTACATACTTATTGCAATATTTATTTGCTTTTAATTATTATTACTAATTTTTCAATTTTATAATTATGTATAATCTTAAATTTAACAAAATACTCAATGATACACAATTTAAATTAACATATGGTTCTAATGATAGTAATATATTATAAATATTATAAATATATTTAAATACTTAATATTCTATGAAAGAAAGAAAAAGTATTTATTTAGGACAAGATACAGAAAGTCTTACATAATAGTATAATTATAGTACAATTAATTGTGATGTCCTAAAAAGGCTCTTGCTCAGCATAATGCTAGTTTCACAACTAGCGCTGATCTTCCGCAAGCACCTCCCGGTGATGCCACGGCTTGGCTCCACAGAGCAAATTAAAACAATAAACATTCATTATAATTGTGCAAAATTATTAGTATATATGAACACTCTTATAATAACAAATAATAGAAAACAAAAAAACAACGGACAGAAGTGACGAACAAGGCAGAAATGCTAAATTGGCAAAGGTTAGATACAGCATATTAATTGACATACGAGTATTATAATAGGTACTATAAAATACTTGTGTCGTATTAAAAGCCTCTCTGGCGAAATTGATGTGTATGTGTATGTTATCACTTATATTTTTATTTTTCTTAATTGTGATTTGAATAATTTAGTTTTTAGAGCTTTCATCCCTTTTGGGATTTTATTATATATTTTTGGGGCCATGCATAATGTACTCTTGTAGAGTGAAGTTATTTTTGCAAGGTGCAAACAAACTTTTTCCTTTATAATTTACACTAGGAACTAAATAAAAGATAACTCTTGTGGTTAATTTAATAATTCTAGGCTGTTTTCCTCTCAGCACTGAATACATATCGTATGTGCTTATATAACCTTCTAAATCTCGGCAATACACAACAAAAAGAAACAAAACCAATAAAACACGGATAAAGACGTATTTAGTGTAAGACCGTTGAATCGTTTCAAGGCAATAAAGACGAAGTTGTCTCTAGATTTTCGGTCTAGACAATATTACGTGCGGAAACGAGCTTCCGATGCTTGAAGAGATTTAAGTGATATTTGAAATATTGTGTTACTTGCAACAACTCTGAAGTGTTTATGGTAATAAAGGAACAGCAACTGATCACTATGCTTATAATCAGAGAACCTTATGTCTTACATATCTTTCATACACTGACTACACAAACACGTTGAGCTTGAAACACAAAAGAAAACAACTAACATATACTGTATTAGATTAAAATAGTTCCCAAGGTGTAGGTTGCATGAAACAGATACGATTCTTTATAATAGAACAATGAAAACACTTTTGAGTAAATTATTTAGTTTAGAATGATACGCGTCTTAACGTTCTTGCAGTGACAATTCTAACGGCTCAGTTTTAACGCCCGCTGTCACTTTTTTATGACGTATCAGCGGCCCAATGTTGCCGCGACAAATATAAAATACTTTATTTAACCGAACGCAAAGTCTGACATTCTCTTACGCAATATTGAATATCGAACGATTATTCAATATTGCGGGTAGGTAATTTAGAATTGTCAAAGTCAAATGCGTTTACTGTTTTCAGTAATGACTTAAGACAGTTAGGTAGTTAATACAATGTTTACATTATGTGTTTATACTATTTGCAATTAATTTATATGTTAATGTGGTATTATAATAGTGTAAAAAAAATCATATAAGTACACGGTGTAACACCATCCCTTCAACAATTTTGCAGAATAAGAAACTGAGCAAATCGGGACCAACCAACCAAAGACCAAAGTCAAGACCAAATTGATAAACCATTTCAATTAAATAGGTTACGAATGAAAAGAATTTAATATTATTAATTAAATATAAAAGTTTTACACGTATTAAAATAAATCAAACATAGTAAAAAAATCTCTCGAGTCTGCCAACATGAAAATAAAACGTAGTGAATACCGTCTATATACAATCGAGAGATTTTGAATTATATTGTACAATTACCATATCATATTTGAGATAAATATTATTACATAAAATTGTGGTACATTATAGAGAACTACATAAAACAGGTGCTAATCACAGAATAAATAAAAATATAACATTATTATTAAATTAAGGAAATGACCGATAGTATCGTTTAGAAATATATTTCCAATTAAGAAATAAGAGGGTACATACAAAATTAATTATTAACAACAGCTATGCAACTAAATAAACGTAACAATATTGTATCTATTTAAGAAGCTGAGGGCCTAAAGCGGTCGCTTTTGGAGAATCGCTGAGTGAAAATAACACGTGGCCAGACTGGTAGTTGTAAGACATAGCAGAAAGTTCCAACTATCATCAAATCAACCAAATTGTACAATTTTCAATTCTTTGTGTTTCAAAGTGTAGTTCACCATGAACAACCTTACTCAAAACACTAAGTAACAACACTTTTAAGGCCTAGACACACGATGCGTTGCGGCGGTTTGAATTAATTTTGAAATTAAATTTGACACTGACACTGTGACTCCGATATCACGCCGTACGCACACCGGACTTATGACCCGCGGGACGAGGCGAGAGAGTGTATTATTGCTACTACAGTCCCGCCACTACTGTGTAACAACCTTACGATGCCTTAACGCCTTGTGTGCCAAGGCTCTTATATTTCAGTTGGCATACGAGGCACCTACTGCAAAAAATCATCTCTTCATAATTATACGAATGAATGAATGAAAACTCTTCATTGTTCACCATAACTTAAATCTATACAGTTTAATGTGTTAACATTTCTCTTACACCAATAGGCGGCCTTATCGGTAATAGCGACCTCTCCCAGAGAACCCGGTGTGCATGGAGACCATAAAAGAAAAATTAACTAATATTTGGTTGTTTAACTAAATTAAAACTACTTCAATCGTAATTAAATATAATTAAAGAAAAAATAAAAAAAACTGCATATACATAATTAAATTAATAAAAAAAAATTACATGCGAACAATAATATAATTATATTTACCGCAACAAATTTTATTTCATGGACAAATAATGGTCACTGATCAAGTGTGTGAACGTAGAAATGGATGTATCTTGTCTGATTTTAAGGGGAGAGAGTTCCACAGTCGAACAGTCTGTACGGCAAAAGTTTTACATATCGTGGCCATTCCTACTTTTTGTTTTACCAAATTTGTCTACAATATTATCTCGCGCTATATACAAGTGTGTATTATGCCTAATTTCATATATATATTCTGTAGTTTTCATGAAAAATGATTATAAAATACAAATGCAACAAACTGAAAAACATGCCGGTAGTGTTTCGTTTTGCTAAAAATATGTATCTACTAGATACATTGCATAGTACATTGTTTAAATAGTTCAACATTAGTAAAATATCTGATACCACGCGATATCCATATACATAAATATGACTGTCTGATCGTATGTCATTTTTATCGGGTCTTCGGCGGGTTGTTGGCGAGATGTACGCGGGATAGATATTAGGGATGGGACACTATTCACAGTTAAGTGGTTGAATAAATTGTATACGTTTATTTAAAAAACAAGAAATCCAAAATATTTTGAATAAATCTTTTGTGGCAGAAGCGACAAGTTTAAATTCTGTCAGGGTACATATGGTTTGAAACACGTTTTCGGTATTTGATAATATTCATTCTGACACAAACACCTTTGCCTTCATGTATAGTTGACATTGACATCTATGGATCGAATAAATGTAAATGTCACATTGACATTGACAGATAAAACTTCACTTTCTTAACTTTTTTATGTTTCTTTCATTATCAATGCTGAGGCGTTGGAGCCATTAATCCAAAAATAGAATAGAATAGTTTCTTTCATTGCAATATGACTTTCCAAGATGATTTTTATCCCACAGATTGTGGTCGTTCTCTAAATGTCAATTACCTACAAACTCTTGTCCATAATTTTGTACATTTTTATCAATCATTATTTATAATATAACTAGTTTAATACAATTAATATTTAGATCATCAGAAAACGTAACGATTCTATCACCGTTCAAAAACTTTTTTAATAAAACTATTTTTGTGAATTTACTACACCTGTCATTTCTACATCGAGCTGCAGATTAACTGAAGTACCTGAAACGGCTGCAAACGGAGATTCAAAAACTTAAAATTTTTATCGATACCGGTATTCACTTCGAATTCGAAGAAAACCAGTGCTAACTTCACACTGGAATCATGTAAATTGATTTGAAGTCAGTCCGCTCCTCAAATCAGTATGGATCAATGAAATCAATCAGCCTATATACTTGATTTATTGCAGTATCCAGTCCATTGGTAATAATTGAGGACAGTCTTTCCAATAAATAATTTTTCGGATTTATATCCGTTAAAGAAACGCTTATGCGCTATGCACCTCCCTATGCAATATCCGAGAGACTTCCCGCCACCGTGAACAGTGCTCGGAACCACATTATCCTCTGACAAATGTCTTCCCATAACTGAAATTTATGCAAAGAACACGTCGATGTGTAGCGAAATGTTTTATTTATCCCACTTCTAGCAGATACCAGCCTGTCAATATTATAAATTGTTTTACTTCTTTCGGATATATTTCTATATGTCGGTATATTTCGGATATATTTTATCGGACAATAATTTGAACAGGCAAGTTTCTGTTTGCTTTCGAATTTATTGTGTAATCTTGAAGTCTACATAATGTATTTAATACTAATATGTTAAATATCATAGTTACTCTGCTCATTTGTTTATGCTAAGTTAGTTGCTGGAACTATTTCTTAAGTCTCTAGAGATGTTAGGATACGCAGATTCCGTAAGCTGAGATTAGACTCATAATTTCTATCTTCCAATGACTTTTATTAATGATTTGTCGATATTTTGTAGTGGTGAAAACATTTAAATATTATATCCAGCAATGTTATCCCTACAATAAGCTAATTTTTTATTTCAGGAGTTCAGCAAATACGCAAATAGCCTACCTGATGGAAAGCTGTTACCATCGCCTATGAATATTTGCAACACCAAAAATGCTACAAACGCTACTCTCTTAAAGGACACTGGAACTTGGCCACTAATTCCGAAACTCAACTCAAGGTTGTTATAGCGGCATACTCTAGACGAGGGATGGAAGCCATCCAGTCGGGCTGGATACTTATACAGGTAAATACTTATATAAATAGGATCGAAAGGGAATTTCGTAAAAAAATAGACAAAAAAATTTAAGCTAATGAAATCGACCCATTGATAAGTGTTACCTTTTTGACCAAAATGCGTATGACTGCCCTTAATACTGTACAAGCTTCTGTAACTTCCAATTTTGTTACTTAGTTTATTTTGTTCAAGTCAAATCTTGCAATCTGAATTAGAGCTACTTTCTTTACGCTTGTTCAGATTTAGTTCTGGTGACAGTAGAGAAAAGAAATCATTTATTTGTGTCACAGCAAAAACATTTGCCACTCTGTATGGCTACCACCCTTTGTCTAGAGCATGCCGCCACAACAATCTTGAGTTGTGTCCCAGCATTTTTTTTAAATTGTTAACGCTCTGTTGTCTCTATTATTATTATCCATAGGTCGCTGGTTCAGATCCGGCTCGAAGGACCACAACATGTACGCAACATGCACGCAGCTCGTCGCACATATAATATTAAATGTTGTAGCACGCTGATGGTGATGGCCTTAGGATACCCAGGTCGATGTAGTGGTGGAAGTTAAACACGGTTATTAGGTGAAAACTTGTAATAAAAATCACTTATTGTACGAAGGCGTCTGCCTTCGACAACAATTCGAGCAGAAGAAGCACAAATGAATGCAACAACAATGTTGCAAGTAATAAAATTAAATGCAATTTTATGTTGGTGTTGCCAACATGTTCAAACTCAGAATCATTGGCACTGCACTAGCATATAAAAACACTTACTATTACAAATTTTACCGCACACCAGGTGGCTCTGTTAAGCCTCAAATATGTGTCCATAGGTAATGAGTACATTTTTGTGGCTTTCGGGGTTGGAACCATGGAGCTGGGGAGGCCTGAACCTCTATCGAGACTTCTTAACGCGTCTATTTGTAGTATAGTTAAATTTTATTGTATATTGTTAAAACATTTTTAAAAACAAGCATTTATATGTATACTTATTTAAAAAACAAAAATACTTTTGTGCATTTCAGTATGAATTCCATTATGTCACTCACTATAGCTCAGACGTTGGCACCCCCTTTACGGTGCATTCGCATTCATTGCGGAGCGGGAATGCACCTGGTCCCCCATAGCCTCCTCCATTCCTCCCCAAAGATGAAAACTCGTGTACAAAAGTGTGAAATATTATTTTGACGTCTTATCTGACAGTTGCCTACACAAAAATTCATATACATTTTATAAAACTAGTGGTCAAAATCCTACCATAAGTAAATAAAATTTTAAGTTTAAACATTATTAAGGTTCTGTTGTCAAAGACTATACGTCTATAATCACAGATTTCGCCAAGGCTACAATAAACAAAAGAGTAAATATGCATGTGTGTGTGTGTGTGTCAAACACATGTTAGTGTGTGTAAGTTTTTTTATTGATTTACTGTATTTTTTTTAGCATAAATTTTTAAAAATAATAGTATTTTGCGCTCCTTCTCTATATAAACTATAAGTGTGTAAAATTTTATATTCCCCGTCTGCGCAATTTTCGTAAAAAGGGATACAAAGTTTTTGCTTCGCGTATTAATATAATGATGATTTTACTAATTAAAATTAAAAACATCTTATTTTAAAACGAATTTTCAAAGATTACTCATTTTTTAAAGACATGACTACAACAATGGCTCTGAAAATATTGAAATTATATAAAAATGTCAAGTGGGAAATGCCCCTCTGGATGGCTACCACCTCTAGTTTGGAGTACGCTGCCGTAGCATCCTGAATTCTTATATTGGTGGCCAGATTCCAGTTTCCCCTTCGAGGCTGGCAGAACATTAATATTATACCTTTTTATTTGCAAATGTTAATAAGCGTTAGATACCACTTTTCTAAAATAGGCATACTCATTCGCCATCCTAGAACTTAAAAATACACCATGCAGTTTTTTTATAAATTTATCAAGTTCTGATAGATATCTAATAACAAATTTGAATTGACTGTTTTATTGGTAACAGTATTATTTAATAAGAGTAAAAACTTACTATAATTATTTTAGTGTTTAAATTCAATTCAAAATCTTTATTAATAAGTATGTAGTTTATACAGATGTTATACACTACAATAAAGTAATATAATATCACTAGTGGAAAATCCTGAATTGATATCCCTTAATATTCTTTTTCAATGCTGTAAGAAATAAGTCCGCTTAGATTGCAGGTCCGTGTGAACAAAAGGCAATGTGGAGGGTCAATGGGCCAGCTCGATGGGGCGTTGTCTAGATAAAGGTCAAACGTATTGCCTGCAATCACTCCGCAACTGACCGACTTACGCCAGCCCGACGGATGCCTCCGTATTCATTCTGTCTCCCCGTCACGTCCACTCACCCAGAATAATTGAAAAATACATGTAAATATTTAGCCCATTCATCCATTTATACTGTTACGTGCAAGTGGGGGTACGCACTTAGGGTTGGAAGGAAACGCCACTTTTTAACAAGCTTTTATTTAACTTGCAATGGATGTACTACCTATACACTAAATAGAGAAAGAATATAATTTCCTGCGGCCGGGCGGCCTGTCGTAAGAGGCGACAAAACAACCCACAGCCAGGTGGTAGGGCATTTGCCCGACAGGATGGCTACCACCCCTGGTCTAAAGTATGTCGCCATAACAACCCTTAGTTGTGTTCCGGCATAACTGACCAGGCTCCAGTCTCCTTTAAGAGAGCAGCAGCGTATTAGTAGTACCTTTGGTGTTACAAATGTCCATAGGCGATGGTAACCGCTATCCATTAAGTGGGCCGTCTGCCTGTCTGCTGAACTCCTGCAATAAAAAAAAATACTTGTATGTATGTAAGTTCGGGTGGAATATTTCAAGTTAAATTTGACAAACTTCCCCGTTTCCAACTGAGCTGCAATTTTGCACGTTTATGCATATCACGTGACAATGCAATAATATGGTACCATGAGCTGATGTGATCATAGAGACGGAAGGTGGCCATAGGAACTCCTCTACTAAATAGACACGTCGTGTTTGGGCTCGTTTTACTTGTCTTGGCTAGCACTCTGCTACATGATATGCAGGATCTCAAAAGCTTGTATTTAAAAACCTTTTTAAAAAACAAGTTATTTATCTAAATGCTTTTATTAACTTACACGTATGTACGTGATTCTACTCCGCAGGGTTGCCCCTACATGCACAATTACCGATGCTTTGCCGTGACAATAAGATGTTTCACTCACAATATCTTCGCCGATATTGCGTAGACCACCTCCTACTACTACAGTGCTTACCTCCGAAATTACCGCTCGTAGTTCCCTTCTAGATCTCCTTCTAGACCATGCTAAACTCCTCCTTCACTCAACTGCCCAGTAAACTTTTCACTAAACTCACCACTAAACACCGCCCTGTAAATCTTCTTCCAACCCTCTAAACTTGTCACTATCTTCTATTAAACTTGTCTTCCAACTATCTTGTATCGCACATGTCGCTTCGCTGTCTTTAACTCAACTCAGAAGAATCTTCTGGAACCTATAATTTCGATCTTCTTTTCGTCTCAACTCTCAATAAGGGGGGGAATGGACAGTATTGGGTATACGCTTGTCCAAGCCGCCTTGGCAGGTTTGACACATCGGTTATTTATGTGCAGGTTGCATCACGATGTTGTTCTTCACCGTTGCTATCACGTGGTAATTGTAACAGTATGCACATTAGATCAGAAAACTATCTAAGTGATGCATACGTTCCGGCCAGGATCGAACCCGCGTCCTTTGAGTCTGGTACGCGTGCGCTAGCCATTACGCTACCATGAGCTCTAACGACTTCACAAGTATATATATCCATTGTTAATGAGTACATATTTCTGGTTTCATAAATAAATAAATGTCGGCGCAAGGAAATTGGATCTCCAAGATGTGTGGACGCAGGGTAGGGCGATGAAAACCTCTATAACTTAGAGAAATTGTGAATTGTTTGCCTCTTGTCGTAAAAAAGCGTTGAACGACAGAAATAATGCAGAATAAAAAAAAGCATTTTATTTGACAATTGCGAAAAGAATACGTATGCCGAGATTTTCGAGATTCCACAGAAAAATATTATTAGCAGTTGACGTTTCTCACCTCATTAGTGAGGCCGGAGACCGAGGGCGGGAGCGGCCGCAGGGGGTGGGAAGACGGGGGCACACTTCCACAACTTTTCTTTTTGATTTTTATTTTGATACTCGCAGGCAAGTGGGGAAACTTGAGCCTATTTTTCCTTTTAACTGCCGCGTTGAATAAATTTTTAGGAAAAAATCTAAAGACTGATAAGCTTTGTAAGGTTTTCGTTTTCGTAACAACCACAATTTTGTTGTTGTTTTGTTATTTTTAATAATTATGCCCGTGACTTCGTCTGCGTGGCATTTTGGTTAATAATTATAACCTAATGTAATGTGTTTTTTTTTAATGGAAGTATAGGTTTGCGTTTGACTACTGTCTCACCTGATGTTGAGTGATGACGCAGTCTAAAATGGAGCACGCTTACCTAGAAGATACCTATTCACTCGTGATTTGAAGATTTCAAGATTGTATTTGTCAGGAAAAACAGACTCCGGCAAATTTTTCCACTCCTCGGCAGTGCGCACCAGAAAGGATGAAGCGAAACGCTTGGTTCTGACTGGAGGTGTTTCCACCGTGTAACGGTGGCATAAACCGGTCCGTCTGGTTGTCCGATGGTAAAAAAGGGATGGAGGAATCAGCTCGTGCAGTTCTAAGGAACACTCCCCGAAATGTATCCGATAGAAGACAGTCAGCCCCGCGACCTTGCGCCTATGCTCAAGACTCTGAAGTCGAGCATCAAAAAGACGATCATCGCCGACCAGCTTCCTGGCTCTTTTCTCAATTGATTCCAACGCCTCCAACTTGTATTTGGCTGACCCGTCCCAAAGATGAGAACAGTACTCCATGCAGGACCGAACTTGTGCTTGGTATAAGTTCAGCAGTTGTTCTGACGTGAAGTACTGTCTCACCTTTGCCAGTACACCCAGCTTTTTGGTTTATCCCGATATAGGGATTATAACTAGTAATTATTCTGCATAATTTTATAACTAATGTTTGCTGTTTTTAATTTGCTTTGTGGAGCTAAGCCGTGGCATCACTTAGAGGTACTTGCGGAAGATCACAGCTAGTTCTGAAACTAGCATTAATGCTGGTGTACACCGACATTTAACCGACAGTTAAAATAAATTTATCACTGTTTATGCATACATTTTCAACGATTATTCTATTTTAACCATCGGTTCAAAGTCGGTGCACACCAGCCTTAGTTAAGCAAGAGCCTTTTTAGGAAATCACAATTATTAGTAATATATATTATCATGTAAGACTTTTTGTAAGTTGTCCTAAATAAATATGTTTTCTTTCTTTTTCTTTCTTCTTCAAAGCCCGTTCAGTAGTTTTTACGTGAGAAAGTAACAAATAATATAATACTTCCCAGTAATAACTTTAATATATCAAATAGTTACCAGAATAATATTTTTATGTTGCGAGTATGTATCTATTTCTACCCATAGCATTTTGACCATTTTGTTCCGTGCAAGAACAGAGAAAAAATACAATGTCCTGCGTTGGGGCGGCCTGTCGTAAGAGCCGACAAAACAACCCACAACCAAGTGTTAGGGCATTTGCCCGACTGGATGGCTACCATCCCTGGTCTTAAGTATATCGCCATCACAAACTTGAGTTGTGTTCCGGCATTAGTGACCAGGTTCTAGTCTCCCTTAAGAGAGCAGCAGAGCATTTGTAGCACCTTTGGTGTTGCAGATTCCGTATTGGTATTTAGATTAACAATTGGTACCGGTTGATGGCGCTGCAATCGAATTCTAGATATTTATTTTTTTAAGAGCAAGACAACGTCTGCCTGGGTACAGCTAGTATTTAATATATTTTAGTTTAGCCATAATAATATTAATAACAAGAAAACATTATCTCAAAATTGTTTAGAACTCAGTAACGCACAAGTTATTTTGTAAAGCAAATATTGCTCAGGTATGTTTGTTTACAAACAAACCGACGGCAACTAATTATCATATTATACCAAGGTAATTCTGCAAATTTTACTTCTTCGTATAAAGATATATTCACTTACTCTCTCTTTTGTACAACATCCTTTTTGATCCTCGTACTCCTCCTTATTTAAAGGAACGTTTTGACTTCCTACATCTTTCTCATTCCCGTTATTTGCGCTCTAGTAATAATCTCTCCTTAATGACACCTGTACACACTTCTTCCTTTGTTGACAACTCTTTCACGGTACAGGCTGTCCGTTTATGGAACTCTCTGCCACTCATCATCAGACAAGCTAAGTCAGTATCCTCTTTTAAAATCATGGTTTTTAACTATTTTTGGTCCTCTCAGGTATAATAGTGCTGCTTTTCTGTATGTATTATGATATTTACTGTGTTTATATAGAATTAAGAATTGTATTTTTTATTTTTTATATTTTTGAATATTTTATATTATGTATTGTCTACATCGCCACTGTCATGTTTTAATTATTTTCCTTAGTTTAAGGGGTTGCCTGGAAGAGATCGCTTTAAGCGATAAGGCCGCCCTTTGTTCAGCATTTATTGTATCTAGTTTTTAAGAACATAGTTTTAATTTTGGTGAACAATAAAGTGTTTTCATTCATTCATTCATTCATATATTGTGCGCATCATAGATACTAATATATTTTCTAGGAGATTCTACTGTAAAAAGTTTTAATGACGCCAGCTTAAGAGGGTCTCTGCCTAATGGTGGCAGAGCTGGTATGGGGCTTCGAGCTACTCCTCTTTGCCCCGGTCCAATTCGCAAGAGGCGTCTACCCCCCGGTGACGAGGTACGGGAACCACCTGACACTAGGGGGGTGTCGGCGGCTCGCGTCGGCCAATCAGCGGCATTCGGTGGCCGTCACGGGCTTCGCGTTGGCTCTGTCTGTGGCATGGTTGGCCAGTCTGCGGCTTGCGATGGCTATCTCGGGCTTTAGGTGGCCATCTGCGACGTCTGGTGGCCTTTCTGCGGTATAGTGAAGATTTTCGTGATCTCTCAGACATCGCCCTGATCCCGGCGGATGAGGTCACGGGGGAATTGCATAAATTATCGCATGACCCAAGTACATTTTTGGCGTTTTATACAAACACATAATTCTTGCTCAAAAATCTTATAACTATTTTCAATGTTTAGCCAATATTTTACATACGTCGCGTCGTGTCATAGTAAAATTCTAAAATTGCCAACGGTCATTGTTGCGGACAGAGAGCACCCCCCTGACCCGCCCGCTGAAGCACACGCCCAAGCACGACGCCCATATCTCGCACCATAAGCAGCTAGGCGTCAGACGGAACGTGGCATATAAGCAGACTTGCATGCCGGAATCACTCTCACTCGACTCTGTCACGCACTAACTTGCTCATTCGCTTCACATTTACATTGCTCACCAGCACCAATACGCGCTCTCTGTATTTATTTCTTCTATGTATAGTTTAATTGTAAATAACGTAAAAAAACCTACACTCCAGTCTATATTAGAGTTTTATTTTTTAAAAAACAACTGCCACCAATAATTATGTTTTGTGTGAAATATAATGAAGAATTTCACTGCAAAGTAAGTTTTTCTTCGGTACAAAATATTTTTATATGGGTAAAATGTCTGGTGTAACAGAGTTAATTAATGTTAAAGTTTAACAAATAAAATACCCTTTATTAGAAAAAATACGGTGTGCGTCTGGGGACACCCGACAGAAGTGATAACTTAAACTTACTTACTTAATCTAACGTGAGAGGAAGGGAAGCCAGGCAGACTGGCGCCGTAACGCGTTACCTAACGAAGCGGTTTACCGTCCCATAAGAAGTTATCACTTCAATAACCCCCAGACTAGTATATTTTCGTTACCAAAGTATTGTTATTGTTATGACCGACAAAGACAAATTCACACCTGCATACCTTTCGGTATTTGGACTTCTTTTGTTTACTTTGTGTTTATTTTTTTAGAAAACAGCCCATTGTGTATTGTAATCTTTTACGGCCTATCGTTGTATTGTGAACAATGCCAGGTGTCTCGGATTAAAAAGTACAAACTGATTCTAAGAAATTCGGTCCACGCGGTCGGGCAGACATATTGCATCTGTGCAGTATAAAGCAATACCCCAATGGAGAGAGCAAGCAGTCAAGTGATAACCACGAGTGAAGCAAGACTTGTGTACATTCGGTAATATATTTAGCGATACACTTTGTGCGTATTATTGAATCGTGTTTGGACTGGTTGTGTTCAATTATATTTGTACCTGTGTTACACGTGTTTGTATAGTTCTAATAAACACTAATTCTAACGGCATTTTAATTCGAGTCCCCCAACTCGTAACATTATTATTATTATCCTGACTGCATCGTGGACTTGGAGGCCTTAGCTTGGCGTCGCGTCTTGAATTTTCTCGTCTTGGTCGTGGTGGGGTGACGGCTGTAGTAGTCTTTGATGTATTTATCAGCCCGGACATAGTGCTTCGAGAACGCTGTAGGATAGTAACTGGCGTATGTCATGCACTTGCCTTTATGAGCTATTCGCCAACCTATAATGGAAAATTGGAAATATCAGAAAACAAATTAATCTTAACTCTGAAATACTTTTCGTCGAATTCTCTCAAAAAAATTAAGCAATTGATTATTGGCGCCACTTATTATGGTAACTCACAATTAGCGATTGTGGTTTGAGTTGTCTGCATTCTCAGCGTCTACAGAAATAGTGCTGTCAGTGGCTGATGATTGGATGATAAGTGCAAGATTCCTATATCCCCCGACTACCAGTTTCTACTTGCGGAATAAGGGAAGGTATGGCCTTTGCCTGTGCACCATTGCGCACATAACAGCTAAAGCGCGAAGATTGTTGTAAAAGACACATAGAAAGAACGACGAAACAGTCCAGTCATATGTTAGGGCATTTGCCCATCTAGATAGCTACCATCCCTGGTTCAGAGCATGCTGCCATAACAACCTTGAGTTTTCCAGCAACCGGCTTTAGCTTAGCTACTTCGCTGAAACCATAACTCAACTCACCTAGGATATCAGGTATATACATTGTTTTCTTTATAATTTTATAAATAATTAATGAGATCGCCTCTTAAAATCTCTCCTCGTGCGCGAACTGCTAAGCATTTATCCATTTTTTTATGCCAACTTCTAGTTAACAGTAAATAGAAAATTATTTATATGTATATTAATATTTAATAATAAAACCATTTCATAATTATATTCATAAAAAAATCGGGTTGTTTTGGTATCACCCTATCCCTATAAGAAAGGTTTGAACTGAAAATCAGCGTTGCATCGGATATAATGCCTGCACAGCAATAAGCCGATTGCAAACCTGGTTTGCTGAAAATGTAGTGTACAAATTCTCAAAATAAGTTTGAATTTTTAAGAAACATATAAACAATGTATTTACGTCGCTATTTCTTCCTATGTGTTTATTCTTTCATTTATAAGATAGTGCGTTGTTACCTAGGGAGCCGTCACAGTCTTCTCTGACCAGGGCACATATACTTTCGAAGGTTTTAAATTCCAACACTTTTGCTTTGAACAACCTGTCAATTTTCCTGCCACAAACCTCGCCATACCTAAAAATATATTGTTATAAGTTACCATATAAGTAAAATAAATTCGGCAAGTAGGTGACTGTACACGAACTATGAGAGATTTTGTGGAGATCACAATCGTCTACGGTTTTCATCACTTGGTCAGAGGACCATAAAGAGATGCTTATTTAATGTAATCTACTCCATAACTGAAAAGTTAGGCAACGGATATTGTTCAAACCAATGTTCAATGACATTACACAAAAGTAAGGGATTTTCCAAAATCGCTACAAAAAACTGATTCGATCGCTGTATTTACCACGCTCTCAAAGAATATTGAGCTCAATCATGTTTCGTGCCATGAGTGAGTATTCTGATGGCCCCCTCTCTCTATCAAATCTTCCCAATCCAATCCCTTTCATCCCATTTTATCCCATCCTAAAAGTTGGCAACGCGCTGGCTTCGCCATTGGTATCACAAACACCAATAGGCGACGGTGACCACTTTCCACGAGGTGGGCCGTCTGCCTGTTTGCCAGCTTAGCAATAGAATTTTGGAGCTTAACCGGTTCTACTCTGCTAGGACCCCTCCTCCCCAGCCGCGACTACTGCAATCACACAGGCAGTCCGCCTTACACCGTCCGGCGACGCTCACGCATACAATAAACCATACATCGTTTACCTTTGTCGCGTATAATACCTGTACAGTGGTCGAAATAAAGCTCATATTATCATAACAGCCCACTGATTACCACAAGAACCCCACGTGAACCAGGGGCCTAGACGTTGTCCTTCGAGCCGGATCGTCGTAAAGACATAACTTACATAACATATGCGATAGGGCACTCTTTCATACAGCTGCTGCTAGAGGCCTGCTGTTGAAACGCCCAAGATCCGTTGGTCCAATACTGGTCATACGCCCACGACGGGTCGAACTCTGGCCTCTCTCGTTTTGGACCAAAATACCTGTGTCAAAAATTAGTATCAAAAGGCATCTTACAGGTAGCAAGTCTTACAACTACCAGATATATAGGATATCTAGACACGTGTCAATTTCAACAAACGATTTTCCAAAGTCGACCCTTTAGGCCCTCAGTGCGACATAAGGACAAATAGGGTAGTCAAACTACGATAGCCTTATGCCAAACTCAATAGGCACAGGTTGAAATTCTGACCGGAGCGCATGAACCGCTTAGGCAGTTTTCTAAGTATGATACTGTTACAATTGCTAGCGGTAAAGAATAACGTGATAAAACCTCTACATAGAGATTACCGACGTGTTAAACCTGCCAGTCCGCCTTGGATAAGCGTAGCGAGCATACTGTCTATTCCCAAATGGGAGGCATGATATAAACTATGGGTGCCCTCGTGTGGTCCGTTTTATATTACTAACTAGCTGTCCCGGCAGACGTCGTCCTGCCCGGTAAAAATAAAAAATAAAAAATTTAGGGGTGGACTACCCCTAACATTTAGGGGGATGCAAAATAGATGTTGGCCGATTCTCAGACCTACCCAATGTGCACACAAAATTTCATGAGAATCGGTCCAGTCGTTTCGGAGGAGTATGGCAACGAAAACTGTGACACGAGAATTTTATATATTAGATAACATAAGCGTAACCTACTTAGCTTGGTATGTGTCTGTTGATTATGTAGAATAAAAAGAAATTTAGAAGCACCTTTTCTTACCATTGAGCTGTTGAGATTTTTGCCTTACGAGTAGTTGTGATTCTTGGATCAGCTATCAGATGTTGGATCAGCCAACTATACATTACTGAAATTTAAATAATGAGAAGAGATATCAAGAAATCCGAACCATCAATAAATCTGAACTATCAAGAAATTGGCATCGCCAAGAAATCTGAACTATCAAAGAATCGGGACCGCCAAGAAATCTGAACTATTAAGAAATCAGCGCTATCAAACTATCTGAACTATCGATAAATCGGGATCACTAAAGAATATGCTTTACAAAGCACAAATTAGGCCGCATATGGAATACTGCTCACACTTATGGGCTGGAGCACCCGCTTACCACCAGACAGACCCTCTTGACTCTATCCAGCGTCGCGCCGTTCGTATAGTCGACGATCCCATACTAACAGGCAGCTTAGAATCGCTTAGCCTTCGGAGAGACTTTGCGTCCCCTGCGTATTCTACCGCCTGTACAACGGAGAGTGTTACGAGAAACTGTTTGATCTGGTGCCAACACCTCAGTTTTACAACCGCACCATCGCCATCGACGGGATGTTCACCCCCATTTCCTGGAGCTTCCTAGGTTCTCTAGAACGTTTATAGCGCGTACGACAATAATCTGGAGAGAACTTCACGCCGATGTTGTCCCTCTGCGCTACGACATGGGGTCGTTTAAGAAGTGCGTTATAAAATTTCTTAGAGGCCGGCAACGCGTTGCCAACGCCCTTGGTGTTGCAAACGTCCATAGGCGACGGTAACCACCCTCCATCAAGTGGGCCGTCCGCCTGTTTGCCTGCTTCAGGCAATAAAGAAATATAAACTATCAAGAAATCTGGACTACCAAGAAATTTAAACTATCAATCAAGCTAAATTGTATCCGTGTTATCTTCTCTGTCGTCACACTCTTGGCAGAGTGGTCGTGGTCCTCATGACAGGGGTGGTGGCAAGCTTTATAATTCGTCGCCATTCTTCTCGGACTGTAGCTTGTCTCGTGCATTCATGGAGTGGACCATTTAGTGCGGTTTTGATTTGATCGGTCCAGCGCATTGGTGATCTATCGCGCGCCCTCGTGCCCTCCATTTTGCCCTGGACTACGAGTCGCTCCACTGACGTGTCCTCTCGTCGTGTAATATATCCAAAGAAAGTGAGAATACAACCTTGAACGATGGATGTATCCGTGTAGGAGATGAGAAAGAATACAGATTCTTTCAGCTGAGTGGCCCATCATAAGAGGCGACGAAACAACCCACAGCCGGGTGGTAGAGCGTTTGCCACATAACTTTGAGTTGTGTTCCGGCATTAGTGGCTAGCTTGCCCGGTCTCGCAAGCGCAGCACATTAGCAGTACCTTTACTGTTGCAAATGTCCATAGAAAACTACAACCATTTCCCATCAGAAGGCCGGCGGGCCTCTCTTATCTTTATATTTGTCTGTACGTCCTTTATAAAATTGTAAACTATACATTTGATCATGTGATGATCTTTAGCAAAGTTGTTGTGCATGAGCCAGAGAAGGTTTCTGAGTTAGTTCACAATTGGACCCGGTAGGTGGCGCTTCTGACGTCTGCCGGGACAGCTAGTCAGCTATAAATATGACAGATAGATGAATTTATGACTTTTCACGAGCGTTTTTTTTACCAGTCAATTTTCTATCTTTTGAAAATATTTGTTAACACAAATTCTGAATTGGCAGTTACCGCTTACACTACTACTTACCCAGACATGTTATTCTAAACTTACGCATTTTCTTCATTTTATTTTTATTATCAAGATTATATTATGTGTAATAACTATTTATTTTCAAAAAAAATTAACTGATTACATTTTTATTGACTTATTTTTAAATTTTGCCTACTCTTTGCTTTCTTTTATCCGTTTTATAACAGACATAATTTCATGTCCAGATTTATTCATGAATAAAAATGTTGTCTATTTTTATGAAATTTAGCATATGCGTTCTTCAAAGAATGAAGATGGTCCTGTAATACTTTTGATTCCGATAAATGACAAAGTTTCTGCTGGATCTGGGAACAAAATTTGCACCAATGACATCGTAAAATTTAGTTAGTAACAAATATTAATTAATTCAAACCTAATTATTTTTATGTACTCAGAAATACATATTTATATTGAACACAGAACTTATAAAAAATTTACGTTTCGTTAAAGTGACTTTAATAATTGGTTTTCAATTTTTCATTATTATTGAGAATTTCAATTTAAGAGAACGTGTGCCGTCACGTGGATTCTTTATAGAGGCATAGCCGAGTGTTATTATAGTGCTACGAAACTGTTGTAATTAAAACCTTTTAATGGCTAATATCAAAGACAAAATATTATATTGTATGGAATGCAGTTTAGTACTCAATAGATATGCTATATTATATACTCAATAAGAAAATAAATGTCAAACTAGAAGCATCATTATTTCTTCAAAGATTTTTCCAACAGTTACTTTATGACACCTCTGAATTATTAAATTTGATAAACCAGCAATAGCTTTATATGTATTTTTAATAACATAGATACATAAGTAATTCTTTAATCGAACAAGAGATCAATCAGTATAACCATTAAATATGTATGCAGTAACTTTATAAAGCCAATAGCTGGTATGATTAATATATCTACTACTAATAAAACTACGTTTTAACGGTTTTAAGCGCGGTAATTTATTTTAATTTGGTTTATCCTACGTTTCGGCCGCTTTTCAGTGGTCGTGGTCACGGAAGACAAAATTTTGTCTCTTTAAAATAAATTACCGCGCTTAAAACCGTTAAAACGTAGTTTTATTATGTGTACAAGTCGCGAAAACTTAAGAAAATATTATATCTACTACTAGAATAAAAATTAATCGTTCAATTCCCAAGTCCACAAATAAGTAACATACAAATGGCAAAACAGATTTCTATACTAGTATGTATCATATGAACAAGTGTGTCTCTATATACGAAGTATATAACGCGAAGCAAGTTTTACAATTCGGTCTTGTAATTTTTCTGATATTTGAGTGACCAAACATATATGCAGTTATACTACAGATGATAATTATGTATTTAAAGGTTTCAGTCGCACATATATTATTATTAATATCAAGTGCAAGTGGGAATAGTACGACTCCTATAAGAATGGGTCCACCTAAGTAAGTATTTATTATTATAAGAAGTTAAAAAATATGTTTTTGTCTTGTAAAATGTCTTGTCTTTATGTATAGTGGTTTAGATTGACTACTTATGTACTAATCAACTAACTCCGGTGGGCCTAAGTCTTCACTTCCTGAACGAGAGCCCGTCACTCTCCTCTGTCCTGCATTTTTTTATTGCATGTGTTCAACTGACAGGCAGCAACACCAAAGGTGCTACAAATACGTTTCTGCTCTCTAAAGGGAGACTGGAACCTGGCCACTAATGTCACAACACAATTCAAGGATGTTATGGCGGCATATTCTAGACCAGGGATGGTAGCTATCCAGACGGGCAAATACTCTACCACTGTGGGTTATTTTGTGGTCTCTTCGGACAGTCCGCCCGAGCTCCGGGAAGTGTATTTTTTTTTAGTTCTTGCACGAATAAAATGCAAATATCTTTCCAGTTATAGGCTGGAAGTTCAGTCAGATCAGCTTCTATTCTATCTTTTTAGCATAATAATGAGGGCCAAGCAGTTTGCTGTATACTTATGTACTACGGTAAAAACAGTAAATGTGGCTGAAAACTTTACTATTTTACAATAGGTCAACTGTATTCAACTTCGACGAGTACTACAATCCCAACTATGGCTATGAGCCCTACTGGAAGGATGGCGATTGGGTGTTCATGGAGCCAAAACAGCTGACCACCGATCCCAGTAGCACCAGGACTACCCCGCATCCGACAATCTGCGGAGACGAATGCACCTATCTTTACAGAAAGTATGCAAGATTTCTTTAAACAACTATACTTGAAATAGTTAAGTTACTTACCTTTGCCATCTTTGAATGCCTCAAAGAATTTCTCAAATTCTAACGTTATCATACCCAAAGCGATGTATGTCGACTCCCAAGGATTGATTACGACCTCCAAGGGACGCCTTAAAACAACATCTGAAGTAAGTGAAAGTCACAAATACGTACCCACTATCGATGCACACATATTTGCGACATTCCAGGGCCTCTTAGAGTGCGGCCGCAGCCAAAAAAAATATTAAATGAACAATGAAAAATTGGACGCCGCCAAAGTATAGACACAAGTTGCGTCCCATCTTAATCTTATTAGTTTTACCTTTGTGATCACACAATAATTATATTATCCAAATAAAAAAAAATCTAAATGTGTGCTGGGACACATATTAGAAGTGAAACTTCAACGGACAAGTGGAAAAACGAATGGCAACGGACAAGTGGAAAAACGAATCGCAGCGGACAAGTGGAAAAACGAATCGCAACGTACAAGTGGAAAACGAATCGCAACGGACAAGTGGAAAATCTTCAACTGACAAGTGATAAAATGAATCGCAACAAAATTTTGACTTGAAGTTTTACGGGCAGGTTTTCAAATTGGACAAGTACATTAACAATCTGCCCGTAAAACTTTAAGTTATACTATTATAAATACTTTTTATTTTATTTTATAATATGACTTGCAGAGTAAAACATGTCTGCGCCCGCAACTTAGACAGCGTTGACCCCGGAAAGTGCTATTGGTACGCTAATGAGTGCGAATTTACCAGCGGATTCAAAACGTTCGACACCTACTGCCAATTCCTGGATACTAAATGCAAGCCGACGAAAAACCTAAAAGACAGTAAGTAAAATTAAGAATTTACGATAAACCCCAGTACAAACGAATGGATATTATTGTAAACTTCGGGATTCACATTTATATCACCACAGTGTTTCTCTAATGTATCTTTTGTATATTCTTTGTTTGATGATGTTCTAATTATAAATCATCATTATTAATACATGAAGCAAGAACTTTGTAACGCTTTTCACGAAAATTGCGCGGACGGAGGAGTACGAAATATCGCACACTTATCTTCTTTTCTAATATATAAAATGAATGTTTGTCTGTATGTCCTTTACAGAATCGTAAACTATATATTTGATCATGTGATGATCTTTAGCAAAGTTGTTGTACATTAGCCAAAAAATGTTTCTGAGTTACTATAATAAACATATGTGCAAGTAAAAAATGTACAGATCGCTGTTGGTGGGAAGCGTTTTCAAAATTCAGGCCGCATTCCCACATTGTATGGCCCTAAATATAGGCCCTTAGGTCACGCGAGACTCATTTCAATCGCCTGGAAAGGTCTCGATAAAGTGAATAAGCCTCACGTCCTCAAGGCCCCAAAGTCTCAACCCCGAAAGCCACAAATATGTATCCATCACCGATGGATGCATATTTGCGGCGCTTCAGGGTTTCTTGTGGTGTGCAGCTCCTCCGGTAGTGACGGCTATATTTGAGAGATGGAAATCCGCTAATCTATCGACACACGTTGCGTCCCATACTAAAGGGCGTCCCATCTTCCAAGCAACAACATTCCATCTGCTCGCTTGCCATCGTCGCAGTACAGCCCTTTTGGTTCAAGAAGCTGGTATCCCGACAGTGACAAGAGACCGGCTGATGTTGTTGTTGCAAATTATTTTGAAAATACTTCTCGTTTCAGGCTGGGTATTTGTCCACAGAGGCAAATGTGAAATGAATGCAGACAAAGTGTTTTATGCAATGCATCAGGACAGGGATCCCGTAAGAAGGTTGACGTCCATATATGCTCATCTGACTGAACTGTATAAGGGGTCAAAGCGAACTCCTTTTGGATAATTTTGCTATTACACCACATTGACATGATCAAATGTGGTATAATAGCAAAGAACGCCATAATCAATAATATAATCATAATCGTCATAATATATGAAAGTAAATTGTAATAATAAGTACCACAAATTGCTTGTAATAAAAAATGTTGTATGCCTGTCAAAGACGAAACATGTAACTAAGACCACTTAGCATAAACATCTGTAAAACATCCATGTTTCAAATAAATAAATGACTTTGACACACGTATCTCAAAATATGTCGTTTAATATTCCTTTATAACTGAAATTATCGCAAAAGGTTGGCGAATGTATTGATTAGACTCCAAGCTTTTTTACAGAAAAAAAATAATATCTATCCTATTTGATGAATTAATTACGTCAGTATTAACATGACATCCAGACCGTCGTCATTAGATATATTTTTCAATGTTTGGCTCGAATTTTGACAACCCAGAGAACGAAATGTTATATCTACCCCAAATTATTTTAACCGCAAACAAAACTTATAGGGCGTAATTACCCAATCTGGAGTAGAATCACCCAATCTGGGGTATAATTATCCAATCTGGAGTATAATTATTATCCAATCTGCAGTATAATCACCCAATCTGGAGTATAATCACCCAATCTGGAGTATAATCACCCAATCTGGAGTATAATCACCCAATCTGGAGTATAATCACCCAATCTGGAGTAGAATCACCCAATCTGGGGTATAATTATCCAATCTGGAGTATAATTATTATCCAATCTGCAGTATAATCACCCAATCTGGAGTATAATCACCCAATCTGGAGTATAATCACCCAATCTGGGGTATAATTATCCAATCTGGAGTATAATTATTATCCAATCTGCAGTATAATCACCCAATCTGGAGTATAATCACCCAATCTGGAGTATAATCACCCAATCTGGAGTAGAATCACCCAATCTGGGGTATAATTATCCAATCTGGAGTATAATTATTATCCAATCTGCAGTATAATCACCCAATCTGAGGTATAATTATCCAATTTGGAGGCCCTGTATAACTCCATTCCACCACCTATTTAGTGGTTGTTAAATTCTAATTAGGCGACGCTAGTATTCGACATAATCAGACAATAAACAAACTGTATCCATTTGTCAGTTCAAACATGAGGTCTAAAACGGTTACTTTCTCAGATTCGTATTACGAACATGCCAAGTGTCCAAATAAAGTGAAACTGTATGCTATAACTTGCACCTCCCAGTGTATGTGTGACACTTGTCAATTTCAGTAAGTGATTCTCCAAAAGCGATTCCTATAACTTATTATTTAATCACATGCCCTACAATCTGTTGAATTTTGACATTACCTGTGTTTAATTTTAATCGATATTGAGGTAAATGAACGGTAAGTAAGATATAGCAACCGACGCTATTCTAATTTCTATAGTATGTAATAATGAAATTATTCATAACTATAAGGGAATTAGTGAATAATTCTTTGAAAGTTTTTCGTTTTGTGAAGAACAAAAGGTTGTTGTGTAATTTATTCATCAAGTATTAAATTATTCGTCAACTGTCTATGTAGGTAATGTTGCTGCTGTGTTGCCAGTCGTTCAGTATTTCGTTGGCTTATTAATAATTCCCTGATAAATCGAAATATCTTGTATTCTATTTAGTTTATACAAAATTAGTTTTTTTTTGTTTCTTGAAGCAGGTAACTTTGATACAACGCTATTATCATCGCCTATGGACATTTCTAACAACAAAGTGCTGCCATTGCATTGCCGACCTCGAAGGCGATGCTGGAATCGGCCACTGATGCTGGAACATAACCATGGCTGTTATGGCGGCATAGTCTAGACTAGAAGACCTCATCCAAACGAGTAAAAGCCTTACCATCTGACTATAGCCTGTTCTGTTGCCTCTTACGACGAGTCGCCTGGCACTAGGAATCGTTACACTTTCTTACAAATAACATTTCTCACATAATAGCAATAATTTACCTTGTGTAAATTTCATTTTATATTTTTAAAGAGTTCAATATCAAAAGTTTTATTCAAATCAAGTTCTACTGGAGAACATTTTTTTTTGGAGGGCATATACCTAAGTTTAAAAAATACTTTATATTCTATGTACACTTCACGTGTTATACGTCTAGCTCAAAAAATGCATTTTTACGCGAAGGCTGTATAAATTGTTTGAAAGTTAAAAATTACTCAAAATGGAGCGTGCGATAAAATAGATATTCTAACTTAAGTATCTACTTTACCGCACAGCATGCGGTAAACTAGGTACTTGGGTGAAAAAAATACAAGTGTTCCACCGAGGAGTTTCACATTACGAAATTAAATGAGCTGAGTAATCGAACCTCCTTGGAAGTGCTTTCGATCAATTTATTTCTCTCACTTTAATACCATAGAGAAAATGAGACAAAAGACATAGTTCTAATTCTCACCACGCGGAAGTGGCGCTATTTGTAAATGCAAGTAATGGCTGCGACTTTTCTGCTGATATTTATGCTCGTTTTATTACCTATTGTACTGTTTCCTGGCAAATGTATTGAAAAACATTATATGTCAAACGTGAGGCTATTAGTTTTGACAAACTCGTGACTGTGGTAAGGGCTTACATACGTCTACTCGTTTGTAAAAACCATCTTAACGCACCAGCATCGTAAATAACTATTACTTCATATTTGTCTAACTCAATCTCTTTTTTTAAGTATATAAATATGTAACTTAATTCTTTTCAAAGTATTAATGGAGTTGTAGCAAACAGTGCACAAAAAGAGAACAGTTTTCATAAGAAAACCAAGGGTGAACGATATGCTATTACCGCTTACCAGGGCTCCAATAAATCAGGGGCTGAGCACCCGACGGCTGTACAGAAGCGGGTCTCGTAAATAATTCTCAAAAAGAAAGTGGCCATCAAAAGATACCTACACTGGGAGCAATATCAATCAAACTTAACGTCAGATAATACGCGACTGTCGTCACAAACATCCTATAGAAATGATCTTCCGCCGAAAAAACAGCTAAGTGCGTGATTCTTTTATTGCATGAGTTGCTGAACAGAGAATACAAGGCAGACGGCCAACCTGATGAAAAGCTATTATCATCGCCTATTACATAGTATATATTAAAAAATTATAACATGCTCTCGCGCTCTTTAAAGAGAGGCTGGAATCAGGACGCTAATGCCGAAAGATAACTCAAGGTTGTTAGGGCGACGTACTCTAGATCGGAAGAAGACGGAAAGTTTTGGGCCAAAGAATTGAGTTAAGATATGGTTTGATGTTTCTTAAAAAAGTAATATTTTTCTATTACAAAATTGAAAACATCATCAGCCCTAATTTTTATCTGAAAGACGAGAAAGCTCAAAAATAAGTTTATAGACAAAAAAGTTCTCGATTACCATAATGTGCATGTGCATTTATGTGCATGAATTTCAACAATAATTAATAATATGAAAACAGTTACAGCATGCTATTCATTCAAAGTAGCTGAATCCACTACATTATTCAAAAGAATCTTAAAGTTACTCTCACCTTTTTACAATCTGGACCCAAAAATGTATGGAAGCGTGTCCATCTCCTTTGCTTCGCAGTGTAATCTTATACTAATATATAAAGCTGAACAGTTTGTTTGTTTGCTTGAACGCGCTAATCTCAGGAACTGCTGGTCTGATTTAAAAAAAAATCCTTTCAGTATTAGATAGCCCATTTATCGAGGAAGGCTTAAGTTGCCATTCCAACCTCGGCTGCAGGCTGCGGACGCAGGCTGCGGATGCAGTTAGCACACGCACGACACGCAGCCGCTGCCTGCATTCGCAGCCGGGAATGATTCCGAGACTGGTTGCACGTGCTGCGGCAGGCAGCAGGTAGCGGCCAGTCGCTTCCAAATAATTCAGAATGTCGGACGTGAGGAATAGTCGGGAGAATAGTTTGATGTTATATCTTTTATTAGAAGAGGAAGAGGATGATGATGACATGTTGTCATTGTTAACTAGCCAGAGAAGAGTAAGCACACGTCCTTATATAATATGTAGACCCACTGATGGAAGTTATTCAATACTAATTAAGAACACTTGAAGTATGATGACGATCAGTTTAGGACTTATTGTCGATTTAATAAGGTTGGAGTGACGTAACTATGCGCGGATCGGCTTGCAGCCGCAGCACTACCGGTCTGCGATCGGCTGCGGCTGCAAGTCGCGGCAGCACTTGCAGCCGAGGCTGGGCAGCACGTGCTGCCGCAGCCGCGTTCGGAATGCTTTTCACAGAAATTTATACTACTACATAGAAAACCAGTCGTCCAGCCACAGCCGGCTTCGTGCGGCCGCCGCATGTGCTGCTTGCATCCGCAGCCTGCAGCCGAGGTTGGAATGGCACCTTTAGAGCTATATATCATCGCGCTAAAACCAGTAGGAGCGGAGCAGCAATGTAGAATGTTTCAAATTCGGGGTTATTTTTCCTTTTGAGAGATTCCGCTGCGTGCGCTGCGTAAACGGTTAAAGTTTCGCAAAAGTCATGTGTGACAAAAGTTAACGTTAGACCAAAGTAAGCTTCCATGTGGACGAAGTCGCGGGCAGAAGCTAGTCACATATATTCAGGTTTTCGCTAAATATAGTTCATATGCGTGCTGTTGTTTCATCACACATATGAATAGAGTAAACAAGGGAGTTAAACCCTCAAATTGATAAGTTCGATCAGCAACTCTAAGTGCTAACTTCGAATACCGTAACAATAGGTTCCAGCGGCTAAAACTCGTAATTGTTTCTGAAACAATGTAGCCGACCTTCCAAGTTGGAACTAAGTTGAAGTCCTCGGGGGCTAACCGCTCCGGCTGTCACTTAATTAAAATCGTTATTGTCGTGGTCATTTTCCCAATACGCCAAATAGATAATGTCACCTAGGGCCGACTTCTGCATCAACAGATAAAACTTATTCATAGAATAACGTATAATAATAAAAAAAGATCACTAGAGCTAAGACTCAAGAACTAGGGGTGGAAGTGATAAATGGCATCACGTCAGAAGCAGTTCGGTGAGCCTGCAGCCCACCTTTCTTAGTAGTTCTATCCGGGCCGGAACAGAGAAAAATACAATTTCCTGCGTTGGGGTGGCCTTTCGCAAGAGGGCCAATAAAACAACCCACGGCCAGGTTGTAGGGTATTTTCCCGTCTGGATGGCTGCCATTCCTGGTCTAGAGTATGCTGCCGAAACCATTAGTTGTGTTCCGGCATTAGTGCCCAGGTTTCAGTCTCCCTTATATAATTATTGATAATAATATAATGTATTCTTACATGCCGACAAAGTGAATGCACACCTGGTATATTACCTTTCCCGCATTTGGAATTCTTTTGTTTATTTTGTGTTTAAATAAAAATAAAAATTTGCAATTAGGCAATGGCCTATTGATATTGTCCATGTTTATGGCCGCAAGTGTGCAGATTACGGTTTTCTCGGAAACATCAGTCCACGCGGTCGATTCTTGTATTGTATAGTTTAGTATAAAACGGTACCCGAACGGGGGGGAGTGGCAGTCAAGCGACGATTACGACACGAGCAAGATACTATGTACATTCGATAAGCGATATAGGGACGGACTTGGCGCGTGTTATTTGATCGTGCTCTTTGTACTGGTTGTGACCAGTTATATTTGTACCTGTGTTTAACGTGTTTGTATAGTTCTAATAAACTCTATAATCATTCCAACGGCATTTTAATTCGAGTCTCGCAACTCGTAACAATATATTGTACAGATAGGATAGGATGTTAGCATTCCGGCGTAGGCGTATGGGCCACTTGAGCTTATTGCGCGCGCGCTTAACATCTTCTTATATATAAAATTCTCGTCTCACAATGTGAGTTACCATACTCCTCTAAAACGGCTTGATCGATTCTCATAAAATTTTGTGTGCATATTGGGTAGGTCTGAGAATCCTACAACATCTATTTTTCATCCCCCTAAATGTTAAAGGTAGTCCACCCCTATTTTTTTGATATTTTTTTTATTTATTGTATGATACAGCATAAAAAAATATATTCAACCCTAAATTTACAACCCTCTACGATCAACCCCTATTTTTTATTTGTTAAATATTGAATATATATATCGATTGAAGCTTTTCCGGGCAGGACGACGTCTGCCGGGACAGCTAGTACTATATAATGTAAGCCCATAAATGTACCATTGCTGGGCTTGGGCTTCCCATTATACGGAGAACCGACAGTTTACCCGCCACGCTTGTTCATAGCGGCTTTGCGCGTTTGACACATCGGTTATCTCATGAATGAATGCATGAATATTCTTCATTGTGTTTTAAAGATGCAGTTAACAGAAACAAAATTTTACAATACAATAGGTGGTCTTGTCGCTATTAGCGATTTCGTCCAGACAACCTTTGGGTAAATGTACAGTTTGCATCACGATGTTTTCCTTCACCGTTGTTAACACACACGTAATTGTAACAATATGCACATTAGATCAGAAAACTGACTAAGTGGTGCATGCGTTCCGGCCAGAATCGAACCCGCGCCCTCTGAGTTAGGGACGCGTGCGCAGCCATTACCCTACCACGGCTTATTATGCTAGATTATATTTATTTCTTCATTAAATAATAAAATTCCTAATGGATGATAGGAGTGCGATTCACTCTCCGATTTTCTGAAGGAATTACGTCCCCGCTTTGTTACTTTGTTTACCTATTTTAGCCGTAATCAAAACTTATTTATATTCAAAGGTTGTAAGCGAAGCGAAGACGCGGCAACACTATTAAGTATTCCGCGAGTTCGCCTGCGCTCGTAAGTGCCATCTCGATAACCTCCGCGCCGGGATTGCCCCCTTATTATAATAAAAATAAACTAACTTGTTTACAAGTTTTCTCTTGGAAATATCAACAAGGGATTAGTTAACTTCGAACTAGTATAAAATTATATTATTTGAGTGCATTTTAATATGAAGTTCTGATGTAAAAGAACATATAATTCTGTGCTATTGCGGCCGCTGACACGTATCACCATAAATACGAACTTTATGCTATGAATCACTACCAATTTTAAATACACGAGTCTACTTAGCCATTCTCCAAAAGCAGCCACTTTTAGCCGTCTTTTGTTTACAGATTGAGAAATCATGATCTTCCGGTTCATTAAGAGCCGATAAACGCCCTTCTTCTGGGCTAGGGTCTTTTCCCCCAGGGGGCGCCCCCCGCGGTCCCCCCCCCCCCTCGGACCGCGGTTGGCGCACGAGGAAGCGACCCCGGGGCCCCGAGCGACCACTGTCACATTTCCCCCGTTCTCTCCGTGACAGTGGTGTCCCCCCTACGTTCCTATCCCTAAAATCGCTCCTGTGTGTCCCTCCTTCTCAAACACCCACCTACCTTTCGTTCGACGGGCCACTCGCACCTCTCCGTTCAGCGGAGAGGCTCCTTCGCGATGTGGCGGCGACGGGTCCGGCGTTCAGGGCATTCGCCAATCACCGGGCAGACGACGGAGTGGGCCTAAGGGCGGTCCGCCCCTCTTCTTAATTCGTCACCGTCGCGCGATGTGGGGTGTGGTGGCGGCGGTTTCACCCGACCGCACCCGCACCGCGGAAGAAGAAGAAAAGCATGCAGATGAAAACGGGTGGAGGATTCGATCTGCTCGCCCTTAGGGCAGACCTTTTTCCCCACCCACCCGAAGCTAAGTTGGCGTGCTTGGAGCTGTATGCCGGGCGGGCTATCCCGGCTGCAAGCGCCCCGTGGGCGGCGTGTGGGTTGTTCGTAAACGGCGGACTTCACGCACGCCGCTCACGGACTGTAGTTTTAAGTCATTCAGATGGTCTCCCATAAAGGAGACAATTTTAGTTTTTAATAACCCCGAAAGGGGTTCGAATTAAATCATGCAAGCACAAGAACAAGAGCAACTACCCCAGGCAGGTCGATCTTCCGCCACAAAAAAAAAGGGAGGCGAATCCTGCACCGATGCCGGTACCCATGGTAAGGTCAGCTGTTCCCCATCGTATTCTGGGGGGGAACGTCCTTGCGCTCTACATGGACTTTGTCCAAAAAGAAGGTGCCCGAGATGGGCGGAGAAGTAGTTTTTTCGCGCAGCAGCAGCAGAATGAGCGGCCGTAATTCTGCTGCAAGTGGCGCCATAAGCGGCTTAAAGGGCGGGACCTTGAGTGGAGCTGTTAACGAATCTGACTCCAACATGTCAATGTTCTCCATTCGGTCCCGCTCTCGCTCAGATTCGAGGTCGCGTTCGCCTATGCGGTCACGCTCGCCAACGCGATCGCGCTCTCCAACGCGCTCACGCTCCGGATCGGGGCCCGGCATACGCACCGAACCGGAAGCCGGGCCTTCGAAGCCGTCGAGCCAGTGGCGCATGCAGAAAAAGAGGAGAAGGCCTGTGCCATATAGAGGCCCCCAACGCATCTTGCTCGTTTCAAGCGATGAGGAGACGGCAACGCCGAAAACCTGCCGCAGGGTGTCCCCACCTTCTGCGGGAGCTGCTGAAGAGGCCACTGAACAGGCCGCCAGTTTGGCACGAGCCAAAGAAACGGTTGCCAAAGTTAGCAGGACTACCGACCTTGAGCTGGACCATGAAGAAAGCACCGTCGAGATGATTAGAGCCGCCGAGGAGGCGCGTATCGCTCGACGGGCCCCAGAACTTCTTGGCTCAGGGTCGGTCACCCTCACCGACGAGGCCGGGGCCCGGACGGCCCAGGCGATAGAGACGGACGTCCGCAACGCCCTGGGAGTTATCCGCCACGTGGCGAAAGTCCCCAAAGGGTTGAAGGGGACGTTCATGAAGTCCCTGAACGACTCCGTGGGCATCATCAGTGACGCCTTCGAGGTGCTGCGCGGCCGCACGGAGTCCGATGAAATTAGGCGTCTCGAAGCGGCCAACCGGCGCCTCGAGGCTGAAATGAAGGAGCTCAGGAAGGAGTTGGCCAGCCTACGGACCGAGATTGCCCGTCCCCGGCCTGCACCACCCACGTCGACGCCGAAGCCACCGCCTCCACCACCACCGCCTTCGTCGAGGCCAGTTGTGGGAGGGCGGTTTAACGACCAAGACGAGCTGTTGCGCCATCTGACCCTATCGCTCGGGGCTATGATGGACGCTAAGTTAGCCGCTCTGGACGACCGCCTTCTCCCGGAGAAGCGAGTCCGCCCGCCGCTGGCAGCAGACGCCCGGCGAGCGAGTGCGCAGCAAACTGCACCTGGGAGAAGAGAGGCCAACCGCCCTCCCGAAGACTTCCCTGCACTGCCAACTCCTAAGAGGAAGAGAGGCGCAGTGGAAGGAAACAACGGCGAGGGGATTACGCCGAGATCCAAGAGGCCAGCCAGGACCAACTCTTCAGCCCCAGAGCCGGCCCCAAGGAAAGAAGAAAGTTGGTCGGTGGTGGCTCGCAAGCCGAAAAAGAAGCCACCGACACAACCCAGCGGTTCGGGCAGGACTGCCCAACCTAAAGAGAAGCCAAGACCGCCGACACGCCCGGCGAAAAAGAGTCCGCGTCTGCGGGTGCCCAACACCACTGCAGTGATCCTTACACTGTCACCCGCAGCGGTGGAAAAGGGCATCAGCTACGCGGACGTAATGCAGAGAGCGAAAGCCAACATTAAGCTCGGCGATCTTGGCATCGCCAGTGTAAAATTGAAGACCGCGCGGACGGGAGCCCGTATGTTACTTCTCCCTGGCAAGGACAGCGGGGAGAAGGCTGATGCCCTCGCCGCGCGGCTCAAGGCAGTCCTGCCTGAGGAGGAGGTAAAGGTGTCCAGGCCCGAGAGATGTTTGAGCGTGCGCATCTCGGGTCTGGACGACTGCACCACCACGGAGGAGGTTGTGGCCGCCGTCGCCCGGGTCACAGATGTTGCCGCCTGCCGCTTCAGCTCCGGCGTCATACGACAGGGCCCGGATAGACTGGGCTACGTTATCCTGGCGTGCCCAGTGGCGGCGGCCATAAAACTCAAAGAGAGACCGAGAGTCATGGTGGGGTGGGCCTCGGCAGACATTAAAGTCTTGCCAGGCCAGTCAGAGCGGTGCTGGCGCTGCCTAGTGGCAGGACACGTGGCCTGCGCCTGCTCCTCCCCTGTCGACCGCAGCAAGGACTGTTACCGCTGCGGTCAACCTGGACACCCTGCCGCTACATGCCAGAATGCGCCCCATTGCAGCATTTGCAGTGCGGCTGGCCGAGCGGCAGGACACTGGATGTGCAGGGGAGTACCGGCCGTGCGTAAAAGCACGGGCCCTCCCACTACGGCTAGGTCCACCAACAAAAAGGTGGACCATGAAAAAGGAAAAGGCGGCACAAAACAGGCGCCGAAGAAGAAACGGAATAAGAAGAAAAATAAAAAGGTTCCTACGCAGGCTGCGGCTACTAACACTTCTCTGCCACCGCAGCCGCAGCGGCCGCAGCCCAGACCACGTTCGCTGCCACCGCCGCCGTCGTCGTCGCCGATACTTGGGACCACTAGGATGGAGGAATAAACAGTCGTTCTAATGGCTCTCCTAGTGGTCCAAGGCAACCTGAACCACTGCGCCACTGCACAAGATCTGTTAGTGCAGAGCATGGCGCAGTGGAAAATTCAATTTGCAGTGGTCGCCGAGCCTTATTACGTCCCCCCCCGTTCTGACTGGGCGGGGGACTTGGATGGTTTGGTGGCCATTATTGTCCGGACCGCCGCCGCATGCCCTCCGCTAGCCGGTTTGGTAAGGGGACGGGGCTACGTGGCGGCAACGATCGGGGAGATAGTAGTCGTTGGTGGCTACTTCTCCCCAAACAGAAGTCTCGCCGATTTCGAGGGATGGATTGAGGAAGTGGGCACAGTGGTGGCCCGCAGCCGGCCTCGCCCCGTGCTTGTGCTCGGGACTTCAACGCAAAATCCGTGGCTTGGGGATCCCCGAGTACGTGTCCGCGTGGTGAGGCACTGGAAGAATGGGCCATCGAAAAGGGTCTCGTAGTCCTTAACCGGGGCTCCGTACACACGTGTGTGCGCCAGCGGGGTGGCTCAATAGTAGATGTCACATTTGCCAGCCCTGAACTGGCGCGCCGTGTGCGGGACTGGAGGGTCGTCACAGAGGTGGAGACGCTCTCCGACCACCGTTATATACGGTTCAGCGTCTCCAACCGAAATCCGGACCCTCCGTCCCGAGAGTCCCCGGTAGGTGATTGTCCGCGCTGGGCATTGCAAAAGTTGGATCGGGAGTTGTTCAAGGAGGCCCTGATCGTCGCCACCTGGGCATCAGGGCCCGAGGTGAACGCTCCCGATGTGAATGTAGAGCAGGAGGCAGAAAACCTACGGTCGCTCGTCACTGGCGTCTGTGATGCGGCGATGCCGAGGAGGGGCAGATTCCAGCCCCCTCGAAAGGTGTACTGGTGGAACCCCGTACTAGAGGGGCTAAGGCGCGCGTGCAATAGCGCGCGCCGCCAGTACACCCGCCACAGAAGACGGCGTCGTCGCGCAGCAGACGCAGCGACCGTAGAGGCTCAGCTGTACGAGGGGTACAGAAGCGCCAGAAGAACACTGCGAATTGAAATTCGCAACGCAAAAAACGTCGCCTGGGGAGAACTCCTGGAAACTCTCAACCAGGATCCTTGGGGGCGCCCTTTCAGGATGGCACGGAACAAGCTCCGTGCCTGGGCGCCCCCACTCACCGAGTCTCTCCCCAGGGACGTTGTTCACGACGTTGTTGGCGCTCTGTTCCCTTCACGGGCTGAGCACATGCCTCCTGCTATGGCACCGCCAGAGGCGGAGCCCAGCGCGGAAAGAGACCCTGTGCCCACTGTGGACCGGGTAGAGCTGGGGGTGGCTATGCTACGGCTAAAGGCCAAGAACGCCGCCCCCGGCCTTGACGGCATACCAGGGCGTGCGTGGGTTCTGTCCTACGACGCCCTGGAACCCCGACTGATGGGGCTTTTCAGCGCATGCCTAGAGCAGGGCCAGTTTCCACAGCGGTGGAAGACAGGAAAGCTGGTCCTGCTGCGGAAGGAGGGGCGCCCTGCGGACTCGCCGTCCGCCTACCGGCCCATTGTGCTGCTGGACGAGGTCGGAAAGCTCTTTGAACGTATCATCGTCCACCGCCTCGTCCAGCACCTAATGACGACGGGGCCGGATCTGGCGGACAACCAGTTTGGTTTTCGCACGGGGCGCTCCACGATCGACGCGATCATGCGCTTGAAAAGCCTGGCGGAGGACGCAGTCTCCCAGGGCGAGGTCTTGTTGGCGGTGAGTTTAGACATCGCCAACGCATTCAATTCCTTGCCCTGGGCATGCATCATGGAGGCACTTCGATATTTCGGGGTGCCGACCTACCTCCGCCGAATAGTCGGGGCATACTTAAATAGTCGAGCCGTCACTTACCCGGTCCACGAGGGTTGGAATCGGCGAGCAATGGTGTGCGGTGTTCCACAGGGGTCGGTTCTGGGTCCCCTCCTGTGGAACATCGCATACGACTGGACATTGAGGTGTCGGGTCCTCCCGGGCGTCAGCGTCGTATGTTATGCAGACGACACGCTGATCGCCGCGCGCGGGAGGACCCCTAGGCAGGCGTGTCTTTTAGGCACGGCTGGGGTGTCAACGATAGTAGGCAGGATCCGGCGTCTTGGTCTGGAGGTGGCGTTGCAGAAGACCGAGGCCGTGATGTTTCACGGTCCTCGTAACCGCCCACCTCCAGACAGTAGCATCGTTGTAGGAGGCATCCGCATCGGCATCGGGTCGACCATGAAGTATCTGGGATTGGTCCTCGATGGCCGGTGGGATTTTTCGGCACACTTTCGGCAGCTGCTCCCCAGACTCAAGGGGGCAGCCGGTGCGCTGTCGCGCTTGCTCCCAAATGTCGGGGGGCCTAACGCCACGTGCCGAAAACTCTTCGAAGGCATCGTACGTTCGATGGCCCTGTATGGGGCCCCAATCTGGTCGAACCGCCTGACGGCCAAAAACGCGGCGCTATTGCGTCAAGCGCAACGCATATTGGCCGTCAGGGCAATAAGAGGATACCGTACGGTGTCCTTCGAAGTGGCCTCGCTACTCGCCGGATCCCCCCCATGGGACCTGGAAGCCAGGGTCCTGGCGTCACTGTACGTGTGGCGCAAAGAAGCCCTGGCCAGGGGCACCAGACCCGCGCCTCGCGAGATCGAGGCGTGCCGGTCGGAGCTCCGCCAGGTAGCCGTGGGGGTCTGGGAAGATCGCCTACGACGCCCCAGCGCGGGCCCCGCCACCATTGAGGCGGTGCGGCCCGTCCTGCATGAATGGCTAGGACGAAGTCACGGCACCCTGACCTTCAGGCTGACACAGGTCCTGACGGGGCATGGTTGCTTCGGAAGGTACCTGTGTCGCCTCGGCCGCGAGGCAACGTCAGGGTGCCATCATTGTGACACGGGCGACGAGGACACGGCGCTGCACACACTCCAGGAGTGTCCAGCGTGGACAGAGCAGCGCCGAGAGCTCGTCGCCCACACCGGATTTGACACCTCGCTCCCGGCCGTGGTACGCACCATGGTCGGGAGCTCCACCGGATGGGACGCCGTCTCCTCCTTCTGCGAGCAAGTCATGTTTGCGAAGGAGGAGGCGGAACGGGAGCGTGAGCGTAATTCCCTGCTCCGCTCCCGACAAAGGAGGACGCGTCGGCGCCGTAGGTCTGACTTAGACCTTCGGCCACCGTAAGCGGGCGGCGCGGGTGGGGCCTCTAGGGGTATAGAGGTTCTCACTCACCCGCACATGCCGTCGAGATGAGAGCGCGAGTGTTCCGCGCGCGCTCATCTCTCTTCCCGTGGGGCGCGTTACAAACCGCCCCACGCCGAAAAGACCCAGTCGTCGCCGGGGGAGTAGCTCCCCCGGCATTGGAAGAGGCCCAGTGAGCGGGGCCCACGCCTGCCAGGGCAGCGGAGTTGGGAAAACCGCATACACGTAGCCCTGGCAAAAGGCGCAGGACGGAACACCCAGGGGTTTTAGTGGGTATCCCTAACTGGGGAGTGGCAATAGCGTGGCACCGGTTCTGACCGGGCACGCTAGTGCCACCCCCGATCTGGCGAATCCCACACTGTCTCACCAAGGTCGCGAGCATCCCCCAGGCTTCTGCGCCTGTCGCGGTCCTAGTCCTCAAACGGATTTCCCCTGGCTAAAAAAAAAAAAAAAAAAAAAAAAAAAAGGGCTAGGGTCTTTCATTTATAGGAGAACAGACAGTATACCCGCCTCGTTTGTCCAAGGCGGATTAGCGTTTAATATATCGGTTATCTCGATGTGAAGTTTCAACGCGATGTTTTTCTTCACCATTTTTATCCGTGCGGGAACGGAGAAAGAATACAATTTCCTGCGGCTGGGCGGTCTGTCGTAAGAGGCGACAAAACAACCCAATATTTTTAACCCAAATTAAATAAATACAAATATATTTGTATTTATTTAATTTATAAAATATGTAGTTTAGGTATGTTTGTTTATGATATATCTAATAATCTGTACCACCTACATCGCCAGATTAGGTTAAACTATTCCTTAAGTTAGGTTGCCTGGAAGAAATAAATTATCGCGCTTAAAACCATGGAAACGTAGTTTTATTATCTTATTACTTATATATATAAAGCTGAAGTTTGTTTTTTGTTTGCTTGAACGCGCTAATCTCAGGAACTACAGGTCTGATTTGAAAAATTCTTTTAGTGTTAGACAGTCCATTTATCGAGGAAGGCTATATAGGCTATATAACTACATATCATCACGCTAAGACCAATAGGCGCGGAGCACCAATGAAGAATGTGTGAAAGTCGGGGATTTTTTAATATTCCACGCGGACGAAGTTGCGGGCAGAAGCAAGTTATAAAATAAAACTCCCTAAATAGTGCATGCTTTTTAATCAGAATTCGGACCTTATGCCCTTTGAGAGTTTGGGTCGCAAGTGTGCTAACAACCAAGCCTACCGACTTCTAAAGTATACGCCACTATATCCGAGACTTGTTATTATATGCTTTATATTGTTACAATTGGGCCACCTGCATATTTGTAAACAAAGCACATTTATTACCCGCCGTCGGTGTTTGAGCTAACAGCATTGAAGCGCTTTTGTGATCGTCTTCTTTTGTTTGCTTTGTGTCTAAAATTTGTGATTGGAAAAATAGCCAATTTTGTACTCTTAGGGCCTATTGTTGTATTGTAATCACTGACAGGTGTCTCGTGTTTAAAATAAAAGCTAGTTCTAAGAAATTCTCCACGCGGCTGAGCAGATATATTGCATCGGCACAGTATAAAGGGATGCGCCAACTGAGAGATGAGGCAGTCGAGCGATAAGCACAAGCGGAGCGAGACGTGTGTACTACATTCGATAATGTATCTAGTGACGGACTTTGCGCGTATATTATACCTGTATTATGTATACATATTTGTACCTGTGTTATTCGTATTTGTAGTTGTAATAATCTATCTGTATGACTTCTAGTCTTCTATCTGTGGTGACTTGTTAATAGCTTACTATCACTAATGTGTTGTTATTATTATAATTATGAATAGCTGATAGTCATCCTAAAATTGTAAAATAAAATAAAATAAATTCTATAGTAATTCCAACGGCATTTTAATTCTAGACCCGCAACCCGTAACAATATTATACATAAATGTACACAATATGCGTCGGTGAGCATGGCACAGATATGAAATCTCCAGCACTAATGCCGCAGCAGTTTTATTGCGGCTTCAATAAAATGGCATATTATATACGGCGGGTGCCGTGCGCCTGCAGATCAATTTCAGATATTAAACTGCCGCCTTCAAATAGTAAAAATTTTATTTCCCGCGAGTCAGGTGAACGGGGATGCTACTAATGGCTTGCGGGCAACGCGACTTACATTTTATGCTCACAGTACAGATGGATAGACTTCGAGGCGTTTTTGCGTTTGCACTAGTGTACGGTCAGCACATAAAATAATACTCATAATATAATAACCATATTATTATTTTTTTTTGGAAACCACAGGCCATGAAAATGGTCCTGACTTTTGGAGGGCTTGCGTGGGGCCATGAGAACTTCCCTTTCCCTCTGCGCTACGACATGGGGTCGTTCAAAAAGGGCGTTATAAAATTTCTTAGAGGCCGGCAACGCGTTGGCAACCCCCCTGGTGTTGCAAACGTCCATAGGCGACGGTAACCACCTTTCATCAAGTGGGCCGTCCACCTGTTTGCCTGCTACAGCCAATAAAAAAAATGCTTTCCATGCGTGTTTGTTTTTCTAGTGATAACTTCTTACCCTTTCTTTCACGCATACGGCAGCGGTAGCCGTATTTCTTCTAATGTTTCAAGAATTGTAACTTAGAATAAAATATATTTCATAATCAATCAGATTTTATTAAAAAATAACTTTGACTTACAATAACATATTGTTACGTGCGAGCGGGGGTACGCAATTAGGATTGGAAGAAAACACCCGTTTTTAACTAAACGCTTTTATTGACTTCACACGCGCACGTAATATTTCTCTGCTGGTTGCCTCTGAACTGAACTTAATTCTAAATTGCCCAGTTGACGCGCCTTACGCTGCTTACATGCCCGGAAGAAATATACGGAACTAACAATTTCGTTATTCTTTTATTTATTAACTGTGCCTTTTTAAACCTCTATCTATCTCTGTCTTTTCCTTCCCGAACCTTCTCTTCGAGAACTTTCGTTTATACATCTATCCCTTTCTAAAATATATCCGTCCTTGTTTTTTCCTTCCAGAATTTTCTAGCTTTTTCTAAGAGTTCTTAAACCAATTAGATGGTTCCACCATCATTCGCCAAAATATTAATATACATAAAATTTAAGTAATAACCTAACCTCTTCTCAAGTTAAACATTTTCAATATTAAATAGTTCAACTTAGATTAGTTTAAGTTATCACTTCTGTCGGGCGTCTATACTCTATAGAGCAGTGCTTTTCAATCATTTTGAATGCGCGACACTTTTACTGAAAAATTTTGGCAACCCTCTTGGGTCATTGTCAGGCAAAAAGTTGGTAATTTAAGACTACGTTTATATATATATTTTCTATTGTGTTATCCATACACATTATTAGGACCTATACTCTATTAAAAGCTGCTGAGCGTAGAGCGTACTTAAAAGTACGAGGTATAAATTTAAATAGCCTTTTCCCTTTTGACCCCCCAAGGGGTCACGACCCACAGTTTGAAAAACACTTTCGACACGACAAGTTCCAGGTTTCATTTTCATACGAGATGGCGCCATTAAAGAAAAACACAAAATTGTTATAAAAATACAGCTTTATTAACACTTAATTAAGACACTATCCAACTAATTATTATTCTGTGAGCATCATCTCTTCTGGTTGAGGGTCCTCTGCACCGAGGACATGCCGTCCGTGAACTTGGTCCGGAACAGCACGTTGGCGTTGTTGAACATGCCGTCCTTCAGCGACACGATGATGAACTGGAACCGAACACACGTAATACTTTCTTAAGTTTCCACGACTAGTACATAATAAATTGCGTTACAGTACGCAACAAGGCCAAACGTAATGCAGAAGGTCGTAATTCCATAAAACACGCATAGTCCGTCACTAAATAGATTGGCGAATGTATCGCTCGACTGCCCCGCCCCGTCCCTCCATTGGGGCCTTGTTTTTACTGCGGCCGCGTGGACCGCATTTCCTAGAATCAGTTTGTACTTTAAATCCGAGACACCTGGCTAATACAACAATGGGCTGCTTTCTAATTACAAATTGTAAACACAAAGCAAACAAAAGAAGTAGTGCAATGCGTTTCAGAGAGCGCCGGAGAGGCACCTGCGAATGCTTGAAGTGGTCGCGCAGCATCTGGCCGATGTTCTGGGTGTGCGAGAGGTCGAGCGCGGCGTCCACCTCGTCCAGGATGTAGAGCGGCGCCGGCCGGAAGAGCAGCATCGCCAGCACCAGCGACAGCGCCACCAGCGACCGCTGCCCCCCCGACAGCTCGCCCAGCGACTCCTTCCACGCGCCCCCGAAGCCCACCTTCACCTGGCGTTATACATACTGTGTCACCTCTATATAACGTGGTCGTTAAATGGAGAGAAGTCTATTACTTTTGTCTGGCGTATTTTAATACACCTGTAATTTTAATATATTTTTGAAGTTCTACTTCTTTAGGCGCGTTAGGAGTAAATTTTTACGATGTGCGCGCACACCGTCACACGAAAAACCTGCACCATCAAGTTAGCTATAGTCAACATTTTAGTTTTTCTATTGTTAGTGTCGTTTTTTAAGACAAAAGATAAAATTTTTGAAAAGATTTTTATCTTGGTATGCCAAAGACAAGTTATACAACTTCTAACGCGTGTACATAAGTACACACACACACGCACACACACACACACACACACACATATTGTATCATCTTGATGACAAAGGACTTGGAAATTTCGGTATACATGATGCCGAAAGTTGAATTTACTACGGGCTAAGATATTAAAGCGATAAAAGAACGTACACAGCTGGGCAGCTCTTCTTTTACTAATTTTGGCCACTTAAAAGATACTTTTTATTACTTAATTATTGTCGTTATTGAGAGTGGGTGTAATGTTATATAGAGTGTCTCATCGTATGGAAGACAAACTAAACCAATCGAAGCCAAGTGATTTCGACGCTTAAGGGAGTTTGTCGTTAAATCGAGTGACGTTACATAGAGTTTGCGCTGTATTGCGACACTACCTCGAGCCCGTCCAAGACGGTTTGTCCGTCCGGAGGCTTCAACTGCGCCTGGGCGCCCGGCAGCAGGGTGCTGAAGATGGAGCCGAAGTCCCTGTTGACCTGATGGCAGGCCTGCACCAGCGTGCGCCGCTTCTTCTCGTCCAGCTCCGCCATCACCTGCACCAGCTTCGCGCGGTCCGCCTCCACGGTGCGCTTCTTGCTCAGCACGTCCTGGTACTGCAACAACACCCCCATACATCAAACAATCAAATACTTAAAATCAGCCAATTTACATTTAAGTAGTTACCTATAATATTACCATATAAATACAAAATTATTATTATTTTACAAAATGGAGTTGTTGGTGGCATATACAGCGCGAAAAAAAGGTAAATATCCTTTCGTTGTCCTTCCTTCTCCTCTCTATCCGCCACACCACTCGCGCGAACGAGACGGATAATGCGAGGAAACTATCTATGGCGCTGCGCTTTCGCATTTTGTCAAGATGACGTTCAGTTACGTTAACATCAGAAAGAATAAAGAATACGAGTTACAACAAGAGATCCAGCAGCCCAGCAAGCAATTGAGTGTTCCTTTCTCCTTATCTATCCTGTAACGCTTCACCAGGAGTTGTTTCAGTCTTACGCCAATACAAAAATGAACTTGGAGACTGAAATTATATCTAGTCATGTACGAAGTGTGGTCTTATCGCTATAAAGTTATCTCTTCCAGACAACTCGAGGAATAAATTAAGATGATAATGGCGATGGTGGTATACGTAATATAGAACTAGCTGCCGAGGTTAGGACTTTCCGGTAGCGTAAGCTTGTCTCAAGACTTAAAAAGGTAGAAGATTCTGGGAGGAGAAGACAAGGACGGATATATTTTAGAGAGGGACAGACAGTAAATAAAAGAATAAATTATAGGTTCCAGAAAATTCTCCCGGGTATATAATCAGTGTAAGGCGCGCCTATCGGGCAGTTAAGAGTTGAATTCAAGGCAGCGAAGCGACAAGTGCGATATAAAAGAGCTGAAAGAGAAGGTTAATAGAAAACAGTGTCGAGTTAAGTGGTGAATTTAGTGACAAGTAAGTTAGCAAGTAAGTAAGGTAGTGTAGTTGTAGAGACGAACCAGAAGCGAGCTACACGCGGTAATATCGGAGGTGAGCATTGCAGTAGCAGGTAGTCCACGCAATATCGGCGACGTTATTGTGAGCGAGAAACCTTATCGTCGGGACAACCATGCGGAGAGGAACAACTACTTAATTTTTAATAATATATACGAGTACATAGATATATACCGTAAAATGGGGGCAATAGGGTCTAGGGAGTGATATGGAACAAACCTCAAGTTTTATTTGCGACCTTATATATACATTTATGTTACGTGTTACACGTTGTGGTAGGATTTAAATTTGAAACTTGCAATATTTTTTCTATAATCTTTCAACACTCAGTCATCCTGTCATACGTATTTAAAAAAAACGTACTTCAAAACATTGGGTCATTTATGATAATATATTAAGAGACTGACATTTTAAAAAATGGTAGGTATATGTCAAGTATTTACGTACCTAACCGAAAAAGATACTACCTACCAGGTACGTATTGTAGGTACCTGTGCCTATACTATGAAAGTGTCAGCCCTAGCGAAAAACTCTATTAACCCCCTCAAACGACCCGATTCACCCCAACGCCTGGGTGAATAGGGACAAGTGAGCTTTTGTAACTTTTTATGATTATTCTTTAATAAACTGTATCTTAATGCATTAGAAATGAAAATTTAAACTACCGTATCCATTAAGATCTCCGTTTTATTACTATAAGTACAAAAAAACCGATAAAAATCAATGTCGAACTTAAAGTGTCCCGATTCCCCCCATGTTACGGTACTTAATATAGATGTGGTCGTCACCTGCTCCTCCTCCTTGGTGAGCAGCGTGTGCGCCCTGGCGTTGAGGCCGCGCGCCAGCTTGTCCTTGCGCTCGCGCAGCTGCTGCAGCCGCTGCGCCGCCACGCCCGCGCCGCGCGCCGCGAAGTCGAACACGCCCCCGGGGGCGCCGAAGTACTCCCGCTCCGACGGGATCCACGGGTTCTCGTTCTCCAAGCTCCGAATCTGGACAGCACATCGCCAGGTGGCAGGATATTTAAAGAGCAGATTGGTAACACCATTGGTCTACCTGTCTACTGAACTCACTCGTGCAATAGAATAGGTGCATATTGACAAAAAATAAATCTATAATTTTATACCATACTAAAAATGCCGTGTTTGTACATTGAAGATATTTTAAAAAAACAACTGGAATAGATATAAAAGCGATGCATTATTTTCAAATTATATCTGTTTGTTCGAGAATCACGCACAAACTACCAGGTCGATTTCGATGCAGGTTTCCCTGGTCGACAATAAATTTTAAACTTGAAATCTGCGTTATATTTTTACTCCGGGAATCCCATGGGAATTTTCAGAGAATAATTTAAAATAGCTAGATTGAAAAAAAAATCTCATTCCAATTCGATTGTTTCACTGATCAATAGCAAATCTTATGTAATAAAATGTGTGATACTTTTTATCCCGGGAATCCCACGGGAATTTCAAGTCAAACGTGGACGAAGTCACAGACATATCGTAATTTTATATATAAATCGTAAGGCTGGGTTAAAAAAATTCATTTGACGTACCCTCGTCTGGCACTCAGAGGCCTCCCCCTGCAGCTCCTTGATCTTGTACTCCAGCTCCTTGATGGCGAGCTCCAGCTCGCTGCTGCTCTTGGCCAGCTTCTCCTTCTTCTGCAGCAGTCTGGTGATGTCGCTGCTCTTGCTGGCGATCGCGTCCTTCTGTTTCTTGATGCGAGACTGCATGCTCTTCACCGCTTCCTATTTGAAATAAAAAGAACAGATAGATGTAGGGGGGTCCAATAAACTTCCTCAGGGTGCTGTTGGAGCGTCTGTGTTCGCCGAATCGCACTTTGATGGCTTTGAAGCACACGAAATTAAACCCGACAACCGGTGCAATAATCGGTTTCCATGATTTGTATAAATATGTTCGTGTGTTCGAGTTGGGACCCTGGTTGGTTCACAATTCACAATTGGATCCGGTAGATGGTGCTGCAATCGAATCCTGTATTTTTATTTATTCAAGACAGCACAATGTTTGCTGGATATACCAGTTAAAAATATCATAAATTGGCCAAAATATAACAATAACTGGTAAGTAGAATCCTCTATCAATTTATTTATTCTGGCAATGCCGAAGCGGGCTGGGAGCGGCGTAAGCCTAATGAGACGCGCCATCGCCGTGTGCGCAACCCGAAGGCGGGCAGACCTAGTGGCTAGTGGCTAGTGAGATAGCAACCGACCGTGGCCTTGTCGTGTTCCGCGGCGGCCTTGCGCAAGGCCTCGTCGAGGCCGTCGCCGGCCTCGGAGGCCTCGCGCAGCTGCTGCGCGCCGGCGGCCGCGGCCTGCTGCAGCTCCGCCACCTCCATCCGCAGCGCCTCCAGCTCCTGCTCGCGCTGCTTCCACGAGCTGCCGTGCACCTCCGCCGCCCTCTTCGCCTCCTTCAGCGCCTCTTCGGCCTTCTTGAACTCCCTGTTCACACGTTCAATATTAGTCATCAGGGGGGGGGGAGAGTAAAAGCAACACGTAGAGGCCCCTACGAATAACCGACGATTATCCCTGTTTACACCATATAATAAATAAATACCGGGCTATCGGGGTGAATTGCTAGTGGTACTCTGGGAATATGGGGACTATGGCGTTTGCCCGTCGCAGTGTTGAGGGAACGTGGAAAAATGGACAGACGGCGACTCACCACTCCCTGCATGGGCCTCCAAAAATGACAGAAGACAGGGGCAACATGGGCAAGTCGCTAAGGGGTGTCGAGACATGGGCTGCAGACATATACCAATGCCAATCTAATTTCTGAACCTGCGGCAGACAACTTCTATGTATGTGTTTTCTTTAAATTTATTTATCTTGTATACGACTCATTTGGAAGTAAATATAATTCTTTCTTTCATCTTAGAAATGTGTATTAAAAGAAATGAATGATTGTAAGTTGATATACGAGGGATACCTCTCCCGATGGCCCTTGATGTCCTTGACCTTGGCCTCGAGGTCCCTGGCGCGCGCCGCCGTCTCCTGCTGGGTAGCCTTGTCCCGCTCCACGGCGGCCGACAGCTCGGACACCTGGTCACCACATTTCTCTTATTAGTTAACAAGACTAGACAAGAGGCCATACATGAAGGCTACGCTCCTCAAGAGGCTCACAACAACCACGTTCATGACCGCGATTTGTCCCGTTTCCCTTGCGTGCGAGCGTTACAATCATAAACTCTAGTGGATCAGATTATAAAGCGTTGATATCATTAGCGACGAAATACACAAATGTCATTGGTTGATTTGAAAATCGCGCCTTTTTTAATGTCAAGAGATAGAGAAAATTAATGCTCTGTGGTGAACGCCCATTTCGCCCCACCTCTTGACATGGGTCGTTGTGAGCGCTGTGCGGTCGAAAAGATGACGTCATTGGTGACGTTTCCGCCACGGCCATAACGACCATGGTCGCCTTGTGGAACAGACGAAGCATTTTGGGTGTTGTGAGCTACAAAAAAAAATGTTTTTGGGCATTTTTTTGTGAGGTGAATCCGTTTGCGGATATCCGAAAAGAATAAAAGTGGGGTAATGTGGGACTCTCCGTTTGTTTTCGCTGGAATACCCACTAAACACCATTATGTTCCTTCTGAAGTCGCATGCCAGGGTGACGAGAACAGGCCCTCTGGCTGATGTGAGCTCGCTCCTGTATAAGGGTACACCTGTCCTTGGATTAAGGGTAGTGGGTCCACTTTGGCACCTTCACATCGTTTTGAACCCTCCTCCTTACATTACTATACTATTTATTTTAAAAAATCTAAATATTTCCTGGGACGCATAGTAAAAGTGAAACTTTAACAGACAAGTGGCAAATGGAATTACAACAAAATTTTAACTTGAACTTTTACGAGCAGGTTTTCAAATTGGACAAATAAAAGTTCAAGTTAAAACATTGTTATGTAAATGTAAAAGTATGGTCTATATAGAAAAGTGTTGCCAGTGCAAGTGAAACTACCTGCGCGCGCAGAGCGTCGATCTCGGCGTGCAGCTGCGCGTGCGCAGTGGTGGCGAGCCGCGCGCGCACCACCTCCAGCTCGTGCGACGCCATCTCGTACCTGCGCCGCGAGACTCTCAATTCCCGCGGGATTCCCACCATAAAAAGTAGCACAGATTACAAGCTTAAGAATCAGCTGTCGATCAATGAAAACCACATCAAAATCGACCCAATAATTTTTACGTAAATCCCGAACAAACACAGAAAAATCGTAAACATGCCGTATCTATACATTAAACCTATTTAAAAACAAACAACTGGAATAAACTATATACACGATAGAGAACACGATGCAGTTTTTTGGATTCCTTGTCTGTTTGTTTGGGATTCAAAGTACTGGGTCGATGCTGTTTTCGCTGATCGACAGCGAATTCTTAGGCTTAAAATCCACGCTACTTTTTATCCCGGGAATCCGGCGGAAAATGTTCTGGGAACGATTTAAAACGACCAGGTAAAAAAAATCAACGTAATTTTTCACTAATTTTTTTTTGTAATAAAATGTGTGATATGGCAATCCCGGGAATCCCGCAGGTATCTTGCCGGAAACGGTTTGTAGTTGTTCGTGTGTAAGGTTTCACTACAACGATAGCTTACATTCTTTTGTACTTTGTGTCCCGGGAATCCCGCGGAAATTCAAAGTCCCGGGCACATCCCGATAGCAACATAAAGATGTTTAAAAAGTGACCTCTGCTGGAGGCTGGTGTACTTCTCGGCCGCGCCCTGCATGGAGTTCAGCTCGCCGGTGCACTGGGCCAGCTGCGCTTCGGCCTCGCGCAGCTGCTGCTCCAGCTGCTTCAGCTCCTGGATCTGGAGTAGTACTGAACCACCCTACGACAGTAAATTGTATCAATAGGTACTCGTAGTGCAATTTTACACTACTTATAATTCCGATCGGCAGTTTTCGTTTATGCAGAAAATTTTTGACTGGTTTCCGACACATAAAGGATCTAAACTTTATTCACAAACGACAATGGCAGTGTCGCTTCTGTGCATTCTTCCACTTACACGATTCGTACACTGTCGCGCGCTATTGGTCTACTGCGCATTTACGTAGGGCGAAATCATTAGTTGTGTAAATTATACTAAGAATGACAAATGACCAATAAAGGCTGCCAGCGGCCACTTGACTAGTATTTTTTTTTAAATTCATTGAAATAACTCGAGCGAGGTATATTACTACATGTTATAGTTTCATTCGCGTGGATTTTTTACAGAACCCTAATTTTAAAAGTAACGTAAGTTACTCCTTATAACATCAACTATCTGCCAGTGAAAGTCGTCAAAATCAGTCCAGCCGTTTCAGAGATTAATCAAAACAACCACACAGACAGACTACAATTTTCAAATTTCGTTCTTTGAATTCAGTACCGTATATACTTTCATATGCATTTGGTAAAAAGCTGTTATTTTGTCATTACAAACAGACACTTGAAATTTACCTTAACTTTAGCACCACCGGCTAGCGTGCCAGCGGGGTCGAAGACATCCCCGTCCAGGGTGACCGACCTCCTCCGGATCTGGGGGTGGAAGGTGACCTTCTTGGCGGTGTCGAGGTCCCTGCAGACCAGCGTGGAGCCGAACACCCAGGCCATCGCCGGCCGCAGGTGGCCCTCGAACGAGATCAGGTTCAGGGCCAGTTGCACCTTGTCGGGACCGCCACCCTGGACCAATGGCGCCCGGAGGCCTCACTCACAACTCACAAACCAATATAGGCGACCTCGTTTACATTACATTACACGTACGGTCTTTGCAGTCAAATACTTACATATTTTTTTTTTATTAAGGACCGCCAACAGTTTTTGACATTTTACAGTGCCGGTCGCACAAACCCATAATAAACTCTTTGAATTTGATTTGCCAACTCACCTACTAAATTAAAACTCCTGCTTCACAAAACACTTAAGTGAATCTTGTTTTTTTTTTAATAACTTTCTTTTCCTTTTCTTTACCTTTGTATAGGGTGTTTTGTTTACATTCAATATTAAGCCTAGCGATTACCAAAATCCCTTTAATAATATATTTCTATTGTAACTTGTGGACTGCATTATTACTTAATATTTTCACTTGAAATTTTGTATTTAATTAAAAAAATAAAATACGATCAGTTACTGGACTAAGGTTTACAATGCGATGTATCGCGTCAAAATCAGCCCAATAGTTTTTACGTGAATCTTGAACAAACAGATAAACAGACATGAAATCTGGAAAAAAATATTTTTTTTTATTCATGTTAATGTACAGACACGGCATGTTTAGATGAGTGTGTGTGAGAGAGAGAGTGAGAGAGAGAGAGAGAGACATGGAACTGACCACTTGCTGCGCCAGCCTGACGGTGGCGTCGTCGATGACGTGTCCGGAGATCCTGTTGAGCGGGATGATGGTGGTGCGCGTGCGCAGCTCGCCGCGCTGCAGCAGCAGCTTGCTCGTCACCTCCGTGTCCACCACCACGTTGTACAGCTGCCGGCGCAATTGCCATTACTACGACGGCGACACTGACACTGACACTGACACTGACACTGACTTCCCTATACTCTAGTGGCGTTGATGTCATTAACGACGACGTACACCAATGTCATTAGTGTCATTGGTTTGAAAATCGCGCCTTTTTCAATGTCAAGAGATAGAGAGAATTGATGCTCTGTGGTCGACGTCCACTTCGACCTATCTCTTACGTGGGTCGTTTTGAGCGCTGTGGGTTCAAAATGATGACGTCATTATTGAGGATTGACTGACTCCGTCGCCATTCGGAACGGCTGACGGAGCATTTTGGGCGTTGTGAGCTACTAGAAAACGCGACCAAAATATCCCACAGCCAGGTAGTAGGGCAGTTGCCTGTCAGAATGCTACCATCCCAGGTATAGAATATGCTACCAATAACAACTTTGAGTTGTGTTCCGACATCAGGCCAGGATCCAGTTTCACCTTCAAGGCCGACAGCACCTCTGATGTCGCTAATGTCCATAGGCGACGGTAACCACTTTCTATCACAGTTGAGCGGTACGGTAAGCCTGCCCTATGTGCCTGCAGATAGGGTTACCATGTACACCTACGACATAGCAACAACAGCACTCACCCGCCCTCCAGCAGCTGTTTCCAGAGCAGTGCAGTACATCGGATCGCAGACATCGATCAACCTGCAAATTGTACCTGAAATCAAGTTAATAACAAGGTATTTAACGGTTTTAAGCGCGGCAATTTATTTGATTATTATTATTGTTCCGACATTTCGGCCACTTTTCAGTAGTCGTGGTCACGGAAAGCAAAGATGTCAAGTGTCAATGAATTTGGTTAAAATTTTATTTAACCTACAGCCAACTTGTTCAGTTTAATTTTAGGAAAGGTAATTTTATGGGTAGAATGCAATAAAAAAAATTAAGTTTTCATAAATTTCTTAATTGTGCTTATAATTTAAGTATAATAAATGAATCAATCTATTTATAGATGAAAAATATAACGATTTTTAACGTTTCCATATTAAATAAAATTTTCGGTGACATACACTCCTATCTACCGAATTTCCCACATCGCTGTGGTTAGCATAGGAGTTCATATTGTGGGGGGGAGGAAGGAGAGGGAGGGGTGAAGGCGCAGGAGCAATCCTCGCAGCCTCCCCCTCCCCCACCGAAGGAGGATAGCGCCCGTGACTCCTGGCAGCCACGGGCGGGCGGCAGCGGGCGTCGAGGTCTGCCGCGAGAGGGCGCGAGAGGCAGCCGCGCGTCCCTCTCAGGGCCGGGGAAACGTCATTCCCCGGCCCGCACACAGGAGAGGCCGCCTCTGTTTACGAGGCGGCCAGCCGCTGCCGAGGTTGCGGGGTAAGCTCGCGCATGTACCGTGACCCCGGCGCTAGGTGGAAGAAGGCTCCCATGAGGTTTTAGTGGGTATACCGGCGCCGGTCGTACTGATTAATCGGCGTCGGGGAGCCCGCGCATGATCCCCCCGCGGCTGACGATGCGACAACGCATTTCCTCATGTAAAAAAATAGGAGTTCATATTGTGCCGGGGGAAAAAGGAGTACCTCGGCAAAGACATTATTTTATCCGCGCAGGAACGTAGAAAGAATACAATTTCCTGCGTTGGGGGGGCCTGTCGTAAGAGGCGATAAAATAACCCACAGCCGGGTGGCAGGGCATTTGTCCGACTGGATGGCTACCACCCCTGGTCTAAGTATGTCGCCATAATAACCTTGAGTTGTGTTCCGGCATTGAAGACCAGGTTCCAGTATCCCTTAAGAGAGCAACAGCGCATTTGTAGCACATTTGGTGTTGCAAATATCCGTAGGCGATGGTAACCGCTTTCCATCAAGTGGGCCGTCTGTCTGTCTGCTGAACTCCTGCAATAAAAAGTATAAAACATGGAAGAGGCCCACGCCTGTCAAGGCACGCGGAGCTGGGAATCCTGCTGATCCCGTGGCCCTGGCATAAGGCGCAGGACGACACACCCAGTAGGGAGTGGCAATAGCCCCAGTTCTGCCCTTGTCGTGGCTTAGCCCTCAAACGAATTTCCCCACAAAAATTTTGTGTGTGTGTGTGTGTGCTTATGTACACGCGTTAGAAGTTATACTTCTTTGGCGTAACAAAATAAAAATCTTTTCAAAATTTTTATCTTTTGCCTTATTCTACGTTTGTAGAAAAAAAACGACACTAATAGAAAAACTAAAATGTTGACTATAGCTAACTTCAGGGTGTCGGTTGACTATAGCTAACTTCAGAGTGGCGGTTGACTATAGCTAACTTCAGGGTCTCGGTTGACTATAGCTAACTTCAGGGTGGCGGTTGACTATAGCTAACTTCAGGGTCTCGGTTGACTATAGCTAACTTCAGGGTAACGGTTGACTATAGCTAACTTCAGGGTGGCGGTTGACTATAGCTAACTTCATGGTGTAAGTTTTTCGTGTGACGGTGTGCGCGCGCATCGTAAAAATTTACTCTCATCATTTTTCCCTAATGCTCCTAAAGAAGTATAACTTCAAAAAGGAGTTCATATTAATGGGCAACCTACCGGCCACGCGGCTGTGGTCGAAGTTGGGCTGCGGCGGCGAGTACTTGAAGTCGCAGCGCTGCAGACGGGCGGCGAGCGCGTCGGCCGCGTCGCGCCTCTGCCGCACGCCCGTCTGCAGCGCCCGCGCGCGCGCCTTCAGCTCCGCGCCGCGCTCCTCGCTGAAGCTCGTCCGGGACAGCTCCGCCTGCGACACCACTCCATATCTCACTTTCATTTGTTTTACTCATTACATATTACATTAGTAGAATTTGTTTTATTCGGGCCTTTTTGGCACTTTTGTTTTGGGGGCCACGCTAATTCTCGATAGTTGTAACTCTATATTTTTTTGTTTGTAGCTCCACTCCAAAAAACATTTTTTTTTAAAAACACATTTTTTGTAAAAGGTTTCCAAACTTTAAAAAAAATACAGTTTTTATGGCAATTATTTTTTGTTATTTTCGAAATTTCTTTTAAGGGCACTGCGTGTTTTCGAAGTTTCCTTTGAGGGCACTGCGTGCTCCACAATAAGACCCCTGGTTTTATTCATTATTATACTGTATGTCTTTCAAAACCACGGGCCTTAAAAATGGCCCGGACTTTTGAATGGTTTGCGTGGTGCCATGGGAAGATCAATACTGGCATGACACTGACCGGCGACTATCCCTGTCTATACCATACAATAATGCACCCAAAGACAAGCCCCGGCCAGCATGGGACTATTGTGGGAAATAAAGACAAAGAAGACCGGGGTGTCCTCCATTTGGAGACTTGACTCCTAATAAGATCTGACCTTGAGCTGGTCGAGCTGCGCCTGCTGCCTGCCGATGCTGTCCTGGTCGCGCTGGAACTGGGCGCTGCTGGCGCCGAACTCCTTCTCCAGCGCCTTCAGCCTGCTCTCCGCGTGCTTCTTCTCCATCATGCTCTGGGATATGCGGGTCGATGCCTCGGACGCCTCTTGCTTAGCAGCTGTAAAGTTATTATCAGCCATAAATAACTGGTATAAATGGTATGGAAGAGAAACATGAAGTAAAAGTTTTCTTTAGTTTAGTTAATTAGTTTAAATTTCTCAGATTTTTCTGAGATAGAAGTTTTGTGCACAACTAGTAAAAAGACTATTTTCTTTACTCCGCCATAGATCTATATAGTCCAGGATCCGCCGTCTATTTTCACAAGCTTTTATTGACTTGCAATAGATGTACCTATGTAAGTAAGTTCGGGTGGAATATTGCAATTTAAATTTGACCAACTTCTCGGTTTTCGATTGAGCTGAAATTTTCCACACATATGTACATCGCGCGATAATGCAAAAACATATTATCATGTAGCTGATCTGAGCATGGAATTGGAAAGTGGTTATAGGACCTCGTGTACTAAACAAGATAGACCCGTCGTGTCTGGGCGGGCCCATTTTACTTGTCTTGGCTAGCACTCTGCTGCTACATGATATCCAGGATCTCAAAAGCTTGTATTAATTTTTTTTAAAAAAAGCTTATTACTATTGATTACTATCAAAACTCATTTTCTGGGCGTAACTTCATTTTAATGAAACGCCCAACTTTTTCTCTTACAAACATTGTCGATTATTGTAGCTAGCAGGAGTAGCAGGGATTAAATATGTCGCTTTGATGATTCTTAAAAATGTATTCTTCACTGGTTTTATTTTGTTAAATCTCACGATAGTTATTGGAATTATTTGAAAAAATATCTGTCTTTCTTCATTAAACAAATAATTTTCGAAAGATTATTTGTTTAATGAAGCGACACACAAAAAAATTGCTTGATAGTAACCAATAGGAAAAATGAACGCTGAATCCTGGTCTAATAATATAAAACTCTTTACACGCAGTGTTTGTACATAAGAGCTATTTTAAAAAAACAACTGGTATATAATATATAAACGATGGAGAACACGATGCAATATTTTTTACATTTCTCATCTGTTTGTTAAGGATTCACGTAAAAACTACTGGGCCGATTTCGATGCGGTGTTCACTGATCGACAGCTACTTCTTAGACAATCTCGACGCTACTTTTTATCCTGGGAGTTCAGCGGGAATTTCAAGTGAAGCGTCGAAAAAGTCGCGAGCATGTCTTAATTATAAATATGACAAATGATTTGGATGTTCACAGCAGTGTTAGAGCTTAGATTGTTCCGATTGAAATTGGCTTGTGCATATTTACCGATAAGCTGGTCCTGCAGGGAGTCGGAGGCGCCCTCGCGGCCGCTGCTGACGGCCAGGAACCGCTGCTGCGCCTCCGCCAGCGCCGCCCCGCTGGCCTCGCTCGCCTCGCGCAGGCCCGCGAACGTCGACGACACCTGTGCCCATCGAACCACGTAATGATGAGAGAGAGAGAGAGAGAGAGAGAGATAACAATACTTTCTAGGCAATACAACAGGCGGTCTTATCGCTCGATTTGAATCAGCCGATGTAGGTGGTGCAGGAAAAAGGCAATAAATAGATACATAAATACTCAAACTAATTTAAGAATTAAATACAATATTTCAAAATACATAAGTTATTATAATAAATGTATTAGCATGATTATATTGCGTAAATCAGACAGCTATTTGTGGACAAATAGAGTTTTGGAGTAAATTTCTAAATGTTGATAAGGATTTGGCCTCTCTGACGGTAAGCATATTCCAAAGTTCGACAGCCTGCGCCGTAAAAGAATTATCATCCTTAGTGCATGAGCCCTATCTCGATGCTAGCTCTATAGGAGAGCTCTGATGACCTGCTTCCTTCTACCCCCTCCCTGCTGCTGCGAGGAGTGAGAGCGCGGGGAGCACCCACCTGGTCGAGCGCGGCGCTCTTGGCGAGCAGCGCGGCCTCATCTTCCTTGAGCGCCCTCTCGAGCAGCCGCGCGCGCTTCTGCTGCGTGGCCACGCCCTCCTTAGCGGCCTTGCGCGCGGCGCTCGCCACCGCCTCCTCCTTCTCCGCCGCCTGCAGCTCCACCTCCAGCTCCTTCAGCATGTTGCCGCTTTCCTGAAGCACCATTGTACGTGTGAACAACTTCTTTACAATGCTGCCACACTGTTGCCACATGCTGGTAGCATTCGGTGAATTCTAGTTGGTCATTACGTCTCTACAATGTAAAAATCTAAGCTAGTCTAAATACATGTTCAACATTATCAATAGATATGTTAACGATTTGGTCTTTAGATATCCCTGGCTTAAGCTTAAGTCTTTAAGTACTATTAAAACAGTGTCTTTGGAAGAATGCAATTTTCAACATCAATTTATATTATACTAGGGACCCGCCCCGGCTTCGCACGGGTGCAATGCTGATACAAAATTAAATACACTACAGAAAAACTATGAACGTTGTATATAAAAACATAGCGGCCCGCTCCGACTTTGCACGGGCATCACTACATAGAAACCTCTAAAATTAGCAATGTTGCCTTAGTATATGATGCATGTATTATACATATAAACCTTCCTCTTGAATCACTCTATCTATTGGAAAAAACCACATCAAAATTCGTTGGGTAGTTTTAAAGATTTAAGCGCACATAGGGATATAGGGACAGAAAAGGCGACTTTGTTTTATACTATGTAGTGAAGATCTAACTCAGTTTCAATGCAAATGTTTGGAAAAATAAACAAACTTAAAATATTACCTCATCCAGCTTCTTATTCAGTTCAGCAACTTGCTTGTCCAAACCTTTTGACTCTTTTTCGTTGTTTTTGATGTCTTCCTTTTTGGTTTTGATTTCGTCTTGGACTTGTGTCACTTTAGCTTCAGCTTCTTTTGCGTTCTCTTCTGCTGTCACATACCTGACAATATACAAAATCTACTTTAAACCATTTTCTATCCATCCCTACTACTATAATAAACATGAAATTAAATAAGAGTATCTAAAGAAGTTGTTTTCACAGATTCATATGCTGAACATGACAAGTATCAACATAAAGTTAAATCTATCATAATACCTTTATCTCTCCCAAATGAAACCCACATGATACACAATTTTTCTCTAATCCATCCCAAGGTTGTCCGGAAGAATTGCTTTTAGTAAAAAGACCGCCTTTTGCTTTCTGTACTTAAACTTCTTGAATGTATCTTAATATTTTGTAATAAGGCATATTCTATTCTAAAGTAGAATTTTATGCTGTCTTACAACTATTAGTATATTTAGACATATATCAATTTCACTAAGCGATCTCCAAAGTTGACCGCTTTAGGGCTTCAGTTTGTTACTCTATTTGTATATTAGGTGAATACAACAAAACATATTGCAATGTATAATTGTGTAACATTTATATTTATATTATTAATTACGTTTTCACTACAAAAAAGTGACCCAATTTTAACATGCTTCAAAACTTATTTTGAGGTTGCAACCCTAATAAGTCATCAAAATCACATTATACCTCATGATTAGATGCATTTTTGAAACTTATTATTTTAACTTATATATTCCAAATACTCTTGCCAGGTGGTGGGGTATTTGCCCATCTGGATGGCTACCAGCCCTGGTGTAAAATATGCCACCATTATAACGTTGATTTGTGTTCCTGCAATATTGGCCAGTTTCCAGCCCTCCTTTAGAGCGGCAGCACATTGGGAGAAACTTTGGTGTTACAAATGTCCTTGGGCGATGCTAACCGAAACTGATACAATAAAAAACTAAAAGATGTCAAGGCATATTCAAATTCAAAGTTCTTACTTCCATGCCACATGTAATCTGTTGAGATTCTCCAACTCCCGGACCACCTTCTGGTACTCCTGAAACTGAGATCTCTCGTCTTGTAACTTCTGCAGCTTTGGAGCAATATCTTCTTTAATTATCTGTAAATTAACATACAAACAATGAAAGCATTAATGTATTATGCAAGAAAAGCATTTTACAATACCATTTGCTGGTTTGTAATTGCGTCTTCCTCTGACTATTAAATATTTTATGTTTAGACCTTTTCAAACAGTCATTCTTTTCGGAAATATTATATATATAATATTGTTTTATAATAAAACTCTTTATTATTTAAACTAATCAATTTAAAGAATGAAAACGATGTGTTTCTCTGAAAGGACAAAGGAAAACGACATTCAAAGTCCATTCACTTAAATTCTAGTTGAAATATTATTTAAAACTGTTATTAAAAACTGAACACTTGTTAAAACTTATATTTGTTTCCACCGTCATTCGTAGTTTTTATGTGTGCGACTTAGGTCGCGTTCCACTTACATTGTAATATACTGAGTATTTAACGTTTATACATGCGTTCCTTTGGTATAATTTTCATTACATATACTTTTTAAGTGTTAATTAAATACCTAATAAAACCCATCAGCAAGTTTCTCTATTGTATATTATGAATTTTGGAATTAAAATAGAATATTCCATAGGCACAGATTTCTAATTTTTTATTTTTTCAATAGGGTTTACTTCAGAGCTGTATGTCACCCTCATACGAAAATACAGAAAAAGATAATTACAAATTACTTATATGTATATGTCGAAGGGAAGCTATGGATTCGGTGTCTTGTTGTTTGGATGTATGACGCACAATATCATTTGTTTACATTTTAATTACTTCTAAAATTCTTAATTTAATTTAATTTGATTTGTTAAATGTTTCTATAACTTAAAGATCGTTCTAACCTTATAAAAGTTGTGAATATTGTAATTTAACAAACAACCAATGAGAGCAGAGCTTGTGGCTTGGAGCGGGGTCAGACGCCCTCTACACTTTAGTAGTATCTACTTCGGTAGACAGAGGAGTTTTTGTGGCACATTTGGTTGATGGCAACAGGTCGAGTTGGACTTTGGAGTTGGAGTTCATGGAATATTTTATAGAAAGTATTGAAGTTGGAAGTATGAGCGGGTGCCCTGAACCCGCTGCTCGGTTTAAACTATGTCAAAATATTGATCGAATCTAAATTAAAAGTGTATAAACCGTTGGCTATCGTGTTTTATGCTCACATTTTACCCTGATGACGCCCACTAAACCTGCAATAACTAAAGGAGAACCAGACCTTTTTCGACATATACATGAAAGTCTGTACAGTCCATCCCTTTAATAAAGGCTCCTTGCTCCTTGTACCTTGTAAAGATCGTCTCTATTTCATCCTGGTCCCGAGCACATTCCACAAGGACATGGTGCACGTCCTTCACATTATTACAACACATATAAATGGGTGTGGAGGTTTTACTCATCAAACATCAACGGACCATGTTCAGATCATAATCTGAGCATTGAAATGATGTATCTTCTGCTTCAGTTTGATACCATAGTAGTTGTGATAGTATTGGCTAGATGGCTTTGTACTAAATTTCTTTTCATTGGGATGGCTCGTGGGAGTATTTGCACCAAGCCACCAAGCATCAAAACAAAAATGAATAAACCTCACTTACATCATTCAGTTCCCTCAATTTAGCATCCTTCTTCTCTATTGTCTTTTGTGAAGCTTGTTTTTTAGCTTCGTACATTCGCGTGCCTGCTGCTTCCTCCACCATTGATAAGATCTGATCACAAACAACTTTGATCAAGTTGTCAATTGTTAGGTCAGGTGAGTTGTTGTTTCAACTTGCACAACTTACTCGTGAGTGAATCATACTACAACACTATGCGCCAAACTTGTAACATAAAAGGTCAATTGCAGCTATCATTTTAGTCTGGTTATTCAAAATAAAAGAATAGAAATTATTGTTTTATGCATATGCACTATCTACCAGAAGACAAACCCACTTCACTTATATGAGACTAAAAAGCCTCAACTTCTAACTTTGCATGTTGTGTGCAAGGTGGTTATTTTGATTGCAACGCTGGCAAGCAAGCAGTCGCTCCTGCCCACCTAATGAAAAGTAGTTCCCATTGCCAACATTTACAATGGGGAGATGACATAAGGGAATTGAATAGGGAGAGAAGTCCATTAGAACTGTTGTTCATTGTACAAAACATAAATCAGCTTAAGACTAATGATTTCAAGCTGATATTCTATGAGAGTATGGTATCATACCAATAAAGCCGGCACTAAGAGCTATAACATTATAAATAAGCGATGTGAGAAGATTTGAAAAAAATCACTTGCTAAGCCCATCATTGGAGCTCGCAAATGTGGTATGATTTTACTAGTCAGTGACAGTGAAACCACTGTCCGACTGTAATCAGTGAGGGTAACAGTTGGTTTGTGTGGTTAATTAGTTTAATTTATAATGGATAGCTACAGTATTTATTACTTCCTTAATAATCTCTATCATATTTAAATATATTATTACCTCTGGTGGCTTCATGTTCAAAACCTTGGTGATCCTGCCCTGCATTATGAGGAAGTGGGGGTTGTTTACGTTCAGCTGCACAGAACAAAACAGATCGCTCACTCTCTTGTTCTGGACATTTATGCCATTTATCAAGTATTTGTTCTTCCCTCCCATTACCACCTGAAAAAATAATAAAATATGAAATTAATAAAGTCAAATGTGGATGAAGTAGACAGAATATCAGAAAATAAAGCTTTTTAAATTTTTATAGAGGATGGTTTATACTCCAAACCAAATTGAGTCTTTCTTTCTCTAGTTTAGAAGCTGTCCATTTTGTGTCACACTAAATGATTTTTTTTAATCAAAAAAGCTGTCACCTCTTGCTAATCATGCTGTGTCACACATTCTCAAACCCCTAATAAATGGCACACTAGAAAAGTAAAACTCTCTTCATTTGCTTATTTTTTGGTAATGAGCACCAAACTCATCGCCACTTGTCACATTTAGTAATGTCAAACAATAGCCCTCCCCCTGTATGCAAAACATAGTATATAAATATTCCTTAATTTCAGCTGATTTAAAACTATTCATTGCTGCACTATCTGTAATATAGATTGCAATCTACCATAGTATCTGCCTACATTCAAACGAGACTGACATATAGCTTTACCTGTCTTGTAACAGTAATCTCGTCATGATTCTCATAGCCAAAGGGGCACTGTGACTTGTTCCTATTATCAAATGTAATGCTCACAGTGGCTTTTGTGATCCCAGCCTGCCCATGTTTGTAAATCAACTCCTGCAAATTGCCTGCTCTCACCTGCAAATTTCAATAACAATTTTTCATTTGGTTATTTTGATTTCACACTAAAAGAAATTTTAGATTTTTCAGTATTTACCTATTACATTTCAAACTCAAGTATTGACTAAATATTTTTCGAATGTCATAATTACTTCCCGACATGTTATAGTTAGAGACCACCAAAAGTTAAGTAGTCACATAACTGCTTTCTTGTCTTCTGTTAATGTTTATGTGTATAAAGTGGGAAGCTAATTCTGTGGTTCTCATCTTCATCAGCACTCAGAAGCTGTACTTTAAGCACATTAGTATCACCTTTGGTCTTGCAAATGTCTATAAGCCATGGTAACCACTGAACATAAGATGGACTGGCAGCCTATCTGCAGTACTTAAGCAAAAAATAAATTACAGTGATACTAATTTTGTTTGAAGCAAAGGTACCATTTATTATATTACTGGCACAAAAACACTAATAATATAAAAAACAAACCGATTTCTGTTGGCGGGAAAATGTTAACCCACAAAATATTGTTTACAATGAAATCATTACTCACATTAGCCAAGTTGGTAATTCCAAGAACAAAACAAATAGAATCCAAGATATTCGACTTCCCTGTGCCATTTAATCCAGTAATTGCATTAAATTCCGGATCGAATCCCGTAATTTCAACCCGGTTTCCGTAAGATTTGAATCCGTCTAACACTATAGACTTGATAAACATATTGACGACTGAAGAGCAATAAAATAAACTCCAAACGCTCTTAATAAACACTATAGATAGCAAATTATAACAAATTTGCAATGAATTAATTAATTTAATACAAGTTAAAATTACAAGCCAACCGAAAGAAAACAATAACGAAACTTTTGAATTAAAACCATTGACAACTTTGACATAATATTTTATTAGTTATTGGCCACAACAAAGGCAAGGAAACTAAATCTGTGTAGTTCTTTAAAATGCATAAAACAACCGTTTTTAAGGCAAAAATTGTCCGTTTGTTTGGAAAATATCTTCTTTTTAGTGAAATGTTTCTTATCAAAATACTACAGAAAACTTTTTGGTTCTTTGGCCTGAACTGAATGAAGTACACGTACTGGATATTGATTTACATCTGACGTAGTAGTATGGATTCAATTTTTTAGCCCACCATTGACGGTGACGATTTAAAACTACAACCACTCATAGTCTAAAATACTTTGAATTGATTAATTTTGAATTTGACGTTTATTATTTTTGTTAGGTCGTTTCAAAAAGCATATGTAGTTAAAATTATAAATTTGTTTATCTTTGTTGTATTATTATAATTTAGTTACTTTTTGTATCGTTAGTTACATTTAATACTCATCATGGATTTTACTGGCACCAGTGGGATACGGAGTCCTTTTTCTCCGAGGGTACGGCAGTCCCTAGCAGGCCGTCGCCCTGTTTCTCTCTCTTCTGCTAAGAAAACTCATAGGTTTGTTTAGTTAACAAAGCTTGATTTACAGAACAAAACTTGTATTAAGTGTACTTTTAGACAACTATTAATCAGGTATTTTATTGAAGGGATTTAGCTGAATCTCGTTATAACATCGTCGTTCTTTTCTTTCAGCAAATTCATGCAATCCCAAGCAGAACAGGCTGGTGATATTATCTACAAAACTCCACTAAGCACAATAGAAACTTATGGTCTACCCTTGCCTGTTATGGTTACTGAAGCACTTACTTTTGGTTAGTCACTTATATACCTACTTTACCATTGTAAGAAATTGATATACTTGGATATTAATTACTTATAATAGTTGACATTTATATAATTTATAGTATCTAGCGTATCTTAGTTAATTGTAGGCTGCAATGACACAAACTATTATAAAATATTGAACAAAGCATTAACTTCTGTTAAGTTCTATGTCCATCCAATCATGAAAATTTGAAGCGATAAGGGGATATTCAACAGTTTCATTACAATTTAATTCATAATCTGTGAAAAGTATAGCTACTCACAAATTGTAAATATTTTATGAAAGAAATATGTGAATTGTAATAGTTTCTTATCTTTAAGTCATACCAATATTTTTATTAATTACGTATTCTATAGGCTATTACAATCACAAATCTTAATGAAATGATTAAATAAGTAAGTACCTAACTTGGCAGCATCACTTGTGGTCTCAGTGTAAGAGTGCTGTTCTCAATGGCCAACAGAATATTAAGCTTGTTCTAATTTTAGGTTATATCATGTGTTCTGTTCTAATAATTCTATTTATTATTGCTTTAATAAAGTAACTGTTAGTCTTAAACTATTTGATAATTGACTAATGGCCAGTTCCTATATGGGTCAAACACAAAACAGACAATAAAGTGTTTAAGTTATATAAATTTCATATGTACATTATTTGTTCATGTATTTTTTATTATTATATAACATTATGTTGTAGGTATGTTAGATTTGGCAGTCTTTTGTATTTTAACAAAGATATTTTTTTAGTTTTTCTACTTTTCTATAATCTTTTTATTTATAAAATCTTTTAATCATGTGTAGTAGTTGACTAAACATGTTGAATTTTAATTCAACAGCCAGTGGAGATGTGAGTGTGCGCCTATCGTCATGTGGCTGGTGCTGGATAGTTTCTGGCAGAAGAGTATTGTCCTGGCCCCGATCTCAACAAAGAATCAGTGGGACTGCTTCACCGGCACCTGCCGGATCAATGGCTGCAAGAGAGCTGACCTTGCCCCAGACTGACTTGGCCCATAAAGCAGACTTGGTCATGTTGTTCTATGAAAATGAAGCTCAGGTATTTTAAAGTTAACAATATACAGTAAAACCTCTATAAGTAGAACTTGAAGGGAGATATCCAAAAATTTGAGTTATTTTTTCAACTAAGTGAATTTTGTAAGGAAACATTTGACTTGTAGAGGTTAAGATGTACATTACATTAACAATTATAAAGGTTGTAATATTTAATATGGCTACTTTTGACGTATAGAAATCCAATTTATGTTTTTGAGTTATACAGGGAAAATAAGTAATGAATATGCTTATATGGACTCACTAATTATTTTGAGCTCATAGAGAGTTCAGATATCGAGCAACAGGTTTTGGGAGTTGAAGGGAAGTTTTTTTTTCAATTTTGAAAGTTTTTTAACTTATCGAGGTTGGCCTTAAAGAGGTTCTACTGTAAGTTGTGCCTGACGTAGCAGATAAATGTGTCACCTGAGGTATTTTCTTAAATTTGATGCGATTTGTATGATAAAACTACATTTTAACCATTTTAATCACAGTAATGTATTTAATTTTGGGTATTCTGATGTTTATGTATTAACTAATGTATTTAAACTTCCCAATTACCTAAATCATGTATTAGTTTACGCAAAGTGGAGTAGATTCAATAGGAGGAAAGATCCCAGCAGCTCTTGGATTTATAATTATTAGGGACAAAAATGACACAAAAAACTATTAGGCTGCTCCCACCACCCAGACTGGAGTCGATAGTAGAAAGATAGGTCTGTTATTTATCTCACAGTGAACTAAACCAAAAAAGGCTGTTCATACTGGTGATAGATCTCAGAATACGAAGCCTATAATTATTACAACATGCATGTTTTGTGTCCTACTTTGTCTTGTGGGGACCCTACAGGATTTCCAAAACAGTAATCTTTATGATACTTAATGCACTGTGGTTCTTAAAAATGAATGAAATGCACATGTACTGACAAATAGAAACATTTAAAGAAGAATTAAACAAGCACAAAGATAAGCTAACAAACCACTCTAACCAACTTGTTTCAAATGAGACATTTGCAAGGTCCAAGGCTGGACATAGCAAATGTATTTCGTAAACAAGGTATTTTAATATAACCTCTGCTAAACAACTATTTCCATTGATTGCAGGAATCAAAAAAATATAAAAAATGCTTCTATCTTTGGTATTTGTTATTAGGGTGTTAATATTTCATGAAGTTATCAATCAATATAAATTATGTTTTTGTCTTTAGATGCCATCCTGCATAGGTGTGTCTCCGGAAGGTGTGGTCCGTTACTGGCCATCGGTTGGTCAGGAGGGGGTCTATGTAGATGTCACCTGTGAATTGGCAGGCCAAGAGTGTGACAGGCTCGGGGAGTACACGAGGTCTGGACTTGTGTTAGCAACGACCACTTGCACTGTTGTATTGCTAAATCCTACTGTTATTGGTAAGTTTGTATTAGCCTGACCTTATACCTTTGAGTTTCACTTAAGTTAAGATGCTTACTTACACACAGCCTTAAAGACTTACTCATTCCACAATTGTATAGTAAATTTTGTATATTTATTTTATGATACCATCAATTGTTTTGTTATGAAACGCTATATTTTTTGTCATATTCCATGAAGTGAGAATTTTATAATCTTACGAAAATTGCGCAGACAGAGAAGTATGAAATTTCGCACACTTATATAATAAATATAGAAACGACCAATGCTAATATTTTTTTATTATGCAAAAAAAATACACTAAACTAATAAAAAAATATTACACACACTACCATGTATTTGACACACACACACATGCATATTTACTCTTTTGTTTATTGTTGCCTTGCCGAAATATCCGTTTATAGAAGTATAGTCTTTGACAACAAATTTCGAGCACAGGCAACCACTAGTAATAACTAATTATAGCAAAATGCCAACAGGGCGTTCCATTAGCAGCTCAAAACGCCAAAAATGTTTCGTTAGCCGTCCACTAGGCGACCGCGGTCGTTGTGGTCATGGCGAAACCGTCACTAATGACGTCATCATTTCCGGTCACACAACGCTCACAACAACCATTGTCAAGAAGCGGGTTGTAACGCCGACAAGCAAGTGGAATGGGAAATATCGCGGGTGTGAATGAGGTTGTTGTAAGTCCCTAATGGAATGTAGCTGGTGATGCGTTTACAGGAGCGATAAAGTAGAAAGGAACACTCACTTTGCTTGCTGGTTCTCTTCTTATAACTTGTATTTTTTCTCACTTTAACATACACTTAGTGATCACACAGCAATACTGAATCGAATTGACATCTTGACAAATTGCGGAAGCGCAGCGCCATAGATAGTTTCCTCGCATTGTCCATCTCGTTCTCGCGAGTGGTGTAGCGGATAGGGAAGAGAGGGAGAGGACAATGGATGATATTTACTTTTTTTTTCGCGGTGTTAATATCGCCAACAGTAGCCAAAGTGTAGTCTTGAACATTCAGAATTATAACTGCATTGAAATGTTGTTTTTTTCATCGAAATAGTAAATGAGAGTTGCAATGATTGTGATAGAGGGCCGCGCGACGGTGACGTGCCGCACGCTGCGGCCGCCGAGCGGCTGGCTGGGCGGCATCGGCCGCCGCGTCTCCGTCCTCTTCTTCGGCACCATGCCCACGCACACGGACACGGTAATATTATTCAATTAAACATGCTGTGTCTGTACGTTGAGGTTAATTTAAAAAAAAACAATTAGAATAGACGATAAACAATGCTAGTCTTAAGTGGTCAGCATATGATGACTAATTTTGGGTTTGATAATACTCTGTGTTGTTTTTATCCTAATTACAATATGTTTTTCTTTTAGGTTTTTTTTTGTTTGTCGTTTTGTATGTTTGTTCGGGACTCACGTAAAAATCACTACGGTTTTCGGTAGTGTTTCTGTACAGGCGACAGATGTCGAACCCAAGTGACCCAACATGATGTCCATTCAGCTGTCCCAGAAGCTGGTGGGCGTGGTGGTGCTGCCCGCGGGCGGCGAGCTGGAGTGCGAGGGGGGCGTGGGGGGCGAGGGGGCGCACGAGCACGAGGAGTGCATCGCGCTGGTGGCGGGGGGGCCCATGCTGCAGTTGTGGCGCGGCGCCGAGCTGCACGAGCACAACCTGCGGCGGCCGCTCACCGACGCGTACGCGCGCACCTACCTCGCGCAACACGGTGAGCCTCCCCCTGCAACGACGGCCAGGAATAAGCAATGTGTTTTTTTAAGTAGTTATTATGTATTTTTGTGACAAATGTGGCCGTTTGAGTTGTCACAAGCACTCCGTTGAATGGCTTCAGTTGATAAGCTACAGTTGCTTAAGGAAATGAAGAAACTACATTGTAATCTAAGATCTGGCTCTAAAGCCCAACTCCCAAGCTATAAACCTAAATATAAACGCGCCTACGTGTAAGAGCGCGCGCGCACGCGCTGTTCCCGCTGTGCTCTTTTGGCAGGAAAACACCAAAGTTCAAAAACCGAACGACAGTTCGGGAAAGTTCGCACAGAGTACTTTATATATACTGGTATAGAGTCAACAGTCATAATATATATACTAACGCACTCTATCGGTATACGACACAATACAACGGCAAAAACCGTCCAGGGCGTCTAGTATTATTTTGATTTTTATATTAAACTTGGAAATTGCGGGAGTTAATAATTTAACTCCTGCAATTCCCAAAAGCCTTTCCAAAGAATGTTTATTTGTTAGTAAATAAAACAACAATTTAGCGGTAGCATGATTTATTATGCTTCCTTTTATTAAAATATTCAAAGGCATACATTTTCATAACATCATTTGTATTCACATCTGATCTGGTGTCGTTACGATGATTTACTTACAAGTTTTACCGCATCTGGGCACACAACAACCTCTTTCAAAAGAAGCCATAATCCAAGTCATCAGAGAACAAATCGTTAGGCAAATCGGTGTTCAGGGTACATGCGTAAGTCCAACGTGATCACACAACACTAGTAAACGTGATAAGCGAATTCTTCGGAGTCCAGGAATCAAAAAAAGTTATCGAAAAATAATCAAAACACAAAAAAGTACATACATTCACGAGTGTAACTCGTATCGATCGGAATGTCTTTTTGGTTTTGACATAATTGACATCTTTGAAATAAGTTTTTGGTAAATCGAAAATTCATCAAAAATCCAGTAATTAAAGTTAAAAAGAGCTTTATAATTTGAAAAAGGTGAGGAATAGAATTTACACACTTTAAAATATTTTTATTAGCTGATACGGCTTGCAAAAACATAAAACATATCAAATATTTCTTAAACAAGTAATAAAACAACTGTATATAACGAAACCTATTATTTTCTTTCATTTGACGTTCAATTTGAGAACAGTGACATCTACTGCAATACGTACCTACTAATACAACGCAAAAAATCTCTAAGAAAAAATAATTGTACTGACTGTTATGACACTGACAGTTCGTTACACGCACTCTACGCGGATACACGCACAATGCTGACATGTGACTAAGACGAAATAGCTCTCGGTTCGTGCCGAGTATTGTCGGATAAGCATAAAGCAACAAAAACAGATATGCAATGTCGTTTTCTTTAATCGAGTATATTTAAAAAACATAAATACATTTATTTTGTGTGCTTTAACAAAGTTTCAATTTTCTCTAACTAAGTAGATATTAAAATTAATACAAATTTTGTTCTGTTTAAGCTAAAAAGTAATAGTTTGAGTGTCATTAATATATTTTAAATACGGATAAAAACTCATTTAATAAATTCTATTCAAAATAAAGAATTGATTATGAAATGTAACCGAGTAAGCGGTTATTTTTGTTTACGTTAGGTACATCTCTAGCTAAGACAATTTTGGTTTGTAAAGTATGTTCTGTGCGACCACTTGGCGCTAACTTCAGACGAGCCACGACTCATCGGTCGTACTTGGGGACTTGTATAGAAAATAATCTGTCTATGTGATGTGGTTTCGGTCTGATCTGATGAATCAGGTGAGCTGAACACACTGGAGATGGTGGCGCTGGACGTGCGCGCCAGCGGCGGCCGCGGGCTGCTGCTGCTCGTCGCCGCCGTGAACGCGGCGCGCTCGCCCGAAGTGCGTTACGCCATCGGTGAGTTGTCACTTTGCACGTGCATCAGGTTACATATTTCTTGACAGTAAAGCCCATATGAAACCAGTAACATAATTGTTGTAGATAACATAATAGTGATGTTCTGTGAGTGATGTAATGCACAGACTACTAAACCATCAACTCTATACATGAATAAATTGAAAGTAATTGATTTGAAAATATAAAAATATTCTAATGTATTACAAAAGCGACTTATTTAATATATGTAAAAGTAAATTAGCTTCGAGATGTTTTTACTTTTTTTGTACGTGTTCGTACATCATACAGGACTTCTAAACTTGAAATTTAGTATTAAAAATTATTAACATTCATTATTTTAATATTTATACAGTGTAACCGTTCAGAATGCACAATCAGCATTTAGTCAGTCAAATTACCAGTTCACGTAAAGGCATCGCGACTCGCGTACATTTTACTCATATATCATTTCATATCTAGTATTAAGTAAATATCAATAAATCATAGTTCAAGTTATTTTCTCTAGTTGTTTAATATCCTCAGATGTAATAAACCGTATAATAAGCTTACAAAAGATGACACACGTTTCGAAGCTAATATCTGTAGAAAATGTTAAGTTTTTTCTCTTTTTTTTATTTTATATATATATAATATATAAATTACATACTATTGAATACAATGTAAGAAAACTTAAGTTATTTGTATTGTATTGTACCCATAGTCCCACAAGACTATAAGTAGAATACTGAGCCCAGATCACCGTCTTGTATGGGTAAGGTGCCCGAAGGCTGGCTACGTTTCCTCGCTGGATCGCCATACTGATCCGTTGGCCGAGGTAGGCACCAGCCCTCTGATCACCTAAATGTTAATTGGTGAGTGGTGGTGGTGGTGGTGGTGGTGGGTGCAGCGCACGTGAGCGTGCAGGAGCCGAGCAGCCCGCGCGTGCTGTCGCTGGTGGGCGTGCGCGGCGCGCCGGCGCAGGCGCAGGCGCCGCCCGACGAGCCGCCGCCGCGCCTGCTGCCGCTGCCGCCGGGCGCGCGCGCGCTGCTCTACACCGACAAGTACGTCGCGCTCGTCTCCGGTGAGTCCTCTTCGCCTCTCTACCACTACCACATACTTTACTACCACATTACTTTTTTTTTCTTTTTACAATTGTTGTGGACATTTTTTTTTCCTTCTTTTTTTCTTTTTTGTTTCACTTTGTATTTTAATTGCTTCAGTGTCTGTGTATGTCACTTAAATGGCCCTAGCGGAAGATCAGCGCTGGTTAAGTTAACCAGCAACATGCTGAGCTAGGACCAATTTAGAGCTACACTTTGTTTGTTTTTTTTTTATTGCATTGTTTTATATTGTACATTTATTTATTTATGCTTGTATATTGTATTTTAATTTATGTTGTAATTCTAAATAAACGTTTTTTCTTTCTTCTTTCTTTACATATACCCTAGAGCTTAGCCTGCCTCTTGTTTAAACACCAGGTGGTACATTGTATTGGATTTTTGTGTATTTGCCCCCGGAAAATTCACTTCATTTTATATCGCAAACTATCCCATCTCCCGGCATGAAAAGTGTTTATGTCCAGTATTAAAACTACATTTAAACAAAATTAATGCAAAACCGCTCCAGTACTCCTAATAGCTTTTCTGAGAAAGTATTTTTTTTATTTGACTTGACTTTATGTTGTTGGTCCGAAGACCTCACAACTTTACCGGGGTTTTTGGGGCGAGCCTGGGGGCTACTTGCTTAAGGAAGCTCCCTAGGGAAAACTCCCTAGGGAGCTTCCTCGGCTGGACTGTTGCCATGAGAGGGGGATGAATCTGATGATGCTCGCCAATGAGCGACACAATGAAATAATTGAGAACGGGCGACGGGTAATGTAAAGCCCGAGAAAAAGGATCCCAGCAGACCGGGATCGGCGGTTCGCGGCGGCCTACGCTAACTTACTGCCGTTTCGCAACGTGTTATGGCTCGGAGAGAAGAAACGGCGAAAGAAACTTCCCAGCACCACGCCTAGTCTATCCTGTGGGGGGGCTATGTCTCCTGGCGTCCCTCGCGAGGACGTGGAGAGATCGTGATTGGAGCTTTTCTGAGAAAGTGTAAGGCCGCAATTCGGAACGGCGCGTGCAGCGTCGCATTCAGCGTGCACGCAACTAGTTTTCGCTAGAGCGTGCGTGCGAGCGGGCGTCCAAGCACGTTGACCAATCGGAGGCCGCCATTCAAGGACAAGTGTCATCACGTCAAAGGAACGATATTACAAGATAATTGTGTATGATTGTTGTTGTTTGTTTTGGTTCATCTATGAATACGATCCTTACGGGATAGTATTTGTACGGTGCAACCGTACAGACTGCACAATCAGCATTTACGCGAGCAAGCGTTATATTCGACAATCAAATTAAACAGTTCACATAAAGTCACCGCGACTCGCGTACGTGTAACTCATAATATCATATCATATCATTCCATATCTAGTATTAAGTTAATATCAATAAATCATAGTTCCAAGTTAATCTATCTAGTTATTTAATATCCCCGGATGTAACAAACCGTACATCTTTATGGTCCTTCGAGCTTTACGTTAAGCAGGACCTACTTCGCGAGTGTTTAATACGTAATAGGAGTACCAGCGCGGTAGGAACTGCCACGTAAGTGAGCTAGCAGCATCGGTGAGTCCACATTGTCAATCTTATCTAAGAAATCTTATCTTTACTATCACGAGAAAATGGAAGATCTCGTTTTAACACAAAATCAAATCATGGGAGCCATGGAACAGCTCCTGGTCAATTTCAAAAAAGACGGTGTCGAACGCAAGACTCCGGCTCATATAAAAAAGCGAATAAGCACATTGGAAACGTATTGGCATGAGTTTCAGTGCAATCACATAAAAATTTGTGAATTTGAAAATAAATCGCATGATTATTTTATAAATAGGTATTATGAAAGAACGTCAAAATTTTACTCAGAAACACGTACCTATATGATAAATTATTTGCCATCGGAATCTCAGGAGAAAGAATTCATCAGACCTGAAACGCCAGGATATTTAACACAACCATCATCAAGCGAGCAGAGACATGCGCAGGGGGTAGACAGGACGCCTCAACCATCCGCGCGTTCCGAAACATCCTTTCAGGTTCCGAAGACTCAAAGTCAAGGTTCGCCTAGTAGACTGGAAGAATTATTAAGAAAGCAAAGTAGTAATTTTAAAGCGTTCCAAAGAACTATCAAGAGCATAGACCTGGAAATCATTTCCCAAAAATGGGAATTCGAAGACGCAATGACCTCAGTGCAGACACGATGGTCCGTTATTGATGCTCTGCATTGGGAAATTGACAGCGAGCTTTTCGAAGAGAATGAAGAATATGAAGAAGCATACAACTCGTATGAGCAAAGGTACCTTCAAATCAAAAAAGAAATAAATAGCAAGATGTGGTCAGAATGTCATCGCGAAAAGTCTACTCCACATATCGACATCCCGACGTTCAGCGGCAGTTATCATCTGTGGGTATCCTTTAAGGATTTATTTTTAGAAACTATTCACAGAAACAGATGCCTATCGAACGCACAGAAGATGCAGTTCCTGAAAAGCAAACTTAAGGGCGAAGCTGAGAAATTGGTGCAACATCTAAATATAAGCTCGGATAATTATACCGCTTGTTGGGAGTTACTAGATCATCGCTACAGTAACCCTAAGCTAATATTCAACTCTCACATGTCTATTATCATGAATCTTCCGATTATACCGCAACAATCAGCATCAGCAATCAAAAGGCTCCATGACACAACAAATGAATGCTTAAATGCTATAAAAAACTTAGGAGTTGCTATTGATACCTGGGACCCGATGATAGTTTATATCTTATCACAAAAATTAGACCAAGAGAGTCACAATGACTATATCGAGTCATTAAAAAATCCAAGGGAGTTGCCATCCTTACAGGAATTTTTAACATTTTTAGAGGCGAAATTTACCGCCTTAGAATCATCTAAACGTAAGCAAGATCAATCAAAACCCATCCAGCAACAACAGCAAATATCTTCATCGAACGCATTCAAAAAATCATACAAATTTAAATCATTTATTAGCAATCAAAATCCATTATTTAAATCGCAAAACAATAACAAAAATACCTCGGCAACAGTGCATAATTGCCCAGTTTGCAATAAAAATCATGTCGTACCGAATTGCGACACTTTCGCAGGGTATCGACCTGAGGTACAAAGGCAAACTATTGCAAAGTTATCTTTATGTAAAAACTGCCTTTATAATCATTACGGCAGAGATTGTTTTTCGAACAAAACTTGTCATAAGTGTCATGCAAAACATCATACTGTTGTTCATGAAGCATTTACTTCACCGATGACATCACAAAATTTCGCAATATCGGATAACTTTTATAAACAATCGAAAGGTAGCACACACGTGTCACTAGAGGACACGCAGGAAATTCTCTTGGCCACATCCCTGGTGGCAGTTCAAGCCGCAGATGGCACTAAGATTATCATGCGTGCTCTCATCGACCAAGGATCGCAGACATCGCTTATAACAGAAAACGCAGCTCAAACACTAGGTATCCCACGCCAGCATTGTAAAGGAGTAATCTTAGGTTTAGGAGCGCAGGGAAATACTTGCAAAGGCATGATGAATGTCAAAATATCTTCTATCTATAGCGATTATTCGCTAAATACCGGAGTTTTTATAATAAAACACGCGGTTAACAATTTACCCAATAAATCATTTTCTAAGCCAAACTGGTCTTTTATACAAAATATACAATTAGCAGATCCAGAATTTTATCGTCGTAGATCTATAGACCTGTTATTAGGTGCAGACGTCTACTCATCTATTATAGGGTGGGTCAAAAAAATCAACTATTTTTTTTTTTACAATTAATACGGAAAAATGGGTTACTAGGCACCTTAAAAAAATTCTCACCAAATATGAACTCTTAATTTTAATATTAAGATCCTCCGCGTCGCAGTTTTTCATTTTTTTCTCAGTCCAATAGAAAAAAATTCATTCCTCATCATTAATTGGTCGTACAGAAAAATTTTTTCTAAGAATTTTGTAGGAAATTTAATGCTCTACAAAAAAGGTATCTTATGTTTTTTCCGTAAACCTCACCATTTCACTAATATTGAAGATTTAAGATTGATTATTTTAAGTCAAATGTCACTTTTGTTTATGAATTTTATAACTCGACAAGAAATGGCTATTATTGAATAGGCAATAGAAATTTTTGTAGCAAATTAACTGCTCTATAAAAATGGTATCTTATGTTTTGGCGATTAAATTAAGCGTTCAAAAGATATTCATCATCAAACTTTCATGTATACCGATTTTAAGAGTTTTTGATTAAATAATCGAAAAATTTCAATTTAATCTATCAGTTTTGAGAAAATTTCATTTTTTGTCTTTAATGTAAGTATTATTTGAATTTTGTTTTCAAAATTTTTATTCAATAATTCCAAACTTTTCATTTTTCATCATTAGAAATCACGATCATGTTGTTTTTTTATAACGTCTTCAAAACGTCTTAAAAAATTTTTCCACTACAGCTGTATATTGTCCTTGGGAAAATTTCTTCTGTAGAGAATTTTTGTTTTGTATTCTATTTACTCTGTTTCCCTTGTGAACTAGCGCCACCTACATTTTTCTTTATAGTTATATTGTTTTTATTTGTTTACATTTTCTACAGCATTTCTAGTGTTTCCACAAGTTATGATCTTGTATATGTGATAAAACGATTAAATATTTACAAATTTTGCGGTCACTACATAAATCTATATATTTATCGAAAATATGGATAAGGAAATTCATTTGATCGGAAAACCCATGCAAAAAATTTCAGAACGTAAGTTGCCAACAGTGAAAGAGGTTATGAGTGTTTTTTTTTATCAGCTCAAAGTGTTAAAATGTTCTATCAAACAAAGTGCTAAAAATGCAACTGATCAAGTTATTGAACTATGGAAAAACAACCAGATTCCGACTAGTGGATCAACTAATGTAATACAAAAAATTCTTCGCTATCATAACCGATGGTTGAAATTGCAAAAATCTTTTGTGCGAAAAAAATCATCAGCCCAAAACAAAAATGTAATAATATTTCAGAATGAAATCAAAGCATTATTTGATATTGTAGATCATAAATCATTAAAACTGCTTGATAATGATATTCGTGAACTATATTTAAATCAAAAAAGTGATACCCGGAAAGAAATTCTTTCAAATAACCCAAATAAATTAAACAGTACTATGAATACGATGGAAGTAGATGAAAGTCGTGAGTATTTACAACATTTAATTATTATAAATTTTAATCAGAATTGAAAATAATTAAATTGATTATAAATTATGAATAATAAAGTATATTATTGTTTTTCTAATTAATTATATCATAAATGTCAATATGTTCGTAGATGATAAATAAAAAACTCTTTGTGTTCCTTATTTGATGTCAAAATGAATGAGTTCCATATTTTTGCTTCCATTAATTAAATAACAACGCTTATTTTAGATTTGAATCAACCCTCAACCAGCCATGAGATTGTTCGAAGTGAGGAATCAGAGTCATCTTCAACCCTTACATTAAGTCAAGCTACAAATTTCGGTTCAGATTTAGAGTATGTGCCTCAAATACCGACAACACGAGCAAAAATAAATATTCTAACTCCAGAGCTTATCTCAGCACTCGACAGAGCTAATGTTAGTAGTAGAAATGCGATGTTCATTATTGCTCCAGTTCTATCAAGTGTTGGTGTTAATGTAGAAGATACAACTCTTAGTTATCGAACAATTCAACGAACTCGCATGCTCTTACGAAAAGACATTGCTATAGGACTAAAAGATAACTTCAAAGCTCATGATAAATACGTCGTGCATTGGGATGGGAAAATACTGAATGACATTTCTGAATCGAAATTTGTGGATCGATTACCGATTATTTTGACTGCTTTTGGTACTGAGCAGTTACTTGGAGTTCCAAAAATGAATAGTGGATCGGCAGAAAATCAAACAGCAACCATCTTGTCAACGTTAAATCAATGGGGTATTATTAGTTACATCAAGGCGATGTGTTTTGACACGACTGCGGTTAATACGGGTAACTAATCAATGATAAAATATTTAAAAGAAAATTTTATTTTCATCGTTCTAGTTGAATTGTTTTTATACATTAATTAAATTTTCGACACGTGCCCATTAGTTATAATTCTTTATTTATTTATAGATTTTAAATATGCGTTACAATTTTTATTAAATACAGAACTTAAAGTGTAATTATCTATTTTTACTATACAGGAATCCATCATGGTACATGTAAAGAAATTGAAAAGGCCTTAGGAAAAGAATTAATTTGGTTACCATGTCGCCATCATATTTATGAGATCATTTTAAGGAGTGCATTCGAAGTCTATTGGCCAGTATCATCCGGACCAAATGTTCCAATATTTGGCAGATTCAAAAAATTTTGGGACACATTCGATAAAACGAAGTATAAATCTGGTGTTGAAGATAGTATTGTTGCTAATATTATTACGAATGAAAAAAATAATCTATCTTCATTTATTAAACGATACTTACAGGTATTATTTAAATACAATTTTAAGTGTAGAGGATAATTTTTGATTTTTTACGAATAATTGATTACTTTTGGTAGTTATCGCAACCCCGAGATGACTATAAAGAAATATTGGAATTGTCATTAATTTTTCTGGGAGAAATGCCACGAGAGCAAGTTTTCTTCAAGCGTCCTGGTGCAGTTCATCATGCAAGATGGATGGCAAAGGCAATTTATTGCCTAAAAATGTTTATTTTTAGAGATGAATTTGACCTTTCTAAGAAAGAATTGGATGGTCTTCGACAATTTTGTATTTTTATAGTTATGGTGTATGTAAAAGCTTGGTTTTCATCAACTTCTGCGACTTCTGCTGCTAATCACGACTTAGAGTTTATGAAAAATTTAATTGAGTACAGTAAAATTAATTCTTTAATTTCCTCGGCTACATGTGAAAAAATGACTTCACATTTATGGTACTTAAGTGATGAACTTGCTATTTTATCACTTTTTGATGATACCGTTCCATTAAACATAAAGAAGAATATTGTCGAAGCTGTTAAGATTCGCGAAGGTACAGATTCTAAAGCAAGAAGATTTATTATTGATAGAAAAAATTTACATTTAATTCTGCAAAAAAATATAAGTGACTTTGTTTCTAAGAAGTCATTAAAACTTTTTGAGATCTTTGATCTGCCGTATGATTTTCTTGACAAAAATATTGATTTATGGTCTACTGATGAGAGTTATAATGAAAATAAAGAATTTTTCGCACAATTGAAAGTTGTTAATGATGTGGCAGAGCGAGGTGTCGCATTAGTAAGTGAATATAACCAATGCTTAACGAAAGACGAAGAGCAATTTCAATTTTTATTGCAAGTTGTGAAAGAGCATCGAAAAAACTACCCTACTTGCAACAAAAAATTGTTTGAAAATAAATAGCTCAGTTGAAAATTGAAATAAAAAACTTTCTTATAACTAATTGGACATTTTTTTCTCTAAAACTGAAATCATAATATATTTATAATGATAACTTTGCTTTTTTTATTTATAAATGATTAACTAAGCGATAAATAATGTACAATTTATTTTTTTAAATGTAGATAAAAATACTTACACATAAAAAAAAGCTTGAAAAACATTTTGAAGTTTCTCAGTTGATAAAAAAAATTTTTTTTCGTGTAAATTTTCTCAAAACTGATAGATTAAATTGAAATTTTTCGATTATTTAATCAAAAACTCTTAAAATCGGTATACATGAAAGTTTGATGATGAATATCTTTTGAACGCTTAATTTAATCGCCAAAACATAAGATACCATTTTTATAGAGCAGTTAATTTGCTACAAAAATTTCTATTGCCTATTCAATAATAGCCATTTCTTGTCGAGTTATAAAATTCATAAACAAAAGTGACATTTGACTTAAAATAATCAATCTTAAATCTTCAATATTAGTGAAATGGTGAGGTTTACGGAAAAAACATAAGATACCTTTTTTGTAGAGCATTAAATTTCCTACAAAATTCTTAGAAAAAAATTTTCTGTACGACCAATTAATGATGAGGAATGAATTTTTTTCTATTGGACTGAGAAAAAAATGAAAAACTGCGACGCGGAGGATCTTAATATTAAAATTAAGAGTTCATATTTGGTGAGAATTTTTTTAAGGTGCCTAGTAACCCATTTTTCCGTATTAATTGTAAAAAAAAAATAGTTGATTTTTTTGACCCACCCTAATCTATTATCATGGGAGGAATTATCAAAGAAAACGACTCATTACCGGTAGCCCAGCAAACACGACTGGGATGGATCTTATGTGGCAACGTGAAATCATACCAATGTAATGTAGTCATGCTTGATGTTGAAAACTTGCATAAGTTTTGGTCTATCGAAGATATCAACGAAAACATAGATATTTCGGATGAGGATTATCAATGTACTGAGCTTTATAAATCAACGACTACTCGTCAGCCAAACGGGAAGTATATTGTTCGCCTTCCTCTACACCCAGATGCAGAGGAAAAGCTAGGGTTATCTAAACCAAAAGCATGTGCCCAATTTTATCAGCTAGAAAAAAGGTTACAAAAGGACTACATATTATCAAATAAATACAAAGAATTTATAAATGAATATATCGATATGGGTCACATGCACTTAACAACAACAAGTAACATGAAACCTGCCTACTATTTGCCGCACCACGGTGTACATCGCGCTGATTCGAATACTACGTCACTGCGAGTAGTATTTAATGCATCGGAAAAAACAGATACGGGTTTAAGTCTTAACGATGTTATGTATCGGGGTTCAAATTTGCAACAGGATATTTTATCATTAGTATTAAAATGGAGGAAATACAAATATGCCTTTACTGCAGACATCGAAAAGATGTTTAGGCAGATTTTCGTACACGAAGAAGATCAGCGTTATCAACAAATCGTTTGGCGCAAAAATCCCAATCATCACCTCAAAGAATATACTTTAGCGACTGTAACATATGGTACTAATGCCGCACCATATTTAGCAATGATGACACTTAAACAGTTAGCTATAGACGAACGCAGTCGTTATCCAGTAGCAGCGAAGGTTTTAGAGGAGCAATTTTACATGGATGACGTACTTAGTGGCGCGTTTGACCTCACATCGGCAAAGCAATTGCAAGAGGATCTTATAGAACTCCTCAAATCAGGAGGATTTAACCTTCGTAAATGGTCAGCGAATGAGATATCATTATTAGAGAGTGTTGATAAAGCAGAAAGCATACCTAATACGTATGACTTTAAGTATCAATCGTCTACAAAAGCACTTGGTCTTACGTGGAAAGCCCAACAGGATAAGTTTAAGTTCATGTGTAAGTTAACTACGCAGCCAGATGCGAAACCAACGAAGCGAGTACCATTAGGCGAAATATCCAAAATTTTCGATCCACTTGGATGGTTAGCACCGGCAGTAGTACAACTTAAACTATTGTTCCAAAGCGTGTGGTCGATAGATCTCAAATGGGATGACGTCATACCAGAGCATATGTACACAAGATGGATCCGACTGAGAGCAGATATCGAAAAGATAAAGGATATAGAAGTTCCAAGATGGATAGGAAGCGAGCAGGATGATAGTATCGAATTACATGGGTTTTGCCATGCATCCCTAGCGGCATACGCATGCGTTGTCTATGCGCGAATAGTTAGTCAAAACCAAGTAAAAACCACACTCTTAGCGGCAAAAACTAAACTAGTACCGATCAGCAAAACTTCCACATCAAAAAAGAGTGACATATCATTGCCAAGGCTTGAGTTAAGTGGCGCACTCTTGCTTTCAAAACTAATGACAAAAATCAAGCAGAGCTTAAGCGACTACAATCTACAAATAATAGCATGGTGCGATTCTACTGCAGTCCTTGGGTGGTTACAAGGTGATCCGAGTCGATGGAAACCCTTTGTAGCCAATCGCGTGAAAGAAATCACTGCAATCATACAACCAGAGTGCTGGTTTTATATCAAATCTAGCAAAGGCCGCGGCATCAAATCTACCAAAGGGTATGTGGCTGTATTTATCTGTATGGTTACAAAGGCGGTACATTTGGAGTTAGTATCCGACCTTACATCTTCAGCATTTTTAGCAGCATTACGTCGATTATCGGCGAGAAGAGGAAGCCCACGTCACCTATACAGTGACAACGGCACTAATTTTGTAGGAGCAAGCAAAATATTAGAGAAAGAATTTATTAACCATCAGTCAATACTATCAGAAGACTTCTACGCGGAACTTCATCAATTGAAAATCGAATGGCATTTCAATGCGCCTTCTTGGCCTAGTGCTGGAGGGCTATGGGAAGCAGCTGTTAAAAGTTTAAAATATCACCTACGTAGAGTCTTAGGTGATCAAAAGTTAACATATGAAGAGTTCACAACTCTGCTTTCTCAGCTTGAAGCTTGTCTCAATTCGAGACCCTTAAATACATTAACCGAAGATCCACAAGATTTGGATTATCTTACTCCTTCACATTTCTTAGCGAGCGGTCCAGTATTGACAATCGTAGAGACTGAAAGAGATGAAAGGACTAGGTGGCAACTTACACAAAAAATATTCAACGACATCTGGAAACGATGGCGCGCTGAATATTTAACGCAATTATCTGCCAGAAGTAAATGGCGAACTTCACAAACTAATATAGAGTTAAATGATGTCGTAATAATACATGACGCCAATCTACCACCAGGAAAATGGTCATTGGGACGTGTTATCGAATTACATCCGGGAACGGATGACCACGTCCGGGTAGTCAGTGTGAAAACCAAAAACGGGATAATCAAGAGACCCATCATAAAATTATCAAAGCTTCCAACAAACAATCCAGAATCAAATAAAGAAACCACCACATCATACACAAGCACACGCAAACATCAAAACTCAAACAGTGTTTTACGAATCAATCCTATATACCTTATTACTTTATTAATATTATTTTTCCTTACTTCAGCTGTAATCGCAAGTAGCGAATACAATATCACAAAACTAAGCAATAATAGACATATATTTTTCGACAACGTGGGAGATATGCGCTTAATTCAAGACCAATGGAAATTAATTGCATACTACGATATGCAACCCTATTGGCAAGGATCAAAGGTCCTTACGAGCTATATTACTCATCTGGATAAAATGTGCACTAATTCAGAAAACAACAACCATTGTAGCATTGTTTTACTCCAACTACGTCACGGGTACAAGGAATTAGAGTTCTATGACCGAATGTTACGTAATCAGAAATTCGATACTCCGAGGCGTATGCGACGAGGCCTTGTAAACGGAGTCGGCTATATCGCGAATACATTGTTCGGTGTTTTAGACGAGCGTTTCGCTGAACAGTACGAGCGCGATATTAATTTAGTCAAAGCTAATCAAAATCATTTATTACATCTTTGGAAGAACCAAACATCAGTTATAGAAGCAGAAAATAATTTATTACAAAGAATAGGAAATACGATAGAGAAGCAACACAAAATCTTTAATCAACACCTCAATGATCTAGATCAAATCACCAATAGTTTGAAGAAAGAGATAATTAAAGTAGAAGCTACAAACGACTTCATATTAACAAGCATAATAGCTAACAACATTCTTCTGAATCTAAAAAATATCCAAGACGCATTATTAGATACCGTCACAAACCTCAAGCACTTCAATATTCATCTTCTTACTCCTTCTCAACTACAAAATGAACTTAGCATAATAGGAGGACAGCTCCCAAAGGATCTGGCACTTCCATTAGATAATCTGCAAACAGATCTACAAAATATCTATAAAATATTAAAGGTTAAAGTTAGAATGACGCAGCAATATTTTATTTTTCAAATACAAATTCCTATAATAAATAGAGAGAATTATGATATCTACAAAACATTTCCACTTCCACATCAAGTAGATAAACACATGGTGAACATCATTCCGGTATCAAGTTATTTAGCGATGAACTTAAAAAAGGATACATTTATACCTATGTCTACTAGCGACTTTGATAAGTGTATATCGTATAACTTAAATACTTATCTTTGCGAACTTCAAACGCCCGTCTACCGTAGACACTCAGATGATAATCTGTGTGTTACAAGTAAACAAAGCCACGTGTGTAAGATTACACTAAGTGAATGTGAGACGACGTGGATAACAATTAAAACCAATGTTTTTATAATCAGCTGTTGCGGACAATGTCCCCTTAGATTTATATGTGGTGATCAAGTTACCGGCGAACAGGTGACTGGCCTCAACGTCATCACTTTGTGGAATGAATGTGTCATCAAAAGCGATTTATCCACCATCACATCTCACAAAGACTTCATAAACAAAATTAATATTGAGCCGGAGATACTAGCTCCGAAAATCGCACCTGTCAACCATTTTATCAACATATCGATACCTAACATCAGACCAGAGCTAGACTATAGTTCTATAAATTACTCACTATTGAATCTCGGAAAGCGAATAGAAGATATGAAAGCGGCATCGGATCAGGTTGACGTGTCTTACCACGATGTGCACCACTACGTCACCATTTACTGCCTGGCGGTGGCAGGACTGGCAGCAGCAGTGGGCCTAGGCTGCGCCTACCGGCGGCGGTTTTCCGCCGCGCCGGTCGCGCACCAGCCCGCCATCAGCAGCAGTGTACAGTGCGTAAATGATAGTGTAAATGTGAAAACAGACACAAGTGTAGAGTGCGTGAGTGATAGCGAAAATGTAGGGCCATCAGACAATCAGTGTGCTAAGTGTCGTTCTACTGAATCTATCAACACGTCACCTATTCTAATGAAGCGTAGATTTAAGATCGAAGTATAATTATCGGGGTCTTTTTTGTACTTAGTTTTAAGGACTATTGTTTTTTCATCTTGTGATTAGGTTAGCTCATATCATACATCTTCCATATCTCATCTTGCTGTGCGGGAACATGTACGGTGCAACCGTACAGACTGCACAATCAGCATTTACGCGAGCAAGCGTTATATTCGACAATCAAATTAAACAGTTCACATAAAGTCACCGCGACTCGCGTACGTGTAACTCATAATATCATATCATATCATTCCATATCTAGTATTAAGTTAATATCAATAAATCATAGTTCCAAGTTAATCTATCTAGTTATTTAATATCCCCGGATGTAACAAACCGTACAGTATTAATGTCAACATAATATCATTCGAAATGATAATTAGCGAAGTGCGATCACGACTAGAGTTAAGTTTTCCAAGTCATCCATTGTTTTAAAATAGGATTGTGTCATAGAAGAAATAGCTACAAACACACCACTCCTTTTACTGGCGAATCTTGACACACTGAAAGAAACATATGTCTAGACGCTCGTTAAAACGCCAAAATACTGATCACGCCACTCGACAACACGCTAAAAACGCTGCTACGAATACACCAAGAGAGAAATCCGTACGTTAGTAGTTAGCGTGCACGCTCAAAGCAGCGCGCCGCTGCACGCGACGTCGCTCCGAATTTGCGGCCTAACAGACAGACAAAGTTACTTTCCCATTTATAATATTAATAGGGAAATAGGGATTGAGAACATGATACACTTTGGTTCTAGATTTTTGTCTGTGGTCGATTTCGATGCGGTTTTCACTGCCGATAGCAAATTATCAAAATGTGCACAACTATATATTCCAGACATTTTGCGGGATTTTTTACAGCAGTTGTTTAAGGCTCATGAATATTTTCTTAATACCGACACAATTTTCACAGAACATTCTTTTTAAAATTGTGCGCTACAATATGATCTGGAGAGTATGGCTGACATAAAAATGAGCTGATTTCGATACCGTTTCACTAAGAGCCGTCCACTGTCCTCAGCGACGTCGTCCACGGAGAAGGCGGATTACGTGGACGTGTCCGCGGAGGGGGACCGCATCATCGGCGCGGAGCTGTGCAACGGCGTGCCGCTGCTCTTCAGCAGGAAGCACGGCGTGCTGCTCTACAGCGGCGCCGACGCCGCGCGGACGCCGTGAGTGCGCCCCGCCGACGATGGCTACCATTCCTAATCTAGTTGCGGCACTAGTGATCAAGTTCCAGTCTCCCTTAAAAGAGCGGCAGCACATTGGTAGAACCTTTGGTGTTATAAAGGTTTGTAGGCATTGGTAACCACTCTCCATCAGGTGGTATGTCTACCTATCTACCGAACTCGAGCAATAAAAAATACCACCTACAAACAAAGCGCTTTGCGTCCACCTACATTATGTGCATTTCAAAATAATAAAAGTTACTGCTGGAGTCAATTTTTCCTGAAAACCACAACCTGGATATCTCGAAGTACTATACCGTGCAAATGTGTCCTTTCTAAGTGAGCATGCACCATCTTAGATCATATCTTCGCTCCAAATCGTGCGAGATATTGGTCAAACATAAACCTGTACTTTATTTTTTTGTAAACAGTTATTGTTTGCTAGCACTGTGTTTTCTAATTCATATAATAATTAGAAATATTAATTGATTTAAATTGGGATGAAATTGGTTTTGTGTGCTGTCCCTCAGGTCAGCCTGTGAGAGCCCCATGGGGTCCCCGTGCCCCTCGGACATGTACGAGGGCAACCTCTCGCTCTACGAGATCGATCCGCACGAGGTGAGTTTCAATTCGTAAATGCATTGCTTTATATTTTATAATGACATGAGAATAGAAAAATGAACCATATTATTTAGTTAAAATTGGGTGACAACATACTATAACTATAATACATCCGTGAGAAGATAAATATTAAAATAAATAAAAAATTAACATATTTAAACAATCTTCTTCAATAAGATAAAAATCAAACAACATCTTCTGTGAAACAGTCTGTTCTGAGACCGTTTGAATAGGTGCACATCAGCACATGTTACCTGAAAGAACTTTAAATAAATAAATTGGCGAACATTTTCATACCGCGACTGCACATACGTCGGGAGAAAGAGTGTACAACTGTAAGTGATACGATAACGCCAACGAAGTTTCGTTCGCACAACTAATGTGTATCGCGCAGGTGAGCACGGTGACGACGGACGCGTGCGGCAAACTGAAGACGGCGTTCCTGTTCCACCTGCGCCGCGAGACTGGCGCGTGCCGCGCGCTGCTGCTCGAGCTGTTCCCCGCGCCGCCCGCGCCCCCCTCGCCGCCGCCGCCCCCGCCGCGGAGGGGCGGCGCGGGCGCGGGGGCGGGCGCGGGCGACGGCGACGGGGAGGGGGGCGCGCCCGACGACGAGCGCGACGTGGACGGCGTGCTCGACCGCACCGTGCTGCAGATCGCCACCGAGATGCTCGACGACATCCCCGCGGGGGACCCCAGGTTGGTGCCCTTTTGGGGACGAATTTAACGGAATCTTTATGATACATTTTCGAACTTTAATGCAATGAAATAAGATCTAAAATAAAACACTATCCACCTTTATTCGGCCACATTCGGGCGCTGTCATTGTATATGTATATAATTTACTAATGTTTTATAATAAAAAATAAACACTTTATATTCCCCAAAGTATACAAGTTTAAAGTTATGTTATGGATAATGTACAACCACTTCAAGGCCGACGATGCCCGACAGCTCGCATATGACAAAGGGTTCTTTTACGAATTTTGCCATGTCAAGAATTGAACGTGAAACGGCTGTCCATTTAACAATAAAAGCCATGGATTTGCTATGAGGTATTTGATCTCATTTACCGTCATAATAAGATCATATTAATTACAGCTTTGTTCATGTTGTTAGGGTGTACTGACGTTTTCACGTCAAATGACTTACTGATTATTATTTAAACAGTAATTTTAAGTGTAGTAAATTTTAACGACCACTATTTTACACTTGATCGTGTAATGTGTCATCTACAGTACGTGCAAAGTTTTAATGCGGTTACGAGTGAAGTTAGTTCCGTCGCCTTGTGCAGTTACAGTTAAATGTTGACATTAAGGTGTTATGTCTGAAAAAGACGACATGTGACTTGTAACTGTGTTCCGCGCGATGACGCGTGCGAACTTCACGACCGCACGTCGCAGGTGGCAGCGGCGGGGCGGGGGCGCACAGACGAGCATCGCGCTCGGCAGCTCGGCGGCGCTGCAGGTGGCGGCGCAGCTGCGCGACAAGCAGCGCGCCTTCTCGCTGTTCCTCGAGTTCCTGCGCGCCGCCGGCCTCTGGCAGCGGCTGGGGCTCGTCACGCACGGTGAGCACCCACCCTTATGACTGCTAGTTCAGCATTATGCCATGGCGATAGTGTGGCCCCACAGCCACATAGTAAGGCATTTGCCCGATTGCATCAGTCTTGAGTTGTGTTCCGGCATTAGTGACCTCCACCTTTGGTGATGCAAATATCCAAAGACGACGGTAACCGCTTTCCGTCAAGTAGGCTGTCTGCCTGTCTGCTGAACTCCTGCAATAAAAAGTGTTAAAATTCTTGTTCTACTGTGGTGACTCATAATCGCTTTGTCAGCAGTTATCGCGTTCGCTAGTCTTATCCGGGAATTGCGACAGATCGGTAGAGTAACACATCCGCCCATACGTGTGACTCAACGTGTGTAATATATATTGTTACGTGCGAGCGGGGGCACGCTCTCATGGATTGGAAGAAAACACCAGTTTTTAATTAAGAGCTTTTATTCACTTACAAAGCCGCACGCAGTACCTCCCTGTAGGGTTGCTGTCCTTAAACACACGACCAACGATGCACACTCCCGACGATAAGCTGTCACGCCCTCAATACCGTCGCTGATATTGCGCGGACCACCTCCGATATTATCGCGTGTTGCTCGCCTCTGGTTCCTCTCTCGAACTACGCTACACACTTCCTTCACGTATCTGTTCACCAAACTTGTCACTAAATTCACCACTTGAATCGTCTCTGTCCTCTATTAATCTTCTCTAACAACTCGATCGCAAAACAAAAGCAAAAAGATCGCACTTGTTGCTTCACCGTCTTGGACTGAACTCAACTTTTAACTCTAAACTGCCCGGTAGGCGCGCCTTACGCTGTTTATATACCCGGAAGAATTTTCTAGAACCTATCTATTTATCTCTGTCTCTTCCTTCCCGAACCTTCTGTTCGGGAACTTTCGTTTATACATCTATCCCTTTCTTTCGTTTATCGTCTATCCTTTTCTAAATATATCCGTCCTTGTCTTTTCCTTCCAGAAATTTCTAGTTCTTTCTAAAACTGATTTACGCCGCTGGGCACTTCCACCCTCGGTCGCCACAATATGTACATTTTACGTGTGGACAATATACCACAATATGTTCTCGATATCGTTGCAGCGGTTATCGGTAAGTTATCTTAAATATAGAGTGGGTCGAGAATCGTTTGCAACGTCGTCGTGTTGTTGTGCAGAGGGCGCGGTGACGCACACGGAGGCCGCGCTGGGCGGGCTCGCGGAGCAGCTGGCGGCGGCCGTCGCGCTGCGCCGCCTGCAGCAGGGGCCCGACGCGCAGCTCATCGACGCCGCCGTCTACCAGGTACTTGAACTAAAGCGTGCCCTCTCTGTGCATTGACGCTTTGGCTTCTCTTTCTCTCACGTTAGATTAGTTTATGTTATCACTTCTGTCGGGCGTCCCGAGACGCATACCGTATGTTTTTTTTAATATTGTCTGTCTATCTGTTTGTCGGTTTGTTTGGGATTCACGTAAAAATTGCTGTGTCGATTTCGATACGAGTTTTCGCTGATCGACAGCAAATTCTTAGACTTAAAATCTGTGCTACCCTTTACCTTGGAAATCTCGCAGAAATTTTCTCGGAAGCGATTTGAGGTGGCCTGGGTGCATAACGGTTACTTTATACTTCTATATCTTTATTATGTGAATGTATGTGTGCGCGTGTGGCAGGTGGTGTGCGGCGACTGCCCGGAGGTGGAGGCGGAGGAGGAGCCGGAGGTGGAGGCGGCGCTGGCCGCGGGCGCGCTCTCGCCCTCGGACGTGTGCTTCCGGCGCGCGTCGCGCGCGGGCCGCGTGCTGCGCGCCCTCTGCGCGCACCGCCCGGACGCGGGGGACGCGCGCGCCGCCGCCGCGCACGCCGCGCGCACCATGCACCTCCTCACCGTCAGTTCTTTTTTTATTTACATTTACGGCTTGGCAGCTGGGCCTTTGAGCCAGATCTTAGTTTACAATATAGTTTCTTCATTTTCTGAAGTCTATGTGTAGCACAGCTGAACTGTAGGTTATCAGCTGGTGCCACTCAACGGAGTTTTTGTGACAACTCACAAGGCCACATTTGACTATATAGTTCACATTTCTTAAAAAAAACACATTATTAATACCCAAAAACTATCAATATCCTACAACTATTGTTCACGTTGATTTCTCTACTCTACCACATTGTCATTAGGGGTGTGTGAATATCGTTTGAATCGAAAATTAATATTGGTTTTGGGACAAATTATTCGCACACCCCCACTATTTGATTGTTGTCACTACTTTACAAAGTAAGCATATATTAACTTGGGAAGGACTGAAAATGTCGCTTTGATGTAGTGGGCAGTAGCGTTTAGGGCAGTCGGCTGACATTTGCTCGTTGCGTGCAGAGCGTGCTGTCGGAGGTGCAGAAGGTGCGCGGGCAGTGGCAGTGGCAGTGGCAGCGGGCGCGGCGGTGGTGCGCGCCGGTGGCGGGCGCGCGCGCGCTGCTGCCCGCGCTGGCCGAGCTGCACGCGCGGGCAGTCGCCGACGCCGCCCACAACTGCCCGGACGCCACGCTCAGGGCGCAGGTGCGTTCCATTCACAGTCATAAGCCTACATGTAGTTTTGCGGGTGAGCCACTCGCGGCGCTAGTGCGCCTGCGCAGTGGATCGTCGCACGCACGCAGAGGGGTTGTTGCCCCCTTTTATACTACACGACCGATGATGCTTTACGACCAACGAAATTTGATCATAAGGTTGGGTCGTGTCGATATATACTTGTCGGAGGGAAGCTATATTGGATGGATTATTGTTTGGATATATAACGCACAATATTATTTGTTTACATTTTAATTACTTCTAAAATTGTTAATTTAATTTAATTTGATGTCTTAAATGTTTCTATAACTTAAAGATCGTTCTAACCTAATAAAAGTTATGAATATTGTAATTTAATAAACGACCAATCGGAGCAGAGCATATGGCGGAGCGGGGTCAGAGACGCCCTCTATACTTTGAGTAGTATCTACTTGGGTAGACTGAGGAGTTTTTGTGACACATTTGGTTGATAGCAATAGGTCGAGTTGGACCATGGAGTATTTTAAAGAAAGTATTGAAGTTGGAAGTATGAGCGGTGCCCTGAACCCGCTGCTCGGTCTAAACTATGTTAAAATGTCTTTTAAATCTAAATTAAAAGTGTATAAACCGTTGGCCTTGTGTTTTATGCTCGCATTTTATCCTGATGACGCCCACTAAACCTGCAATAACTAAAGGAGATGTCGTGAGAACGAGGCCGTTCTGCGACATACTTATATTTAATATTTATTGACTTACATATATTATATAATTGTACATACATACATAACTTCACGCCAGGTCCCTTACGGGGTAGGCACGAACAACAGAGCACCATTCAGGCTTATTCTTACACACCTCACTTGCTTCTTTGACATTCATAGCTCTTGTCATGCACGCTCGTCTGTTCTTAAGGCTCCTGACATCACCTTCTGCTAGTACACGATCAATTTGACCATGGAAGGTGTGTCGTGGCCTTCCGCGACTTCTGCATCCATCCACTTTTGCATTGTATATCTGTTTAGCCATTCTTTCCACATGCCCGAACCACCGGAGCATTCCTTTCCTTACCTTCACCCCGACACTCTCTTTCAGACCAACTCTCTTTCTTACTTCGGTATTGCGAACGCGGTATATAATTGTGTGTATGTGATATATGACTTAAGCATGAAAGTGTTTATATTATGTAAAACACCCATAAGCCTTATTGCTTTATGGCCGTATATTGTGTTGCTAAGTATATAATAACAGCTACACTGGAGGAATCGACTATGTACCTGTCATATTTGCTCGAGATGGTTTTGGTGATTTTAACAATTATATTGTTGTGAACGCTTGATGACTGTGTTTTACTTGACTTAATGTCCCTGCTCAAGATGCGAACCTAACACAGTCGGTATTGCGGCAGGTGCTGGAGGCGGCGGCGGCGCTGGCGGACCTGATCCTGACGGACGCGCGGCCCCTGAACGAGGACACGCGCACGCAGCACGTCTTCGAGAGGATGAGGCGGGAGGCCATTCAGCCCTTCAGTGAGTACTCCGCCACGCCTACGACGACACTCTCCATGTCATCTTTACACCTGCAAGTTTTGCTTGAGTAAGCCTCCAAGGCTGAATAAGCTGTACGAAAGAATTTATGGAGAAACAAAAGAAATATTATTTAATATGGTCAGTTGCTTTGGATAAAAATTGACACAAGTTTCATATATACAATTTCAAAATTTTATCTATGTTACGGTAAGCGAATGAATAGTATAAAAAAAGTACATTATGGTACTAGTGTGTAACATTAGTGATTACCGCCGAGGCGCCATTGAGACTCGAGCCGTAGGCGAGGGTCTTGAGAGAGCCGAGGACGGTAATCATCAATACACACTTGTATCATACGATGATTTTCAACACACTTGTGAATAAAATAACAACAAAAACTCATTTTTCAACACATTTGCTCATAAAGTGGCTCTATGGTCACCGCAATTAGGTACAGAATGACACCCATAATCAAACTGTGAGTAAAAAAAATTATAACTCACTAGTGAGTTATAGATTTTTTTTTTAATTTTATTGGTTCAGTTGCTTTGTTCTTAAAAAAGTTTTTATTAAAAAAAAAGATCGTGTTCTATAGAACAAATAAATGAATGTTCCTATTGCTTGCTCATTTCATGCAACTTCTTATTTAAATAGATAATTTTAATTCGTGCGTGTTTAATAAATAAAACTTTCACTCATTCATTCATTCACAGTCATTCTGTGCCTAATTGCACTTTATGAGCAAGTGTGTTGAAAAAAATATTTTCTAGCTTATACATTGATAAGACAGTATTTTTTTTATTCTACTAGCCTCTAAACTAGTTTAAACTGTATTATCGGGAAGAGTGCCCTTTCCCTTAATGTAAAAACAATAACATCAAATATATTTAACACATGTAGACGCAGAAACGGAGGGTATCCAAAATAAACTATTGTTTCGTTTAGATTTTTGTAGTTCGTTTTGACAAATCGTTACGTTGGTAAATTTGAACGTATGTAATGAAATGACATAAAGTTCGCAAAGTGACATTTTAACTGTCACTGTTAATGTGACATTTACGTATGTCATGAATGACTTTATTGTTGTCCATGACAACTATCCAAAAGGCCAAAGGTATTGGAGCCAGAACCGACATAGGCGCATTGTGTCTGAATACACAACATTCAACGAAGTTTCGAAGTAAGAAGTTATATTAATATCTCGTATAATATTGTATTAAATGCCTATTTTTCGTAATTGAATTGTATAAGTGATTTCAATATGAAAGAGACGAGTGTGACGAGTGCGTGTGTCGGCAGTAAACGAGGGCGAGGTGGAGCGCGCCAGTGCGCTGGCGGAGAAGTTCAGGGACTTCGAGCTGCTGGTGGAGATGTGCGTGCGCGCCGACGACCTCGGCCGCCTCGTTGCCTACGTCGACAAGTACTCGCACGAGGTGAGTCTCCTCCTATGTCCTCGAAATCTAGTAAGCCCGGTAAACGTTGCCTCTTAAATCCGGTCCAATTGTGAATATAAATCATTCTGAGACACACTTAAACACACATAAAATAATTCATCGAAATTGGTTGAGAGACATAAACATGAACGGAAGAGTTTTATATATAAAGCGCTATTGGAGAATGGACTTGTTGTTGTTTCACACATCGGTTACCTCGATGTGCACGTTTCATCACAACGTTTTCCTTCAACGTTATTAGCGCGCAGTGATTGCAACAAGTCATGGTAGCGTAATGGCTGCGTACGCGTCCCCAACTCAGGTTCGATTCTGACCGGAACACATGTACCAATGAGGTTTGTTCACTTTTTTTCAATCTGGCTATTTGAAAAACCATTTCGAGGAATAGCGTCATTAATCATTTCTGTCTAGTTAAAATTCCAAAAAACGTACGATTTTCTTGTATTTTGTGAGAAATGCGTTTGATCTTTATTTGACCTTACTAAATCCAATCACGTGGGCCGTCTGCCTGTTTGCCTGCTTCAGTTGTAAAAAAAATCTAGCTGTATTTGATTTGAGTTATGTAACATGGATTTTCCCTAAAGACCACTTTAAAAAATTTAACGATAACTATAGAAAATAATAATGGTTGAACACGAAAAATTATAAGCCTAGCGACAAAATACACAAAAATGATCACGATACGTAATGAGTAATGACAGTGATATTTAAATAAGTAGCACAGATTACTATGATTAGATATAGATAAAACTTGCTTTTATTATTTTTGTTTTCTAGGCAAAGAAATCAATGTAAACTTGTGCCTTATGACGTCATCGGAGAAATAACTTTAAAATCGAATTATAAAAAAAATTAAGGCTCAAAATACAAAAATATTCAAATTAGTATTTTAATACCCTATTTTACATAATGATGGCCCTACTTATAATCGTTTGTTAAAATTTAAGAAACTTCTCAGCAACTGATTAACGAAAATCTTACCCATAAACTCCTCTTAAGGATAAAAGGTGCTGGTAAAGTAACTCATAAATAACTATAAAAAATAACCAACATCGAGAGGTAGTTTAAGTGACTGCTAAGAGGCAAGATGGCAAGTTTTATTTGAAACAGCCATTGATTAGGGGCTTAAGAGTCTCTTATTTAAGAGATGGCTATTCCTTTCTTAACGAGATTATTATTAGTAAGGCCCTAAAAATATAAAATCAGAGGGTAATTTTTTGTGAACAATCCCCATTAGGCAGTTTTCTGTCTTCAAATGCAATATGCATAAAAAGAATGAAAAATAAGTGTTATATTATTTTGGAGACACAGTATTGTCATCTATTCTACATATAAAATATTTTCTCTTTTTTATTTAGTTTTAGTTTTGACTTATTATTAAAATGTATATAGTGTAGTTTGTAGGTTTGTAGTATTTTTAAGTTTTATTAATTATTGTTAAGTTGTTTTCAGTATTTAATTATACGTTTTTAAATAGTTTTAGTTTATTTTTGAGTTTATTATATTTTTGAAGTTCAAATGATATAACTAATTTGTTTTTAAAGGAAAAGGTTTAATTTATATCTGTAATCAGATAAATTATAAGTTTGATGAATTACCTTTATTCATATTAGTAACAAGAGCAGCTGCATATACAATGATGTATACGACTGAAAGACTAATTCTATGGTCCTGAATAAATTAAAAAAAGTTGGTATGAATATTGCAGGGCATGGCGGAGATAGCGTTCGCGTGGCTGGCGCAGCGCGGCGGCGCCCAGGCGGCGCTGCTGGTGCGCGCGCTGGGCGCCAAGTACCCCGGCCGGCTGGGCGCCTGGTTGGCGCTGGTTCCAGGCAGGGCGCCTCTCCTGGCGCTTCACCACCTGGCCACCTCCAGGCCGGACCAGGCCGCCAGAGTCCTGGCCGCGCTGGCCACCGACGAGACGGACTCCCTCAACCGGATGACGGTATGCTGTCCCTGCCAATCATACAAATATGCTTCCACGACGAAAAGTCTTCCTCGTTGCGCAAGGCCACTCCAGTTCTCCCTCACTATGCAACACTCGGAGGATACCCGATGCTCTCCAACGAGTTCCCAGCTGCACCCATGGTACTCAGCTCCGAGGCTTGTTTCAGGCTCCGCCCGGTCTCCGCCTGGCTTTTTTTTTTTTTTTTTTTTTTTTTTTTTTTTTTTTTTTTTTGAGGCGGGGAAAAATGACTAACTAACCGATTTACGCACTCTCTGGGCCGTCACTAGGAAACGGCACGAATCCACGGGGGGCGATAACGCTAGCAATTGTATGCTCTACTTGCGCTTCGTCCGCTATGGATTACACAGAGGAGTGTGGAGACTCCGAGCGATGCCGCACGGGCGAGCAACCTCAATACCCACTAAAAAACCCCTCCTCCCTTCGCGGCCCTGCGCTTTGATGTGAAGGAAGGACTGAGATGTAGAACATAGTTACTCAGCAGTCGATCCAGCGCATAAAGTGCTGAAGTGTGCCCCGGGAGAACACACTCCACTACGAAACGGGGGTAGTTGTTAAGTCCCTTGCTTTACCTAGTAGCTAAGGGCCCCCATCGTTCCGGATCCTACCTCAGGGAGGGAAGTAATGCGCGTACCTGCCTCTCCGGGTGCCGGCTGAAGGCCGGCGACCTCGAGAAGAGACCGTAGCACGCGCCCTAGGACTTCGCTCCCTATCCCTTTCTGCGGCCTCTTTCAGAGACATAACTGCCTCACAAAAAGAAACCGCAGTATCCCAGCGGTCGTCGCTCTGCAACATGGCCGTTACCAAATCGCCGAGCGATGCGACGGCTCCTAACTTTGTCTCGAGCTCGAGACGCTGCGGCGCCCAGGCAGCGCACTCGACAAGCGTATGAAACGCCGTATCGGGTGCGCCACACTCTCGGCAATCCGGAGAAGGCAAGCAGCCCACAATGCGAAATAGATACTGATCGAAACAACCGTGTCCGGTCAGTATCTGCGTCGTCCTGAAGGTGAGGGTGCCGCTAGTGCGGTTAACCCATTCCTCCAGTTGTGGTCTGATTGCGTCCACCGTAAAGCCGCCGGCCGCAGGGTGTTCGAGGTCACGAGACCAGTCGACGAGGCAGGAAGCGGTTTCCCGCTTCCTGACCGTCTCTATCTCGACTTGACAGAAGGTCAGTCCTCTAGCTAGGGCATCCTGCTGGGTACGACGAACCCTGGACAGGACGTCTGCCTGGAGAGGCCAGGGCAGCTCGCCTGCCAAGAGTGTCGCCGCCGTCCAAGACACTGTACGATACCCACGTATGGTTCTCACGGCCAGAACCCGCTGCGCCCGGTGCAGCAGGGTTCTATTGTGGCGGTGAAGCGAATCGAACCAGACGGGGGCACCGTAAAGGGCCATACTCCTCAGGATGCCAGAATATAGTTTCCGCGTCGCACCCCCCGGCCCCCCCACGTTGGGAAGAAGCCTTGAGAGTGCGCCCGCGGAACTCACGAGCTTGGGAACTAACTGCTCAAAATGCGCTTTGAACAGCCATTTCCCGTCTAAGACTAGCCCAAGATATTTCATCGTGGGCCCTACTCTGATCGCCACCCCCTGGACTGTAACGGACAGATCCGGGGGTGGATTGCGAAACTTCCTATGGAACATGATGGCCTCCGTTTTCGCGGGGGAGACCCTCAAGCCCAGCCTAGCTATTCTGTCTACGACTATCGCCAACCCGTCGTTGGCGACGTCCACGGACTCCGCGAATGACGCGGCGCGTGCCGTGAGTAGGGTGTCGTCCGCAAAGCAGATCAGCCCTACCCCGGGCCTGACCGTCACCCGAAGGATCCAGTCATAGCCTACGTTCCAAAGGATCGGCCCGAGGACCGACCCCTGTGGAACGCCGCACGCGACACGTCGCCGACCTAGCTCGTGATTGACGGACTCACCGCCCTCCCAAAGGATGTGTCGATCCCGCAGGTACTCGCCTAACAGCCTCGTGAGGTACGGGGGGACTCCGTGTGCACGGAGCCCCTCCCTGATCGTCTCATGAGGGAGGCTGTTAAAGGCGTTCGCTATGTCTAGCGACACCGCAAGAACGACGTCCTTCGCTTGGACGGCTTCGTCCGTCACCGTTCGCAGCGTCTCGAAGGCGTCCATCGTGGACCGCCTCCTCCGAAACCCGAACTGCGTATCTGATAGCCCCGGCTCCACGGTGTCTAGATGCTTCACGAGCCGCTCCGCCAAGATCTTCTCGAAGACCTTGGCGACCTCGTTCAGCAGCACTATGGGCCTGTAGGCGGACGGATCGTCGGGAGGTTTACGACCTCCCTTGGGAAGAAGGCACAGACGCCCCTCCTTCCATTGCGACGGGAACCTACCTGCGCGAATACAGGCTTCGAAGAGGTCCCGCAGCTGGCTGCGTAGATGTTTTGCAGCCAGGAAGAGGATGCGACCGGGGACCCCGTCGGGTCCCGGAGCCGTCTTCCTGCCCCGGAGCCGGTCCAGAGCGACGTCGAGTTCCCCCTCGGAGATGGAGTGAGGCTCCTCGTCCGTGGGGGTGTCGGGAATGGGTGGACCCATACTGGGGGGAGTGAAGTTCCCCGGATCCGGGAAGAGCCCATCGATCACCGAACGGAGCACCTCGGGTTCGAGCGTTTCCGTAGCCGTGGAAGTGCAAGGCCGCAACTTGTTGCGGGCCCCACGGTACGGACGCCCCCAAGGGTCCCGATCGAGCGTCTCGAGGAGCTCGGCCCGAGCCCGGGCTTTCGACTGCAATATCGCAGTCGAAAGGGCCTTTCTGGCCTCCCTAAACTCTCCCACGAGTCCATTTTCCGCGACATAGTCCGGAGGACGGCGCGCCCTGCAGCGTTTGAGCCTGCGGCTGATGATGCGAACTGCCTTTCGCATCTCGCCGAGCTCCTCGGTCCACCAGTGGACCGCCTGCCTGCACGAAGGCTGCCGTTTGGAGACGCGTGGCATCGCAGCGTCGCAAACCCTCGTCAGGGTCTTGCGCATGTGCTCTGCCTGCGTGTCCAAATTCGCGAAATCGGCTGGGTAGGCCCAGCTTTCCGTACATGCCCACTCCTCGGCCTGCTCCGGATCGAGCTTGGTAAGGGCCAATGCGGGAGGAGAGGGGGGCGACGTTGAACAGGGCTCGGACCGGAGGAGGGGGTCGTTAGCTCAAATCTGATATACCGATGATCAGAGAGCGACTCCACCTCCTCCAGCACCCTCCATCCGGTCACTCTGCGGGCGGCCGCATGAGTGGCGAATGACAGGTCGATGATCGATCCACCCCGTGCGCGTACGCAGGTCTGGACCGACCCCTGGTTCAATATTGTGAGGCCGGCTTGAAGAGCCCAATCCTCAACTGCCCGACCCCTAGGGTCCGTGATGACGTTTCCCCAGGAGAGGTGCTTCGCATTAAAGTCGCCCATCACGAAAGTCGTTTTGGGTGACAATCTGCGAACGGCAGCCCCGACGGCGTCCAAGTGAAGCTCGAACTCCGCCAGAGGGCGGTTTCGCGAGAAGTAAACGCCGATGACGACGATACTCCCGCTTTCCGCCACCGCATAGCCCTTTCCTCTTTCGAGACACGTAAGCGGTGTACCAGATCCGGCCCTGGCCACCACCGCTACCGTGTCGTCGAGATCGCCAACCCAGTTGCCGGCGGGGGGAACGTAGTACGGCTCGCTAATAACGGCCAAGTTCGCTCGCCACTCCGCCATCGCCTGCAGGCACAAGTCCTGGGCGGTGGGGGAGTGGTTTACGTTGGCCTGAAAAAACGCTGTAGCGGGTGTACTAGGCATTGGAGGTGTCCATTGCCTGCACCGCCGTCGCCGCAGTTGCAACCGCACCTCGTCTCGTCCGCGGGTGGACGAATTTGCCCTTTACGAAGGGAGGTAGGCAGAACCTCGCCAACGTAGGATGGGCAGCGTTAAGGCCCCCCGCCGCGCACGCCACGCAGTGGGGTTTTCGCGCCTTGCAGTCCGGAATCCTGTGTCCGCTTTTACCGCAGCGGAGGCACAGTTTGGACCGGTCCGGGCACGTATCCGGGCACTGTTGGGCGCTATGACCGACGTTGAAACAGCGGTAACAACGTATCGGTCTAGCCTCCATTGCCTCCACCCTCGCCGAAGTGAAGCCCACCACGAGGTAGCCCAGTTCGGCGATGGTTTTGGCGGCAGCGACCGGGCACAACACGTATGTTGCGCCCAGGCCGCCCGGTCCGGCACCGATGTGCTTCGCGAGCACGTCGTCGCGCCTGCATCCGCTGGCGCACACGACCGCGTCGCGTAACCCATCGATAGTGACCGAGTCACCCAGCCCAGATATGTAAAGCTCCCCACGCTTTACTGGGCGGATGACCTCGGCCAACCCTGCAAGGGCCCCGCGAAGAGCCTCGGCGACGCGATCCGCCTTGGCGGCGCCCTCCGGTCCCGGTTGGAACTGGAGGAGGCGCCCATCCTTGGCGGTCCGCACCACCTTCAGCCCCTCGCGGAGACCCATTGCGGTGATGTCGACCACCCCCGAAGCCTTCGCCTTAGCAAAGACGTCGCGGTAGCCGACACCTTTCGCGACCGCGTCCGGCAGCAGCTTAATGACAACTGCCGCCGTACTCGGCTCGCGGTAGACGGCGGCAGGCTTCGGAGCCTGCCTACGCGGTTGCTGCCTCCTTCCCGTCGAAGGGGCAGCAGCTTGTGCCTGGGGGGGGGAGGGGGCCCGTTGGCCCTCGCCCCCTTACCCCTTTTCCGCCCGACGACCGTGGCCCACGCCCCCCCTCGGGAGCGGGGGTGGGGGCGAGGGCCACGGGCGCCGGCGGTGGCGCGACGGCGACGGCGACTCGAGGGCGGGGGGCGGGGGCCGCGACGACCGGTGTCGCGGCCGCGGGCGCCGCCCGACGCCTGGGAGCCGGTACCACGGGGTGGGGGCCGAGACGGAGGCCACAGGGGCGGCAGCGGCGGCGGCGCGTTCCGCCCTCCGCTTCCTCCTGAGCGTCCGTCTCACTCCTCCCCTGTGTTTCTTTTTTTGTTTTTGGGGCGGCGGCTGTGGGGAGCCCGCCACCCCTGCGGCCGGGGCCGCCACCACCACCTCCATCGGGGCCGGGGTACTAGCTTCCCCCATACCTCGGCGGACGGCGGCGGCAGCCGTGGCCGGTCTTGGCCGTCCGGTGGCCACCGCGGTGGCCGCGAGCGCGACGGCCGCGCGAGGAGCCGGTCTGGGCGCCGGCGCCTTACCTCGGTCCGCCGCAAGCGGCGGGCGGAGGGTCGGCGCGGGGTTCAGCCGGTCCTCGATGGCGGCCAACCTCGCGTCGATTAGTGGCGCAACAGCGTCGAGCACAACGCGCAACAGCGCATCGTACCCGCCGCCGCTGAGCCCGAGCGGAGGGGTGGACGTCGCACCCACACTCGCACCCGCCCCGTCGGCGGGTGCCACTGTCGGACCGCAGCCCGAACCCGAGCCCGCCCCGTCGGCGGGCGCCGCGGCCGACTCCGCCCCGTCGGCGGAAGTCGGTTTTGGCCCCGCCAACGCGGCGGGGGCCGGACGCGATTTTTTAGTCGCCACGGGCGCAGCGAGCGATTCCGGAATCGCCGCTGCCTTCGTCGCGACCGCCCGCGCCTTCCGCTTGACAGGCGCGGGGGTGGCGCCGCCACGACGACGGGCGCCGGCTCCGCTACCGGAGCAGAGGCCTTAAGGGCCTTACGCATTTCTTCAAATTCCTTGCGGTAGGAAAGATTTTCCTCCCGCAACGAACTCACTTCGATGCGCAGACGCGCGTTCTCGTTGCCGAGCTTCCATGCCTCGGCCTCCGGATCCCGCGTGACCAGCGTGTCGACAATGTCCGACACTCTGCTCGCGGCATCCTTCAGCCGACGCACGTAGCCCCCCTTCAGATTGCCCGACGTCTGGGCGATCTGAATGATTTCGGCCACCTGGGCGCATGCCGCGAGGCGAAGCTCCCCAGGGCCGAGCAACGAAACGTTCCCTACTAGGGCGGCGCACTGGCTGGCCGCGACCAATTTGGCGGCGGTAGCCTTGCGCGCCTTGCGCCCCTTTTCCCCCCCCTCTGTGCGAAGGAAGGCCTCCGCACCCGCGAGTACGGACGCGGTCGCGGCCGACGCGACCGACGCGGTTGCGCCCCCCGTGGGGCGCAAAGGCGAGCGCGCGCGCGCTGGGGTGGAGGCACCCGACGTGGTCGCCGAATCGGCGTCACTGTTCCGAGACCGATCCCAGAACCGTGACCTCGATCCGGCCGCGAATACCGGAGTACACAATAATTGGGGCACGCTTGCCCCCGAAGACGTCGTCTGCGCCACCAAACCCGCCGCCGAAGACGACGAACCTATGGGCGCGAAACATGGTGTGGCCGCTGCCACCGCTGCCGCCGAAGACGAGGACGTGGACGCCGCCGTCGTCACCGCCGTCGTCGCAGCAGTCGTACACGCCGCCGGCGCCGACATCGCGACAGCGACTCCCACCCCATTAGGGAAGGAAGACGAAGGGGTCGCCGCTGCCGCGCCTACAAAAGCCCTATTCGCGAATCCGGTCGTTGACGCGAGTGAAGCTCGCGCATCGACCGGGCTCGCGGAACGATCGTCCCCGACGTTGCGTACTATTACGTCGCAAACCGGTAGCAAATGCGCAGGTGAGGCCTGTGCGCTGTATGCCACCGTCGTCGTGGGGCGGTCGCCCCCTGCCGCCTCTATTCCGGCCGCCGTGTGAGCCGATAGGTCACAGGCAGGCGGAGTAGGGCAGGTTAAATCAAATGCGCGAACCGCACCATCGAGCGCACTATCCAGCGAGTCTGGTGTGCTGCCCGAGAGCGGTGTGCGAAAGCCGTCTTCGTACCCGCCGTACCCCTGCACGGGTGAAGCCCGTGCAGAAGCCGACGGCGATACGAAGGCACCGTCTATGGTGCGCGCATCGCTCACGGCCAGGTCAACAGCCGAGAACGATCCGCGCAGCGTATTCCTACCTAAATCCGGGTGTGCCGCACTACGTGCCGCACGGCCGGATGGGGGCCTACGCGTCACGGGACCTTCCGGTGGCCCCATAACGTTATTCCTACCGAGGGGGGCATCGGCGGTCAGATCCACCACCGACGCCGCCCGCCCTAGCAAGACAGGCGCCTCGGTCGTCGCCGTGATAACGGCGACGGCCTGGCAGCCTGGTAGACCTGCAGCAGATTTGCTGCGGCGAACGACTGAAGACGACAGGACTTTCTTCCTTCGCGTCTCGCCGATCTCAGCTCCGAGCCAACCCCCTTTAGCCTCCAGGTGGCCCCTCTTGCAAGGGGCCCCCGAAAGCCCAGGGGGCATTTTGGAATCATGGGCATCCATTACTGGATGCCCACTCCCGGGCTGAAAACCAGCGACACGTTCCGGCGTGTTATTATTACACGAAATTAACCGTTAGGATTGCGTCATGCATTAAATGCGTAGAAGGCGCGCGCGAAAAAGATTCAACGACTCACCCAATAGCCAAAAACACTGCAATCCGCGCCGGGATCGAAACTAAATACACTCAACACAACACTACACAACTATTTCGCAATAGATCGCTTTCCAAAAGTGGAAATTGTGCGGAAAAACTGCAGAAAAATCCGAGATATTGAGCAGCACGTGTGCCTCGTTCGGCTGCTTCTCCGGAACTGTCTCCGCCTGGCTATGCCAACCCGCGTCACCCCACTAGTACTCCTGAATATGATGCTCGCAGACTGCCGCAGCTTCAGGGCTTTCACCGATACTTGCTTTTAAAACCCTTACCAGGACCCTTTCAATTCAATTTCAACTGTCCGTCGAACTGCCGACGACCCGAGAAGCTCCCGTTCCACTCAGCTGGCCATCTTCTCGTGTACCAGATTCCCCTGCGTAGCTCCTTTCGCTGCGGTAATAGTGGGTCGTCTGCCTGTTTGACGGCATAATGATGAACGACGACGATCCCCAGACGATGGCTTCGCTGGCGAAGCTATGCCTGGTGGCGTCGGAGGAGACCCAACCCTCGGATGTGTGGCGGAAGGTGGAGTGCCAGTTGGCGCTGAGCGAGCAGCACGAGGCCATTCCGAGGGACATCAAACTCCACAACGGCCTCGACACCGAAGATACTGGAGTGCTGACACCAGAGCAGATTGTCCAGGTAATACTTTCGTTCTAATCGAGTGCAAAAGGAAGGAGACTCTCCTTACGTCTGCATATTGCGCGATTTCTCCGTCAATTGTGGACCGATTTTCAGATTTTTTTTTATTCGAAAGAGTATACTCCCAAAAATGGTTACATAGCCACCAAGTTAAGACCTGATGAGTGGTTCCGAGGGAGTTCGAGAGAAAATCCTCGAAAATTGTAAACCGACTTTTATCTCTGTCAATTTAATTTGTTTATTTATTCGTAAGTGTATACCCCCGAGGTGGTTCTATGGTTACCAAATCAAGATCTGATAAGTCTGGATCGCATGGTGTGAGTGAGATAGCAACCTTGTGTACACGTGCCAGTACTATAATTTTTACAGGCGCTTAATTTATTATTTCTGAGTCTATTCAAGTATTTGTGCAACTAAAAATAAAAAGGTTTTTTTAATGTCACTGGCACCGAAGAAGAAGTTTTAGCCATTTTTCAGTAGCCGCGATCAAGGAAGGGAAAGATTACAAGTGTCTATGAGTATTTATTAATAAATTGGAAAACTCACGAAATCCGTGAGTAACAGAGAGATGTAATATGGCGTCGAGCACTGTTTTATCGACTCTCCCATAGAACTGTTAAGCGCCATCTAGTTGATTAGAAATAAACCGACTGCACAGTATGAGTCTTTGAAGTGGGTGGGGCTTTGTTGTCAAATCTGAAACTAGCGAAAAATTCCATTAACGCTTGCACGTTTTGACAGATGTACGTGGACTCTGACAGTGATTCGTTGACGGAATTCGACTTCAAGAAAGCCCTGGATTTGACCGAGTTCATCCCAGACATGGAGAGGAGGGACGACCTCCGGCTGAGGGTGAGCGAATTTGCCTAATACGGAATTTGTTATTTTTTTTTTAATTATTATTCTTTTGGGCTCATGCGAGTCATGGCTGGTCCGAGTTACTTTATTTCTGTTATAGTACCAAAGTAACAGTTTAGGGCTTAGGTTATTATTACTACTTAATTATCTAGATATGTGCCAGTTTTATGCTAGTTTGGTACTTGTTTGGAAAGAGGATGATGGAGGATGTTTGGATTTGGTTGGTTACGTTAGGTTGAAGTTGAGAAGGTATCTTGGTAGCAGTTGTCTATGATTGGTTGTGATTGGGCATTTAAGGAAGGTTATGTAATAAGTTTTATTTATTACAGGAAGACATTTTTTTAAAATTACTATTTTTATTCCATGTAACAAAAAAAAATTAACATCATTTAATACTTATTACTTTTCACTAAATTATTATTTAATCTATCATCGATGACAAAAAAATGCTGGTTGGTAGAATGCTACAGACAAAAATAAATGTTTCATATGTGACAGATTAAATGAGTTTATCAGATTTTGTGATTTCATTAGAGAAGCAATTGGGTATTTGAAAAAAAAAAATATTGATTTTTTTTATGTATTTTAAAACCTTATTATTAATAATATTGATATTTAATGCAAAAAACTTCAAAAAAAATTTTTTTCAATTAATTATGAACAATTAAAAATCGATGAAATTTAAATAAAAATCACGTGACTATAAGCGCGCCATGATTGGTCACCATAGTTGTGACGTCATAATGTTATAGCTATTTAATAGCAGTACAGCGTTTACGGCTAATACACGTGACTAGACAATAATATAAAAAAATTATTTCTAAAATATGAATTGTTAGTTGGTTCCGATTAGCTATGTGTGATAAAGGATTTATTAAGGCAAAGTCTGATAACATTCCTGATGTTGATATATTTATGATCACCGATTTAAAAAAAAATGACGTTCGAGGTGCCAAGGCATCAAGGTAAGTCTGTTAAAAAATAATATAATAAATGAAAATATTTAAGTATTTATTCTCCATTACATTAAATATAATTATTTATTTCATAAATTGTAGAGCATCGCGTGAGAGTTACGGCGACAAAGCTATAGGTTATGTTCAACTAAGTATAATATAATATAATATAAATATATCAAATTGAATCCCAATCATTAGATAAAGATACATAAATTTATTATTTAAGCACTTTAAATTATCAATAAAAAAAATTTTTAATGCTATGATTATAAAGGTTATAATTTTGAGTCCAGTTAAAAAAATTATTTATTGAACTTTACTTAAATATATAATAATTATTTAATTTGTATACTTAGATAAATAATAATTAATAAAAATGGTATTAAGAAATACTTACATCGAAATGATCTTCACAACAAAAAAAAATCGATTTTGTTTGGGGATTATCACGGTGCACTGCTTGAAACCATTTATTTCGACGTTTGACATCTTGGGGAACATTTAAAAACGTTTTATCAGGAGTTGCCTTTGTAGTATTCGTACATAATGGTACAAAACAAGAACGATAACTTTTGAGGTTCGACATTTTTAATATAAATTTAAATATTTAATAATGACAACAAAATGAAATAGATCAAAACACTGTATTTATTATTTTTCTATAAACTGCAATGAGTGAAAACTAACATTATGACGTCACACGCGCTCGGGTTTGTTCGGGAGTTGTCGGCGTGTCTTCGGTACTGGATTCAAAAATTAATTTTTATTTTGATATAACTTTTGAATTATTGCAAAAAAATAAATAAAAAAATAGTTTTGTTATAAAACTAATATATAATCTTTCCATTTATCACAAAAAATTTTTTTTTTCAAGAACCCAATTGTTCGATTAACTAATCACTTTTATTGACTTTCTTCATATTCGAAGTGAAAGGCAGTGTGTTACCTAACCTCGGATGAAAGGCCTATCTAGACACTCCAACTATTAGCGCCTAAATAGGTCACCTTTACTTCTCGTGTAACAATCTACTTTTTGCACGTTCTGTTACGAGCTTGATGCATTCAATGTGTGTGTGTGTGTGTGTGCAGGTGTGGTGCGCGTGCATCCGCCACGACGACTGGGCCTCGTGCCCCGTGGACTCTCCCACAGAGCAGCTGCACGCCAGGACCTTCTTCAAGCTCATCGACCTCGTGCACGTCATGGGTACTACATATAGGGCCCCCCGAGGCGATCTAGTGCACTTGACGAGACTCACGTGATTGACCAACCTGTGCCTAAAAAGTTACTTTTATTTTTGTCAGCATACTCCTTACTTTTAACTTTCCAAAGTACAGGAAAATCCCTGTACAAAGATATTAGTAATAAGACAAAATCGCGCTTCTCGTCAGGACCAAGTCTGGGTAATGTTCGTCGTCCGCCATCTTTGATGTTGCTGTCGCAAATGAAAAAGCATGTCAAGTCGCATCGAGTACCGTCAATCAAAATTCCTGTCAATTGCGATCAAGTCGTAGACCGCTTGACGGTAGCGTCAAATCAACGCGGTAAACGATCAATATTCGCTTCAATCACGGAGACTTGTCGAGTCCACTTGATCGTCTCGGGGACCCATTACTCCTTAAAACTACTCGTCAATGGCATTCATTACGCACGTAATCTAAGTGCATCGCTATTGCCTCCATTAAATTATTTCTTTGTAATTCACACACTTCCACCGACACGGTGAAGTATTTGCAGTAAATTCAAATAACAATATTCATATAAAGCTACTGCTTCTACTGCAATAATGTTATAGTTATTGGCCGTGACACACAGATGTAGCGATGGGCTTAATTCGTCATTTGTGTTGTGATATTTTTTTTATAAATAGTTAAATATTTACAGATAAAATATGTGTATATGTTACGGCTAATAGCCGAAGTGCGGCTACACCTAGTTCTAGCCGGCTAAAACTAGGTGTAGCCGCACTTCGGCTATTAGCCGTGACATATACACTAATATAGCTATTATTGCAGATGAAGCTATTGTAATTCTTTTATGATCGTCTTCTTTTGTTCACTTATTTATTGGCATCATTGGCCAGGTGTTGCGGATTCGTTTACATTTGTGAAGTATAGAACGAAGGCCTGATGGAGAGAAGAAGCAGTTGAGCTTCGACTACGATACGAGCGTTACGTGTCTACATTCGGAAATCTAATAGTGACGGAGTTTACGCCTTTTATTGAATTACGGTCTTCTGCATTACGTTTGGATTTGTTGTGTTCGGTTATATTGTTATACGTGTTTGTATAATTCTAATAAACTCTATAGTAAATCTAACGGCATTTTAACTCGAATCCTGCTAAATCGTAATAATAATTAGGATCAGTATTTAAATGAATATTAGTGCATTACTTAACTCGTTAAAGTTTCGACGTCATAAATTGCCCTAAAATCTTAGAGGCTGTGGCATTTTATAACGTGAATAAAAAAGCAATTTAGTTGTAACAATTTTCTTGATCAAGTTACTATATATCAAGGTGGCGATTTGGAGCTGCTCCTGCCTCCTCTGGAGGACATCCTGACTGCGCCCGAACTGGCCGAGCTGGTCTCCGACCCTCGGTTCCACTTCATCATCAAGTACGCCTACGAATGCGTGGACGCCACCACCACCAATGATGACATCATTGAACATTAATTGATTCAACACTTTGGTCTGCGGGTGTGGTGTGTATGACTCGCGGCAGACTCTATGGCCGCTCTTAAAGACAGACGGTACAAAGCAGTCGGTTTTTCATACAAAGTCGTTTACAGTTGACTCAGTAATACATACGTGATTAATTTGGTCAGAGCAACGCCAAAGTCAAGACAAAAGGTGAACTAATTAAAAAGATACATGTTTTTTAGGGGTGTGCGAATATAGTTCGAATGGAATCGAATCGAATATTAATATTCGATTTATATTAATATTGGAAACAATATAAAATCTAGTGATATTTCGATCGACGAATAATATGAAAAAAATCGGATTATTCGAAATTTATCGTATTTTTCGAATTATACGATTTTTTTTTATTTGTGCAGAAATATGTCTACCTTGGACAAAAAATACAGGTAGGCAGACACAACTTCGAGGGGGAAGCCAATAGGAGGATTCAGTTGGGCTGAGCGGCATTCGGCAAGCTTCGTCAAGTATTCTCGTCGACCATTCCGCAATGCTTGAAGACAAAAGTCTTCGAGCAGTGCGTCCTCCCCGTCCTGACCTACGGGGCCGAGACGTGGACACTGACGGCAGGATTGGTCCACAAGTTCCAAGTCACTCAACGGGCTGTGGAGCGAGCTATGTTGGGTGTTTCTCTTATGGATAAAATTAGAAATGAGGATATCCGTAAGAGAACCAAAGTAACCGACATAGCTCGCAAAATTAGCAAGTTGAAGTGGCAGTGGGCCGGTCACGTCTGTCACAGGACCGATGGCCGTTGGAGCAGACGAGTCCTGGAGTGGAGACCGCGTCTCGGTAAACGTAGTGTCGGACGCCCTCCAGCCCGATGGACCGACGACCTACGCAAGGTCGCCGGTAGGCGCTGGATGAGAAAGGCAGCAGATAGGTATGAGTGGCGCCGTCTTGGGGAGGCCTACGTCCAGCAGTGGACTGTGAATGGCTGACGACGACGACGATTTTTTTCGAATAATTCGATGCTATTTTCAAATCCAATATTAATATTCGATTCGGAACGAATAATTCATAAGTTCGAATTATTTGCACACCCCTAATGTTTTTAGATTATAAGATGATAATTCCATTGCAATGGGTTATTGAAATATGGATGTGATTTTCGAGTCATTTATTAAGTGGAAAAAATATTTCAATATACAATTCAGCGTCTTTCTTCTGCTTATTGAAAAATCTCACAAGATGGCGTCACTGGAAAGTACAAATGTTGCCAGCATTATAAAATCAGGTGGTCCCATAAGAATTCAGTATTAGAAATGTCTTCTCATTCCTACCTAGTTCGTGGTAACTTCACGAGCAGGCTTACCAAATTGTAATAATGTATATCTCTTGATATTATGTTTTTAAAATAGTTTATCATCATCATCATCCGAGTGTTAAATCCCGGTTGCGTTCGGAGCGTTCACTCCGGCGCCCAGGGTCCGCTTTCCTACTCCACTTCGCGCAATCTTTAACATCCCCCGTTTTGAGACCATTGGTACGCATTTCGTCCTTCACAACGTCAAGCCAGCGTGTCTTGAACCTCTCCCTTCGCCCGGGACCTGGTGGAGGTGGCACGGCTAGGCATTTGTTCCAGCGCAAGCGACACTCTTGCAGTTTCTCTCCTATGTCACAGATATGAAGACTGCCGCGGATTCGGGAATCCTGGCACAGTCTTTCTGCGTCACTCCACACATTCATCTCCGTGACACACAGTTTATTTATTTATTTCATTTTAACCTGTTCTCATTCATTCATTCATTCCAGATCATCAATGGGACTTTTGTAATCTGATAATAATGTTATAGAATCTCGTTATGAATGTAACTCGAAAATCGCTTAATCCATCTTCAGGGTCTCCAGATTGGAACTTTACTCGCCAAATTTATTTTTTGATTTCGAAATTTAAGTTTGAGCTAAATAACAACAAACACTTAGGGCCGCTTGCATAACAATCGCCTTCAAATGATTTTTAATTAGTTAATCATACTAAACTGCCTAAATACGTTTTACACAAAACGTATTGACAGTTCTTTAAACATATTTAGCGACAAATTTTCCGTTGTGCAGGACGCTAATCGTGTTAAATGCGTTTAGTGTTTCTTAACTAAATTTAAAGAACGTTATGCAAGCCCTAAGTGACATTCATCGATTCTTATTTGTTAACTAAACATTTCATTATGTTTTAAAGATATAGTGTTTAGTGTATATTTCATGACCTAATAATGACCTTCTGGAAGTAAGTAACTTCAGAGGCCTGTGAAGAATATAGGTAAGATGGCCATTTTGTGAATTTTCTTTGCCAAAAGTTTTTTGTTTTGGTCACAACATTTTGGGATGGGATTGGCTGTATGTATGTGTTCGATAATGATGACTTGTAGCATAAAAAATTCGTCAAATTGCCGAAATTTCCAAAAATCTGCGAGACCCTGACTATTGAAAAAAACTCACCATTCGATGATGTTCAGTCAGACTGATTTAGGAGTAAGTCTTAATTTAAGTATTGATTGTAATTAACTAAGTCCTGGGGGCCTAAAACGGCTGCTTTTGAATAGTTAAATCGCATAAGTTCCACTTTATTTTGAATCTGATAAAGTGACCATTCTAAGTCCTCTGATCGGTTAGAAATCGTGGTTAGTTTCCACTTCAAAATATATGCTGAGAATAGTTGAATACCTAACAGTCTATAAATAGTATTTACTGTAAAGTTGAACTTGTTTCCGAGAGTTAACTGTAGGTATATATTATTTGTTTTTGGTTATTTGAGGACGTTTATTCTCCTTTCACTATATTGAATAAGTACAATATTTCATGAAATTTGGCGATTTAGTTTAAGATGGAAAAAATAGTTCTGCATGCCAAAGTTTATGCAAGGGAAGCCACTTGGAAAGCCCAATTGACATTTTTAAAACAGAAATAAAAAAAATATTTTTTTAATATATAAATTATGAATACAAGTTTCAATAAATTCTAAAACATGACACATGAAAGTGAAATGATTTTCTTTTACATTTTCAAAGAATATTTTAAGTACTAAATTTTAAGTAAGTAAAACTACTAAAACAGTTACCTATAAAAGCACTTAGTTAACGAGTTCAACTGTGTGAACCTCAGAGAGATAATATAGTATGAAAATTAGTTCATTGGTGTAGGGAATGAATCCACTTTAACTAGTGTGAGTTTAAAATGAATTGGTGATGAACCTTACAAATTACTGGCAGTTTATGACTAATATTTCAACATCAATGTCAGAAATATTGTTACCGCACTTTGTAGCGAAGAATGTAATATGTGTATTAGTTATTTGTGCTTGTTTTTTTTAAATAAATGAGTAAAAATTACAATGCTTTTTATTATGTACTACTTTTGCATTTTTTGTATATGCTTACCGTTCAGACGAATCTGTAATAGAGTTTTAAATTCAAAAACTAAAAAGTATAAAATAACTTATTTCTAAAGCTATTTTTTATTATAATATGTTATTTTTAATATATATTATCTAAAACATCTTAAAGTCGGTGCTTAATAATTTACATAATATAGTAATTTCTTATGTTATACTTTTAACCTCCTTTTGGAAGTCGGTTAAGAAGTAAGGGAAAGAGTCGTCCCATAAAGTCACAAAAATGAAAATATTCAGTGACGTTGAATAATTCTGGTTTATACCTATATACACTTTAGATGGTTCATTCAAATATAAAAACTTAGCGTGTAATATCATCTTAACACTTAATATCATTTCCTACGGTATATTGCTAGCCAAAAGCCTTTGATAAAATTATAGCGACATTTCCTTTTTATTTAACCATTGCACCCTCTCCTTGATTCCGATCGTACTTGATAGTTCTGTGTTGCCCGATATTAAACTTTTCGCTATATGATTGTTTTTGCACTAACACAGGGGTACGGTGCGGTGGAAATTAAAAATGATTTTGCGACATAATCACTCGCATAGCTTACTAATATATAACCTTTAAATAATATAGTTTCTGGGGGGTTTGGCTATTATTAATAGTTAACATTTTAAGTATTCGTTTCAGTCTTGAAAGTAAATAGATTTTTATTAAATTTGGTAGAAAGTACTTCTGGTAATACAAACATGGCCGTGTCCATGATCTATATACGTGGGTTAAAATCGTACATCTGCCGTTTTTTAAGGTAAGTTTAACAGAAAACAACTTGGCTCATAGCTTTTAATATGTGTAAAAAATTTATAATTACATTAAGCATGGGTCAAATAAAGTTATTGAAATATCCTCCAACTTTTATACACACAAAGACAATGGAATAATCATTCCTTTGAGAATTACAAGTCCATATCGAAGGGAAAATGTTATTCGTTTAAAGCGATCTTTTGTGATAGTCCTAACATGATCGCTTCTTATTCATGTTTCAAATTAAGGAAATATAAAGAACAGCACTTGTAATTAAAATCTATAAATATTCTTATTGTACAAATACGGCGCTTAGTTTGTTAATAATACGATTTTTAGGTCATTTCTAGATATCGCTTGAAACGACTCGATAAAATTTCACTGTTTTCTAATAAATGAATTTAGAAGCTGGCAATACTAGCAATCGTTCCGCTGTCGGCGGTCGACCGCTATTCGAGTTGTACGCATGCGGACTACGGCTGCCCATTTTGTTTACCACCTCAAACACATCGAAGATCCGCGTACGGAAACACGCTAGTTCACCTATTCCTGAAGAACTAAACATTTTAATGCCAAAAGAACATTAACATATTGTGTTAAATTGTGAAAAGTTAATATCGTATGTGAAGTGCCTCAATTCTTTGGCTTCTTTATTTATTAAGCGTTGCCGGTTGAAGACGTAAGTTTTTAATTTATTTTCTAACAAGAAAATACTAATTTAGCATTTCACTTGATGAAAATGACGAGAAAATTTGATGCGATTTTCTTGATTTTTCCTTACGTTATCCTCAATCTTTAGTTAACATTGTAGAATATTTGTTTTCTTTTTGTTACATTAATATTTTAAGGTCGTCTTATGAATATATAATAGATTTCACACACCGGCGGATCTAGTGTTTTTAAAACTACTGTAATTACGTCAGGAATTTATAGAAGTTAAATATTTTCATTCTTAAGTAAGCTTCTTCATCCTAGTTATTAGGGTTTCGGTCGACCCGAGGTAATCGGAGAGGCCCAGCTCTCCGAATTATTATGGATGGTCCTACTGATCCAGGCTGGAGGAGTAAGGAATGTCTAGAGGAACGGCCAGGGTTCTTAATGGGTTTCTCCGACCGCGGACGGCTATTGCATATCTGCGGGTTTAGTAGTGCTCTCCGCGCTTTCCCGCGGTGGTTTGACCTCGAGCGGATTTCCCGTGATCACGACAGACAAAGATGTTGAGTGTCAATGATAACAGCTACTGAAAAGTAGCCGAAACGTCTGAATAAAAAACAAATAAAATTTCGCACTTATAACCGTTAGAACATAGTTTTTATTATACTAATGGTCGCCCAGTGTTCGAAATTTGACCATAATTAATTAAAATTATAAATTTTGAACATTATTAAGGTTCTGTAGTCAAAGACTTCTATAACCACAGATGTCGCCAAGGCTACACTCAATGGCTTTAAACCATATATTCAATGTACTCGTTGGCACTGTTAATTTGACTTTAATAATTAACAAAAAGTATGTATGCGTGTGTCAAATACACGTTAGTGTGTGTAATGTATTTTTTATTTATTATGCATAATTTATAAAAAAAATATTAGCATTCGTCGATTCTTCTCTATATAATCTATAAGTATGCGAAATTGCATACTCCTCCGACCGCGCAATTTTCGCAAAAAGGGGTACAAACTTTTTGTTTCACAGATACAGATATAATTATTTCTGTAAATAATTTTCATCCAAACTATAAGTTCTGGTTGTGTTCAGAGCATTCACTTCGTAGCTCAGGGACCGTTTTTCTACATGTCATTCTCCACTTAGCACGGTCTTCGGTGTCACTTGTTGTGAGACCATGGGTACGCATGTCATCCTTCATGACGTTCTGTAACGCATGTTGGACCTAAACCCTTTTACCCTGACCTAGTCAAGGAACCACGATACACAATTTTATGCGGAAACTTGCCTATCCGCCATAAATAAGTGATAAAGTCGGTGATTGTAAACCTTAAGAAGCCAGTAAGACCAGAAATTCCACAAGGACTTCCTGGAGAAACTGGGCCGGATGGAGTAACCGCTTGCACACAAAATAGGCGATACCTCGAGTTGCACAAAACCGCCTGCTTGCGGAAGAACAGAGGACACTTCTTTGACTGTGAAATTTCTTATACCATAACTGGAGAAGATACAAATCTTGGTTAATTTCTTAGATGTATTCTTCTAGGAGATTCCTATGCTCAAGCTCACTATAAATGGATCTCAAAAGCGTAATACAAGAACTCTTGTGGCTTACGGTAATTTTACCGTTGGGTATTAATTACGGCACTTTTCTGAAGTTTTGAAAGTGAGGGTCTGATGAAATATCATGCTGATATAAATAGTCGTCTACACTTATAAGATAATTAATATTTCCTTATTATTTTAAAAATTATAACTACTTGTATAGTGTACAAAAAATAATAAATTTAAATCCTTCATATTTATCGGACATAATTATTCTAATTTTTTTACGTTTTGCATTTAATTAAAATGAAATAGTACTTACAACGCACACGTACACAAGCATTATTATTAATAACGTGAATTAATACATTAATGAGCTCTGATTACGAATTCAGATTTTTATCCTTACTGCCATGGTTTAAAAATAAATAGATATGCAACATTTAATATATTGTTTGCGGGTTAATTATTACATTCAAACTAATATTAAAATGCAATCGTTATTTAAAATATTACTATTATTAATAAACGTACAAATATAACTGAACACAACAAGTACCAAGGTAATGCGCGATTCAATAAGACGCGCAAAGTCCGTCACTATATAGATTATCGAATGTACACACGGCTTATCTCGCTACTGGTTATCGCTTGACTGCCTCATCCCTCCCCTGGGGCATTGCTTTATAATGTACAAATACAATATGTCTGTAGGCTGAATTTGTAAGAATCACACCTAGCTAATGGCTACCATAAAGATTACAATACACAATGGGCTGTTTTTCCAATCACAAATTTTAAACACAGAGTAAACAAAAGAAGACGGTCATAAAAGCGCTTCAATGTTATTAGGTCAATTAAATTAATATTAATTAATTTTAAAAGAATGAATGGAGTTGTAACGAACTAAAAAAAATGGTACCGTCACAGTAATGGCATGCTAAGGCTGGTGTGCACCGACTTTTAACCGATGATTAAAATAAAATAATAGCTAAAAATGTATGCATAAACATATTTTAATCATTGGTTAAATGTCGGTACACACCAGCATAAGAATTCATACTGCGACAAATATCATAAATACCATAGATTTGTTACATGTTATGCAAATTAGAAAAGTTATACAGAAAATAGTATAAAGGCCGGAGACAGCAGCTATATAAATGTAGTTTTATTAACGACAAAGGGGCAGCAGGCTGCTTTCAGCACCCCGGCGCAAGATATACTAATAGAATGAAGTGTGTAAGTACTATGTAATTTTTATACATTTTGTATTATATTGGTTCAGTGCTCACTTCACTGGTCACTGGTTCACTGGTCTAGGAGTACCACTGAGCAATACGAAAGCTAGATCGTTTTCATTGCAGTAGTCATCATTGCCAGCTTATCTGACGTCGAATGATCTCGGCAGCGTCCTTAGTGTCCATTGGAGCGTGTTAGAAATACAAAACCTTCACCAATTCGTAATAGTTGAAGTTCTTATACAATTTATAATATTGTTATTGATTCAATGGTGGCAATCACGCGGCAAGAAAGCAACCTTGAAGAGTGAGGTATTTATTTGCAAAATAGTTGTGCTAGCTAAACTTCGTTCGCGTTGCCATGGTGACGTGTTTGCTCGTAAATTACGATAGCGACGCAATAAAACATCGCAACGGAGCGTTACCTTTTTGACTATATTATCTATCCTACATATTTAATATCAAATTAAAGAGTTAATAATTTGAATTTGAATAAATTATTTAATTTTTAAAATTCAAGTCATCAGTAATTAGTAAACTTATCAATAAGATTGAAAAGGAATGTAATGTTTGTATTTAGACCTAATTGTGTTTAGTTTTCCCGTCAGAAGTTTCACAGTATCAGATATAGTGAGTAATTTATTTTAGTGTAGTGTAACTCACTATTTCTTTCCGTTCCCTTTTCTAGATTATAAGTATCCAGTTTTGGTTTAGTATTGTTCTTATGTATTGTTAGGCCTTAATTTTATGGACATACTAAAAAAATACCATCTAAATACACAATTTCACTAAAATTTTATTTATAAATGTATCGCGTAGAAAAGAACAAGAATACATTTATGTATATCTAATATATAAAATTCTCGTGTCACAGTTTTCGTTGCCATACTCCTCCGAAACGGCTTGACCGATTTTGATGAAATTTTTTGTGCTTATCCGGTATCTATGAGAATCGGCCAACATCTATTTTACATCCCCCTAAATGTTAGGGGTAGTCCACCCCTAAATTTTTTTAAAAATTTTTTAGACAAAATTTTTAATATCTATTTTTTTATGATACAACATTAAAAGATACATACAACCCTAAATTTTCAACCTTCTACGAGCAACCCCTATTATTTACCGGGCAGGACGACGTCTGCCGGGACAGCTAATTAATTTATAAAGAAACGTAATCTTTTTTTCTTTTGTGAACCTAAATCAGAAAGTTTTGTTTCTGTCCTTCTCGTCGACTCATACATCTTTTAGAGTTAAGCTCGCCATTCCACAGCACCAATTTTTATAGTATTGTACCTGTGTAACTTTTTGACAATAATAAATAAAGAAAGTGTATTAATCTGTATTTTTTATTCTCTCCCGCCGGACGGACAAGGTTATCCGGCCTCATTTATCTTTTGGGTTGTTTTTATCTTTTTTGTATAAGTATTACAATCTTATTCCATCTTTTGTTTTTGGTCTTTTTAAAACAACTTATTTCTGATACAATGTGTCATTCTATTACATCTTCTTAACCTGGTGTTCATACATTTTCCACTTATCTATATCTTTTTACTACATTTTGTATTCATCTGTTAATGAAAGTAGGTATTTGATTTTTTTTACAAGATCCTGCCTAGTTGATTTTAATGGCACCGTAATCCTGAAGTGAGCAAGTAACGCGTAAATTGGCTTAATTAGGGCACATTCGTTTTCGTCGGAGAACGACTCGGCAAATTGTTTCCTACACGCAAACAATTTGCTTATGACTCATATAATATCTTTGACATGTTAGCAGGGTTCCCCCTTGAACTCTGCCTAAAGATATGCAGTATTCAGTCCTTTTTATGCCCGCCAGTTCTTACAGACCTTGTGCCCTAATCCATCGAGTTTCCATGTAATCACGTTACAAGTTGCAAGAAGTTCAAACGGTTATTACGGCACGATGGCTTACTTTGATAGCAGTCACGAAAACCCCTTCTATGTACGATATACAGTCCTAAATACAGGGGCGTAGCTACCGCCGTATCAGCCGTGTCAACGATACGAGGCCCCCGGAATACAGGGTCCCCCAAACTGTGTAAGCAAAAAAATCCTAAAATGTTATCCACAATCTTTTATAGATTAACATTTTTGACAATAACTGATACTAATGGGCTAACAGGAACGGCTATACCCCCCCCCCCCTACCCCGTCCCCCATTTTAATATGATATAACATTATTAGAGCTAGGCATATTTGCTGAAGAGTTTCTTGAGCCGCGTCTTCTTTCAAGCAACAACATATTGCGAAGAGTCGTAAATTAGAAACGGCTCCCATAGAGTAACAAATAACCATAAACAAAATTAAAACTAAATAATTAAAATGAACAAATTGGCAGTAGGCTAAATAAAACTAACAATACTCATTGACACTTGACAACTTTGTCCTCCGTGACCACAGCTAAGGAAAAGTGGCCGAAACGTCGGAATAAAAACCGAGTAAATTACTGCGCTTAAAACCATTAAAACGTAGATTTATTACTTATTATTACGCTTCACAAGTTTATTTAAATACATTTGTATCAATATCTTCAGTCTGTAATCCCAAAAACAACACGCGACCATAATTTCGATTACAATGCAGGGTACCTAATTAAGAAACATAAATTAACTTTCAACCGTCTGTGATAAGGAACTGGTTTCACTAACATTGTTGAATTAAGTACAATTTAATTGGATTTATTAAATTCTAAATATATTTATTTATTTTTACAAAATTATACAATTTAATACGCTATATATACCTATTCTAAAAATATATGTACAGCTTAATTTATAAAAGATAAAAGTATTAAGTACAATTAATTTCCTTCACGTAAAATTGGTTAATTTCGTATTTTATCTTAAACAAAGTTAAAGGCTTAAATTAATCTTGTCTATCTTATGTCGCTAAATGGCCTTAGAATAGATATGATTCATTATATAAAAACCTCATTATTTTGAAACAGTTAAATGCTATTAATGTTTAGGTAATTTCGATGAGTTACAGGTTAATACTATCCGTAGCACTATTTTCCATACGTTTAAAATTGTCTATTCATGAACAGTCTGCTTTGGTAATTTCATAGATACTATGATGTTACTAAATCCCTATTAATATTATAAATGCGAATGGAACTCTGTCTGTCTTTCTGTTACGCTTTTACAGAAAGACTACTGGACAGATTTGGCTGAACTTCGGTACATATGTAATTTTAATACCGAAGGTGGTCAATGGATGATTTTCACCGCAGATAATGAGATAGATTTATGTAAAGCTTATCCCGGAAAGTAGGATATATTTTGTGATTATATTATTATCTTTTCAAGTTTTGTCATTTATGTAGTTTACAGATAGACGGGTGATGGGATACTTTGCGGTAGAAAAGGAAGTGAATCTTCCGGGGACAAAGACATAAAAAATAATACAATGTAACCTGTACCGCCTGTTCTTTGAACAACAGGTACACTAGAGACTAGAGATTGACAGGCGGCGCAGCCGCGGGGTTAACTCTATTGTGTTAATAAATGATAAACCCATCAAATCAATTTTAGTAGTTGATGTTAATATCGATAATGATGTTGATGCAGCCCAAGCCAACACATTTCTTTGCACACAAGAAATTTAGCGGCCTTTAAACGAATAAAAGTACAAAAATCTTATAAAATCATAATGCCTTTTTGATTTTGCCAAGGGACACGTTTTTCCTTGTTGCTTATGCTAGCAATGACTCCAAATCTTCAGCATACCTTTCGTCTGTTCTTTAATTGTTGGGTTTGTTCTCCTGGCATTAAATCTTTCTGAGGGTTGACACAGCTAATGTCAATTTTGATTCGTTGACGGGCATGGCCGAGGCTTTGCTCCATAGCGGCGATCACTGGAAGGCGGTCTCATCCTTTTGTGAATTAGTTATGACCCACACATGAGTACTGCACATGCGACTTCCATGCAAAATCTTCTCCCATGATACCATCACTCAAATACTGTTGATGAAGTGGTCCACCAGGCCACTGGGGAAACCAAACTTCGCGCACGGGGCGACATCGTGGTAACTACGTATACTAGATCCCATGTTGTTTTAACTCAAGCGCGGATTAGGGGCGCAGATTCACGTTTAGTGAGAAAGTTCGGAACTCCTGTACCAGTCCTTATTCAAGTTTGTTGCGGCGCTTCTCTCTGCATTCAGTTCTCCACTAAAGCCACTATCAGTTTGTTGGAAGCACCAACGCCGCCTATAATATAATACCTGACTTGCCTCATCGAATGGTGTCAGTTTTTATCAACCGCATTGTGTGCTAATGAGCGCTGGTGTCGTATTCGACACGGCTACTGTTAATACGATTGATCATTCTATTATCAACACGAAATACTAAATGCATTCTTATGTTTTGGAGTTTCTTATTCAGGTAATTTAGATTTTCAAGCAAATCACGCACGAGAAATCGTATTGTCGTCGCCGTACTGACAGACGGTGTAAATACACTTGGCCTTCGGAAAAACTTCACGTCTCTCTCATGTGTTCTATCGACAGTATCAGGGGACGTGCTCTGTGAAGCTGTTCAGAATGGTGTCCTCGTCTTCGTTCAACTATCGCACTGGTCGCCATCGGCTGGACGTTCAATGTTCGTTTCGTTCATGTATAGTCGTGGTATGAAAAGGTTCGCCAGGGTTCAAATTGATTCATGTATCGTTCCGCGAGCGCATATTACCTTTTCAAACTAAGTCACAAAGCAGACTTCAGAATTGTTTGACAATAAAGTTTAAAAGTCCTTAGATCAAAGTTGTTTGGCTTTCTATCTTGTCTAAGAATATTCTTCTATATTCTTTTTATTTCTTATTGTTAGTCTCAGGAAATTGCAATGTTGACAATGACGGATGTCATTGTCAACATTGCAATTTCCATTTTTCATGTGTCTCTCCATTTATTCTATTCTATTCTATTCTATTTTTGGCGATTTGGCTCCAACGCTACTGGCGCTGATTTGGCCAATGTCACAGTAACAGAGAATGTCAGGTGTGGGTTATTGGCAATTACAGCTCAAAAAAAAAACAAATTTGGTCGGTTTTCTTTCCAGTCGTAACTTCTGTGAACCTAGGGACAACACAACATAAACAGAGTTAATCTAACTACAATATACTCTCCGGATTGCCGACAGTGTGGCGCACCCGATACGGCGTTTCATACGCTTGTCGAGTGCGCTGCCTGGGCGCCTCAGCGTTTCGAGCTCGAGACAAAGTTAGGAGCCGTCGGATCGCTCGGCGACTTGGTAACGGCCATGTTGCAGAGCGACGACGCCTGGGATGCTGCGGTTTCTTTTTGTGAGGCAGTTATGTCTCTGAAAGAGGCCGCAGAAAGGGATAGGGAGCGAAGTCCTAGGGCGCGTGCTACGGTCTCTTCTCGAGGTCGCCGGCCTTCAGCCGGCACCCGGAGAGGCAGGTACGCGCATTACTTCCCTCCCTGAGTTAGGATCCGGAACGATGGGGGCCCTTAGCTACTAGGTCAGCAAGGGACTTTACAACTACCCCCGTTCCGTAGTGGAGTGTGATCTCCCGGGGCACACTTCAGCACTTTATGCGCTGGATCGACTGCTGAGTAACTATGTTCTACATCTCAGTCTTTCCTTCACATCAAAGCGCAGGGCCGCGAAGGGAGGAGGGGTTTTTTAGTGGGTATTGAGGTTGCTCGCCCGTGCGGCATCGCTCGGAGTCTCCACACTCCTCTGTGTAGTCCATAGCGGACGAAGCGCAAGTAGAGCATACAATTGCTAGCGTTATCGCCCCCCGTGGATTCGTGCCGTTTCCTAGTGACGGCCCAGAGAGTGCGTAAATCGGTTAGTCATTTTTCCCCGCCTCAAAAAAAAAAAAAAAAAAAAAAAAAAAAAAAAAAAAAAAAAAAAAAAAAAAAAAAAAAAAAACTACAATATACTCTTTGCATGTGTCTATATTTTATAAACGTAACATTTGTTAAAATGTTGGCAGTACTGTTTCTTGTACTCCTGCAAGCAAAACTCAACAGAAAAGTGACAAACTATTTCATTCCACAATGCACATTACGTTATCTTAAGAACGTTTTCTTGCAGACTGTAAGTAGAATTAGCACCCAGTTGAGGTTGTCCCACAATACTACGATATGGAGTTTCTTAAAAAGGGTGTCATAAAATTTCTTCGAGGCGATTAGCATGTGGGTTATATCTCTGATGTCTGTGTGTTCTGTAATGCTGCTAATACTTCTTAAAAGGATTAATCTGCAAGAGTAAATTAGTTGAGTTTGGATATTGCAATAACACCAATTTTTCAATTGACTTCACGCTAAAACACTAATCGAGGCCACAATGATAAAATTAGGAAAACTGCCGTCAATCTAGGTGATTTGTGATGCAAACGAGGAAATCCTTCTCACTGGAATTACCTTGTTTCTTTGCCCATTAGGTAGGTGATGATGTTACATAACGACAATTTGCAAATTGAAGATTGGTTGACCGTTGTTGTTTATTATGAATGATGAAGTTTCGCTGCTTTGAATCTAAGTTAAAATTTATAAGAAAATATCTCCTAGAAAAGGATCCTGACAATTTTAGGGTAAGACTGTTTCTACGTGTAAGAACCAAGCTGGGATCTTGATTTTTCAAGTGATAATTTCTTATGAGAGCGTAAACCGCTTCGTTAGGTAACGCGTTACGGCGCCAGTCTGTCTTGCTTCCCTTTCTCTCACGCATACGGCAGCGGTAGGCAGGCTCCTCCTCTCTCACTCTAACCCACGACGGTAGCCGTATTTCGGTAATTAGATTTTATAGTGATACTAATAAATACCATACACAAAATTCGAATATATGTACATATTCAAGAATTGTAATTAAAAATGAAATATATTTTATAATCAATAAAACATTTATTAATAAATAACCTTTCCTTACATTATCATATTAATATACATAAAATTTAAGTAATAACCTAAGCTTTTCTCAATATTAAATTATTCAACTTAAATGAGTTTAAGTTATCACTTCTGTCCGGCGTCCCGAGACGCACACTTTTCTTAATTCATGATTCCAGGTAGACCCACCTGATGGAAAATGCTTACCATCGCCTTGCCAAATATAATCTTACCAAACGTGTAAGGAATTTATGGAGATATGTTGCAGTATACAATTTTAGTACGTCATGAGATTATTATAACTATATAATAATTTAATTCCCTTTTATTATAGCTTACTTAGTATGCCCAGTTTGCTACAACTCTATTAACTCTTCGAAAAGTAATTGTGTAATATACTTGTGAATAAAATTTATTTAAAAGAAGCTAAGCTAGTTAAATAAGAAGAAAAACACATGCTAGACGTGTTGCTGGGGAGTTTCTTGCTGCTTCTTCTCCTTAACGGCAATAACACGTTGCCAACGGTGTACATAGAATACGAAGGAAATTTAAATTTTAACTTTTTAATTTGACAGAAAAAAATAAGAAAGCTGTTATATATTTGTAGAAGCTGAAATAACACCTTATAATAACGATGTACATTTATCGCATGCAGGCTGCGCCCGCGCACACGGAAACGGGTGCGCCCGCGCCGGTCGCCGGCACAAAGCGAATGAATTATGCAGTAGGATGCGCCGCGAACTGATTCCTATCAAATACACTCAATGAAAGCGGACTTGTTTGGTACATTCACTACTAGAGTTTTGTTACCGACACGAATATCTGGCGCCCCCTTTAATAACCCGAAAGTGTATCTGTTTCCTTACTAGTAAATGTCATGTCAAATACATTAGAAAAAAATAAAATAAAATCCTCTTCCACTTTTCATTCGATGGGGTCGTTTTTTTTCTTGCACAAAATTACCATTTCGCTTTGTGGAGACTCCAAACATTACCTAAACGCACGAACCAGGTGCAAGTCTCCTCGAAACAACTTCAGCTATTATTCATTATTAATGCAAGCGAAACTTCGTTTGCGTTTCCATAGCGATATTATCATTTTTGAACTACCTGTACTCTGCAGTCGTTATCTTGCACTTAAAAAATAAAAATCTAGAAACCAATTGCAGCGCCATAAACTGGGACCAATTGTTAATCTAAACATGATTAATGTAGCAACATGAGACAGCATTCATGTTCTTCGACAGATATCAAAGTTCCGCAACAAAATCCCCTTTTGGCATTATCTGTAGACCAATACCAGTGTGCACACAATGCCGCGTCCGGCCAACTGACAGCCGTACCCCCCATTCATTCCCACAATATCCACTCTGTTATCTATAGAACTTTAACATCATTATATTAATACGTGAAGCAAAAACTTTGAACGCCTTTTTACGAAAATTGCACGAATGGATGAGTATGAAATTTCGCACACAGCAGTTTATATAGAGAAGCGACAAATGCTAATATTTTTTCAAATTATGCATAATAAATTGCATTAAATCAATAAAAAAAAACATTACACACACCCATGTACTTGACACACACACGCATATACTCTTTTATTTATTGTTAAAGTCAAATTAACAGTGTAAGAAAGAAAGAAAGAAGAAAGAAAAAGATTTATTTAGAACTACTATAAAAGTCACTTAAACTATTAGAATAAAAACAATAAATAAATGTAGTCCTAAATTGGCCTTAGCTCAGCAAAAACTGCCGGTTAGTATAACCAGCGCTGATCTTCCGCTAGGGCCATTCGTGACATACACGAAAACAGGCAAACAAAATAAAGATATGTAGTGAACAAGCAGTAAAAAATAAATAAGTGAAAAAACCCATAATAACGTTAACTAAATATTAAAAAAAGGATTAAAACTTATTAATTACATTATACAACCTAATATCTATAAAATTTAAAAAAGAACGATATCAAATAACTAAAATAAACAATATTATTTTAGATTATAGAAGTGTATATATACATATATACACTTCTATAATCACAGATGTCTTTGACAACAGAACCTTAAAACCTTATTAATAAACTTATACTTAAAATTAAATATGTCCGGTTATGCTTTGAAAAATAAATCTTTCTCGTTTTAAAATGACTGTAGAACGCGCAGAAGACAAGCTGTTATAAACCGGTGACCTAATTTGTTATTCGTGAAGGGCCCACCTGCTTCCACTTTGGGTTTTGACTCCGGACCCCTCTTTCGCGAACAAGGGTGTCGGGTCATCGACTTTCGTCTGAAGGTCAACGGACGATACCTAGAGTTGCGTATCTCGAATGTAAATGTAAATATCGTCTTTAAATACACTCATATGGAAATACAACTTGATAATTAGATTAGAGTCTTCGTAGCGTAATGGCTGCGCACGCGTCCCAAACTCAAAGGGCGTGCGTTCGATCCTGGCCGGAACGCATGCACCAATTAGGCAGTTTTTTCTGAGCTAATGCGCATATTGTTACAATTACCTGCACATCGAGATAACCGATATGTCAAACCTGCCAAGTCGCCTTGGACAAGCCTGGCGGGTTTACTGTCAGTTTCCCTGAAGTGGGAGCTCAGCAGTGGGACGTTTAGGAGCTTTTATTATATTATTTTTTATAACATAACAGTATTGTTCTATTGAGACTTATTGCAGCACTTCGCTAACAATGCTTCTATAATAAATATCACAATTTCAGACGGTCTACCTGATGGAAAGTGGTAACCGCCACCTACAGACATCTGCAATACCAGGAACGAAGCCAACGCGTTGTCAGCCTTTACAGAGATAGATGAAATGAGATAAATAAGATAGGTAGGAGGAATTAGATCTGCCAAGGCTGGTCGAGGGGCTAGGCCATAAGGGCGAAGGGCAGAACACCGAGGGGTTTAGTGGTTATCCCTAACTGTGGTGTGGCAGTAACACTTCTAGTTCTGGCTAGCGGTGCTAGTGCCCCTGCGACCTGAAGAATCCCACACCTCGGCCGCCATTACCTCTACGAGCGGCTAATGGTACTCGATCGGATTAAAAAAAGGAGGGACTAGACAGAAATAAAGAGGGAGAAAGAAGAGGGCCCACGAACTCTCCCCATGGAGGCTACGGCGCAACACCCATACAAATGGTGGGAGAAGATAATGATGATGGAGCGTGGTGATAAATGATAGTCACTGGTATGGCTATAATGATGTACCTATATTAAACAAAATGATAATGATTGATATAAAATGATAGAATGATTAGCGTGCTGTACCCAACACGTGAGAGCGACCGAGCGTGTTCGCTACTTGATTTTTTTATATGAAACCCATACATAATGTACGAGGTCCATACACTCACTTATGATACGAAACACGGCTAGCTCAAGGCAAACCGTTTTACACCGATATCCTGTGAGAGTGTGGTATCACACCGGCTGCAAGACCTCGAATCAATCAAGATACTGATTCCAGCATGGATTTTCGACTCTAAAGATTGTGCTTTAATCATCTCTGTAGACAGTGGTGATTATAGTAGCACATCGCTTAATTGGAGTTAAAATTTAACGTAACAATGTCAAAAGTATCGTTTCTCTACATATACCTATTTCCCATAGGGTAGAAGGAGACGATACATCTCCACTCGCGAGGATCCTGACAAATAGCGTTCATTTCATCTACTTTTAATAACCTCCTCATATATGAACGTTTATTTTAGATGTTTTTTACCTGACTTCTCTTTGACACATCTCTTTGTTCGTGGTGTGTTCGTCTTGGTCCACCGGCACCAACTCTACCACCCTCACTGTTGTTATACACTTATTTTGAATTTGTTTCCATCTATCCATTCTCTCTTCGTATCTCATCATCTTGGTACTATATCTTTCAATCCCTAATGGCCATTATCACACCATTCACTATCATAAGCGTGTATATTCACTAAGTACAATTTTAACTCCTATAAATCACTCACATAAAAACACTTTTTTTACCTAATTTCATATTCATTTATTTTTAAAACAATAGCCTGTTTATTTTAACAATCAATATTTATCGCTCAAGAACAAGAAAAGGGCGAACATTTTTATATAAAACAAAACATGAACATAAAAGATATCAATCAAATCAAAGACAAATAAACGGAGCAATCTTGTTTGCAATATAAAAGCAAGATAATAAACAAAATTCTTACGACCTTAACAATATCCCATATTATCTATTTTTGGAGCGGTTTATATTTGATTTGTAACCTATTTATGATTTTTCTGAGTGTGTTCATGAGGTGTTATGTCTGAATCATTTAATGGGATGCCAAGGACATGCCTAGGAGTTATGGGTTGTAGCTATAATATTTATTTATGTATCAATATCGAAGAGCACTTCGCCTTGGTTTTTATTATATATTCCTAAGAAATGAGGATTGTTTAATATTATTTTATAAGCAGGCGTTTTTATGTGACTCATGTTTGATGTTGAAATGATTGATGTGATATTTATACCATGTAGAACATATCAATAGGACTTTGAATGAAAACGGTAACTCTCAAATGTCTTTCGGCGTTGGTTTTCGGTTTAGAACCATTTGCTTCTTTTTTATATTTAAGTAAATTATCCGATGTATATTCCATTGGTTTTTGTTTTATATTTATATTGTTATTTATAATTAAAACGCAGTTAGAATTACTATAGAGTTTATTAGAACTATGAAACACGCATAACACAGCACGAATATAAGGGTTTTTATCACATTGCCAACATTTTCTTGTCACTTGCCTTTCGCCACATAGTTGAAATAACAGTCCTAATCAGATGAGTAAACATTGCACCCACCTATATTACGCTAAGTTTGTTGAATGATAAGCTTGCTTAAGTTCAAATAAGCGTTACGAGAGCACTTTTATCAGATAACGATTATAGTGAAGATATCTTTTAAGAATGCTGAACTTTGTCAACATGAATGTCGACACGCAGTTCTATCTGCGGACAAACACACATTGTATATCCCTAAGTTATGCAAGTTACGCTTGTGTTACGGGTGATATAAAAAAAGACCACTCTAAGGCCGATCCCAGACACTCAGAACATAGCAAATAGATTCATTTACAAAATTTAACGTGCCAGTTAGTTCGGCCGGCTAAGACTCAGCCCCTTTAACCATAAAGACCATCAATATCATCAGTAATAATAAAACAATTCCTGGTTTAATTGAAGAGTGCTCAAGTGTAACTCTTTTTTATTACATTAGTTCAGGAAGCAGGCAAACGGCCCATCTGATGGAAAGCGGTTACGGACATTTGTAACACTAAAGGTGCTACAAATGCGCTGCTGCTCTCTTGAGGGAGTCCTAGGAACTAATACCGGCACAACTGAAGGTGGTTTCGTGGCAAACTCTGGTGGAATCTTGGTTCAATCCTCACATTTTCAACTAATACGTGTAGTTTAATAAGTTATGTTGTCTGTCGATTCACTGCCATTGCGAGGTGACGAAATCAGTATTTAATGCAAGCACTCTGTACCAAAACCACTGTTAACATTCGCGTCGTATTTTAAATACATTGAACTCTAAACTCAACCCTCTAAACTTATTGTACTTCTATGGGATATTAAATAATATAATTAGGCCATTTTAGTCTAATACCAAATGAAGGTTTGCACTGAAAATCCGCGTCGTGTCTGATATAATTCCGGCACAACAATATGCTGAGTGCAAACAATGTTTGATGAAATTGCGACGTATAAATTCGCAAAATATGTTCTGTGTATAATAATGTATAAGGAATGTAATTGCGTCGCTATTTCTTGAAATAAAATTTTGTTACTTTCTATATTTGTATAAAGTCAATACCTTTAAACCTTTACTAACGTAGTGAAGAAATTTTATCCTTAAGTGAGATTTCTTGAGGATCCTGCTTTCGCCAATATGCCTATGAAACTCTAAAAACATTTTCAAAAAGTTTAACTCTACCGTCAAATCATTGGATGCGTGTTGATTTTCACGTATTGAGCCTTTACCGTACAAAAGCCCACTGACCCATTTACAACACTTCCCACCACATGGTATACCTACGTGATTCTCATTCAAATGACCGCTCAATAGTTTTCTTTGCTGATAACATCAACTTCGATGCAACGAATTTCATGCCATCAGTGGCAGTCCACGATAGTACCTGCTAGTAAACTAGGTGAAATATGTTTTACTTCCGTTATTGTACGTATTATTTGTACAGCAAGCGAGCTAACGACCACCTGATGAAGAATAAAGCCTGAGCCTACATAAATAATTATGATGAAAAAAAACGTTTATCTAGACGTGTTGCTGGGGAGTTTCTTGGCGCTTCTTCTCCTTTAAGCAGCGATAATACGCTGCAAAGCGGTGTACAATCATGGCATGAAAAGGTTCGCCCCTTTCAAATTGATTCGTAGTCGTAGAAAAAACAGTTAGTTTCGTTTCACAGAAAATTATGTTCAACTGTTTGACAATTAAGTTAAAATTACTAAAATCAAAGTTAATATATAAATTACTACATTAAATTACTATCATTGTCAACATTGCAATTTTCTTTTTTCACTTGTCTACATATTTTATAAACGTAACATTTATTAAAATATTGACAGTTCTTTTTCTTCTACTCGTGCAAGACAATGCCGACTTTAAGGGGACAAATCGTTTCATACCGCGACTGTACATAGAATAGTAAGCAGATTTAAAATTTGACTCGCATGTATGAACTTCAAAAAGTGTGAAAGCTTATTTTGAATAAAAAATTTTGAATTTGATGAAACGTGGTTACTGGTTACCACCGTCTATGGACATTTACAACACTAGTGTTGTTGACAACACTAGATGTTACCCACGCGCTGCCAGCCTTGCAGAAATTTTATGATAGTTTTTGGGAAAAATCGTAGCTCTGTGGGAAAATCTGTTGGGAGCTTGTTCCAAACCTCTTATTTCGTTCGCGACGTGATAACCAGGAGAAAGGACGTATAAAGGAAGAATGAGAACAGTATTAGAGAATCCACTAGGATACGATGCATAGTAATTAAATTGTTTAATTATATTGTTACGTGCGAGTGGGGTACGCACTTGGGATTGGAAGGAAACACCAGTTCTTTTAACTTACGCTTTTATTGACTTACACAGCTGCAAGTAATACCTTTCCGCAGGGTTGCTCCTATACGCACGACTAACGATGCACAGTCCCGACGACTAGGTGTCTCGCTCACAATGCCGTCGCCGATATTGCGTAGACCACCTCCTGCTACTCCTCAGTGCACCTTCGATATTACCTCGTTTAGCTCGTTTCTGGTTCGTCTCTCGAACTACGCTAGACTCTTCCTTCACTTAACTGTCCACTAAACTTGTCACTAAATTCACCACTTAACTCATCACTGTCTGCTATTAAACTTCTCTTCCAACTCTTCCGTATCGCAGTTGTCGCTTCGCTGTCTTGAATTGAACTTAACTCTAAAACCCCCGGTAGGCGCACCTTACGCTGCCTATATACCCGGAAGAATTTTCTGGAACCAATAATTTCGTTATTTTTTTATATACTATCTCTCCCTTTCTAAACATCTATCTCTGCCTTTTTTTCTTCCTGAACCTTCTATCCTAGAACTTTTTTACTTCTAACATCTAACTATTTTTGTCTTTTCCTAAAAGTTCTTAAACGAACTAGTTCCACCATCACTCGCCACAATATTACAAGGATTTTAAGAATTATCTATGGCCTCTGTTGCCTTAAAATTATGATCGATTGCAAAACGACATCTAAAGTACTTTTTCCATTGAACCCTTCGTGACTCGTGTTTCATATTCAAATATATGGACTCGTATGCTGGTCATGTGCCATAACTCACGCGAACCCAATACTAATGAGTACTTAGCAAGGTATGAACGACTATCGAGTGGGCTGTTGAGGAATGCCGGGAGATTTGTAAGAACCTCACATATTTTTTTAACAATCATCTCTCCAGCGATAAATCCCGGTTGCGTTTTAAGTTTCTTTATCGAATTTCGGCTGTTGCTTGCCTACTTTTCTTGCAATTGTCCACTTAAAAAAGATGTTTTGTGGAAATTTAAATTTACATGTGATTACACTCGATCACACTTAGATAGATATCTCCAGCAAAGAGTTTATATTGTGTCTGATAGGGTTTGGTACTGGGCACAATGTATTATTTTTAATATTGATGCACTGTTGTTTTTCTATATATTCTTTTTCTTCCACAAATTAAAGCACGTGTAGTTTTAATTGTTGAAATATTCAGTCATTTACTAAGAAAATTTAGTAAACAATTGTTGCGCGTACAAAGGTTAAATTTTGGGTTTTGTAAAGAATTTTGAAACTTGGCGGTTGGTCGTAGACAAAGAGTGTTTGTCATAGTAAATTAAATGATAATGCGCGTACATACCGACGCGAGCGTACTATTTCATGTCCGGCTGGACCGATGTGGTTTGCCTTTGTTAATCGTGCGGCGACAGCTATCAAACGCGAACCTATACCATGATGAAAAATGTGGTGAGCCTTCTTCTTTATCAGCTTCAGTACTATATTATTTTTTTATAGAACCGTGCGAGGTGGTCCCCCCGTGCGATGGGATGTCGGTGGCGCGGCAGTGGGGCGCCGCCCGCGCGTGGCTCGCCACCTGCCTGCTGGCGCTGTGCGCCGGCGCAGTCATCGGCGATGTCATCTTCAGGGTGCCAGAGGTCATGGTGAGATATGAGTTAAGACTTCTTTATACAATATTTATTCAATGTTGTATGAACGCGACCTATGCTAGATTCCTGTACCTTCCTATCCATATTAGATTTACATTTTTGAAGTAAAACTTCTTTAGAATCGTTATGATTTAAAACTGGATAAAAAAGAAAAAGCGACACTAAAAAGAGTTAAATACATAAATGTATAATAAGACTAAGTCTGCGAGAGAATGATATAGAATACATTATGTTTATTAATTTAAACACTATGCTCATACGAGTACATAATATAGAGTTTTGAAGTTTTTCGTTAATACTTCAAATTTCGTGTTTTAAAGCTTAAATATAATCCCTCCCATTCCTTGTCACTCTTTGTTTCACTTTTACTGCATGTGAACTGCACACACACACTTTTTTTTTTACAAAAACAAAACAGACTGCTATTAAAAACAAAATATATTTTCTAGAACATCGTGAAGTTGGCGCATTTGCAATTTTGTTGCCGTTTTTTGTGTTCTACTTGACACCGACTTCAAGATTTTTTAGATTTAAAAAATGTTTTTCTTTTTAGTGTGTAGTCGGTTTTATTTTTGTAAAAAAAATATTTTCTACTTTTTAGTTGCAAAAATGCTTGAATAGTTTTAGAATTAGTATGCGTCCACTAATGAGATTCTGACACGGTGGCATTAGGATCACCTTGGGAGGACTCTTTCGAATAAAAAAAACTTGAAAATCCGTCCACAATTGATGGAGAAATCGCGTAAAAAACATGCAGCCAAATTGAGGACCTCCTCCTTTTGATGTTCGTTAATTTTTTTATCTCTTTTCATAATATAAAACTAAATCGCTTGCCGCGTCTGTCTGTTGCAATGGATTTTTAAACACGTCGCGGGCATATTCTAGTAACATAATTATAGAAGAACATTTTTCTAACAATCATTAATATTATAAGTTTGCTGGTACAAAATTATGAGGGTGCAACATTTTGTAAGATGATTTGATTGCTCGCTCCCCTAAACTATAGGTAGTATTGGAGGGAAAAACATATACCACCCCAAATGCTTGTGATAAGTAAAAGAAAGATAACAAGTATTGATTTTGTGTTGCTAGAAGCTTGTAGACAACCAATTTGGTGTCCATTAGTCAGGTCTATGTCTAACTGTGAACAGCGGTGGGTCGATCATGTCTATTGATTGGTACGTAGCCAGCCCAATACCTAAATTGGTATTTGGTAATAAATGGAGAGGTATAATTTGTAATATTGACCGATTGAAGATTTCGTAAAATATTTCTTAATTATCTCAGCATGGAAGCATATAAAAAAGAACTCAATGGACCTGATTTTTATTTTTATATGATAGTAAATTAGATTAGGCTACCGTAGAGTGAATAATAATCATAAACAAAATTAAAGAGTAAATAATTAAAATGAACAAGTTGGCGGTAGGCTAACTTTAACAATACTCATTGACTCTTGACATCTTTGTCTTCCGTGATCACGGCTACTGAAAAGTGACCGAACCGTCGGAGTAATAAAAATCAAATACCGCGCTTCAGACTGTCAAAAGGTAGTTTTATTATAACAGAGTCAACGTTAAGTTCCGGCAGATCAGTCGCACTCCTTACTTTTAAGTTTATTACCTTCCACATTCTTTTTGGTTTATTCTTACATATAATCCAAATTTTTTATCATAATATCTCTACTTTCTATAATTACCTTAATAATTTCTATTTATTTTTTTTGTTATCATTAGTTGTCTGTATGTATCACCTATACGTTATTGCCACAGGTCCGACACGCAGCCGCTCCCAAAGCGGTGGGGACCGGTAGGTCTAACGCCACCAGGAACGACTCCGAGCAATGGGCCACCGAAGAAGGCGTCTTGGAGGTACGCTACGAGGAGTACTTCGTGGAGCACGAGGTGTCTACTGCCGACGCCAGGAGAGCTGCTAGGTCGCTGAAACTTGAAGATGGTAAGTTGGAAAATAGTATTAATTTTTATTGCAGTTGTAATTTTTATTGCATTTATAAACAGAAATCTATTTCATCTTACTATACTTATAAATGCGTTTTGGATGGATGTTTGACGTTACTGATCCTGATTAAAGGCACAGAGATAGATTATAGTCTGAAATAGCATAGCATAGCATGTAAAAGCTAGTTAGGTCATTTGAAGAGTTTTGGATTCATAAAAAGAATTAAAACATGTACAATGTCGGCAACCCCAACAAATTTACCTTGTCACATAAAATTTTCCCACTAACTTGTAATGTCTCAAATTAAATAAGTTAATTAAATATATTTCGTGGTGCAATATATACCCTTTACTCACTAGTTATTTTAAGTTCATAATAATATGGTCCTTCGAGCCGGATTTGAACCAGTGGATACCTGCCTTTGTGATGTAGTGATCTAAACGTTGCTTGGTTGATCACTGAAGGGTAAATTACATAAGTAAACTTTTCGTAAGTTATTCTGGTATAACTTTTGGGTTGTGTGCTGGCAGAGTAAAACAAAGATTTCTTTTGTAATGCACAGTGGTAACTTATTAGCGGTTTTACATTTATCATTGGAAATATTTTTTGACATGAACACAGCGAGACAGCGGTAACTTCACAACAACGACAAAACATAGTACCGACCATTGACAGTCTTTTATTGACAGACTTTTTAATTTATGGCATGGTTGCCAGATTAATATCTAAAAATAACATTTATAACTTGTTCATATCACATTGTAATGTTTTCAAGTGAAACTTCTACATAGAGGCGGCTATTAGGTTTTTTTGTCTTTTTCTGTGTTACTGCCGTGGTGAAAGAGGGCACAATTTTAGAGTAGACTAGATGTTTTTTTTTGGATCCGAGTTTTGGATTAGTTTTTTTGGAATGGCAACGAATGGCAACGGATAAGTGGGATTTTTTTTAACTTGAAGTTTTACGGGCAGATTGTTAATGTACTTGTCCAATTTGGAAGCCTGCGGGTAAAATTTCAAGTTAAAATGTTGTTTTCGATGATTTGATTTGATTTATGTTTCGTTTTGCCACTTGACCGTTGAAGTTTCACTTCTGCTTACTATGTGTCCCAGCACACATTTCGATTTTTGATATTCGCTTTATACATATCACTATATCACTCGCTTCGATAGGAAGTTATTAACGTTTTTTATGCTATCGATGTTGCTAAGAAATTTAATCAATCCTAATAATAATTACTTCCTTTATTTTATCTTATTTCTTTTATATTGCGAAGCCGGTAAGTAAGCAGAAGGCTAGATCTTACTATTCATTCACTTGCCCTGCCATCGGTTGAATTTAAACATTACTTCTGTGGGGCTTATGTCCAATTTTAACCGTTTGTAGAGCAAATAAACTGTCGGTAAGATATAGGACCGGCCATTAATGCAAAGTGGTTACTGTCAGTGTACGGTTGCTTAAAGACAACAAGTTTGGAACGTCAGGGGAGACGCCAACGCGTTGCTAGCCTTTAGGATGGCATAGAGTGGGCGGGATAGCAGGGATAGGCTGAAGGGAATGGTATGGAATGATGATCCAGAAAGAATAGATTATAGGAGATGGGTTAGATTAGATACTATTCCGGACTAGTCATCTCGCTCCCGCCCAGTCACTTCGCATCATGGCCGGGAGCCGTACCGGATGGGAATTCGTCTCCTCCTTTTTCGAGTACGTCATGTTTGCGAAGAAAGAGGCGGAGCGCGAGCGTAACCGGACGTCCTTACTTCGCTTCTACCAAAGAAGGAAGCGCTGACGCCGAAGGGCGCGCATGGACCTTCGGCCACCGTAAGCGGGTGGCACGGGCCTCATGGGTAATAGGGGTTCTCACTCACCTGCATGTGCCGTCGAGATGAACGCGGTACAACTCTTGTTAACTTATACATTACCTTAAGACTTACGATCCTCAGCAGTGAGGGAACGACTTAGAAGATCGTTTGACACCTATATACTGTGAGAGTGGTATCACAGCGTTCGAGCCGGCCCTAAGAACTGTAATATGATACACTTTAAGTCTGATAAAATTTGCCAATATTTCTTAGAGAGGCCGCGAGCGCTAAATTACAAAAGCATTTATTTAGTCCAGTCTTTGTCCTTCAGAGTTAATTAAGACACTACTGCGGTCAACCATCACTTGCGTGACGACATCTTGCAAATTAATCTAATCATTCATTAAGATTAAAAATATGCCCTCTTAGATCACTATAACAGGCTTGGACCACCTCTGAAGTAGATTCTATGGAAAATTTTAATTAAAAATCTCAACTAATATCTATTTTTTTTATAATGAATAGGTTCGCGTTTGACCGACATTGCAACTTGTCTCAGGCGGAAATGCTGTCTAAGGTAGAGCACGCTTACCTAGAAGATACCTGTTCACGCGAGACTTAAAGACACTTAGATTGTATTTTTCGGGAAATATTTAAACTTACACTTAATATGTGTAGTTTAAACGCTTTTTTAAAAACAATAAAGAAACGATTAAACTTACTTTAAGACCGTTAGTAACCGTTGTAGATAAACAACACAATAATTATCCTAATTCTGTTGTGGTCTTCTTCCCCTTTGGCCATTAAGGGCGGCCAGGATGTTGGGGCCTTGAGGAAAAACTCTTCGCCCCGGCTTCTACTCGATAGGCGACTACCCGTCGGTGGCGGGGTTCAGAGCCGTTAGAGCCTTTACGCATAACGGTGGTCTCTCAACGGCTGTCGCTGGCCAGACTGCGACGTTCGATAGCCATCTCGTGCTTTGGCTGGCTGGCGTCTGACTGCGTACCAGCGGCTTTATGGTCTTTGCGAATTCGTAACATCAACCTGCTTAGGCGAGCGTATGAGTTCGCGAGGCGTCGTTATTCTAATAAATTTGTTTGGAACATTTTAACATCGATAAAATATAGCTTGTCAATTTACGTAATTTTTCTAGTAGTCAGTTAGGTTGTAATCCATGGACTGCAAACTGCACACATGACAGGTGTAATTAATGTAACCTAGCAAGCAAGGCTATCGTTACTATTGTCAGCTCAAATTACATAGATGTAGCAGTTACACATAATACTTATGAATCTGACATACTTGTAATAGTTATTATCTGAACTATTATGAGTTTAAAATGACATAATCTATCATTAAGATAGAATTAAACTGAATTAGTTTTGGATAATGTTCTTTTTAGTTTTTGTGTGTCTCTATGTATTTGGACACAAAAATACAATAAAAAACTGAAAGCATTCATTTGATGCGTTCATGATCGGAATAAATCTTTTTCAATTGCAGGAGTTCAGCACACAGGCATACGGCCGACTTGATGGAAAGCGGTTACAATTGCCTATAGATATTTGCAACACCAAAGGTACTAGAAATGCACTGCTGCTCTCTTAAGGCAGACTGGAACCTGGTCACTAATGCCGGAATACATCTCAAGATTGTTATGGCGGCATACTCTAGACCAGGGGTGGTAGCCATCCAGTTGGGCAAATGCCTTACCACCTGCTTGTGGGTTGTTTTTTCGCCGCTTACGAAAGGCCGCCCAACTCAGGAAATTGTATTCTTTCTCCGTTCCTGCACGGATTAAGATGGCTTCTCCTTCTTCTGCTTTTTCACCTTCTAACTTACTCTTCCCATACACCTGCAATACCACATTTCGAATGCTTATAGCCTTTTTCGATCTCTTTTAATCATCGTCAGATCCTCACAAAGCGAAGCTCCAAATGTAAGTTTTATTAACCGCAATAATTATGCGTTATTGTTATAAATAAGTAGACCTACAGCATACGTAAGCTATGTATTTGTTTAAAACTAGTCACTGACATTTTTTGTATGAATTTGCCAGTGAACTAAAATAAATAATCTTGGTTGACATAATTATGTTCCTGCTTTATGTCTTGCGAATCACTTCCTAGGTTTTTCTTTTTCACAGCCGAACACAATACACCCAAAACTGTCCATAAAAGCAATTAATTCAGCAGTAAACATTTTTAGGGGCTCACAAATATACGAGGTCGCCGGGTGGAAAAGTACTGCGTCATGCGTTTGGAACGGTGACGTCATATCCAGCGGGGGAGGTTTCCCCCATGGTACTCACAAGGTGTTCCTCTTTAAAAGATATGTAGTAAATGTTGGAAGTTAATTTAGGACAGTCATAAGCTAAGATACAATATTAAAAAAATACAATTGTCTAGTAAAAAAAAGTAACTCACACACTTCTAGCATAGATGACGCCACCAGTTCTTTCTTATGATTATAGAAAATTTTAGTTCTTTTTTATGGCTGAAGCTCAGCAGAGCAGTTACCGTCGCCTGTGGACTTTTGAATTTGCTGCTGCTCTCTAAACGGAGACTGGAACCTGGCTACTAAAGTCCGAACACAACTCAGGGTTGTTTAGAGGACATACTCTAAACCAGTGATGGTAGCCATTTAGAGGGACAAATATCGTGCCACCTGGGTGTGGTTTGTTTTATTGCCTCTTACGACAAGCCCCAGCTGCAGTTAATTTTTTTCTCTCTTGCTCCGTCCGAAAATAAAATAATCAATGTCATAAGTTGAAAGTCTCTTTGTCTCCTTTGTCGAATTGATCCTTTTTTAAACATAAATAATTTCGCGTTTGATCATGATCACACCTAGTGTCAGACGATGCTGCAGTCGTAGATGTAGCACGTATAAAATACATATACACACGAGACTTGAATACGTACTGTACTTTTAGGGAAACACGAACTCTGTTAGTGCATTCCACATTTCTGCCGCAGAAGGAAAGTGAAGACAAAACGATGAACTCCTTTTCACGAAATTCAAATGAAGCTAGCCTTAAGTAAGAACAATCATGTTCTCTATAGAGGCCAAAGGGGCGTTATTGCTGAACAAATTACCAGTGTTAATCTCCAAAGCACCCCAAGGTCCTGGGGCGTGTCATTCATCACTATAATAGTATTGTCGCTATGCTTTGTCACTACGTAATTTGTTCTTTATGACCCTAATTTAATATTTCAAAATTGTAATGTAATTTGCATAAGGATTTGGAAAATTAAAAAATAATTTATACTTATATGTTTTGACTTAAAATTACTTACTAGCGTCAAGTTTATTATCTTAGAGAAAAGCCAGTAGTTTCTAAACTATTATTGATATTCTAAAACGGTTCCCGGTAATTTGTAAGCAGTTTCATGCTGTCGTTTTATCGTGATCCACAGTCAGAAATATTAGCAAAGAAAAATTTATTTAACCGACTGTTAAAATAAAATAGTCATATGCAAATAGTTTATGCATACATTTTTAGCGATTATTTTATTTTAACCATCGGTTAAAAGTCGGTGCACACCAGCCTTAGTTTCATAACATTTCCAAACTTTTTACATTTTTTATTTATTATAGAAGTATTTTAAAAATGTAGAAATAAAACAAAAAAGACAGTTATTGATTAATTTGGCCATGAAGTATTTCTAACGACTCTGCTACACCTGACATAATGTTAATCAATGAGTCATCCAGATGCAGCCTAGGGCTTAATGCGTTATTGTTAATGACGTTAACATTGATAGATGTCATGTATGTACACTAATAATTATTTATTTAGTTCAAGCACAAAGATTACAACAAATTTTATACTTTGTTCTTATCAAATTCAACCTAAAAATCATTAAAATATCCATCAGTCAGTCGGTCAGTCCTTTATTGAAGCATTTCATTAACATATATTTTATATTAAATTAATTATGCTATGCAGCAATCTACAACCAGTCCCAATGCATTTTTTGGTGTGCCCTGCTATCGTTGACGCGTTTTTTAACGCCTAAATCGTATTAGCCACTAACACGGGAGGTTTGGGAGCATAATCAGACAAATTGATCTGTGCTGCCATCTAGTTAGGAAGGATTAAGGACCTTTTCAAGGTTCCGTTTTTTATCTAATTGCCATTCTTGGTATTTTTATTTCATGGTTACTACTTTATTTGCTTTCAATGACATTGTAAGCCGAAGTCACTAAACAGAGAATCACGACAATCGCTGTTTCCAAATAAATGTTTATAAGGAACTATGGTAGTTTTCCAATTACAGAGCATAATGCGACTCAGTGGCGCACAATGCCGAATTATGCTGATGCTTAATTGGAACGCGAATTAGTTTTCAAATGCACCAGCAGAGTGCGACTCAGTTACAAAAGTATATTCCTGTAAACAAATTTGTTTGTAGATTCGAATTCTAAAATGAAATTGTATTCACATTTTAAATGTGAAATATAAAAAACAAGTCAATGTTTGTACCTTCATCCATACTTATATTTATTTTTTTAACACAATTTGAATTAACTTTGATTATTTCGAAAAAACTACAATGAAACGAAAGCTTTAAAATTTTTTCCAACAATTAATAATATTACTAACGATAATATATAAACAAAACATTTCGATCAATGCCAACTTAAAGGGGAAAACACTTGTTAATTTTCTGTCACTGAGTTGGCATCGATTGCACGCATCACTTTTAAGAGTGCTCGATTGTGCGAAGCGTTGCTGTAGTTGAAACATTCAACGTTAAGCATTATGCCGCATAATGCGCTCTAGTGCTGAAATTGAAAAACTACCTATTACTTTCGATGACAAGATGAAATAATACTTTAGTATTATTAACAAAATCTTTTTATGATCTAGAATTCTAGACGGCCTCTGTGAATAAGTCGACTAATCATTTGTCGGCCTAGTTCACTAGGTACAGAATTTTATTCCCGGCATGGTAAATCTCCTAAATAAACTTTTTGTTATTTACTATGATCTGGGTATGTGGGATCCACTCCAGAGTGATCCGTTGTTATTACTCATAACGCAAGTGATTTATTAGTCTCGGTTTTTTAGATCATGTACGAACGCATTTTTCACCTTATTCATCAGATAAAACTTTAACGGTTTTAATTGCAGTATTTGTTTGATTTTTAGTTTATATTCCGACGTTTCGGCCGTTGTTCAGAAACCGTGATCACGGAAGGCAGACTTTTATCCGTGCAGGAACGGAAAAAGAATACAATTTCCTGCGGCCGAGCGGCCTGTCGTAAGAGGCGACTAAAGAACCTACAGGCACGTGGGAGGGTATTTACCCGACTGGTTGCCTACCATCCATGATCTAGAATAGGTATGCCACCATAACAACCTTGAGTTGTGTTCCGGCATTGGTGACCAGGGGTGCTGCTCTCTTAAAAGGAGACCCGAGACTTTCTAGTCTCTAGTCTCTTTTAAGAAAGCAGCAGCGCATTTCTAGCACCTTTGCTGTTGCAAATGTTCATAGGCGATAGTAACCGCTTTCCGTCAAGTGGGCTGTCTGCCTGTCTGCTGAACTCCTGCAATAAAAAAAATTGACGTAAAGTGTAATATTAAAGTTGTTATTTATTTTTTATTATGGTTATTATTTTTTTTATAGGAATGTAATCTATGTTGGATCTGTGTATACTAATTGCGAAAACGAAAACACTTGTCCCTTGTGGTTTTATTACCGATGATCTGATATGAGTGCTTCTAGGTTTCCGCGCACATAAGTACTTGAAATAGTGCCTTTGAGCAATCAATAGGTATTGTGGTCTAGATATTGTGAGAACTGCGCGCATTGTGATCAGACACGGCTGGTTGAGCAAACCTAATCACTTTTTTGCCTGATAACTGAATCAGATCACGCCTGGCCTCTGATTTGAAATTTTCACGCCAACTTTTTACTTCGAGCTGATTCTGGAACTTGTTTGAAACATAAAATAATAACAATGCGATGACAATTCTGCAGGAGCGTCCAAAGTTAGCTCTGGCACCCGCACTAGGTCTCAACAGAGCCTGTGTGGCGGGCATCAGTGGAGTTCGCTTCGGTTTCGAAACACTTTTTCTTTCATTGCATGGTATTATTAAAACTAAAAAACAATATATAATAATAAAATTTACATATTAACTACGTGCCTAGACTATGCTTTGTTGAGTGAGTATAAATTAATGCTGTGTGTGTACAAGCATGTCTGTGTGTATGTGAGTGGGTGCGTGTGCGTGCATGCGTGCGTATATGTTATGAGTGTGTATGTTTGAAATTATTATCACACTTTATATAGTACTTCAAGCGATTGAATTTCACAACTTCAAGTTGTTAAATTCTGTTGCTACTTGTTGAGTTGTCATTATCTTAAAATTTAAGAAAACAACCAATCTGATGGAAACTGCTTACAAAATAGAAAATATTGATTTTTCTTTAATATCTATTTAATATTATAAAATTGTAAAAGTGTAGTCTTTTATTTCTTAAATTGTTTGTGTGTTGTCTGTCTGTTCGGGATTCATGTAAAAACTACTAAGCCAATTTCAATGCGGTTTTCGCTGATCGATAGTAAATTCCCCGACTTAACCTGCGATCTTCATATCCCGACATAGAAAAGCGGACCCTGGCACCGGAGTGAACGCTCCGAACGCAACTGGGATTTAACGCCCAGATATGATGATGACCATTTAATACTGACTTAAAATTGTTGTTGACGTGAAATTCCGTTTAAAAAAGGTAAAAAACGAGTCGTACATGAATTTACCCCACTGACGGACTTTCCCACCTTGACTCTAGTACAGACTAAAAAGCTTAGTATTCTAACTATAGTAGGTACTCCCTAGTGTTGCCAAGTAAAACGCCGAGCGTGGGCTTATTAAAATTTCACAATTCAATTCCGGACGAACAAGTTCCAAAGCGGAGCTGAATGGGTAACTTAGTTACAAAATAACTGGACTGGGATATTAGTAATACCTGTTAGAGGGGCTGAAGGCCGGAGGCTGCGTCCGGGATCAATACTGCATCCAGTTCAGGCATGCGTGCAGTTGCATTTACCTGGATATAACGAGCGATGACTACATCTGCCACCTACAAAGCGACTGGAATGGGGAGTTGCTTGCAACTGCTACACAACCAAATCCCAGGGATGCGAGTGTGAATGACGACCAATTTCTTATTTTATTGTTATATATGTATGTCTCTCAAGACCACGGGCCATAAAAATGGCACGGACTTTTGGAGGGTTTGCGTGGGGCCATGGGAAGATTAACACGTAGAGCCACTGACCGGCAATTCTCCTGTCTGATGATGATGATGATGATGATGATTCCGACCGTTTTCGGCCATGGTGACCACTTTGACCCCTAGTCGCGTTATTGGAGCTGGTGCGCGCGAAGATGGCTTATGTAGCCTGCTCCTGTCTACACCATATCAAAATGCACTCGAGGACAACGCCAAGCCAGATTAGGACTATTGTGAGAAATGACAACAATAGATCCCGGGCTATTTGGGTCAACTGCTAGTGGAGTAACAGATCTGGGATTAATGGCGTCTGCTCGTCGCAATGTTCAGGGTACATGGAAAAATGACCAAAAAAATGCCATAGAAGACAACATGGGTGTGAATGGCTAAGGGGTGTAGAGAGGTGGGCTACCGGTTCACAGAAGCGACTTCTGACGTACTGCCATTTATCACTTCCACCCCTGGAGCTTGAGTCTTAGCTAGCGATCTTCACTTCGTGCCGGCTGGCTAAGACAAGAATGACTCACCCAAGACTTCGCCATAAAGACCCTCTAATAATATTAGAATTATTATGACAAGAAAACATTAAAGCCAAATAGATTTTTTGCTCGCACCAGTTGTTTAATTTATGCGGACAGGAAGGGCGGTGACTAATGCTCGGTTAATAAATATCAAATCACACACATTTAGCACTAGGCGCACGCCCTCTATGGTGGTCAACCGTCACCATTGTCATTGCCATCTAGTGACGTCATTATGCATTCCACGCGCGAATTTCACGCATAAGCGTAAATATTGAAAAATAAGAAGCGAAAAGATGGCGGACAAAATTATTACATGGTCTTATTTTGTGACAATTTCTCTGAACTTTTTGTCAACCAATACAAATCGTGAATAGCTTAATTCAAAATTAAATAAAAAGTATTTCACTTTATTAAAATGGAACACTACATTATTGATATTTTATTTTCTCAAACATTTTCGGTATTTATGGGGATATGATGCACTGTCTGTCTGTTTTAATATGTCTTGTCTTTCTTACGGTTTGCCACAACTCCATGCATTTTCGAAAACTTATTGTATAACATAGTACGTTATTACCATTATATGAAAGGTGACAAATAGCAGACATTGTGATGCTAAGTAGAATAGGTAGCACAGTCTAAAAGAGACGCAACTTACCTCTAATAAAAGAAAACCTTTATGCATTGATGTACCTATTTTAAATTGGTTTCTTACTTCTTTTTTCTTTCATACTTTCTTTTACAAAAATTATATTTTTTATATGTAAGTCATATAGATAACTACATATGAAAACTGTTATAGTTATGTACGGTTATAGTGTTTTAAATAGCATGTCAAATATTAAAAGAAACAAAATAAGCTATACTATATATATGAGTAAAAAATCGACTCCAAATCGCTGTCGGCGGGGAGCATGCCCAAAATGCTGGCCGCATTTCCGCGTTGGATGGCAATGCTGATACGTTGCCCTAGATGCAAGAAAGCCTTTTGGTCACGCGAGACCTCAATTAGACGCGTTGAGAGGTCTTATGTATTTAGTTGTAAACTGTTAGTTTTCCGAATAAGATAAAATAAAATAAAAAAGCCTGAGAGAGACAAATTTGAAGTTAAGAAATTTTTAGCTAGATGTGATGTTGAGGAGTTTCTTGCTACTTGTTCTCTTTAAACAGCGACAATAAATTGCGGATCACCAGGTATACATAAAATAAGAAGGACATTTGTTTTTTAACTTATATATGATAATCTCCAGTGGTACTTGCTTCAATAAGATTTTTTGTGGCATTCCAGTACCAGAGTCGAGGCCTGGGTGCGGCACGTGCAGCAAACGCGAGATGGAGTACTGCGAGACGCGGGTGCTGGCCGACCACTGCTGCTGCGAGCGCCGCTTCATCCGGGAGCCGTTCCCCTGGCTGCCGCACACCTGCTACATGGGCCCCTACCGCTGCAAGCCGCTGGCCAACGACTGCGCCCGGTACACCCGCCTCCGAGACTGCTGCTGCTATAGGAAGTTAGCTGAACGATGTAAGAGTCACCTGTTTTTTAATTTCTTCGTACCTACTAAAGTCGTTGAGGGTTTAAGTATTCGATGTATATTTAGGCCTGGTATAAAGTCGAATATCCTGTACATTTCAAATCAAATCACACTTGTAGGCCGGGACACCTGCCTACCAGCTGAATCCCCTGGACAGTATTCAACGTCGAGCCGTTCGCATTGTCGACGATCCCATACTCACAGTCGGTTTACATACGCTTGCCCTTCGAAGAAACTTCACGTCTCTCTGCGTATTCTACCGACTATATAACGGAGAGTGTTCTAAAGAACTGTTCGGACTGGTGCTTTCGTTTTTCTTTTACCAGAGTACCGCACTCCATCGGCTGGGCGTTCATACCCACTTCCTAGAGCCGCTTCGCTCTTGTATGCGGTGGTTCTCTAGAACGTTTCTCTTACGCACCGCGGAGACTTACATCAGACGCAATGTCAGTCAAACACGAACCAATTAATTATATTTTTTAAAAATTGATGTGAGCTGCCAGCCGTGATTTTCCATAAAGCGCTACATTATGGGGTTCTTTAAAAAGGGTATCATAAAATTTCTTCGAGGCCGGCAGCGCGTTGCTGACATTTCGTTCATTGGCAACAGTAACTGCTTTTCTTCTGGACTGCTGTTGTGCTGTCTGCTGACTAGGATAAATAGGTTTCTCAAAAATACACTGATACTTTTCGCGAATATTTTTCACTACGTATAGTTACGCTTTTGGCCATGAAGGCCGAATTGAAGAATTCAAAATCTGTCTTAGTGAGGGACTAAGTTGTTAAAAATATACAACCAGCTGCGAACGTCAAGTGTCCTTAGACCCCCCCCCGCCGATATCCCCCCTGTATGCAAATGTACTCTAAATGTAGCGCCCACGACAAATTTTTCGGTGCGAGTTTTCCCCGCAAAACCTTTATGCCATGGATCTCTATTAAAGCGTGGACTCACGAAATTAATTCTGTATCGGAATTGAATTCCGGATGCGCAAAAATTGCTGTAATGTCTATTGATAACGCACCCCATAGACGTGCGTTTACTAGGACATTAATTTCACACCAGATTGTTTTCCGATGTTTGTGTAGTCTGTGTGTAGTCAAAACATAATTTCTAACTCACCATAATACAATAAACGCCATTACCCCAAACAAGCTCATTTTGATGCGAATGTACTTTACGAACGGCCTCGTAACTCATGGTGTTGCAATAAATATCTATTCCAGGGAAGGGCATCCTGTCGAAGTCGACCCGCCTGGGCGTGAGCGGGGTGTCCCTGCTGCTGCTGTCGATGCTGCTGTTCGTGGCGTACCTGTGACAGCAGCAGCCGGCGCGCGCGGCGGCGGCGCCCGCGCACGTCTGAGCCTGCAGCCAACGCGACACGAGTCCCGAGCAACGATGCTTCTGTGACTACTCTGTCACCCGCCTCAAGAACGAAATACCAAAGCTGATGGTCAAAGATCGCGGAGAGGAACTCAAAACTGATTCCTGAAAGTCCTCAGTCTTAATGTTAGGTAATTCAGCTGTGCAACTTCAAACTATAGCAAATATTTTTTTATGGAATAATTTTGTGTGTTCATAGACAAGAAAAAGAAGAAAAAAAGTAAATAAAAGACAAGATAAAGAAGATAAAGATAAGATAAAAACAGGAATGCTAATTGTCGATAATTGTCAATGTCAATAAAATTAATGAGATATTTTTGTGCTATGTTATAATATTTGTTGGTAACCATTTAGTCTTATTGTATTTTGTATTCTGCAACCGAAAGTTGGCAAAGTCAACTAAAAATTTGCATGTTGTTCGGGATTTTGGTATGTGACGGACTGCACCAAATTATCGTTTTGCATTCTTATGATTGTGGCCATGAATGAATTATTTTAGTTATTTTATTTGCTCGGTTTTGAAATTGCGCAGCTGACTTCGTCTAACGTTCTAAATAAACAATCTGTTTTAATATAACGACTTCAAAGAAATAAACAGACGGTGGACTAGTTGATATCTTAGATATTAGATTATGTTCCATTTATTACTTTTGCGTAGAAGGTTTGCCGATAACCTCACGATGTCACGCGTCGATGGTCAGTATGTTAGACAAAAAAGGTAACACAAATAGTTGTTGCAATAAATTTAAGTAGTCATCGGCAAACCTTCTGCGCGCGGCTTTATACATCCAAATTGTCTAAAATGTAGGTACGAGAGGTACCTATAACACTGAAATGTACCGATCTGTGTTACACTGTTACTTTATTCCTACATTTTAGATACGGAAAAGTGAAGGTCAAACTACCAAAATATGCATAGAACATACCATCTATAAAAATCACATATTTATATAAATTGAATAAATGATCTTAAAATTCCAACTAAAGATTTCGAGGACAAAATATTGACTATCTACTTATTGAGTTTAAAACATTTTCTTGAACGATTAAAGTCAAGAAATCATTCTTGACCGAAGAGTATGTTACACAAAAATTTACTAAAAAATAAATGTTATAAAATGTTTAGTATTAGCATCGAATAAGTATATTAGGAATGACTATCTCAGTACTTGAAACTGTTGCCTGGATACTAATATCATCATACTGGCGATAGATGTCGCTAACGTCATGTCTTTGTAATTTTACATTTAACATCTGTGATTATTTATTTAATTATTTTTGATTCTTTACATTTGATATGTAATAGAAGATTGGGATAAGAAGATATTGAGACCTTAAGTTTTTAATTAATTTTGCTCAAAAATATGTAGTAAATCGATAAGAAGACAAAGTAATCGCGCCGCTGTCGCGCTTTTGCTTTTGCTGTCGAAAGCGGGTCAATGATGGGATCGAGGTATAAGAAGGTTCGCATATAGTATATAGCGATTCACAGACAGGCTTAGCAGCCATTCAGGGTTGTCATACTCCTAGTATACTTCTTCAATGATATTAGTAGTTTAGAATGTACATAGAATGTTGAAAATTATTTATTTTAGTAGAGACACCAAAGGTGTATTAGTGTAGGGATAAGCTTATTTTCACATACAAGTACTGACCTTAGGAAGTTTTCAATACATTCTTCTACATATAGCAATGCACAACATACTATTTAAAAATATAAAACTTATGTAGTATATGCATATAAAGCTGATGATTATATATATTTCTGTTAATATTCCCAATAATTGTAAACATGCAACATTTCTTTTTATAGCGTTGGGTCTGACTTTTAGTGAAATTCTCAAAGTACATAAACTTTTCAATTACACCGAAATGAAAATATTTAAACTCCAGTGACATTTATTTAAAATAGGTATATAATTATTATAATCCTTACCCGTCATAAAATGAGGGTACTTGGAAATATCGATATGTATTTTTAATATTCAATTTTCAAAGATTATTCAATTGTCTATGATGAGATATGAATGGCTATTTAGCTGGGGAAATACCGATTCTGTGTTAGACCTGATGCAGCCCCCCAATTCCTAGTAAACCGAGAGGAAAAATATAAACGCTTACCGTCACTGGAACCGTGTGAGGAATGATACAGGATTGGAGGCATGCAGGATAAGGAGTGATGTTCGGCCGGATTCGCGCGTCCTGGTTTTACACAAGCACTACACAAATGTCTGGGACACAGTACTCTAAGGAACGGTTTTCGGGCACAATACAGTACTTTTCCGACATTCAGAATTTTAGTAGTTTCGCGACGCTATTTAGGAAGCCATTGAAGATTCGGCCCGGCCAATGAGAAACATGGTTGTGTGTGCAGTGCCCTTTGGTTAGAACCGGTCTAGTGAAGGTGGACGAGTATATGTTGCTGGGAAAGGGATGCTTTCGGGGAATGTGACGGGATGTCGTAACAGTCTATGTAGTGAATATCTTCTAACCACTGTTGTCATATTAGTAGCATATTTTAAAGTTAAAACCAACAAAGATTTCCAAATCATTCATCTAAAAACTTTCTTAATCACATACACTTAAATTTTAGAGTTTTTAACAAGTGATTTTGTATTATAATAACGTCAGCAGAAATACCAAAGAATAAAGAAAGGTAATAAAATTTAATGTAGAATAGAGAGTATACATTTTCTAATTACTTGACTATAGACGGTAAAAAAAACAACCAGTACTGCAACAAACTATAATGTTGACTACACATTGAGCTAACGGAGGAGAGCGAAACCTCATTTCTTTTGCTAGTCTTCATTAGCTCATCGTATACGTGACATTAGTAGCTCTGTAATGTATTTTTTGAAATTTATAGATATCTATGAACTATGAAACTATGAAGTATACATAAAGCAATTAATTTTAAAATAAAAATAATGTTTAACAAATTTCAAACATTTATTTGAAATAATCGACACGCACTGACTTTTAATGTTAAGATTTATCGAATTTGATGTGAATTTAATGTCTATTATAAAAATGCATTTCTGTGAATAAGTATTTATGAAATTCCAGAACTATTAAAGGAGTTACCAATTCAAAAACACACTTTTATTTTCAATATACCTAGCAATAAATACTTAATTTTCCAGTTTCAATTATAAAATATACACATGACTAGCGCTATCTTGTATTGAAAAGTGTGAAATATTGCTCACTATGGAGTGCGGTCTATATACATTTTCGTAGATGTGGTTCAAAAAGTAATGTATAGATGGCGTTGTTTCTGGCTTAAATGTTGCTAATTTGTTATATTGTTGGCAACTGAGCACTGTCAACCTAATAATATTAAGTCGCTACCATCGCCAATGTACATCTGCAACACTAAGAACACACACTTGTTTACGCCGTTTTTGAAGAGGGCTCATTCTAGCGCTTTAGGAAAACCACGGAAGGAGAGTTTATTCCACACGTTATAGATAATATTGATCTAGTCAGGATAGGCACCAAAGAGAAGACATACAATATCCTTATAATTTCATTATTCCAGTAATATTTTTCTTCCTCACGATAATGGTTTCCAGTCCATAATATCCAATTATTAAATATATTATCAAATCACAATCTTCCGAATAATAAATAAGTACTTAGAACTATGAAATATTCTCATGATCGCGGAAGAAATAAGGATTCGAACCTTCAGAATGAGGTTATACGCATCCAAGCGACTATAGTAACCACACAATATTTGCAGATTCAACTAAAAATCCTTTTAATTCATGTCAAGATCGCTGTCAAGGATCAATATTAAAAATTCATCAATTATAAGCAGAGTTGAACAAACTCTTGGACTGCGCTTACATTTGCTTATATTTAAACAAATACGTCTATATGCGATGAATACAAATTATTTGTGTTAGATTTTGAAATAAAACATAATTTATTCCTTCATTGTGTCATGACATCGCTTGAAACTTGTTCAATTCTAAACGACAACATTCTTTAGGACTAAATAAATATAATATGAATCAGCAGATAACTGTAGTTGTGTCAACCTAAAGTAAAATTCCGATTGCATTTGAAACGTCTATTTCAAAGCTCCGCTATCCGCTTCTCTACTTTGTCTTCCTCAATTCGCCCAGTCTTCGGCATTTCTTGTTGTGAGACCATTGACATGCATATTATCTTGAACGACATCGCGAGCTTTTTCAGTCTATATCTTCTACAATTCACATGACATAGCATGACAATTGTATACCTCATGTCTAAATGACTACACCATCACCGTTGAGCCCTCACATAAGTGAGTAGTTTTATAAGTGCTGTTGCCTTTCAATTCTCCGTTATTAGGTGGTGGCAAAAGTGGTCTCTAACTCACGTGAGGTCAGTCCAGACGTTTCTTTAACTTCGTCTAAAGATCTAAAGTACATGGTGAGCGTTTCACATATTTTTATGACTCCTTGTACCTTAATTTAAGCCGTGAGTGCTCTTGTGTGTACGAGTGTGCATTGAACACAATCATTACTAGTCGAAGACATCTGTCGCCTACACTTCAAGGAGCTGTCACAGCTCCTCCTATAGAGAGTGGATTCACAGGTTGGCGATGCTTCTTACCTCATTTATTTTTGTGTAGGATTTGACATACTTCTCATTTCCCATAATTTCAAAAAGGTTTTCAATCCTCTCGTAATTTTACAAATCTCGACTTTCTCGAACCAGCTGTACGGATCAGGGAATTATTTATAAGATGAAATGCAAAAGATATGGTATGACATGATGTATGCCAAGATAAAGGAGTATGGAACTAATACATACTATACTGGCCTCAAATGATTAAGTAATGTTTAAAAAAAGAGAAAGAGAACTACTAATATATTTTTATTTAATGTTTTATTATGTATTAGATGTTGCTGGCATTATTTTCAACAGGATCGTTGGGCACATTGAGTGCCGGTTGAGTTTGTGTAGGACCATTACCTAAAAATGGCGGCTCACCTATGATGGCTGGTATAACCTAGTAAAAAAATCATATCGTTAGGACAATATTATTCTATTAATGACAAGATTGTGTTAGGGCTCATTTTTATATATCTTTAAGATTATGCTAAGTGGTTATCAACAACATTTGACATTTAGTAAACTTAACAAAGATCTGAGAGCTTAGAGAAATTTATAAACTTCCATTATTTGTTGAACTTTCGTAAGTCTTTAAAAGGGCTAGTGTAATCGGTTAAAAACTTACTTCAACTAGACTTGACACACAGCAATCAGGAGGCTATCCTTGTTGATTATATCTTTATCACCAGCTGATTGATATATTAAAATGTTTTGGCTGGATTCCTGTAATGTTAATCCCTCTTTAAAGATAAAATATCCCATAAAGTGTACCTGTTCTCCTAATGTGACCAGGATCTGTGCCACTTTCTTAAACGCCTCTAACTCCTGAGCTGATGGAAGAGACGGCAGAGGCAGGCGAGGTTCCTGGCCTTCTTTGCCTTGAAGTCTTGGAGAACGCGAAGCCAGATGATTGTTCAGGTCAGAAACTAGGGAAGATATGCTTTCTGAGTCGCGGTATGCCTAAAAGAAACCAAGTTATAATAATTCAAACATCACCACATTTAATTTTTGTTTATACAAAAGCTTATAAGCCGTTAAAGATCAAATATTGGGTATCTGCTTCAGAGCCGTAGCAATTATTTTCAGCTGCAATTTCGACTCAATCAGCCTCAAGAAAGCCACAAGTCACAACCAAACGATCAAACAACAAGAAACATATTAGGATTACATGCTATTTATCAAACTATCAACTGGACTGATCATTTGTCGACCAAATCCTTTTGATATAAATAGTATTCATTAAATAAAGTCGATGCTTTCTTCTTGACATATACAATACCAGTCCTTAAATATGAACTACCTACTTACTATTGGCATACTCCATACGCCTTGCAAGACCATCCCGAAAACCAAACCCACACATATGTTCATAAACATATCGTCAACTTCTGATCGTTCTGATCTACTGCCTAGAATCTCCTTTATAAACCTCAAGGGTAGTCCGTAATAGACCAATTTCATCAACAATATTAGATAATACTAGTAAATCATGTCGATTACTGATAAATGGAATGGTTTTTCTATGAGTGGATAATTTTTAAGAAAAGATGTGGTTTTGTATATAATTGTGTGACAACATCCTTCTGCTGGGCTCATCCCCGGTTTATTAGAGAAACAGTAGATATAACCACCATGAATGCCTAAGAGGGATTGGCTTTCTTGAAACATTAATAAAAAATTAATTATACCTGTATTCTAGAAGAACCCATGCCCATACCAACTGCAAGTAATACAATCCGTTTTAATTAAATAGCCTTTTCAAATTCACAAAACATTTCAAGTCCGCCTGATCTTCTAATTTCATAATCGAATGTGTGTTCTAGCACTAGCGCTCACGTTCTATAATACGCCTCTTGTCAGTCATTCAGATTCGCATACTATTTACTTTGTTATTTCACAGTCAAGTTGAAATATGTAAACTAGCTGCAATGCAATATTTATCTCACAAGCGAAATTCTTACCTCACCCGGTAATAAATATGCTATTTGCATGACCTCGGAAGTGAACCTTACATTTTATTCTCATTTGACTTAATGCTAACTGTGAATAGGGTCAGCATTAAAACTCATTTAGACATCTAATGAAATGTTTTTTATAATAATAATTATCATTGTCTCACTTTTTGCTATTGATTTGAATTGCTGTGCTATGAACCATTTTTGACTCTTCTTCGGTACTCACAATTCTTTAAAAAGCAGCACCTATATTTATGAGAAATACGTAAAAATGAAAATGATATCACATAATTGGCACCTTTAGTTCGCTGTTTTGGTAGAAGGGGAAAGCAACATTCTAGCCTAACTACAATGTCTTAACTTCAGAATGATTTTATTTATAAGTACAGAAATATGTTATGCATACAATTACTTCTCGATAAAGTGTCAAGAACTCATTTTAGCCAAAAACAAATGCACTCAAGGACTAATTAGCAGTTATAGTAAATACCGGAACTATAATAATGTTGGTAATGTTGCGTTTTCATGTCTGTTGGATAACCTTGATCGTGTGTAGGTGCGAGGTTGCTTCGGTTTAATCTTGACCACTTCACTATCTACTTTTGCGTATTTAAGAAGCTAAAGTATAACTTTAAATGGGAACCGAATAACATACATATTGACACGCCTGTTTTTTGTCTGACGTTCCTTCAAATTATCTTCAATTTGATCATGGTGAGTTCGTCTCGGTCTACCGGCACCGACTCTACCAGACACATTGCTGTCATATATTTGTTTTGGTGATTCTGCTTTAATTCATTCTCTGTACATGCTTAAACCACTTTAACATTCCTTTTTCAACTCCTGTCACATCTTCTTTCAATCCACAATACTCCCTTATCACACTGTTTCTTATCATATCACTTACATTAACCCTACATATAGTTCTCATAGCTTACATTCAACTATTTCAACTGCATTTATCCTATTTTCATGCATGCAGGCATTTATCCGACTGGATGGCTACCACCCGTGATATAGCGTATGCGTTCCGGCATCAGGGGCCAGGTTCCAGTTTCTCCTTCAAGGCCTTCAGTACATTGGCAGCACCGCTGATATTGCTGATGTCCATAGGCAACGGTAGCTACTTTTCATCACAGTTGAACCGCCAGCCTGTCTGCTGTGCTTCAGAAATAAATAAAAATGTAATATTAAAGGTGCTACCAATGTATTGTCGTTCTCTAAAGGGAGACTGGAACCTGGAGACTGATGCCGGAACATAACTTAAGGTTATTATGGTAGTATACTCTAGACCGGTTGTAGTAGCCAAGAAGATAAGCAAATGCCCTACCACCTGGCCGTGTGTTGATTACAACAGTCCCCAGAAAATTGTACTATTTCTCCGTTCCTTCACGGATGAACGATTTTTAAACAATTACATATGACGAGAGTACCTATCTACCAATACGAACCTATTCTTGCACCTGAATTTTTTCTCGCGCAAGCTTTTAAGACAACGCGCACTACTGTTTAATAAAACCGTGCTCAGCTGTCAAAATAATGAGTCTGTATTGACAATCCTAGTCTGCGCTTAGCTTGAGATGCTTCGTGAGTCAAACTTCAAGTCCAAGGCCAAGTAAAGAATCAGAACCTGAAATTACTTCTTTAATACTATACTTTATATCCTTTGTATTTATTTGAAAAAAAGCCTTGGACTTGTTTAAGGTCTTTATTACAAGATGCGGTCATGAGCTAATATGATAATTTAATTACACAGTACTTCCTACATAAAAATCATGCTTAGTCATAATTCATATTTTGTAAATTCTAAAGCAAGTATAGTTATTAAAATTAAAAAGATCAGTGTACATAGACGTGTTTAATATTGGAAATATCGTGAAGCTCGCCGAACATCCCGCAATACTTGAAGACGAAAGTCTTCCAGCAGTGCGTCCTTCTATCCAGATCAACGGTGCCGAGACGTGGACGCTGACGACATGGATAGAATTGAAGTGAGGATATCAATTAGAGAAACAAAGTAACCGACCTAGTAGCTCGTAAATTAGGTAGTTCAAGTGGCAGTGGACCGGTCATGTCTGTCCTGAATGAATTGACTGATGACTGGGTAGGTGTATGAATGGGTGATGTGTAGATTTACGCTGCCAAATTCCTAAACGCAAATATAATCAAAGATGTCTGTGCCTTCTCTGGGTCATTTCAGAAGGACAATGTGTTCATTGCTCCTATTATTTATTTATAACTCTTATTAATGTACCTGCAAGAAAAATCATTAGGGTCTCAAAAAAGTGGCGCTCAGAGTATCTCTATTCTGTGGATAAAATTCTTAAAAGTAGGGGTTATCGTTGTTATTTATATGGAAAAGCTTAGTTATTTGTTTTTTTTTAATGGAAATAAATTATAAATATTTTAATTTTTTTATTTATTAATTAAGCATAACTCAAGGTTGTTATGGGGACATATTTTAGGCCAGGGGTTGTAGTTATCCAGTCGAGAAAAAGCCTTACCACCTGGCTGTGGGTTGTGGGTGGGGTTTGTGCGCCTCTTATGACAGACAACGCTGTATATTGTTTTCTTTCTCCTCTCCTGGACGGATAGAATACAACTTGTTTTTCTACTTTCTTAGAAACTTGCGATTTAAACTTTGGAGTTTTGAACGTAGTTCTTCCAACATTGTTGCGGGAGTTACTAGGATGGCCCTCAAACAAAAGTTGTCTATCTATATTTAGCAAGTGCTTTAAACAACGACCTTTGTATACTTGAAATCAATTACCTTTATTTTCGTCTCTGCGGTTTGCCTCACCTTCGTTTTGGTATTTCGTAAAAATTCATACTTACTTTAATTAATACCCCAGGCTATGTTTGCTCAATTGACTGCTGCACGGCGCTAGTCATAACGCATTTAGAGGTCAGAAGGAACTATGTTTTCACAGTTGGAAAACTTTGCTCACTTGGGCTCATCCTGATAAAAGATTGTCTCGAAACGGAGCACCTAGTTAAATTAGATACCATCAGTGAAGTAACCGGAGGTTTATCTTTGTTATTTCTTCTCCCTTTTTTCTAAATTGTTACAGGATACACGCTACAAGCGAAACGGGCTTTGCAGCGGCAGGCAAGTCTTTCTCTTGATCCTTTCTAGATGTTTTGCGGTGCCTTCGAAGAGTGGACCATCTGGGAACGCCACAGCGGGTACCTTCCAGCAAGCAAGTTGTTATAAACGGGTATAGAATGCGACACAACACACAAAACGCGGCTAGATAAGCATTTCGCATAAAAAGCGGCACGATCAGCAGTCGCACGTAGACGTACGGAGCGTTCCATTAGTAGCTCACAACGCACAAAATGCTCAGTTAGCCGTTCCACAAGGCGACCGAGGTCGTTGTGGTCGTAGCACTAACGTCACTAATGACGTCATCATTTTCGATCACACAACGCTCACGACGAATATATCTAATTTTACGAGAAATGTATCGCCTCTTATTGTTATGTATGAAATGAAATGAAATGAAATGAAATGTTTATTTATTTCTCCCTTAAATACTAAAAGCAACAAGATATATAAAGCTATAAATTATTGTCTTAACATTATGACAGATAAACAGAGCTAAGTAATGGGAGACAGGAGCCCAAACTGAGTAACATAGATACGTATCATCAAAATTGATTCCCGTGCGCAGAGACAATCGATTTTTATTTTATTTATTGCAGTAGTTCGACAGACAGACTACCCACTTGATATAAAGCGGTTACCATCGCCTATGGACATTTGCAACACCAAAGGTGCTACAAATATGCTGCTGCTCTCTTAAGGTAGACTGGAACCTGGTCAAGGTATTATGGCGGCATACTCTTGACCAGGGGTGGTAGCCATCCTGTCGGGCAAATACCCTACCACCTGGCATCAAGGTTATCACGGTTGGGCATTCACTATTCGCTCGTCTTACGTTAATTTTCTTACACACAGAACTATCAGCAATTTGGTGAATCTACTATTGTCATTTACTTTTTTATAGTGATTTATTCTATACTGTTGGGCTAAAGACCTCACAGCTTTTTGGGGCTATCCCAGGAGGAGAGCGTGCTCCCTAGAGAGTTTAAACCACAGCTGGGCTATTACTATGTAAGAGAGTTGAATCTAACGATGACTAATAATTGATAATCATTGTCGGGATCTGTGTTGCCCGATAACTCTAACCTGGGTAACTTCAAGTCCCGTGTGAATAGATACCTTCTAGGTAAGCGTGCTCCATCCTACACCATATCTTTGCTCCACTTAGGGCGCGATTGTGGATAAACGCGAACCTGTAATAGAATGAAAAATAAATAAAAATAAAATGACGGCCAAACTCCGACTACACGTTACAAATAAAACTTCAAAATTGTGGTGATGTACAAAGACGAGCTGAACCCTAAAAAGAGTTTTCTTCCAGCAAACCTATGGGTCCAGCGAGAGTGAGAAGACAAGAGGCAGGGTTGCGTAGATGAAAGTTATTACATAAAAGTACTTACTAAAAATAAATATTACACTATAAACTACATACAGCTATACATACCTACGTAGGTACTAGCGTGGCGCAAAAAAATCGTAATTTTTTTAAAATCTCGACTGAAAAAATATTACTTTTTGACGTATATGTATAAGTATATATCAGTTAAATAGGACACACATTTCTTTAACTTTTCTTTTAAAAAATCTTCTTATATTTAAAAATCAATTATTGTTAGTCTGGCTAAAACTCAAAAACAGCTTGACTGATTTGAATAATTGTTTTTAGGTAAATGGCAAGGTAGGAAATCGGGTTCCAGGATTTTGATGAATTTTTTTATACGTGTTTGAGGTGGTCCCGGTATTTTTTAGATTCACAATTGAAGCCGCTAGGTGCCGCTGATGGGGTTTATGATTTTTGTATTATCAAGGCAGGACGGCTGCTATTCCCGTACAATTAAAGGTATAAACTTGCCAAAAAGTCGCACCGTTTACCGTCCATTGATAATTAGGCATTTTAAATTCATGGTGCGTTGATAGTAATGATTCACGATGATGGAGCAGGTGGTTTAATTGTTTCTTCTTTAGGAACTGGTCAGTGATGAAAGTTTAGATGCAGGGTTATTGACTTTGGAAGTCATGAACTTGCTTCCTGTTTAATTTTCTGTGTAATTTTCCAGCAAATTTTCGACTATTGTATGTAATGTGTAACGTAGTATTTGTAAGTCCTTAATTCATGGGCGGTAGTAACCATTTCCCTGGGGTAATAAAAACAATAGGATATAGTTCATTATAAAATCTGTTGAGTTTTTATCTTTTTATTTTAAAGGGATTTTTATTAACAAAAAAGTATGTCATCCCCCGCGCTAATGTCAGAAACTACTGGTCTGATTCAAAATATAATCTAATTCAGTGTTAGATAGCCTATTTCTCGCGGAAGGCTATAGGCTATCATCATGATAAGACCAAGCGGAGCGGAGCACCGATGAAGAATGTTTCAAAATCGGGTTTTTTTTAAACTATTTCACGCGGACGAATTCGCGGTCATAAGCTAGTAATATACTTATAAAAATACAAAACGCCGAAAAATTAGTGCTCTTCATTAACTTACACCTCATTTCTTCAGTCCTGACACATTCTGCTAATAAGTGCGGTACATCCTTGCCAAGTTCGCAAAATTAACAATTTGGAGTAATACTTCTGCGGATAAGGTATTTATGTCGGATTGTTTGTTTTTATTTACACAACAAAAATATGGCAAATCGAATGTCCAGGTAAAATATCTCAATTTTAAGCCAGCGACCATGGTCATTTAGATGTTATATAAAATAAAATACAAAGGTAAAGATTAAATACGAATGTATGTAAATTGACGAAAGACTTGTTATCAAAAGGTTGAATGGGAATTGAATACATTTAACAAGGTTACATGCACATTGTCCGGAACTTAACCGGTGTGAAACCTTTTTGCTTATTTTTATAGAGCTGTTATGTTTTTATACATTTTATAGAAGATGTGTTGAGGTGAAGGTTGTATAGTTCGGCGCCTAATGCAATAATCTTTTATCGATAAATCGTCATGTACATTTGCACATCTATTTTATTGTACTTAGACTTAAGTATTGATTTCTTGAATTAGTATTACAAAGAAAGAAAATGTGTTTATCGCAAATGTATTTACACATAGAAAGGAAAATACGCTTAAATAACAGATTAAATTTAATTCACGATGCATGTTGTATTAATACATTTTTATTTGCGAAAATATAATTTTATCACCCATATGTCAGCACGCTTGGGCCAGCCTAGACCTGTAATTGACAAATTCATTATATTATTTTAATAAATTATTGTTATCTGCTGTGTTATACAAATAAATAATTACATTTATATGTAAATTCGTGAAGCAAAAACTAGGGGTACATAGTTTTTGCTTTATACGAAAATTGCGCAGACGGAGGAGTATGAAATTTAGTACCTATTTATAGTTAATATAGAGAAAGGGCGAAGAATGATAATATTTAAAAAAAACCATATGAATATATTTTTTTTTAAATTACGCTCACTACTATGTATTTGACACACACACGCAAATACACTTTTCTGTTTATTGTTGCTTGGCGAAATCTGTGATTATAGAAGTAGTCTTTGACCTTAATTATTATGGTCGAATTTTGACCACAAGCGACTACACTAGTATTTATTAACACGTAAAATACTGTAAAAAATTGTATGTACAAGTTTACATAAATTAAGTGTTTTGTTTAAAAATAAACTGTTAAAAAAATTAAACTATAAAATGAGTACCAGAGCGCTATCAGTTGGAAACGTGACCAAAATACCAAAAGTCACTTTACCCTTCAGTTGGTAGTGCACTCGTGTCCCTAAATCAAAAGGTTCGAATACTGGTGGGAAGGCATACATCACTAATTTATGACCTAATATAAATACTGTTACAACCGCCACGACCTCAAGGTTAAGAAAACATCGCGTAAATCCTGCACATCGATATTATTGAAGTGTTAAATCCTCTAATACGCCTTGTATAAGCGTGACGTACTATCAGTTCCCGTATAGAATGGAAGGCCAGAGCCCAGTAGTGGGACGTTTCTGGACTGTTATTATTATATTACAATAAGTTTGAAAAGGTATTGTAACTATTTAATTTTGTTAGAGTGAAGAAGAAAATAAATCAATCATGAAATACCTTAAGCGCACATATGCCTTTAAAAAAACAAAAGATTAATCAACACAATATATCAATAATGTTCATAATTATAATTTAATTAGGTCTTAAGAGTATCGACTTAAAACGGCCCTCACTAAGACCAAGGGTACACTCAAAATCTGTCGATCTTTAATGCTGTTAGATAAGTGAATGCAGTGGGACCAAGTGGAAGTGTTATTTGTTTATTAAATTTCAAAAGAATATTAAATAGTAAAAAAAAATGCAAATCGATCTAAAAAAAATTTTTTTCTTAATTAAATATTTTATATTTTTGATGGAAGAGGTTTATTAAAAATAAACTTTTAGTGCGTTTTTCACTGTCGTGTATTATATTAAAGTGTTTAAAAGTAAAAAATTCAGTTTAAAAACATGTTCGCCATATTTCTTTTCTTAGTTACGACATTTGTGGTATTTCCCAGAACATCTGATGGCCAATCACTATCAAATGTCATATCTAGCAGTTTCATCAGTATTGTTCAAGGCGTTACTGACACTTGTGAGTATATGCGTATAAAATCAAATTTTATAGTCACTTCTCACTTTAATACCATAAGTTTAATATAATATCATAAAATGTAATTAATTATATATCATTTAGATACAATTCGAGAAATATAAATACAAAAAACAATAGGCCCTCTTATTGCTAAAATTAATTTCTTCCAGACAACCTTAAGATATATTAAAAAGTTTCTGAAACATGTGGGTTTTCCCATATAAATATAGAAGTAATACAAAATATATGTTTTTAAGTATATTGTTAAATAACCATAAAAATAATATAAATTAACAGATATTCTTTCATAAATAAATAATTATATAAAATATAAAAATGTAATAAGGGAGTAGACAGGTAAATCATCCGAGACGAAGCCTCACAGATCATATACGAGCATTTTACTTATAAAGCCATAAATAGGTACCAGTAAAAGGAGTCAAATAATGCATTAATTATTGTTTCAAAACGATTTAAAATTATTTCTATGATGACATTTTAAGGGTTTGATGACTAGGTATTATTTTTAAATAATTTCTTTTCTTTTGTTAATATTTGAAATTTATATATTACACTTATAACATGTGTACACATCCTTATTGTATATAATTACACAAATATTGCAGATATAAAGAATGAATTAAATATATTGTCTAATCGATACAACGACTCAAATATTTAAAAGATACATCGATAAGTCACGCGCCAATCTCTATGACGACAACACTATTTCCGCATTGGTTAGCATTATTTAATCGATAAGTGCAATTCACAACGTGACCATCACTAGGCTTAAAACGAAGAGTGTCTGTTTGTCAGCAGTATATGTTTAATCACGCTTAGTTAGACGCGCGATTCCATACGTATGTGCGCCGGCGCATGTTGACGGCAGCGGGGTCGCTGCCAAATAATGGGCTTAAACATAATCACAGTTCAATTTTAAAAAATAACTAAACATAGTGCGAAAAATATTTTGCCAGCATAACTTGCAATTCTGTGGCTTATTATAATAAGTGGCCTTGTTTAATCGACATTTTGAAACGACTGTATCTAGTACCAAAGACCTCCAGATATTGGAGATAAGTCTAATGTTTTAGAAGCAGTGATTTATATGTCTAAAGTCATAATACTTTCAATACACGACAAAATTAAATTAGTGGCAGTTTATTACAGTAAAGACATAGACTGAGGTCTACTTTGATTTCCTTTAAAAATTGATAAAGCTTCCTCAATGGTTGTAAGTCTATAACAAGGTAGCTGAACCTGTTTTGTAAAACCTCCATAATTTATAAGATTATAGGAAATGTACTTGAATGCATTTTTCATTGTGATCACGGTGTTCTCGGTCAGCAGTTGTGGTACAATTGCATATGTCCTGACGGCGCACATCGATACAAAAATCACCAAGCTGATTAGAGTTGCATCTGATGCGTGTAGGTAGTATTTTCTTTTTTATCCTATTTTAAAGTTCAGTGTAAACTCCATGTAACGACACTCGATTTAACAATAAATTCCCATAAGCGTCGAATTAATTGGCTTTGGCTGGTTTAGCTTGTCTTCCATACAATGATACACTCTATATAGCATTACACCCACTTTCAATAACGGCAACAATTAAGTAATAAAAAGTACTTTTTAAGTTGTCAAAATTAGTAAAAGCTGCGCAGATGTGTCGTTCTTTTGTCGAATATTCACTAACCTAGCTCGTAATCAACTTTACTGTCGGCATCATGCATACCGAAACTTCTAAGTAATTCCAAAATACTGAAATTTCTAACTACTTCCTTTATCACCAAGATGCCTCAATATCGCAAGATATGAATAAGTGAAAAATAGAACAATATTACCGGTGCAGTGCAGCTAAAGACGTCAGACAAAAATGACAGACTTCTCTCCATTTAACGACTACTATCTATAACGCCACAAATGCAGTCCCTTCAGTGTCGTTATATAGAATTTATTCTTAGGTTTCCAAACGTAAATGCTACCAAAAAAATCTTTATAGGAGATTAATTTACATTGTTCCTAACTTAGCGCTTTCGGCGCAAGATCTAGCGCATTTTCGTCTGTAAAAAAATTATCAGAACTTTTTTAAATTATAATACTCTTCACTATACTTTTGTTGCTTTTTTAAATCGAAATATATCCCCATGTAGTGCTCTTTAGAAGTTGACACGGCACGTTTTCTCTAATTGGGTTAAAAACAAAACAGCAAATCATGTTTATATTTTGTCGTTTTCATAGGAAATTCTCTCAGTCTCATGTTTGTATAACAGACAATGAAGAAATACAATAATATTTATTTATTTTTGAAATATATTACGTGCGCTACCGCCTGTTCTGCTACAGCCGAACAAGAGGCCCTCAAGCACCGCAAATATGCCGCCATTGGAGAGGGTTACACATTTGCGGCGTTTGGGGTGGAAACTTCGGGTCCATGGGGTCCTAACGCTCTAAGTGTTTATTTGGCTCAAAGATTAGGTGTAACACTAAAAGCATTTTTCGATATATATTTATTTTTATAAGCATGAGCAACCGAAACTTCGTTCGCGTTGCCATGATAATGACGTGATTATTAGTGCAACAAAGGCAGCAAAAAATACGCGAGGGCACTGCTACCTTTTTGGCCATATTATTGTCTATCTTAAGAAAACTACTGTCATGGGGAGCTACTCCCCTGGCCCTACTCGGTCTCGTTCGTGCGTGGGGCGGTCTGTAACGCGTCCCACGGAAAGAGAGATGAGCGTGCGCTGAACACTCGTGCTCTCATCTCGACGGCATGTGCGGGTGAGTGAGAACCTCTATACCCCTAGAGGCCCCACCCGCGCCGCCCGCTTACGGTGGCCGAAGGTCTAGGTCAGATTTCCCGCGTCGGCGCGTCCTCCTTTGTCGGGAGCGGAGCAAAGACGTGCGCTTACGCTCCCGCTCCGCCTCCTCCTTCGCAAACATGATGTGCTCGCAGAAGGAGGAGACGGCGTCCCATCCGGTGTGGCTCCCGATCATGGTGCGAACCACGGCCGGGAGCGAAAGGTCCAATCCGGTAGCGGCTACTGCCCTGCGCCAACCGATGTGGTGGCTGCCTGCAGCCGTTACAATAATATCTTGTATAAAATGTTGTCTAAAATTTACAAAAAATAATGTATTAAATTGTTTTCATTCATAATACTTTAATTAAAATAGTTTACTTCAATCCGCTATCGGCTGTGCCAATTGGTAAGTTTCGTGTAGTGTTAAATGGTTGGATGGATGGCGAGGTGTTCCAAAAATGTTTTTCGAGTATTAAAGTGCTGCTTTTTAGTACCATAAACCCTTCTGAGTTGTTACAAGTATTACACTACGTTAGTTATTTATCGAAATAAAAAGTATCCATGTTGCCCCGGGATATAAGCTAGCGCTGTGAGTTTCATTTAAATCCATTCAGTAGATTTCACGTGATGCTCTAACAGACGAACAGACAAGTTCATTTTCAGGTTACATTTCCAAAATTTGCAGATCCGAATGAATTTGTATGTAATTGTTTAATGTACAAACTCGACACTGTCAACATATTTTAAGATTGTCATTGTAGACCACGGGACATAAAAATGGTCTTTTGTAGAGCTTGCGTGGGGCCATGGGAAGGCCAACACAAAGCCCCTTGACAAATTTAAAGTAAATGTGACATGACACTGACCGACGATTATCCCTGTCTACATCAGATAAAAACACACCCAAAGACAAGCCCAGGTCAGTGTAGGACTATTGTACATAGATTTATCATTATATTAATACGTATATCAAAAATTTTATGACCCTTTTTACGAAAATTATGCGAATGGAGGAATATGAAATTTCGCACACTCATTATTTATATAAAAAGGAGTGCAGAATGCTAATATTGTTTTAAAACATAAAATTAAAAAAAACATTTAAGAACGCACTCAGAAAACACTACTTTTCCTTAAATAATTATGCCTAATTCTTATATTATAGACTATTTGATAAATGTCAGAGGGACGCTATGAATCTGATTGTTTGGATGTATAACGCACAATATCATTTGTTTACATTTTAATTACTTCTAAAATTCTTAATTTAATTTAATTTGATTTTTTAAATGTTTCTATAACTTAAAGATCGTTCTTACCTTATAAAAATTATGAATATTGTAATTTAATAAACGACCAATCAGAGCAGAGCATATGGCTCGGAGCGGGGTCAGACGCCCTCTATACTTTAGTAGTATCTATTTCGGTAGACGGAGGAGTTTTTGTGGCACATTTAGTTGGTGGCAATAGGTCGAGTTGGACCTTTGAGAATTTTAAAGAAAGTGTTGAAGTTGGAAGTATGAGCGGTGCCCTGAACCCGCTGCTCGGTCTAAACTATGTCAAAATGTTGATCGAATCTAAATTAAAAGTATAAATTAAAACCGTGGCCATTGTGTTTTATGCTCGCATTTTACCCTGATGACGGCCACTAAACCTACAATAACTAGAGATGTCACGAAAACGAGGCTTTCTCCGACATATATATGTATTTGTATGTATTTAATTTATAAAGTAGTTTAAGTATGAGTATTTAATGTATAAATTATGTAGTTTAAGTATGTTTATTTATGATATATTTAATGATCCGCACCACCTACATCGCCGGATTAGGTTAAATTATTCCTAAGTTAGGTTGCCTGGAAGAGATTGCTTTCAGCGATAAGGCCGCCTTTTGTTTCTACCATGACAATATTGTAATTGTATATTTTTGGAATTGTATATTTGGTGAGTAATAAAGTGTTATCTATCTATCTAAAAAAACATTACACACACTACCCATGTATTTTTCACACTCACGCATATATACTCTTTTGATTATTGTTAAAGTCAAAATTAACAGTGCAGCCTTGGCAAAATCTGTGATTATAGAAGTCTTTGACAACAGAACCTTAATAATGTTCAAACTTATAATATACATCAATTGTGGTTGAATTTTGACCATTGGGCGACCACTAGTATTTATTATTATCTAAAGCCTTAAAAACATAAATTACCATGAAGATGACATGAAATTAATTAGACGCAGATTACCACGAGGCTTCATTATAATTATACTTGATGGGATTATCACGAACGTAATTACGACAGTATTTTTCCGTTTGGTATTTGAAAAGTAAGGCTTTGTTTTTTTTTTTACTTTATAGACTTTAACGTCATAGTAATAAGATCGAATTAAATAAAAACAAGTTTCCGGATGTGTTATTCGTTTCTACAACAAAAAGGCGTAAAAATTTTATAATTAGGTATTATTAAACCCAACAGACGTTGCCCTCTACTTTTTGATTTTGTTTTAGAATTTAGCTCAATTGAATTCGTTATCTTGCTTACTTAATACATCATTGGAGGTATAAATTGGTAGAATTTATTATTTATTTATTTTGAATCTGCATTCCCCAAATCATAACATTGAAATTACAAATATTTAATAAAAGATCAAACTCATAGACATTTCAATTCCTTTTTTAACAAAAACTTCAAAGTAAAAAGCAAAAAAAAACGCAGCAATATAATGCACTTTTTACAAGTATTGATACTTTCATAGGTTACTTACATCAATTTAAAATCCAAATTAAAAACTGTTGTAATTTAGAATGATCCAATGACTTTTAATTTTTAGAATAATGACATAAACTTTTTTTATATGCCTTTCTTTTTTTGACATTTTATTTTTATTTCATTCAATTATGACCTAATGTAAATGAAATAGACATTTTATATAATTTTCGTATAATTGTATTTCTTTTTTTTCTTTTTTGTAATTAACTGTTAAAGCCAATTTTTATTATATTAATTATTTTGTAGTGGAAACTTTATTGATATATGTGTTCATTTTGTGTTTTATATTTAAGAATATTAATTATTGTATGTTTCCCAAACAAATTAAATAAATAAATATACATGTGTGTGTTAAATACATGGTAGTGTGTGTAAAGTTTTTTTTATTGATTTAATGTATTTTCTATGCAAAAATTTGACAAAATATTAGCATTCTGCACTCCTTCTATATACCAACTATAAGTGTGCGAAATTTCATACACATCCGTCCGCGCAATTTTCGCAACAAGGGGTATAAAGTTTTTGCTTCACATATTAATGCTTCCCTCTCTCATGTGATACGATATAGTTTGGAAACCAATTTTAAAAGAAGAATTAAAGAACACTATCTATCCTAATTAACTGATATATACGTATTGTATTTTATATATGTATATACTAGGTATGTATGATATATGTGTATGTAAGTTTATGTGTGTATATATCTATCTGTATGTAGTTTATAATGTAATATTTATTTTCAGTAAGTACTTTTATGTAATAAGTTTCATGTACACAATCCTACCTCTTGTCTTTCCACTCTCGCTAGACCCATAGGTTTGCTGGAAGAAAACTCTTTTTAGGGTTAAGCTCTCCTTTGTTCCTATTCTCCTGTCCTATTCTATAATTTTGTATGTAACGTTTGTGTACAATAAACAATGAATATAATATAGATATGATTATTTTTTGTTGAAAAAATATGGGGAATGTGATTTAATTTTGTTATTTGTAGAATGAGTAAATATGTTTGCATGTCGTTGTGATCGTGTCGATAGTAATTTTGCTTTAAAAGAATCTCGCGTGATATGCCGTTGCCATTACGAACAATGCTCTGTGTCTACACAATGTGCAGATATGGCGAACTTTTTAAAATACTACCACTATTGTTACTATTATAAATCTAGGTAAATACTAAGTATATGTCCCACTGGATGTTAGTTATACTAGTTACTGGCGTTCATCCATGGTTATTTTTTACACTATCTGTACTAATCTTATAGAGAGGGAAAAAAAAATTATTGTGTTAGTAACGAATAAACAATTTAAAGAACAGATTTGAAAAAAACTTTCACCATTGGAATGCTACATTATCCCTGATTAATACAGGCTATATAAAAATTGGGATACCAATACTTCAATAATCAAAACAATATACTGAGCGCTGGAATCGGGTTCTACAATGTTGATGAGATTTTGTGTGTCTTTGAGTGAGTCCCGGGTGGTTTAGATTCACTACTGGACCCAGTAGGTGGCGCTGGAATCGAATTCTAGATTTTTAGTTTTTGAAGGCAGGCAAACGTGTACCGAGACCACTAGTCACTAATATAAGTAGTGCATTTAAACAACACACTATACATTTTAATTCCCTTAGTTTAACTATAGAAGAAGAGTACGTACTATTTGCTATGGTTTAACTCTATTCCAGGACGATTGTCGAAATCGCAGAAAAACTTATCTCTTTTGTTCTTATCACTAGCCTTATCTTCAACTAACCAAATATTTATATCCGAAACTTCCAAATTTATGTATTACCCATACAAATTTTCATTCTTTATATATCTACTATATATATATATATATATATATATATATATATCTACTTCAATATAGTTCTCTTTAGATAAAAACAGTTGCATTTTTATTTGATTTTTAATTTTTATACTTTTGTATTGATTCCAGGTGACGTCTTGCCCCTAGACATCCTATTCTCACGCGCACTCACATCACTGGAACCAACTGAGCTGGACGTAGTCGAATTCACCCAGGATCGAAGGAGGAGAACGTACCGTCTCTCAAAAGCACACATTCGGCTTCAAGAAACACGAATCCCTTCAACAATCATCATCTACATCCCAGGGTGGTGGAACACGCCTAACGACGAGTCATCACAGGCTGTCGTCAACGCTTTGTTGATCAGAAATCCTTTAGTTCTATTAATTGATACCCAGGATTCCTTTTCGCGAGGATACGTGTCATCTTCTTCGAGAGTTAAACCTTTATCCAGGTCGCTGTACAGTTTCATTGAAAGATTAAGCCTGAATGGAATTGACCCTGCAACGCTGCATATAGTAGGGTTCAGCCTTGGAGCTCATGTTGCTGGTTTAGCTGGTAAACTACTCCAGAAACGCCTGAGTCAATCTATCGGGAAGATAACGGCATTAGATCCAGCTAAGCCATGTTTCTCCAGACCAACGCAAAGACTGCAACGTGATGATGCGAATTTCGTCCACGTTATCCATTCGAGTCCTGGAGTGGTTGGACTAGAAGTCCCTATTGGACATCTAGACGTGTATATCAATGGAGTGTCAGGGACACAGCCGGAATGTGTAGGCCGAACTCTAAGTGCCCAATGTGACCACTCTCTGTCCTGGAGGCTTTATACGGCCTCCATAAACAACAGTAGGACGTTGTTAGCTAGATATTGTGATGATTGGAATAGCTTGGTGAATAGAGATTGTAATGGCAATGAGGCGGTGGTCGGTTACGATGTTAGTAGTGTTTTAGGAGGATTATATTTGTATAGGTCAAGTAGATAGGCGAGGCAGATGCAAGTGTTCAATCCACTTGAGTTAAGGACGTGATTGAATAAGCAAAATAATAATGATGATAATTGCTTGACAGTCACTGGATCTCACTAATGATATCATTCTGATTTTCCCATAATTGTCTTTCTACATTTCTTTCTTATACTTATTTGATATGTAACTAAAATTAGGTATATCAGTATATGGGCATAGATAAAACTTATGTAATTTGTATTTTTACTGATAATAAATTATGTATATTATATATATTTTATGAATTATGTATTCATAACAAGGGTATTACTAAAAATGTTGTGTCAAAGACATTAAATTTAATTTAATAATTTAATAAATATCTAGGTTTAAGTTATGGTGAATAATAAAGAGTTTTCATTCATTCATTCATTAATATGTTTTATAAGTATTGTTAAATAAAATATGACTGTGATATAATAATTTGTGTTTAAAATATTGGCGTATTGCTATATTTAATGAAGTTATAGTGACATCTAGCGATAAATAGCTGTAACATTTAGATAATACCATGAAGAACTTATGGTCTTAGACGAGTTTAAAAGTAATTCTTCCTCCATAGGTCTTGAATAAATACTTCAGGGATGATAATCTTTAAAAGAAAATAAATCTGAGTGAAATGAAGTTACAAGTTAATCTCTCACGTTTCGATTACATTTATTAAATATTTTGAGTGCCATCTAATGTCGACGATTGGATAGATTGTTTAACACTAAGAATAATAATTCTTTAAACGAAATTAAGCAAGAATCTAAAGTTTTCATAAGTCTATTTTTAATTTCATGTTTTACAGCTTACAAGAATAAAAAACACAAAACAATTCCCATTAACACACAAAAATTAACAAGCACTTGTTCTAGTGACATCTAGTGAATAAGTTGAAATTAACCACCAAAGGAATACTAAAAAGAGGTATGGAATAAACAAAGTTGTTAAATTATAAGAAACAGATAACTACATACCTATTAATATTGTAATTGAATATAAAAACAATCATTTTATGAGTGAGATATTTGAAGTGACATCTAGTGTCGATAATTGAATTATTTTAATTTCACTTTGAGTTATTTCAACTACTTATAACTAGGTGGCAGTATATTACAACATTCAAAAAGTTCGTAAGAAAAACTTCGTTTAAAAAAACCGACTTCAAAAACTAAAAAGTATAAAATAACTTATTTCTAAAGTTATTAATTATCATTAATATATAATATTAACTAAAACATCTTAAAGTCGGTGCTTAGTAGTTTTCAAAATATACCTAGTAATTTTTATGTTTTACTATGAGTTATTTTATACTTTTTAGTTTTTTAGTGTTTTCGTTTTTGAAGTCGGTTTTTTAAACGACGTGTTTTTTATTTGTTACTTTTTAGTGTCTAGCTATGTATGGGTAGACCTACGAAAGGTGCCGCGCTCCTTAAAAATATAGGTCCAAGAAATTGGAACAATTTTTTTTTCGTAAAATAAAAACTACTGGGCCAAAGTATATTACATTTTTAGGGGACTAAATGGCAACTATTCCGCATCGAACTAAAAAAGAATCACGTAAATCGGATCATAAATCTCAACTTAATCGGTGTACATATGAAACGGAGTGAAAAATGTTTACATGAAAAATGTTCATAGAATGAAAACTACTGGGCCAAAGTATATTAAACTTTTAGGGGACCAAATGGCAGCTATTCTGCGTCGAATAAAAAAAGAATCACGTATATCGGATTGAAAACCTCTTCCTTTTTGAAGTCGGTTAAAAATACAATGCCATTCTAGATCTCGACCAAATTTTGGAACAAATCAAAGTACGGATTATGTTATGAAATGATATATCATGATACAATTCTTAAGTTTTCGCGACTACATAATAAAACTACGTTTTACTCGTAATGGTTTTTAACGCGGTGATTTATTAGATTTTTATTATTGCGACGTTTCTAACACTGTGATCACGGCTACTGAATAGTGACTGAAACGTCGAAAAATCAAATAAATTATTGCGCTGAAAACAACCGTTAAAATGTAGTTTTATTATGTTGAATTATTTTATTTTGCTCTACATTTAATACAATAATAGGTCAATATTCATGCATTGCACATTCGTCTCTAATTGTGATGGTTTGTCATTGATTTTAAGATATTATTTCAACAGGATACAAATAAATAAAACGTAAATTAGACTTCGAGCTTTTCAACTTCGATCTGTGGCATTTATGGCAGCATGGTCCACGGACGTAACCTAGTCTCATTATAATGTCTTCCCGATCCATTTATATTCGATCGGGGCCATCAATCGTGGGTCGCGCCACTCCACTCCGTCGCCCTACAAAAACTTGCCGCTTTGATAAACACAAATAACTTGATGGCTTTGGCATTTTAGACCTGTCATAGAAATGTAAAACTAAAACAAAATATAGGCCCTGAAAATAATACAAACATTTTTTTAATAAACATAAATTAAGAGAGAGAGAGAGAGAGAGAGAGAGAGAGAGAGAGAGAGATAACAAATAGACCATATTTACATTGTTTTCTATAAGTTGTTTATTAATTGCGTTAACGATTTTATTATTAACGCACAGTTGGCTGTACGTTAATAATAAAATCGTTTAACTATAACATTATCCCAGATGGAGCCCGAGCATTATAATACATGATTAATAGTCGGTCTTTATATCTTATAATTCTGTCGTTTGCCCTACCTATCATCGGTTGAATTTTTATATTTTTTGTGTGGAGCTTATTTCAAAATTTAACCGATAGTGAATGAACGAGTGGTAAAATATAAGAACCGGTCAATATTGAAATGTCTTTAACGATTATTCATAAATTGGCCCGAAGGACCAAATGATGTAGGGTGATTCTGATTCCCTAACATCAAATAAAACTGAAATGATTTTGTTAAGCTGTTTTTTTTTCGCAGGAGTTCAGCAGACAGGTAGACGGCCCACTTGATGACAAGCGGTTACCATGCCTGGACATTTGCAAAACCAAAGGCGCTACTAATGCGCTGCTGCTCTCTTAAAGGAGACTGTTGTTATGGCGGCATACTCTAGACCAGGGGTGGTCGTCATCCATTCGAGCAAATACCCTACCATCTAGCTGAGTTTAATTGGAATCTATGACATGAGTGTCGTGCGCGCGTAACTGTACGGTGTACAGGCAACACCTCAACAAACACAGCGACGCTCTTCATTTCAGAGAAGGTTGGAAGCACTAAAACCATTTAAAAGCTGAACAAAGAAGTTTCGTCCGAACCCCATAGATTCAGGGATGTGTACATATTACCAACGCAGCGGACGGAAACTGTGTAGGACAGCGACGCGTGTTTGCGACGTAAGATTAATGGGTCGGCGGGCGGGGCGCGCGGCTCAAAGGCCGGCTCCAGCCGACGCCCTTTGACGCTGCCAACGCCGCACTACACCGATCACGCACAGAACTGTAAAACAGACGGTTCCTTCAGCACGAATCCGTGAAATAGGCTCACTTACGTAATACTCCATTGCTCTTGTGTTGTTGTGCTCCAGACTGTTCTCTTTTGTAAAAAGGTGTTGTCTTCTAATAAATATCTTCAATGTGATTTTCGAGAATAGAAAATCTTAATAATTTACACTTTTGAGAATAGCTTGCTAAACAAACCTGTCACAAAAGCAGTTTATAGACTCGGTAAAAAGAGGTTATTGAATTATAATTTACTTTTTTTGCTTTTTAACAGGCCTATAAATGTCGTATAAATATTATAGATAAAAGGGTTTTATGTGAATAATGATTTCCCAATTACTAGACTTTGCCTCCTGCCAATCGATCCATGGCTGGACGTAGTCATTCCCAAGTTTGCGTCATATTTATCAATACTTTCCCCATCCAGTCTCTTTGGTTGAGCTGCGAAAACCTTTTCGCAGCTCCATCGCGCTGAATGGGCCATGTATTAAATTGAATTCCAAAAATTATACTTATTGATGGTGCGGGTGGCACAGGTAAAATTTTGGTGCTGGAAGGAGGGAAGAATCCACAGCTGGCTAGAATGTAAGCGGCACTCACCTGCCTATCCGAAATCCTCGTTTATATGTTTTAGAATTAGCGTTTGTTCAATTTATCACAGTCCACATACCACCAACAGAAGCGGGCGTATAGGTAAAAAATGCTTTCTATAATTGCACTTAATGCGCGTGCGATGCTAGCGTGGCACGGCACGCATCGTGGTTAGTCGACAGGTGGCATCGCCTGTCTGTGTATACCCCAGAGTGCGGATATGCGGAGAGGAGAGGAAAGCTAGGAATACAATATGCCTAACTACTTATCAACAAGCAGATATTAAAAGGTAGGTGCTACGATCTCAAAAAATGTATTGACTTTCCAAGATAATAAAATGGACTTAACCTTCTATACGTTAATGTTTTGTGACCGAGGGCTGTGAGGTGAATGGCTCTGGTCTTTTGTCATGGTGAATTTGTAAGCTGCTTAAATGCTTATACACATAATACATATAGAACTTAAAACTCGAGGTATAACTTAGAATGGCCATACTATCTAAGCACAAATTGCAGTTGATAAATGTGTGTATTGAGGGGTTAATATATTCTACCTAAAAATAGTACCTTTTAAATGATAAGTACCAAGGCATCTTCGTTGGTGTAAGAAACAGTCTTGTGTTTTTTATATTATAAAACAATTTTAGGTATACCCTTTAGAATATACATACATACATACATAACTTCACGCCAGGTCCCTTGCGGGGTAGGCATGAGCAACAGAATATATTACATTTAAATAATTTATTATTAACAAAAGACTTACTTAACATAAAACTAAATTACTTATTAATATTAATATAATGTTAAATAATATACAATTATCTTGTACTAACAACGAGATAACCGATGTGTCAACCTGCAACCTGCCAAGCCACCTTGGACAAGCGTGGCCGGTAGGTATATTCTCTTATTGTCTGTTCCCTATAATAGGAGGCCCGAGCCCAGCAGTGGGACATTTATGGACTGATATTATATATCAGGCTTGATGTGATTTGGCACAAATTTTCATAGGATCCAAATATAAACGTATTGTATGATAGTATTTAGGTACTCATATTACAGCCTATTATAGATGGAGTTATTGACTAGGTGGCGCTACTGTTAACAAATGCTATTGACACGTCCGATATAATTATGATAATACGAGACCGAATCTCGTTGGTGCCATGGAAGATTGGACGCCCCCTAGTATGGGACGCAACTTGTGTGGATACTTTGACGGTGTCCCACCTTCCAGACATAGCCGTGACAGCCCAGGCTGCTGCCGCACACCAGCAGGCCCTGAAATCTCGCCCATGGGTAGTGGTAACGTATTTGTAGCTTTCGGGGTCGAGACCTTGGGGACATGGGGGCCTGGAGCTCTTCACCTCTATCGAGACCTCTTAACGCGTCTAACGCACCTTGGGCAACGAGTTAGCGTTGCCATCCAACGCGGAAATGCGACCAGCATTTTAGGCACGCTCCCTGCCTATAGCGATTTGGAGTAATTTTTTTACTAACAGATTTGTTATTTGAATAGTATATTTTTATTTATAGTCTAGTTTTTTTTATTGCAGGAGTTCAGCAGACAGACGGCTCACTTGATGGTATGCAGTTACCATCGCCTATGGATATTTGCAACACCAAGGTGCTACAAATGCGCTGCTGCTCTCTTGAGGGAGACTGGAACCTGGTCACTAATGCCGGGACACAATTCAAGGTGGCGACATACTTTAGACCAGGGGTTAGCTAGGGGGTTAGCTAATACAATTTCCTGCGGCCCGGCGGCCTGTCGTAAGAGGCGACAAAACAACCCACAGCCAGGTGGTAGGGCATTTTGCCCGACTGGATGGCTACCACCCCTGGTCTAGAGTATGTCGCCATAACAACCTTGTGTTGTGTTCCGGCACTAGTGACCAGGTTCCAGGCTCCCTAAAGAGAGCAGCAGCGCATTCGTAGCACCTTTGGTGTTGCAAATGTCCATAGGCGATGGTAACCGCTGTCCATCAAGTGGGCCGTCTGCCTGTCTGCTGATCTCCTGCAATAAAAAAATAATAATTGTAAATTGTAATATAACTAAGAGCATTGTAAATTCATTTTTGTTAATAAAGGATAAAATAATAAAATAAAATAAGATAAATAAGATCAAAAGATACAGATCGAAAGAAAGAAATAAAAATAAAGAAATAAAACATAAACCAAAAGATAACAAATCCTGGCAATCTCGTTAGCCCGGAGAGAGGAAAAAAAACCCCCATGTCCATGCCGATGCCGTACTGTTTCAATTTTACATAAACTTGAAAAAGCCGAATAAATCATTAATATTGTGAAAACATGAAATTTGATTGTATAGTACACACTATTCATAAAAGAAACAAACAGTATACTTTTTATCTCTTATAATGGCAATATTTACATAAATCGTAATTAAAATTAAGGAAGTTTTAATTATTTTGTTAATTAAAATTCATCGATCCTAAGTAAAAAGTCATAGATTATATATACTTTTAGTGCGGGATTTATATAACGAAGCAAGTAGCTTTGAGAACTGTTTAATTTGAATTTTAAACGAAAAATGCCGATTAATGATAAGTTAGTGTTATGATACTCGCACAATAATTAGCGACCTTAGAGAGCTACTGTGAGATGTGCATCCGACTTAAGTCGAAGCGTGAACGACCTTTCTTCACTACGCCTGCTTGCTTTTATATCCGAATAGTAAACACAACTACCCGTAAATATTACAAAAATAGGTGGCACTACTTGGAACATATGTTACTAACAATACCTACAGTAACCGAACACCAACAGTAAGTACACCATATGTACTCTCGTGTAAGTGAATTATTTTATTCAATCCATTCTTAATCACGACGCAATTAAATGACATTCATTAACGTAGACCTCCATAGCACGGATCGCCAATTTTTGACTGATATAAATGTTTTCGCAGTAATAGTCTGCTTGGGGGCGATTCAGAGCACTTTGGGTGTCACTAGCTTAAACCATTAGAGCTTAGAGAGGGTCAATAAATCCTTATCACGTAACAAACCTATGATAAATCAGCATCATCAAATGTAATCCGTCCGTCCCTGGGCCTGACATGTCCCTGTCGGGTATCCCGGGCAACCCATAATGGACATTGTGCTCTAAAACCCTCTCACACTCCTATATATTACTCGCTAATACCATTAGCTCATGCAGTCAACTGCTTGCGATTTATACATATTTGTTTGATGAATTATTGTTTCATAGTCCACCCTACGCGTTTTTTATTTATATCTTGTTTTGCGTAACGAGATTTATATTTGAGTAAAATTGTGATTCGGTGGTTAATTTAAAATATTAGCTTTTTCGTACCTCACTTTAGATGTTCGTCAAGCCGATATTAGCGGTTTTTATTTTTCCAATTGTTTTCAATGCCGTTGTTGTAGTCTTTTAGAGTCCTTTTCAACCAAATTGAATCGATTCGGTTGATCTGTGTATCGTCAGAATTACGAAAACATTTAAACAGTGTAATTGATTGCAAAAAATCGTGTGTGTGTGTGTTTGTGTGTTATTCAAATGATTTAGGAAACATATTAATTAATTGTGTGTAAAAATACTGTGATATAAATATGTAATTTAATATTATAGACGAATTTTACAATCAATTAATACTATAAAAATGTTTTCGGGACCCTATTACTTCTGGGTTAATGTTACAGTTAATGATATCATACCCATAGCTCGCACAGTTAGCAGCTAGGCGTCGGATGGAACGACGGATATAGAAGCAGCCTTAGAGGCCGGAAATGCTCATTCGCTTCACATTGCTCACATACATATGACACCAATACGCACCTAAACCTACTTTACTCTCTGCCATTCACTATCTGTATTTCTACTATTTATAGTTTAATTGTAAATAGCGTCAATAATAAGTCATACAGTCCACATCGAGTTTTATTTGAAAGAAGCAACTGCCACCAGTCATACAATCAACGGTGTTTTTATGCTATAAATAAGATATATTTAGCCACATTCGATAATTTTAATATTATCATTCATGAAACTCGAGCATACGAAAAAACAAGGTACCCACACAACATTTGTTATTGAATCCACTAAATGGATATTTGATATCCCCGACGATACACCTGCCATTATCCCAATATCAAATACACATCCAAAAATCATTTCTTCACGTCGTTATAAATGGATTCGTGAGTGTATTACGAGCAAATGCATACGAAATTGAAATAAAATTAGGGAATTATCCTTCGGTAATGATTCTATAATTTTGACACGGTTGGCCGAATTAATGAGTTACTTAAATTTAAAAGTTTTTATTCAAAATAAGTTTCACTAGAGAACACTTTTTGAAGGTCATACTCGAAAATTTATTTTTACTTCCTAGTCTAAGTATACCGTTTCGCAGCGTGTTATTGGTGTTAAGGAGAAGCGGCAAACAATTCTCCAGTAACGTCTAGGTAAAAATTGATTAACTCAAACTTTTTTCAATATTTTTTTACAGAAATATTTTACACAATTATATTTCGTTTTTCAATTATTGCCCCCCACACAAAAAAATTAAGATCCGGAGCTTGGGAATGAAATAAAGCAAACGGGATACGGCTAGAGGAAGTGGGCATGAACTCAAATGATGGCGAGCGGTGCGATGGTAGAAAGAGGACGAAGGCACCATTCTAAACAGTTCCTCAGAACACTCCCCATTATACAGTCCGAAGGATAACTAAACCGTCTGTGAGTATGGAATTGTTATCGGATAAGACTTTTCATAGTTAAAACTCTCAAAGGCATGTCATAATAAAATTGTTGCCATTTAACATCGTTACACGCACAGCGCACAAAGTGGCGCGTCAGTGTTGCCATGTCGCTTATTGTTGCAACAACAATAGCTCAATAATTAATTACAAAGTATGAAAGCGAGCTTTTAAAACGATTTCGTTGTTCGCGTGGGAAGGATGCTGCGATCCGTGCTTAGATTAAAAGCCAATGCCAGCCGTCATTATGATGTTAATTTATTTGCTGTGAAAATAACAGAACAAGCGCTATCATGTGGATCATCTTACGTGATTTTTGGTCGGCGTGGGTCTGTTCTTGCTATGCTGCGAAGAGATAAATATTCTCAGGGTCCATCTGGTGATATTCACTACGCTCTATACGGTTGAATTCTATGGGGACGTTTCTAGATTAATTGCAACGGTAACATAAAAAAGGCGACCTCAGCGCCACCTTATTAGCTATTGTGAACTAACTAACAGCACTTACCTTAACAGCAATAACACGTTGCGAAGCGGTGTACATAGACTAGGAAGTAAAATTAAATTTTAACCTATATGTATGACCTTCAAAAAGTGTTCTCCAGTGGAACTTATTTTGAATAAAAACTTTTGAATTTGAATTTGAATTACTCCGTTGGCTCAGCGACCTGAAAAGTGTCTTGGCCTCCGAAACAAGAACAAGCCACCTGTTCCTGTCCTGTGCGATTTCTTGCCTTTTAAGGGCTTGAAGCTCACACAAGTCAGCCTCCACTCTGTCCCTCCACTAGCACTTGGGGCGACCGACCGGTCGCCCATCCGATCGTCCCAAATAGGCCCTCTTCACGCTTCGATCTTCTCCCATCCGTTCCACGTGACCAAGCCAACGGAGGCGCTGAGATTTTATTTCTCCTAGTACGTTAGGCCACAGTAGTCGACCACAAGGTTTTTTGTTAGTGGGGGATTTATTCAGCAACTTTGAGAACTGTTTAATTCGAATTTCAAACGAAGAATTCCTGATTCACAGCGGGTTTGCAGTATTTATACAGCGTTGACAGATTAATACAAAAATACCTTCATTATTTTAAAATATAAAACATTTCTACAATTTATTTTTATTATTTATTACATGAATTATATTAATCTAATGTTCATAAGGTAAATACTTGTCTAAATCTTTAACTATGTAAGTGGTGGTGTTAGCATATTAGTAACAAATGTTATCTATAAAGATAAGTAAAATTAAAGTGTCTGCTTGTAATATCAAAAGTAATAATTGTTCATACGATCATCTTGCAAGCAGACAGAGAGAAAAAAAAAACTGAAAATTTTCGGAATATTCCGATCCGAATTCCTCTCTGCATTGTTTCTCATTTTTACATCTGTTTATTATTCAAACAAAGTTTTCAAGAAAGACCTTGCTAATATTTATTGGTAGGCGTTCCTGGTCAAATATCTGAATATAGCCACTCACGTTTACATATTGAATCGTGGTAGCTCAATGGTTAAGGCATTGCTTCTCGTTGGAATGATGCGGGTTCGAATCCTGCCCGAAACTGGTATGCACAACTTAGTTACAGTTTCCTGACCATAGCAACTATTGTTGCATAACTATTTCTAGAATGTGTAGAATTCACAACAGCAGCAGAGATGTTATTGACATTTACTTTGACTCCAAAGTCTCCGTTTAGCCCAAAAATACACTAATTAGACATAGACTGACGGATAGACTAATTTCATTACTTTACACATTTTTTTTTTATTAAATAACAGCGAAGACATTAAACTGAAAACTGTGTTCACCTATAATTAGTTTTTATATAACTCCAGTAATTGATCCAATGTGTAAAACTATTGGTAATCTCTAATAGAATAAAATAAAATTTGATAAAACCTGCGCATAAACCGATGTGTGAGACTCAATCCGACTTGGACAAAAGTAACGGACAGAACATCTATTCCTGTAAAAATTATCAGATGTCGTAACTTTCAAACGCTTTTCGTCGTTCGTTTTTGTCCGATTAGCCCGAAAGAGTCAATATATATAAATAAAAGAAAGAAAGAAAGAATAAAGATTTTTTTGAACTAGTATATATATTAAATTCGACAAAAAAACCAAAATATAAATGGAACTTACAATAGAAAATGCACTTTAATATCTAAAAAAAAAACAAAAAAGTTCAGGCCCGACAACCAGCAGTGAGGCTTTTATGAGCATATAATTATGTTAAAATGAGGTCGTGTAACTTGGCACTGGCACCTCAGTCATGTTACATTTGAATTGTTTTGACACCATGTGTTTGATATATTCTTCTGTCCTCTTATGTCCTATTTTTTCATTCGTGTCTTACCAATACATTATAGTATATTAATATCCTTTATTGCGGTTATTTTAATAACAGATAACAGACCACTGCCGATCCTAGTTTATCTACAATATATTACTATTTGATTAATTACGAGACTCGAACAAAATCAGGAGCTAGCTGGACTATAAGTAGGTATCATATAATACAACTCCCGCCAAAAAAGCAGTAATATTCGACCCAATTAAAAATAAATAAGAAAAATGTTCGACTAGGGTGAAAACACCATTTGCTGGCCTTAATTACACTGATAAGACTTGTAATTATAACTTACGAGTTTTGTAATTGTGGAGGTGAGATAGGAGGGAACCGGCGTAATTGTCCTTTTTGTAGCCTTTACGGCACTAGGGGGCGCAACTGTCCCGTAATTATTGTAACTGGATACAATTTCCGTAGAGATAGGGTGAAATTTCGTAATACACGCGGCGCTTATTATAGGAACTTGAAGTTAGGGTACTTAGACTTTACATAACTTCACGCCAGGTCCCTTGCGGGGTAGGCACGAACAACAGAGCGCCATACAGGCTTATTCTTACACACTATTTATTATATTATTAAAATGACAGGTGTGTACAATATGCCTGTCAAATTTTATCTATGTAATGTCACAAAAAAGGCAAGGTATTGCAGATTTTGATGAGGTTCGTAAGTGTTGTTTTACTATAGTTGTGTCGGAATAATCTAATTTTTCCTGAAAAATTCAGACGGGGTTCCTTGGATATAAAGTACAGTAAAATATATTATGTCCGTCAATTTTCTATCGATCAGTGAAAACCACATCGAAATTGGAGCAGTAGTTTTTAGTTGAATACTAAACAAACAGAAAATCTAAAGAAATGCAATCGTCTTCCCTATCGCACATATAATGTATCCCAGTTTTTTAAAATAGCTGTAATGTACACTGTGTGCGTAATGCGATAGCCGGGAGAAGGCAAAAGGACGTGGAAGAAGAAACACGGGAAGAGTAACTTACCCCACCATCAATCCAACGTCACACTACACTCGTCCCCCGGGGTTCACACACTTCACTACGATTTGCTTAGGAGAACTAATGTTATTAAAATTAAAATGGTTTTGTTTGATATTGTGTTGCAGGTATCATATTTGGGTATGTACGAGTATCGCGGTGACAGCACTGTCACGAAGATGAATGTTTGTCTTGTTTTACGCATTCTTCATTTGAAAGTTTATTTTGTCTCGATAGCGAGAATTATTATTAATATTTTAGATATTTCTAATGTAAAAGGAATTCAAATTCATAGAATGGTCCCAGTCTGGCGGCTTTATGATTAATAGAACTTTTAGTACAGCCTTGGAATTTCATATCTTCATCACATTCACTATGATTGTAAATACACAAAAATATTTAAAAGTAAAAGAAACATCAGTCATAATTGACTTTGAGTGTCGCTTTTTTTGGTATAAAATTCGTAAGGCCAATAATTCTAAAGAAAAATAAGTTTTAATGAAGTTGTCAATTAAGAGTGTTGATTCAAGTTTATTGTATAATTTACTATTTCTAATGTGATATCAACGATCATTGACTTGATTAACTCATAAATATTTCATTTTGCAAGTCAAATCAATCTGTTAATTAAAATGGTTATAAATTATAATAATAAACTCATGATTAAGGATAGGTTTTGACAAGAAATTTTGAAGTTAATTAACTAATCTAATAATGTTATGTAATATTAAAACATCTGCCCTATTTTATATCATTGAAAAACCCAATTAACTTGTAATTAGACGATGGGGGGTTAATTGGCGAGTTTACCTTATTAGCGGGCCCATTAATGACAGACAGTGTGGCCATCCCTAATGAACCAAATAGAGGAACAAAAAAAATAATGACTATGTTTTATGCAGTAAAATATAAATTAATACAATGAGCATTTAACTGAAGAAGTAAAAGATAATAAGCAATAATATTGTTACGAGTTACGGGACTCGAATTAAAATTTCGTTGGAATTACTATGGAATTTATTAGAACTATACCAACACGTATAATGCAGGTATAAATGTAACTTGACACAACCAGTACAAACGTAATGCACGATTCAGTAACACGCGCGAAGACCGTTACGTTAATATTTTTTACATTCTATATACTAAACTGCATTAGCTAGATAACTAAATAACTAATGAAGTATAGTATCTAGAATATGAAAAACATTAATTTCTGTAATAAAGTAAATCGCAAGTAAATTATATTGATGTAAAACAGCGATCGGAAAACATACATCTGACTGGGTAGTGTAACGTCCACCCGACCCTCAAAGAGCCAAGGAATGACAAACTCAAGCCGAAGCATAGAGTGAGAAATAAAAGAATTTATAAAGTGAAAATTAATAATATTTATTAAGTAAATAAACTTACTTTGGCCATAAATCGTGATCATCTAGTAATAAGAACCCCCGTCATAATACCGTTAACCCTATGTTCACAAGGTAGGTTATATAGGAGTGTTGATCAAGGAACAGGAAGACTCACGGATCGGTGTATAAAATATATCTATATAAATAATAGTTTTGTAGTATAAGTTGTAAGTGTAAAATGTCATGCGTTTTATGAATAATGACAAATGTATCGACTCATGACATAAGCTCATCACCTGAGTACGCCGTGCCTTTATTAGCCAAAAGGAATTTTAATGTACATTTCATAACAAATTATATAATTTTGTGTAGGCACCCCTCCTAACCACCTCTCTGATATTATGCCACCGCATTCTTTAGCTATCAGTAAAAGAGCTCATATCAGAATAAAAGAAGAACCTCCAATCTTTTAATTAGAATTTATTGAATTGATTGTAAACATTATCTAAACTAGCGTCGGTTCACAACGTACTATCGCTGGTGAGAAGAGCCGACAAAAAACTCACTAGCAGTACGTCCTATCAATTTGGAAAACACATTTGGAGTGCCTTTGTGTAAAATGAGTTGGAAAGGCCAAAAGACTTGAGTGAACATTTCAACTCAGAGTCACCCTTCCAAAATATCAAATAAATTTGTAATTATGAGGAATATCACCTCAGCGACCTCCCCTGATGCAAGTAGAATATCACAGTGAATTAAAAATAAAATTTAAATAAAGTTTAAATAGTGATATTCTCTACATCTCATAAAATTCCCTTTCCTAAATTGTTAAAGTAAAAGTTTCAGAATGTCTCTCTATGAATTGTAAGTAAACTTTAAATTAAAATTAGGCGAGAGACACCTTCACTTGTATTATGTATCCCCTTGTCAAAGACAGATTTCTGGATCCATCGTGAAAATGAAATTGAAAGTTTAAAGTTTAAGTAAAGTGATGGACCCTACACCTGTCTAATGACCCTAACCCTTGAGATGAGAGCATAGCACCGTAAGGTAATGATTTAAGATTAAATTAGATGTGAATTGGTGATACTCAGCATCAAAGATGTCAACATCAGTAACACTGCTCATAAGTAGTTTTTATTAATCACCCTTTCCAATTCAGTCAAGCTTTGCCAGGCCTACCTACTTCTAAGACTCTTGTGAAATCACATATTGTGGAAAGATGTAAATTTTGATACGAATGATCCGCTTGCAATAGCCAGTAGCTGGCCTCCGGGGCCCTCAACTTCGCCTCCAAGCAGATCCGCGATTTAACAGTCTCCAATCCCTCAGTTACTCATTCAGTTAAACTCAATATGTGAAATCAACCTAGTCTCATGAAGGCACATATTATAACCAAAACAAACTAGGTTGCCTAAAAACGGCACGCGAGAAAACCTGGATAATTGACGAAACTATCCTAGGTAGATTAGATTGTCCCAATAAACAAATGGTTTGCGACGTCATTTGTCCAAGGTTACAAAGACCATAAACCGCGTCCCTAATCAAAGTTAATATAGAAACAATCAATATGTGCTTTCACCCCCTTCTCATTATTTTGTAATATTAACTGAATGCCTATTTTATACACATTTAGCAACAGCAGAGTTGTTTGTTCAAGGAAGTATAGTAAACCTGAAGAAAACCTTTAGCAAAATTTGGATTATAATAAGCAACTCCTTTGCGCCAAACAAAGCCAAATGCCAAGGCAAGCTTTCTCAACAGGAAAGTATTTAAACATAAAAATCCAATAAGCCAAATAAACTTTAAATTTTCTAAAGTCAGTTAAGCCTTCCCACATAGAATGCATGATTGTTGTATAGTGTAATGTAATAATGTAGTGTTATAAAATATACTTAAATGTATACACATATATGAATAGACTAAATAATAGATAATAAAACAAGACTATGACCTCACAGATCTAGGTCAATAATAACCCTGTCTATGTTCAAAACAATCAAGACTCAATACGACGTCTGACCTTAAACTCACTGCGACAAGAGCAGATAGACATTAACAACCAACACCCCCATCAAGTAAGTGACCGCAGTCAGGTACAACAACATGTATGCAACAACAAGACAAGAACTCCTATAAATAAGTTCCATTGACGTACAATTAATCTCCCTTAACAAATTAACAAATAATTAAACTGCCTAAAAGAATCATCAGAACCCCTTAGTAGCTCCCGACTATGAAGTAGTAATGTTATTTAATTCAGTTTCTAAAGCCAAAGTTATATCTCAGAACCCCTTAAGTTAAATTCAATAAATTAGTATTTTTATCCGCAAGAGACTATATGTCATAGCTCCTAAATAATATATTAACACACTCAGGCTTTACAATTAACTCTTATTAATTTAGTTAACTATAAAATTATAACAATGTATAAACAATTCTTATCTGTTAATAACGCACAAGTCAATCAAGACTTACATCAAAATTAATTTAATATTGCATAGCTCATTCTCCATATAATATACAAATCAAGGACAATAATTAGTTAAGTTCTAAAACAAGAAGGTCAGTAATAGATAGTATACAAGTCTGTCTTTCATTACATATGATCATGTAGGTCTCCACAGTAAATAGTTATGTATGTTAGCATATATGTCCATATAAATCAAAGAAACGCCTCTATTGAATTAAAAGTCTGTATAGGTGGATACACGGGTCCTAATATGTCTAAAGACTAACAACATGGAATACCATAGTCAATGCTAACTAATTAATATATGCTGCTGTAACTAACTACACATCATTAGTTAAGTTTTTTGAAGATAATTCCAGGTTTATACATACAGACACTCATTAAATGCAAATATTTCATAACTTCTGAAATTTAAATTATTAATACAATATTATTAGTAACATCTCTGCAAGAAAAGAACATTAGATTTGTCTGCAAAATAATGTGATTAATACACAAGGAAAATATCGACAACACATAATTAGTTATAGAATACATGTTCAATAAACAGATTAGGTTAAAACACATAATTAGATATATCATTAATAACATACAAACATAAAACAGCCTCTGGATCATCTGTGAACAGAAATAAAAGCAACAAACACGGAATAGATTAATGTTAGTAGATTATTAGTATATAGGTATTAGTAGTTATATATTACAACAGTCCAGGAGAACATCTGAAACATAGATAAACACAACAAGCAAGATATCGGACAAATCTACATGATTAGTAAAATTATTAATGTATTAATTGTTGACTTGAAGATGTGAACTAGCCCTTTGGTGAAATCCATAGCACCGAAGTCTGTAGCGCACATATCGAAGATATAGTTATTTATTGTTAGTATTGATCATTTTGTCCACAAATAGCTTTCTCCATCTGTAATAATATAAAACACAATTTTTTCCGAGAATAATTTTTTCATGTCTTGTTCTGTCAAAAACCAATATTCAAGTCCCCTCCCTTCCCTGTCAAATTTTCAAACAAAGAAAAATTCAATTATATCATACAAAGAGAATAATAATAAATACACATATTATGCGAAATAAAGGAGGGAATACATTATATGGAGAACAGCCATTCCTTTATAAATAAATAAACATTAATAAAAAAAAAAATTAAATTCATGATGGTGCGTACCGTCACACCACCCCGAATTTAATTTCGTAGCTTGCGGATAAATTAAATTCTAACCTAAGGTACGATCATGAAATAATAAATTGATAACACCCTGTATATAGTCCTATAAGTAAATAACATCCTGTACATAAACTTAATCTAAGTTAATAACACCCTGTATATAACCTTAATCTAAGTTAATAACATCCTGTATATAACCTTAACATAAGTATTGTCCATCCCATACACCCCACCAACTATATGCCTCATATCCAAAACAAATTTTAAAATTAGATAAAGTCACCCCTTAAAATCTGAAATTCATAGGCGTAATTTAATCACCCCATAGAACATGAAAGCCACAAATGTTTAATATACATAAGTCATAATTCAAAGAAACCTAAAACTTCTTCATTAAAGAAAATTTCAATAACTGTTCTCCTTAAAATCTCGAGAGTCCTTCTCCTTAATATACTTTATCTGGTAGCTAGATTGCTCTAACTATAATATCCATCAAGTTAACTGATTATTGCATAATTCCCAAATCCTTACAAAATCAAAGTTTTATGATCAATCCTAATTACTAGCCTAATAATTATATGACCCGAAAAAGACCCTTAAATGCTCTACCTATCGATCTATCTATCTATCTTGGATATAGAGATTTCCGTACGATCCTTATGTTTCCTGATCAACTCTAATACCTGAAGTCGACATGATATGCCCTAGTATCTTAACTTCTTATATATGAAATTACACCTTCTAGTATTACATGTAAGACTAGCATCTTGCAATAAGAAATCTACAAGTTAAAATTGCCAGATCGTCCAAATGATTTACATAACCTGCCTAACCTCTGGGCCCAATATAATGTCTATAGCCCGACTAAAACTGCCACTGAAGTCCTTAAACCTTGTGAGAGTACATTATACATATATGACTTTCCGTTAAAAGTAAACCCAGTGTATTTCCTGCCGTCCTCAGATATAGGTATCTGAAAGTAGGCATTATTCAAATAAACCACACTTATATATGACACCCCATGAAAAGAATTTAGTACATCAATTTGCATAAGTGGAGCTTCAGAGCCTGCAACCATAAACTTTTGATCTCCCGCGCATCTAAGAATAAACGTAAAGACCAGTCGGGTTTGGTCGCAAACGTTAACGGACTACTATACGGAGTGGAACCCCACGAAATAATGCCCATCTCAACCATCTCCTCCAGTTTCCCCTCCATCTTTTGACGGTAAGCATAAGGCACAGGATATGACCTTCTAATAAATGGTGTACTATCTGACGTCTTGATCTCACGTTCGTAACAATTTGCACGACCCAAAACATTAGAAAATATACTACGAAGCCTACTCAAAACTTGCTTTAACTGCTCTAACTGTACATCCGAAAGCTGTATCCCCGTTTTAATTTCCTTTAACTTTTCTTGGAAATCTGAATCATCAACATCTCGAGTAGATATCTCTGATATTCCACTCTCAAAGATTATCTTCTGAAGGTACTTGAACTGGCTTCAAAGTTTGTTTCTTGATTTGCCAACTGGTCTTCGCCTTGTTATTACTATTATTATTATTCTGTTCATGTGATGACGCAGGTACCCGCAGTGTAGTATTCAGCACTTCACCTCTGTTAACATTGTCTAACTTCCTCAGGAACTCCGACGCTTCAATAATCGTTCTGCTCTGACTCGTAGACCACGCATATTGCACATCTTTTGGAAAGTGATGCATGATATCATTTATGAGTTGCGTCTCCTGGATTGGATAGGTGAGCATCTTCGCTTGCCCACATAAAGTGATAAAGTAATTCAGCATACTAGTGCCAGAGCGATTCCATGTGCCATGTACTATTTTCTTGCGAAGCTCTCCCTGCTCAGCTTCTCCCCAGTATGTTTCTAGAAAATCTCGTTTAAAATCTTCAAAATTGGTCCAACGCTCTCGGTATACACGAGCCCAACTCCTGGAACCACCATCCAAACATTCAATAATGAGATCAATCTCATTGCTAAACCCTATAGGTATTCGCTTCAAATATGCACATAAATCTTCTATGAAAGCAACTGGATGTTGTTTTTGTGTTGGAAATTTCGGCTTCTCTAAATTATTAACTGGCATTGTAGGATAACATGCCACCGGCATATGTCTCTCAACAGTATCTGTTTGTGAATAGCCTGTCTTCATAGTACTCGGTCGTGTAATATTGTTCTCAACTGATCTAAATCCCGCTGAACCACCTGCCACTGGTTCAATATTCTCCATAACTCCTCGAGGGTTGACTCTCCCAGAAGCCAATGTCATTTCACTATCCATTTGATCTAGTCTCAAGGCCACAGGCCTCTGCGAACTGGCCTCTCCACTATTTGAAGTCAAACTGTTTTCTAATTGGTTAATCTTTGTAAGGACAGGGTTCAATGTCTGGTCCAACATCCTCTTCATAATCCTCAAAAATCTCGGGTTTCCCCTTTGGACAGCAGTCGTAGATCTGGTACTCTCCGCTCCTCTCGCAGCACTCCTCCTTTCACCCCTTGTAGTCATTCCAGGTTTCTGAACTTCCTTCGGCATTTTTTTTTTTTTTTTTTTTTTTTTTTTCTCAATATATTTCTTCAAATTGTTCAATATTTATTCTCCAAATATAATGGCAGCAAGATATCAGTAACTCTTCAGCATCAAATGATATGCACTAATCTTCAATTAATATTAATAAAGTAGCTCCTTTGTTTATATGAGAGCGCTTCTGCTCTTTGTTTTGTAGCAATTAGATAATATCTCTTGATTCACTATAATTAGCAGTGAACTAGCACTGTTACATCTCTTGGTTCATCCTGAAATATTAGAATTCCATTCTTCAATTACTTCATTCAAATATTTACACAGCACTAGTAAGCTATATGTAATCATAACCTATCTAAGTTATGTATATAATATAATTTAAATTATTAAATATTATTCCTAGTTTCATGCTTCATAACAACATCTGACTCCACCATAGTAAATAATTATTAGCCTAACTCCCATTTATAACACAAGACTGACTAACAGCTAATAAACTTCCTCAACTCTGTCATGAAAAATAAAATTAATAAAGTCCTCATTAAAATTTCATAAAATAATGATTAATATTTCATTTAATTGAAAATATACACCCCATTAAATTTAAATTTGCCTCGCTATATAATTAATTAACAAGACCAAGGAATATCAACAAAGTCATTGTGGCGCCCCCCCAACGGTAAAGTGTTGAACTAATTCCGAATGCGAGGAATAAAAATTTCTAAGTCACTTGCAACACCCGTAGTAACAAAAGGATGAACTAATTTGAACGCTAGAATTAAAAATTCAAAGTCACTGCAGCGCCCTCTAATGGCAAGATGACGAATTAACTTGAACGCGAGTATTAAAATTTCAAAATCACCATGGCGCCCTCTAATGGCAAGATGACGAATTAATTTGACACATAATTAAAATTTGCAATTCCACTGTGGCGCCCCTAGCGACAACCCGACGAACTTATCTGGACACGAGATTACATTTTTTTTTCACAATTTCTAAATCATTTACCTATAAAATCAGACTGTTAATTATTACACCAACCACCGATCACCCCCTGTCAACCCCGAAATAAACAACAACCCTCTATAACCTTTGAAAACTTGCTCCGCCTCACAAGCAACAAATTGTGTATCTTTCAGATACACTAGGATAAAATAACTCAGCCCGACAGCAGAACTTGTTCTCTAACATCAATCCAGGCACCTTGGATGCAACACCTAATGTAATTTTGGACTCGCGCGCCGAAACTGCGAGATCCAGGATAAGATTCAACTGTCCTAGACCCACTCCACATCATGCCGCAGCAGCCGATTCTTGAATCCTGGTCACGGCACCGAATTGTAACGTCCACCCGACCCTCAAAGAGCCAAGGAATGACAAACTCAAGCCGAAGCATAGAGTGAGAAATAAAAGAATTTATAAAGTGAAAATTAATAACATTTATTAAGTAAATAAACTTACTTTGGCCATAAATCGTGATCATCTAGTAATAAGAACCCCCGTCATAATACCGTTAACCCTATGTTCACAAGGTAGGTTATATAGGAGTGTTGATCAAGGAACAGGAAGACTCACGGATCGGTGTATAAAATATATCTATATAAATAATAGTTTTGTAGTATAAGTTGTAAGTGTAAAATGTCATGCGTTTTATGAATAATGACAAATGTATCGACTCATGACATAAGCTCATCACCTGAGTACGCCGTGCCTTTATTAGCCAAAAGGAATTTTAATGTACATTTCATAACAAATTATATAATTTTGTGTAGGCACCCCTCCTAACCACCTCTCTGATATTATGCCACCGCATTCTTTAGCTATCAGTAAAAGAGCTCATATCAGAATAAAAGAAGAACCTCCAATCTTTTAATTAGAATTTATTGAATTGATTGTAAACATTATCTAAACTAGCGTCGGTTCACAACGTACTATCGCTGGTGAGAAGAGCCGACAAGAAACTCACTAGCAGTACGTCCTATCAATTTGGAAAACACATTTGGAGTGCCTTTGTGTAAAATGAGTTGGAAAGGCCAAAAGACTTGAGTGAACATTTCAACTCAGAGTCACCCTTCCAAAATATCAAATAAATTTGTAATTATGAGGAATATCACCTCAGCGACCTCCCCTGATGCAAGTAGAATATCACAGTGAATTAAAAATAAAATTTAAATAAAGTTTAAATAGTGATATTCTCTACATCTCATAAAATTCCCTTTCCTAAATTGTTAAAGTAAAAGTTTCAGAATGTCTCTCTATGAATTGTAAGTAAACTTTAAATTAAAATTAGGCGAGAGACACCTTCACTTGTATTATGTATCCCCTTGTCAAAGACAGATTTCTGGATCCATCGTGAAAATGAAATTGAAAGTTTAAAGTTTAAGTAAAGTGATGGACCCTACACCTGTCTAATGACCCTAACCCTTGAGATGAGAGCATAGCACCGTAAGGTAATGATTTAAGATTAAATTAGATGTGAATTGGTGATACTCAGCATCAAAGATGTCAACATCAGTAACACTGCTCATAAGTAGTTTTTATTAATCACCCTTTCCAATTCAGTCAAGCTTTGCCAGGCCTACCTACTTCTAAGACTCTTGTGAAATCACATATTGTGGAAAGATGTAAATTTTGATACGAATGATCCGCTTGCAATAGCCAGTAGCTGGCCTCCGGGGCCCTCAACTTCGCCTCCAAGCAGATCCGCGATTTAACAGTCTCCAATCCCTCAGTTACTCATTCAGTTAAACTCAATATGTGAAATCAACCTAGTCTCATGAAGGCACATATTATAACCAAAACAAACTAGGTTGCCTAAAAACGGCACGCGAGAAAACCTGGATAATTGACGAAACTATCCTAGGTAGATTAGATTGTCCCAATAAACAAATGGTTTGCGACGTCATTTGTCCAAGGTTACAAAGACCATAAACCGCGTCCCTAATCAAAGTTAATATAGAAACAATCAATATGTGCTTTCACCCCCTTCTCATTATTTTGTAATATTAACTGAATGCCTATTTTATACACATTTAGCAACAGCAGAGTTGTTTGTTCAAGGAAGTATAGTAAACCTGAAGAAAACCTTTAGCAAAATTTGGATTATAATAAGCAACTCCTTTGCGCCAAACAAAGCCAAATGCCAAGGCAAGCTTTCTCAACAGGAAAGTATTTAAACATAAAAATCCAATAAGCCAAATAAACTTTAAATTTTCTAAAGTCAGTTAAGCCTTCCCACATAGAATGCATGATTGTTGTATAGTGTAATGTAATAATGTAGTGTTATAAAATATACTTAAATGTATACACATATATGAATAGACTAAATAATAGATAATAAAACAAGACTATGACCTCACAGATCTAGGTCAATAATAACCCTGTCTATGTTCAAAACAATCAAGACTCAATACGACGTCTGACCTTAAACTCACTGCGACAAGAGCAGATAGACATTAACAACCAACACCCCCATCAAGTAAGTGACCGCAGTCAGGTACAACAACATGTATGCAACAACAAGACAAGAACTCCTATAAATAAGTTCCATTGACGTACAATTAATCTCCCTTAACAAATTAACAAATAATTAAACTGCCTAAAAGAATCATCAGAACCCCTTAGTAGCTCCCGACTATGAAGTAGTAATGTTATTTAATTCAGTTTCTAAAGCCAAAGTTATATCTCAGAACCCCTTAAGTTAAATTCAATAAATTAGTATTTTTATCCGCAAGAGACTATATGTCATAGCTCCTAAATAATATATTAACACACTCAGGCTTTACAATTAACTCTTATTAATTTAGTTAACTATAAAATTATAACAATGTATAAACAATTCTTATCTGTTAATAACGCACAAGTCAATCAAGACTTACATCAAAATTAATTTAATATTGCATAGCTCATTCTCCATATAATATACAAATCAAGGACAATAATTAGTTAAGTTCTAAAACAAGAAGGTCAGTAATAGATAGTATACAAGTCTGTCTTTCATTACATATGATCATGTAGGTCTCCACAGTAAATAGTTATGTATGTTAGCATATATGTCCATATAAATCAAAGAAACGCCTCTATTGAATTAAAAGTCTGTATAGGTGGATACACGGGTCCTAATATGTCTAAAGACTAACAACATGGAATACCATAGTCAATGCTAACTAATTAATATATGCTGCTGTAACTAACTACACATCATTAGTTAAGTTTTTTGAAGATAATTCCAGGTTTATACATACAGACACTCATTAAATGCAAATATTTCATAACTTCTGAAATTTAAATTATTAATACAATATTATTAGTAACATCTCTGCAAGAAAAGAACATTAGATTTGTCTGCAAAATAATGTGATTAATACACAAGGAAAATATCGACAACACATAATTAGTTATAGAATACATGTTCAATAAACAGATTAGGTTAAAACACATAATTAGATATATCATTAATAACATACAAACATAAAACAGCCTCTGGATCATCTGTGAACAGAAATAAAAGCAACAAACACGGAATAGATTAATGTTAGTAGATTATTAGTATATAGGTATTAGTAGTTATATATTACAACAGTCCAGGAGAACATCTGAAACATAGATAAACACAACAAGCAAGATATCGGACAAATCTACATGATTAGTAAAATTATTAATGTATTAATTGTTGACTTGAAGATGTGAACTAGCCCTTTGGTGAAATCCATAGCACCGAAGTCTGTAGCGCACATATCGAAGATATAGTTATTTATTGTTAGTATTGATCATTTTGTCCACAAATAGCTTTCTCCATCTGTAATAATATAAAACACAATTTTTTCCGAGAATAATTTTTTCATGTCTTGTTCTGTCAAAAACCAATATTCAAGTCCCCTCCCTTCCCTGTCAAATTTTCAAACAAAGAAAAATTCAATTATATCATACAAAGAGAATAATAATAAATACACATATTATGCGAAATAAAGGAGGGAATACATTATATGGAGAACAGCCATTCCTTTATAAATAAATAAACATTAATAAAAAAAAAAAATTAAATTCATGATGGTGCGTACCGTCACAGTAGTAGCTGAGATTTTATTATTTATTGATGTGCATACGGAAAGTAGACGTCTGCCGCGATCAATGTAAGTTTTTAAGACTATAATAAACAAAATATATCAAAAATATGTCTTACCTCAGCGCTCGTCGCGTCCACCACTTAGAGCTTAGTGAGTCCCCGTACCATGTATGGTAGGTATAGGTGCTTCAATGTACAAAACCTCAGGTCTGGTCAAATACATACAGGTAGCCGATCACTGGCTCTTAAACTATGTCTTTGCTAGACCACAAATGATTCAGAATTGTAAATGAAAATGGAAGATTGGAAGGTTTAATTAATTAAATGCACTTTAAAACTACACATCCGGGGTGTTAATTCCCAAATATCAAGACACCTGGCAACACCAGTCTCTCCCGACCTACTTTTACGATAGACCTCGTAAAAAATCATAAGCTTCAATCGCTTCACATTGGCCTCTGGGGCCTTCTTTAATTACTTCATTAAACTCATTTTATACAAAGCAATTTCTAACACAAAATATTGTAACATACCTAAGGGGCCATTCATAAATTCCGTGACATGTTAAGGGGGAGGAGGGGGTCGACGAAGTGTGACATTATGTGACAAGGGTAGGGAGGGGGTCCTTAATTTTGTGACGATACATTAGCACAGCTGATCTATGTCTACAATACATAGATCAATTAAGATTGTTGGTAACTGTATTGTTTAACAAGAAAACAATAGCGACTGGAGGAACAATGCGATCTTAGTGGCGGATTTTTACAGCCATTTCTGTTCTAAGTAAGTAAGTAAGACTAAATCTTTAAACCGCTCCCAAAAATATTCTCGCAGGATTCCTGACATATCAACTACCGCAGATTTTAAGATCGGGAATTGCTATCGATCAGTGAAAACCACATAGAAATCAGCCTAGTGGTTTTTACGTGAATCCTCCCGAACAAACAGACAAACACAAAATATCGTGAAAAATAAAATACTACACCACAACGTTTACCAGGATCCCTAGTTCTTTTATAAGTATTTACTTTGCAACATGTAAAGGAAAGACATTTGCTTTTAAGGTAATCAGTACTTAATAACTTAACGCTGTCAATGATGCGTGACAGCCCTTAAAGCGATGGACATTAAGTCGGGTCTGAACCCTTCTATAAACGAACATGTGTACGAGCAACATTGTTATGTGTAAAGCAATGAATCGCTGTAATATAAATGGATATAGAATTATAGGCCTTAATGACGTCAGAAGTGATAAAGGCGGCCATCGCCGGCCTAACGAGGGCATTTAATGAAAATTTGAATAATTTGTAGCGCCATTACAAGTTTGAATGTTCTGCGAGGACGCCGTGCCAAGTTTTGTACTAGCACTTAACTGCATACCCCGTTCTGGGTGGTGCTTTGTTTCGGACGATTAAAACTATAGATACTTATATTATTATTTATTACTATACTGTATGTCTTTCAAGACCACGGGCCATAGAAATGGCCCGGACTTTTGGAGGGCTTGCGTGGGCCCATGGGGAGGCCAACACGTAGAGGCCCCTAGACAAATTTAATCTAAATGTGGCGTGACACTGACCGGCGACTATCCCTGTCTACACCATACAATAATGCACCCAAGGACAAGCCCCGGCCAGTGTAGGACTATTGGAAATGAGAAGAGAAAGTACCGGGCTATTGGTGTGAGCTGTTAGTGGCACTAGGGCTCTGGGAATATGGGGACTATGACGTCTGCCCGTCGCAATGTTAAGGGAACATGGAAAAATGGGCAGACGGTGACTCGCCACTCCTTGCATGGGCCCCTAAAAATGCCATAAAAGACAGGGGCAACATGGGTGTGAGTGGCTAAGGGGTGTAGAGAGGTGGGCTGCAGGTTCACCGAAGCTACTTATTATTAGCTACTTGTTATTTATTACTTATTATTATTATCCCTACATGAACGGAGAAAGAATACAATTTCGTGCGTTAGGGAGTCCTGTCGTAAGAGGCGACAAAACCACCCTCCACCCCTGGTCTAGTATATGCCGCCATAACAACCATGAGTTGTGTTCCGGCGTTAGAGTCCAGATTCTATTCTACCTTAAGAGAGCGACAGAACATTACTAGCACATTTAGTGAACAAATGTTTATAGGCGATGGTAATCGCTTCCCATCAAATGGAACGTCTGCCTGTCTGCAGAACTCATGCAATAAAAATTCCTACAACTATATGACCAATGCATCTATATAATTTCAGCCCATAAATGTCCCACTGCTGGGCTCGGGCCTCCCATTATAGGGGGAACGGACAGTATACCCGCCACGCTTGTCCAAGGCGGCTTGGCAGGTTTGACACATCGGTTATCTCGATGTGCAGGTTGCATCACGATGTTTTCCTTCACCGTTTTTAGCACGTGGTAATTGTTACAATATGCACATTAGATCAGAAAACTGACTAAGAGGTGCATGCGTTCCGGTCAGGATCGAACCTGCGCCCTTCGATTTAGGGGCGCGTGCGCTAACCATTACGCTACCACGACTTCATGCATGATCAATGCATCTACCTAAACATTATTTTGCTTCATTTTTTTAATTTCCAGCTTCTTTTTTATAAGTACAAAAGTATGTTACCATTACAATTATTTTTCTAAGAAATAATGGAGCTGTAGCAAGCGGTACACATTAAGAGAAAAAAATATTTTTGTTGTAATAATGACAAGACATACTAAAAAACACAATGCAACGACTTTATGTATAAGATTCTTCTGTATGCCACTGACAGTATGATCGATTTCGATGAAACTTTTTGTGTGTGTTTGAGTTGATTCCGGAATGGTTTAGGTTCATAATTGGACCCGGTAGATGGCACTGCGATCGAGTTTTTGGTTTTAAATTTTTCAGGCCATACAACGTCTTTCGAGCCCACTAATACCTCCATAAATTTATTTCCTCTTTGACAAAATAAAATTTTCCACGAAACATAGTATAAGAGGTTAGAGCGAATTGCTAGATAAAAGTAGTTTTGTCATTGAAATATTGTGAACCAGTTGTAAACATTATAGTAACACCAAATAACGGAAATGTCTCGTTATTTGTATATAACGTCATAATAAATCTATTTAATTTAATGGTTACTTCATTCAGCATCCTTTAAGCTCTCGAAGTACGTAGTTAAACATTTCTAGACCAATAGCCGTTGAACGACCTTTGAAAGACAGTCTAATCCCAATTGAAATCCATTGTAAAAGTATTGACCATGCGTATTGAACGCTGTTGTTCCAAGTGATGGGCCTAACTGTCGAATCGGACCAGAAACAGTGTTGTTTGCTTCCAGGAATTTTCCAACACCCATTAAGAGTTGGAAAATAAAATAATTGTGTCGTAACGTCGATAAATGTCGAGGAAATGGCTCTTTGAAACAAAAGCCATAGGTTTAATGGACATCATAAAAGCAGGATTAGGGGCGCGAAGCATTTGTGCGCACCAATTCGCGTACATTGTTACGCATATTTAGAGATAATTAATATATGGCACGGCTACCACACGCAGACATTGTATATATAGTGATTGCGCCGAAGAACACCTCATTAATTCTCCCTCTCTATCCTCGCCATCAAGATAATAATAATCTAATAATAATCTTTATTGTCAGAAAGTCATTTACATTATTTATATTACCTATTGGTCCCAAACTAGACGAAGCCTATATTTTGGAGACCAAAGTCGATGTTAAAAGCCACAGCGGGCAGACGTGTGTGTTGGTGTATGTGTGTGTGTGTGTGTGTGTGTGTGTGTGTGTGTGTGTGTGTGTGTGTGTGTGTGTGTGTGTGTGTGTGTGTGTATGTGTGTGTGTGTATATATATAAGTGTGTTTGTGTGTGTGTGCGTGTGCATGTGAGTGTGTGTGTTTGTGTGTGTGTACGCATTTTCCTATCACACTATTTCAAACGGTAACGTTAAGAAAAATAATAAACTTTAAATGAAGACTGAGCAAACAAGAAACATTCATATTTTTATCAATGCTGTCACTGCAAAGTAATATAGGTGGAGCACAATATAAAAGAAAACCATTTTAATTTAATTTAAATAACTTTAATTCTCTTAAGCATATCCTAGTGAAGTGTTAACCTTGGGGGGAAGAGTGTAGTGTGGCGGTGGAGTGATAGCAAGGTAAGTCACAGTTCCTTTGCTTCTTCTTCCACGTCCCTTTGCCTTCTTCCGGTCATCGCATTGCGGCCGCATATGGAATCAGTTCCACCAGGAATTCATCCTCAGTGCGTTCAGCGTGATATTGGACGAGATAACAAACTGCATCAAAGATATTATTACGCATTAGTTACTCATGTATGCTGTTGATAATGCGCTGGTGGGTGCGGACAGAGGGCGCCTGGTGCGACGCGGGAATACGTGGAAGGGTTCGCTTGAGATCGGCGGTCGGAAATTAAATGTGGCGAAGACTGAGTGTTTGGGCTACAACATTACAGATTCAACATCCATGCGCATAGGTGAAGATATGATCAAGCACACGGACCAGTTAAAATACTTACTTCACTTGTTCGGAGAAATCTAATGCGACGTTAAGTTATCTCAGCAGCTTAGCCCAAGTGGCGTGAAATAACTGGTTTCATTTGTGATCCCAAAATGCCGGTTCAGCTAAAAGGACAGGTCTATAAATTTATCACTTGAGCGAGACAAGCAAGAGCTGCGTGTTACGGCAGCTTGCATATCCGTGATATAGCGGATAAATTGCAAGAGTGTCTACGCCTACCATTGTACTGCCACTTTTAACGGAAACCAGCTAGTTACGTGAGGACCAAATGTCTAGCTATGCCGTCTCCGCCAGGTTCAGATCGAAGAGGTAGGCCCAATAAATGCTGGGTCGATGTCGTAAAGAATGACATGCGTATCAATGGTCTCATAATTAGGGATGTCGGAACCCCGTGAAATAGAAAAAATCCCGGGCTCGGAGGCAGATGATCCGAACGCAACCGGTATTTAAAGCTAGAATGATATTAGTGGATGATGACTAAATATATATGGGATCAGACGAATGCTGGATACCTATCATGATCTAGCCACCAGTTTCAGTGAAAGGTATTCGACTGACATTAAAGAATTAGGTTCTTGTAGCAACTTCAATAGTCTTATACAAAACCAGTAATCCAGGATTATCCGCATAAATAGAAAATTCTTAATGATAATAATCAGCATCCTACAACTGTGGTTCGTTTGAACAAAAAATATACCGATTTAAAAAATAAATTACAGCGAAATTGTTCGTATTCTTTCGCTCCTTTATCACGGCGTAATTATTCATTTTTCTGAAGTTTAATATCCTTCGTGTATTTGGGAACCAGAGATTAAAATTAATCTCTTTTAAATTTTAAATAAAATGTTTTTATTTCAAGAAATTGAAGAGCTCCTTTTTTGAGTATTGTACTTGTTACATAATCACAGTTCCATGAATATACCTACATATACTTATTCAACGTGGCGATAGGCAGCTAATGACAGAACCCTACGAGCATATTTTATGATATATACATTTATTTTAATTAGTCCCTTCAATGTACTCATTGAAACGTAGTTATTTTTTTCTTGCACACTATTTGCCACGACTTCATTATTTTTTCTAAGGGCAATTGTTTTAATCATGATATTAATGTTATTTTATTTTATTTGGGGAGCTAACAGCTATCATTAACATGAACTAGAAATAAGCTAGATTAAGAGAAGCTATTAATAAGCCTTCAAAGATAACAGTAAAAAAAAGAAAAAGAAAATTAAACAAAGAAACAATAAAAAACTATGCGTACATAAGGTACTTACTTAAACTGATAAATCCGAGTTTGGACAGAACTTGACCAACTTTGCGCTAAACAATGCTACACTATCAGTAAATAGGTCTAAGTCTATATATAGCTCCCAACTTACTTAACTTATTACATGCATTTGCTGTTCTGATACAGAACGAATTACGCCGGTAAAATGTGCACGTCGATGGTGTGTGTAATTATTTCCTGGGGCGAATATTAGTAGGAGGAGCATACAAATGTAGTTTCTCAATTAGATTTGCACAATCAATTTTAAATTGCGCAATTTTAACGGATCATTAAACTTTTAATTTTAAGTAATAATATTAATTATCATTGAAATAACCTGCCTGAATTGAAATTTAAAACAGTTAAAGTGGTTTTTTTCATGCAACAATTTTGAATTTTCTCATCTTGTATTTTATTCTATGAATTACTTTTGCCTATTGATTGCTCTAAAAGAACATATATAAAGTACTCATAACAAAAAGAGCCTGAGAAATATGAAATAAAAGAATATATTTTCGCTATTCTCTATACAAAAGCACTTAAACCTCTTTCACCGGCTTTGTGAAAAAATGTTAAAGAAATTTTATTATTGCATTACAAATAAGAAGCACTCGAAGCCGGCAAAGTGCGAAATCCTGCGGACACGTCTATGACGGGGTTAAGAGGGGAGAAGCAGTAAAATCCAAACAAATGAAATATAAAACCTGAGGCAATGTAAAAGGTAAATAAGTTTATTACCCGCCGGTGTAATTTGGACCCTCGAAATAGTGGCTCGACCGCCGGCTTCGTCTAACAAAGGAGTCCTGTTGTAAGGAGGTTCCAATGTACAAAGGGACACTCTATGCTTCGCGTTTTTTGTGTAAGAAAATTATGTATTGACGTAAAGTTGTTGTCGCTGTAAAGATATGAAACAAAGAATTGCTTTGTATGAAACAAAAAGGCTTGAAAAATAGGAACAAAAGTATTCCCACTTCAACATTTTTTTTGTATGAATACGTATTGGGTACTAATTATTTTTAATGATATTTAAACGTATGTATGTATATCTGCACATTTGTGTAGATATATTTATTTATTGCGCAGCTGGTAAACAGGCAGTCGTCCCAGCTCATGGTTAGTGGGAGGAGGGGATGAGATAGAGGGATCAGACTAGAGCAGTGCTTTTCAATTACGCGACCCCTTTACAGGTGAAAAATTTTGGTGACTCCCTTGGGTCATAGACGGACAAAAAGTTAGTAATTTCAAAGACTACGTTTATGTTTTTCTCTATTTAGGTACCCATATTCATTATTAGGTCTTATACTCTATAAAACGCTGCTGAGCGTAGAACGTGCCTAAGTACGAGGTATAAATTTAAATAGCTTTTTCTCCTTTGCTGGAGAGATTCCTTAGGCTCTGCGACCCCTAGGTGTCGCGACCCACAGATTAAAAAACACTAGACTAGATAAATGGCATAGAGGAGACAGGGGACTTTCTATCACAAGGCCGGCAGCGTGTCTGCTATATTCTAGCAATTAAAAATGTAAAAAAACTTACTTTTCGAAGATCTGTCCACAAATACATTAAAACAAAAGTACACAAATAGCTTTGTAGGATATTTTTTGCAGAATTTTCGTATAATTGACATAAGCTAGTGGTCGCTCATTGGTCGAAATTCGACTATAATTAATTTAAATTATAAGTTTGAACATTATTAAGGTTTTGTCAAAGATTACTTCTATAATCAAAGACTTCGCCAAGGCTACACTGTTAATTTGGCTTTTCAACAAACAAAAGAGTATATACGCTTGTGTGTGTCAAATCCATGTTAATATGAGTAATGTTTCTTTATTGTTTTAATGTAATTTAATGCATAACTTTTAAAAAATATTAGCATTCGTTGCTTCTTCTCTATGTAAACTACAAGTATGCGAAATTTCATACTCCTCCGTCCGCGCAATTTTCGTAAAAAGGGGTACAAAGTTTTTACTTCGCGTATTAATATAATCATATAATATTCTGATAATGCTTTTTGGGTTATTCCTGTAATTAGTATTTTTTAAATAATCTTAAGAAAATGTGAGCTTTGTATTCTTACATCATCTGATATTTGTATTAATGTATTTTGTTATAAGCAAATAAATTTGAATGTGAACTGTTTGCCATTATTTGGCTTACACGTGGCGGGACCTTTGAAAGTTCCATCAACCTTGTTTTCTTTAGAAATACATAATATCTATAATGTATTGATGAATTCAAGACTCAACTTCGAAACGCGTAAGCCGCTTTGAATGAAATTAAATTGTAAGGTTTCAATAGTATATGTTGTAAAGATCCCTCGCTTTTATGTTAAATTCTCTTTTATGTGCTCTCTTACTTTGTGAATATAAATTATTTAGGGCTGCCAACTGGAACATTGAAGTTTTAATTCGGTGTGTGTAAAAACAAGCGATTTGTAGCTTTTGTTGTTTACTTATGTTGTACTGTTTTATTATAAAATATAGTAGAAAACACTTTATTGTTCACAAGAATAAACAATTCTAGAATGTATAATTACAATAAATAAACTGGAAAACAAAAGGCGACCGCGGCCTTATAGCTAAAATCGATCTCTTCTAGGCAACCTGACTGAGAGGATACTTTTAGCAACTTATGTCTAGGTATAATTAAATAAAAAAAGAAGAACAAACAGTAAGTAAACAGCTAAGTTGAGAAGAATAAAAAAATACACAATTTATTATAAGCTAAACAGCTCGCTCCAACCTTTTATGCGATATTTTGTATGACTTTCTTTTTTATCTTGCCAAACATGTAAGGAATTAATGGAGATATGTTGCAGCATAAAATTTTAGTACGTCATGTTATTGTTATAACTATAAGAATATTTTGTTTTCCTTTTATTGTGTTTTCGTCTTATTGACTATGCATTGTTTGCTACAACTCCATTAATTCTTCAAAAGGATTTTTTTTACGAAAACTTATAAAAAAGAAGAACTTGAGATATAAATAAAATAAGAAATATGTATAACGAAAAACAATTTTTAGCTAGACGTGTTACTGGGGAGTTTTTTGCCGCTTCTTCTTCTTAACAGCAATAACACGTTGCGAAGCGGTGTACATAGACTAGGAAGTGAAATTAAATTTTAACTTATATGTATGAACTTATTTTGAATAAAAAATTGAATTTGGACAAGGTTTTTGACAGATTTTTAAGTATGGAAAGTGATTTAACTGAAATATATAAACATATACAAATATAATACAGCATACAGACATCAATGGCTTCATTTCTAAATTTTTATTCTTTGAATGATGTAATCCATGTCCATTCTGGGATCGATCCCAGACACCCAGACCATAGTAAGTAACGAAAACGTTGTTTACGAGATTGACCACGCCAGGAATCGAATTCTGAGCTTTAGCGTTATAATGATGTAAGCCAGTGAAACTGTAGCCACTCAACCGCCCGTATAATTATTTGATAATGATTTAATATTATCGAAAATTTGGCAACCCTAAATAAAGTAGTGGGAATACATGGACGCGCACCGAATGTAAAAATATGGGCCACATAACTATTTTACGATGGCAGCACTTGTTTATTCATGGGACACCCTTTATGTATGCACATAAAGTTCGGCGCACACATACAGGGTGGCCACTCGGCGGTTTTCGGAGGTTGCCCGCCTTTGCCGGTGGAAATTGCTGCTTTATGAATACTGAGTGCCAGCCGTCACCCATTACTGGGCAAAACGCTATTAAGGCTCCTTCAGCCATACATTCCTTTTTGATGTTTAGGGACTAGTAAGGTAGTGACGTCACAAGTACTGGTTGTTACATTTAAGCTATGTATTCACCAACAAAGCCGCGGTAGCTTAATTCTTAACACAGTCGCGTCTCAAAAACTTCTCGAATTCAATTTAAATATTTATATATTGATTATAAGTCATTACTTAAACTTAATGCCTCTAGAAGCTAAGTTAGACAAACGGTTCAAACCAAAGATACGCTTTTCTCCTCGCCCTTTTTCAGCAAACTTATTTATCATATCATCCATAGCTGAAGATGTTTTCAGATTTTCCGCTTCTATCGACAATAATGACAGTCTGATAGCCATTCCTGTTGGTCGAGCAGAGTTATTCGCAAAATTGTTATTAATCTATAAAAGATGTGGATAACATTTCAGGATTTTTTGATTACACATTTTCGGGGGGCCCAAGCCACAGGGGCCCCGCATCATTGATATTGCTGATACGGTGGTAGCTACGCCCCTGGTCCATAGTTAAGCGTCTGAGACACAACTTGGTTTACAGAAACAACATCTGGTATATTTTGTCGTGCAACGTTGTTATAACAGAAACACAGAAGTCTGAAACTGTTTATAAAGCAGACAGAGACGTTCGTGTTAGCATTAAATCGCCTTAATGTTTGCTAGAAGCAATAAACAATACATAAATAAATCGGCAGACAAACACACACATTGTATATCCCCAAAGAAAGCAAGTTACGCTCGTGTTATACAACAGAACACTCTGGGGCCGATCTCAGACACCCAGACCATAGTATGTAACGGAGAAATATCGTTTCCGAAATTTGTCATACCAGGAATCGAACCCGGAGGTAAGCCAGCAAAGTGGCTCAAATCTTCATTCATTTAGCGAGGAATGCTAATATTTTATTTTATATTATGCACCAAAATTAATTAAATCATTAGAAAAACATTACACACACTACCATGTATTTGACACACAACGCATATATACTCTTTTGTTTATTGTTAAAGTCAATTTAACAAGGTAGCCTTGGCGAAATCTGTGATTATAGAAGTATAGTCTGTGAAATTAATTATTTTGCTCGAATTTCGACCACGGGCTACCACTAATAACTTAAAATAAATCAAACGATCATAAAGTCGTATCATTTTTATTCGATGTCTTGTGATAATCGGTTAATTTGGTTAACGATTTATAGCTTTCAATCGCTTAATATGCTGTAATGAGAACTGTCAAATCGGGCCTATTATTTCGTGGTTAGAATAATAGTGTTTTTACGTTATACAAATATGAATTTAAATGGAGGCATTGTTGACCTTATAAATTAATCTCTTTAATCCCATTTATGGCACATTAACGACATTCAGCAATTTAATATTATCCAGAGAATGATAATAAGATAAAATTATTCCCATAGGAACAAAATTTCGTGGACAGTAATTGTAAAAGCATCTTCCGAGGGGAGACCCCCTTGGATCTCGTCAGTGGGGCATTCGGGAACACAATGGGACACCGTATTTGTATGACAAGTGACTTGACAAGGTACGTGGTTTTCAATGGGATGGATAGAATTGAAAAATCTTTTTTAAAAAGTTTGTATGAAAAAACATGAGATTAGTGCCAGTACGTAAATATAAGAACTTGCAATGGCCTCTTATTCCCTTGAAGGCTTATTGTTCCTTTAAACGTTGTAAGCTGCATCCGACGTGACGCCTTACATACGCTATGCGCGGTGTTGACACGTCGTACGTCGCGTCCGCTGGCATTCTCAAGAATCTTACATAATAATATCCCATTTTTGATATTAGATAGATAACTTTATTGCTCACCGAATATACAATATCAAAAATGCATAATTACAATATTGTCATGGTAGAAAGAATAGGTGGCCTTATCGCTTAAAGCAATCTCTTCCAGACAACCTAACTTGGGAATAGTTTAACCTAATCTGGCGATGTAGGTGCTGCAGATTATTAGGTATATCATAAACAAACATACCTAAAATGCATATTTTATAAATTAAATACACCTACACATAAAGTAATTTAAACTTTATAAAAATACATATAAACATGTTTTAAGATACTAGCTTCTGCGCGCCACTTCGTCCGCGTGGAATAGTTAAAAAAAAATTTGGTCTTAGCGTGATGATATATAGCCTATAGCCTTTCTCGATAAATGGGCTATCTAACACTGAAAGAATTTTTCAAATCAGACCAGTAGTTTCTGAGATTAGCGCGTTCAAGCAAACAAACAAACTCTTCAGCTTTATATATTAGTATAAGATATATTAATCAGTCTTTAGTATAAGAAATAGGCGTAAAAGAGTTTTTGGAGACTCGAGAGAAACAATTATTTTTCGCAAGGTATTGAAACGCGTTATTCTAATTCCATTGGATTGGAGGGAGATTATGTACAAAAATAAAATATTTTTTAAACTTTTTGAAACTTTAAGCACCAGGTTAAAATTGCAAGTGTTTATTTACAAAGCAAACGGAACAAGAGCCGTGAACACATGGTGCGTGTGTGTTTGTATGTGTGCCATCGTGGGAGCCTCCCCCGGCTCGCAAACGCGCCATCTGCGAACCTATTTAATGACTTGTTTTCATTGCACATTAAAACGTCCCGGGAGCGCAACGACCGTTGCCTACGCATTTAACTATGTTACGAACACATTACATACTAACAAATACAAAGTAATTCGAATCCAATAAACTTTGAACTTGGTACATTTATGAGAATTTGAGTTAAGTGGAACATTATAACTAATTACGTCAAACAAACCAAGAGACACAAATAGCCTAAAAAATAATAACCTATACACAAAAAGAAAAAGTAACATACATGGCACTAGTTAAGATAATATATATAGGACATAAGGCACACATTACACATGCACTGTCTCACAGCACCAGCTTGTATCAGATACACTCCACATTAGTATAAGTTTAGTATTAAAACAAGATGTTTTAGATAATATATGGGTATATTAAAAATAAGATATTATAATTTAAAACAGATTTGCAAATAAGTTATTTTATACTTTTTAGTTTTTGAAGTCAGTTTTTTAAACGAAGTTTTTTTTATTCGTTACTTTTTAGTGTCTAGTTATGGGTAGGCATATGAAAGGTGCCGCGCGCCTTAAAAAATATAGGTGCCAAGAAAATAATCATAAAAAAAGTTCGTAACATGAAAACTACTGGGATAAACTGTGTTTATTTTTTAGGGGACCAAATGGCAACTATTCCACATCGAACTAAAATGGAATCACGTAAATCGAATAATAAATCTCAGAGTAATCGGTGTGCATGTGGAACGGAATGGATTTTTTTTTTCATAAAAAATAGTCGTAAAATGAAAACGGAACTCGGGTCCGTAGAGTTGTTAAACAAGGAAGTCATTTATTTGCTTAAACGTGGTACATAAATTTGAAGTGACATAATAATACAAGACTCACATGTTTTGCCTATGTGGATGCAAATTTTACTTAAGATTATTAAAATGAAATTCAAATTATTACAAAATTAACAGAAAAAAATACATTAATGTCAATCATATGTAATTTGTCAAAAAATTACCCTAGAAATACGTTTACGGAATAAAAACAAGTACCCAACAGCCATTTGTGTATGTAGTCTTTGTGTGAATATATTTGTGGGTAGATATTGAAAGTCTTCGGGAAGTTTGTCAAAAACCTTTACCGACGTAATTTGAATTTTTTGTAGTGACAATTTATAGTTGGGGAACAATAGTCTATTGTCTGTTTTCACCCTAAGTTGCCGTGTCCGCAGTTCGTGATGTCTTACAATTCGGGATTTTCTTTCACAAATATTGCAACTTGTTTGATATACATATAAGGCGCAGTTGGCAGCTGGACCTTTTTAAAAAGTGGCCTGGCCATGGCTGTAGATAGTGTGCGCTACTAAGGCTGGTATGCACCGAAATTTAACCGACCGTTAACCAAAAATAATCACTGTTTTTCCATACATTTTTGGCGATTATTTTCTTTTAACCATCGGTAACGAGGAAACGTAGCCAGCCTTCTGGGCACCTTACCCATAGAAGACGGTGATCTGGGCTCAGTAATCTACTTATAGTCTTGAGGGACTATGGGTAGAATACAATACAAATAAGTTAAGTTTTCTTACATTATATTCAATAGTATGTAATTGTATATAATAAGTAAAACCATCGGTTAAAATTCGTTGCATACCAGCCTTAGTGCTCGTCTACGTCAGTCAAATTGCCCCACATGAGCAAACCGTATTGGAGGACATTTTCTTGTTAGCATTTTAAGGCAGTAAGATGGAAAGTGATGAGGAAAGTAGGCAGCGTGAATATCAAATGTTCAAATATATTGCGTTTAGATACGAGCACTCTCGAAAGTTAGAAATATTCTTAAAATGAGACTACGTGCCAAGAAAATAATAGAGTAGAACTTATAAGCTAATGGCGTAATATTATAAAACGTTCAAAATCAAATAAGCTGTAATTACCGAAACTGTTAACTATCAGAAAAAACTATCAGATTTCATTTTTTTTTTAACTGGGCAATTAATTAATACTTATATCATATACTAGCTTCTGCCCGCGACTTCGCCCGCACGAAATAGTTAAAATAAAGTGAGTTAAAAAGGACCCCCTGATTGTAAAACATTCTTCATTGGTGCTCCGCTCCTATTGGTCTTAGCTTGATGATATATAGCCTATAGCCTTTCTCGATAAATAGGCTGTCTTACACTTGAAAGAATTTTTTAAATCAGACCAGTAGTTCCTGAGATTGGTGCGTTAAATCAAACAAACTCTTCAGCTTTATATAATAAGATACATTGTTATAAAGTCTTTCCAATGTCTCTGTCTCTTCTTGAGCATTGTAAAGAGCGACCCATTTAGCCTACAACATCCACGTGTAGACACTGTTAAGTGCGTTCCACATATGAGACGATCGCCTGAGAACTTTGAAACGGAAGATCGATCGAGGATTTAAATAAGTCTCAAATAGATACATAGACGACACTTTATTATTTGAGATGCGTCATTGTTAATGTGTAACGTTAAATGTAGACAGGTAATGTATATATATATACTTACACTACTTTTATTTTTTAATGCTTTAAATAATAGGCCACAGTCTAAATCTCTAACATTAAAGCAAGAACGGCCGCAGCTTAAGAGGACACATAATTTGTACGTCAAAGTTTCAGTCTACCCGTCGTATGTAGTGACATTGTCACAAGCTTGTGACACGCTTGGTTGAATTTTGATTTCGTCGCTATACTTAGCAGTACGAGACGGGGCCTGCTAAATATACAACAATCGTTCTGTTATTGTCAAATATGATTCTTTAATGTAGATAATATCTTATCGCACTAATTTAACCAAAATCAAATGAACTATGATACGCTTGAAAACAAAATCATTTTTTATTATAACTCAAAGGTCCAGTGGCATAATTGTAGGCCTGCCTAATTCTCCGAAATTTAATAGTTCGAACCCTGATAAGATTAAACGAACCTGGCGTTATTTACTCAGGTCTGGGTGTTGGGGATGGGCTCCATATTCGTCCCTATTTATTTACACAAGCTTGAAAATTTGTAAAATATATTTATCTTAAAATAAAATATTATTGTATTATATTTTCTTAAGTTTTCGCGACTTGTATACATAATAAAACTACGTTTTAACGGTTTTAAGACGTTTCGGCCGCTTTTCAATGACCCTGGTCAGGGACGACAAATATGTCATTTGTCCAAGAAGTATTGTTAAAGTTTTATTTAGCCTACCGCCAACTTGTTCATTTTAATTATTTAGTTTTAATTTTGTTTATGGTTATTATTTACTCTATGGGAGCCTAATCTAATTTACCATCGCTTCACAACATGTTGTGGCTCGAAGAGAAGAAGCAACGATGTCAAATAAATTACCGCGCTTAAAACCGTTAAAACTTTGTTTTATTATTAAGTATTGGCCTGATCCTCTATAGGTATTGATTAAATTTTGACAAGTTCCATATAAGTGAATAAATGTATAAGATACTAGCTGACCCCCCAAAGTGGTCACGAAACATTTTTCCTCTTTTAATTTATTAATCACAATCAAGTATAGATTATGTCACTCGAGAATAATGAAGCTTTCTACTGATGAAAGAATTTTCAAAATGTGATCAGTAGTACCGGAGATTACCTGGAATATCCAACTCACAAACATTACCTCTTTGTAATATTAGTATAGATAGGAACGGGTTATAAATAATTATAATTACTTATCTATCGTTCCCTAATTTAAGTGCCTAATTTAAAAACGAAAATTACTCAAAAAGCCTTTTGTAAACTATAATAAGTAAGGGATCAGTAATCTCCTTAATTAATGACTCAGCCATCAAGTTCCTTTTCAAAATCGAACAAAAACATAGTGCAATACACGTTATTTATGGCGGCATTCACTAAAATTTCACATAAAATCGCCGTGCAAGTATTTCATTGTGAAAAAAAAACCTCTGTAATTTTAATGGTTCCCGAATACGGTTGGATGCACTGGACGGGAACAAAGGACTCCCCAATTTGGGGGCAACAGTAAATTGGTCGGTTTTTTGTCGGCAGAAATCATAGCTCTTCGGCCCTAGGGGTGCCAGTGATTGGAATCTCTCGAACACGTTCGTTTCAATGCTATAGGATAGAGCATCATACAAACGTTATAGGATAACGTGGAAAAAATATTTTGCAATAAATTTTTATGATTATATTTATGTGAAGCAAAAACTTTGAAATTTCGCACATTTATAGTTTATGCAGAGGATGAGGCTAATATTTTTCTAAAATTATGTAGAAAAATACATTAAATCAAAAGAATTTTGATTACAGTGACATTTAGAGTACATTTAAATTAAATGTAGTAAGGGGGCGTCCATAAATTACGTGAGGTGTTTAAGGGGGGGAGGGGGTCGAGTCAAATCTCATCAAATCTTACGTTGGAGAGAGGAGGGGTCTCGGCAAATATCACGCAATTTTTTTTCTGATTGAAACCAAAAACAATTATACTATTTTGGTCCATTTAATCCAGATTGTACATGCTTAAGATTTAATCTTAAGCGTTATCGTAATACGATTAAGATCATTTACTAATTCTTTCGAAAGAAAATAATTTCATTCATACTTCAACGTTATACATTTACTCACGGATTGTCACAAGACGAGCTAATGAGTTACTTTGTGCAAGTGCCAATGGCTTAGAGTGGCTAGATCAGAACGAAGTTGAAGGAGCAGATGATTTTACTGAAAATCATATGGACATGTTGATTCCAATAGTCTCTCTTGAGACCGTGCATGGACATTCTCCATGGACTGAATTAGAGTAGGTGTTCTTTTTTTAATCACAGTAGTTACGATTTAATTATTCTATTGTTAAATTTTTATTACACTTAGGTATAATTGAACTCTCAGCAATATTGATTACTAGTCTTAACTAGTCGTAAATAAAAGCACGAAGCAAATTTGTTTTTTTCTTTTTACAATAACAATCCAACGCGTTTACGTAATAAACTCACATTTTGAAAAATCTCACGTGAGATTGGGGGATGGGGAGGGGGTTGAATTAAATCTCACGACATCTCACCAGGGGGGGGGGAGGGAGTCGCAGAAAATTTATAAAAACACCTCACGTAATTTATGGACGCCCCCTAATGTAGATGAGTGACATATATAAAAATAAATAATTCACTGTAATAGTAATAAATAAATGAAGACGATAGTAATGATAAATTTAATTATATAACTATGGCGATACAAATAAATACACAGTGTAATTTTCCATTAAATAATTGTTAAGTCATTAAATTGAAGCAAGATAAGAATCAGCCTAAATGGCGCTCTGTTGTTCGTGCCTACCCCGCAAGGGACCTGGCGTGAAGTTATGTATGTATGTAAATCATTAAATAATGTAGTCGGATTCCAGTTGTATAGGGTAGTCTGGAGGAAATCGCCTTTGGCGACAAGACCGCCCATTGTACTGTAATTTTATGTGCAATAAAGTTATTCGTTCATTCAAAAAAACATTGCATACAGTACCATGTATTTGACACACACGCATATATACTCTTTTGTTTTATTGTTAAAACCAAATTAACAGTGTAGCCTTGGCGATACCTGTGATCATAGAAGTATTGTGTTTGACAACAAATTATTACGGTCGAATTTCGACCACTAGTTGCTATTATAACTTCTACATGCATTGTGTGTATTATTATTTAGCTTCTGCCGCATATTTTGATAAGACAAAAAAATATGTGTGTATGTAAACAGAGTGAATTTTTCACTTTACGAAATAGCGAAACAGTTAAAGGAGACCCCCTTTTAGTACCATTGAAACGGTATCTTACATTTTGGAAAAATTACACTGTTCAGAAATCTAATCTATAATATCTAATAATAATCTACTAATATAATCTATAATATCGAATAACATCTAATGTATTATTATTACATTAACCGTAGTGTAACTTGTACCATTTTTTTTAAAGGATGTCACACTAAGGGAAGTAAGACGCACTCTCGCTCTACAGATACATGGGACTCCTGGGTAGTTAATGTCCAAAGCCTTTCCGCTAAGTATTACAATGAGCATCTCAGGGAAACGCTACAATACTTGCTCCCAAAATACGAGGTAAAAAGTTCCTCCTATCCATGCAGGAAGAGGGGGCAAAACAACCCACAGGCTAGTGGCAGAGTATGCCGCCATAACAATCTTGAGTTGTCATCCGGCATTAGTGGGCAGGTTCCAGTCTCCCTTTAGAGAGCGGCAGCACATTGATAGTGCCTTTGGTGTTACAAATGTCCATAGACAATGGTAATTGCTTTCCATTAGGCCGTCTGCCCGTCGCGGAACTAATGAAATTAAATTAAAAACTATAGGTGGTAGATGCACCTTCCAATCATGTGGTTCAGCTGAGAGGGTGAGCTACACAGTTCCCTAATGATATGAAGGTGTGAGTAAGCACAAAGCAACATTTAACTTCAAATACGTCTTAATTCAATTTTCTGCAACCCTAAACTTTATTAGACATGAATAGACACTTGAAATTTTATAATGACAAGTAAAATTTGAAAACTTCGACGCCATGAAACTACGTCTCGACTGGGGGCACCTAGGGCTGCACTGTCTCCAAATGTATGCAAGAAATTGTAAGGGCCCCTTTAGACCCCTGGTCGAAAGTATGTCGCCATAACAACCTTGAGTTGTGTTCCGGCATTAGTGACCAGGTTCCAGTGTCCCTTAACAGAGCAGCAGCGCATTTGAAGCACCTTTGGTGTTGTAAATGTCCATAGGCTATGGTAACCGCTTTCCATCAAGTGCGCCGTCTGCCTGTCTGCTGAACTCCTGCAATAAAAAAGAGCGACTGAAAGTTAATTGAGTTTATTTTGCTTGTTACAGCAGACGGCCCATCTGATGGAAAGTGATTGTTACCAATTACAAACGTTTGTAATATTGGAGGCATCGTTACTAATCTTTCCTTTCCCTTAAAATATGTTCTGAGGGAATATTTACTGTAAATGTGTCAGAAAGATGACTATTCGCCCCCGCATCGTTATCGGTTCTTATTGGAAAATCTATTATACTCATATAGACGTTAAAAAGGATTTATTATGTAGTAGCTGTGTAATATATAAAATAAGCGATAATGGCGGTAGTTGACTTTTTTATTAATCCGCTTGGAGTATAAAACCGAGCGCCCCGTTGTATCGACACGCATTTCCAACGAATGCGTCGGCGAGCACTAATACTAGACGTGGAACACTGTTTTTGACGGCTAGTACTGTCTAGGTAGTAGACTTGGAACACTGTCCCTGACGGTCAGTACTGTCTAAATTGCGGTGATTCCTAAATATAATGTTTTTATCCATGTAGAAACAGAGTAAGGATACTAAGTTTTGGTATTTTTAGTATTTTTTCGTAGGAAGCGACTAAACAACCCATAACCAGGTGGTAGGGTGTTTTGAGTTGTGTTCCAGCATCAGTGACAAGGTTCCAGTCCTCTCTTCGAGGTACTACATTGGTAGCGCCTTTGGTGTTGCAATTGTCTATAGGCGATGATAACTACTTTCCGTCACATGGGTCAACAGCCGGTCTGCTATACTTCAACTATACAAAAACTCGCAATTAGTAACCTAAAAGTTCAGTCATTAAGTATATAAAGAAAAAATCCGAGCTGATATTAATGAGTTCGTAATTTACGGTTACTGCATTGTTCTTCTTAGTCAAAGCGTGATGTTATATATCGTAGGTGTCAGTGTAGGACCTTGTGGTAACAAAAAAGAAATTCGGCAGGGGGCAGGTTCGTTTCCTAACCGGAATGCATGTACCACTTTGGCACTTTTTTGAGCTAAAGTGCATATTGTTACAATTACCACATGTTAACAACGGTAAAGGATATCATAGAAATGAAACTTGCACATCGCGATGACCGATGTGTTAAACATGACAAGCTGCCTTGGACAAGCATAGCGGGTATATTGTCCGTTTCCCTAAGTGGGAGCCCCGTGCCCAACAATGGGCTCGTTTATGGGCTATTATTACATAGTAATACTTATTAATAATTTCGCGAAAAACATTATATGACCAAAAATGTAGTTACAAGGTTCTGCACTGACGGCGACGACAATAATTCTGACTGGTTGCTATATCTTCCTATCCATTCAGTTTCCGAGTATCATTCAAACACACAAGCTTGTTAAATTTATTATATTAGTATAGGTTATTTATAAGGCAAGCAAACAGATTGACGTCACACGTATTAAGGCCACATAAATAGTCATAAATAAACCAATCCCTAATTTATAGAAAGACCTCCCAGAGCCTAATAACAGCATTCTATTTAGAAGCGAATCGATAAACGTCTAGACGTGGCATTCATAACAGGCCACTTCGTGACGAACGAACATTCGTTTGAAGTCTCATAGTAAGTGGTGTTTGCCAAATTATCCGCCATCTGCCAGCTGACAGTGGCGTGTTTGCATTTTTAAGACAGTATTTGTCATTCAAATGTGATAAAGATTATATTACCTAACCGATTTTAAACATATAGAATCTCTTTTATCTATATATTAATACGTGAAGCAAAAATTAAGGAAAAACTTTGTATACCTTTTTACGAAACTTGCGCGGACGGAGGAGTATGAAATTTCGCACTAGTTTATATAGAGGAGTGCAGAATGATAATATTTTTTCCAAATAAAAAAATATTACACAAACTATCATGTATTTGACAAAAAAAATTGACACACATATATATGTCGGAGGGAAGCTATGACTATGACGATATGACGATGTATTGTTGACTGGATGTATAACGCACAATATCATTTGTTTACATTATAATTACTTCTAAAATTCTTAATGTAATTTAATTAGATTTGTTAAATGTTTCTATAACTTCAAGATCGTTCTAACCTAATAAAAGTTATGAATATTGTAATTTAATAAACGACCAATGAGAGCAGAGCATATGGCGGAGCGGGGTCAGACACGCCCTCTATACTTTGAGTAGTATCTACTTGGGTAGACGGAGGAGTTTTTGTGGCACATTTGGTTGATGGCAATAGGTCGAGTTGGACCATGGAGTATTTTAAAGAAAGTATTGAAGTTGGAAGTATGAGCGGGTGCCCTGAACCCGCTGCTCGGTCTAAACTATGTTAAAATGTCTTTTAAATCTAAATTAAAAGTGTATAAACCGTGGCTATAGTGTTTTATGCTCGCATTTTACCCTGATGAGGCCCACTAAACCTGCAATAACTAAAGGAGATGTCGTAAGAACGAGGCCGTTCTGCGACATATATATATACTCTTTTGTTTATTGTTAAAATCAAATTAACAGTGTACCCTTGGCGAAATCTGTGATTATGGAAGTATAGTCTTTGTAGCACTGAATAGAGCAGTTCTTTTCTGTGTTTATAGAATTGACAATTAGATGGTATTGATTATTGAAGTGTCAATTAGATGGTAGTGTGTGTAATGTTTTTATATTGTTTTAATGTATTTTATGCATAATTTAAAAAATATTAGCATTTTGCACTCGTTCTCGACATAAACTAGAAGGAAACTGTGCGGAATTTCATACTCCTCGGTCCGCTCAATTTTCTTAAAAAAGGGTACAAAGGGTACATAGTGACAGTAGAGATACTAATTTGCACTTGATTTTACATCTCTTTTATGTACAGTTTCATGCAACAGATGATTATTTGATTTGAGAGGTGCTTACAAAATCCAAGCTTCGCAAGTAACACCGCGGGAAAAGTCTAATAATTGAGTTAATCGTGAATCGTCGATAGTTCAAACTCCAGCCGAGTCATTGTCTGTGCAACATTTGCTTACAATGGTGTTTTTTCTACCTCGATTTCAATTGAATGGGGATTAATTTTAAATAGGAAATGTGAGTAACCTTTTTGCATTTCGTAAGTGAATTGAATTTAAAAATACATTTCAATTAATCATTTACATTAGCATGCTTCAAATATCTATGATATTATAAAATTCTAAACATGCCGTGTATATTGAAGCTATTTAAAAAAAAACAACTGGAATGGACTATAATTATAAATGACAGAGAGCACAATGCATTTGTTAGGTATCTTGTCTGTTCGTTCGGGATTCACGTAAAAACTACTGAGGCGATTACGATGCAGTATTCACTGATCGACAGTAGTAAGTAAATTCTTAGATTTGAATCTGTACTACTTTTTATTCCGGGAACTTTCTGGGAATGATTTGAAATGGCCAGATTGAAAAAAAACAAATTCCAATAAAATTTTTCATTGAAATATATGATATTTTTTATTGAAGTCTTTCGGGTGCATAAAAATTAGCTAATTCCGACACAGTTTCCACTAAAACGCTAGTTTAGTCTTTTTAAAATGCTGCGATACTTTGTCCTGGGAATCCCGCGGGAAGTTCAAGTCAAGCGTGGACGAAGTCACAGGCATTAGTGACTTCGTTAGTCTATTTTTTTTAACTATATTATTCATAGACACTAAAGCCGATATTGGACAGTTCATTCCTATCAATCGATTTGGTTGAATCAACCGTAGTGATCGATAGAAACATGACCTGGAATTATTCGATTTCATTAAATACCGTGAAAAAATCATAAAAGCTCGTTCAATTGTACATGACGCCCCAACTCTCCTAACAAACTGGGCAAAGTCCTTTCGCTGACGGTACTACCAACTGGATAATACGATATAACCGAGAATTTATGAAAGTTACATATTTGCCGAAATAGTTCTGGGACTGTAAAAAAGAAAAGCGTAAAAAATAGACCCTTTCTTAAGAAAGGTGGGAAGTTGATCATTGCAACGTGCAAGACAACAATACCACCACGGGCATCCTATGTACTGTATACCTTCAATGGGGCCTGCCAGAGACACCTTATCAATTGTATTTACGCACAATATTCTATGAATCGATATTTCATTTCTTGCTCCCCTTTGTGAGCCTTGAAAGACCGGCCTTCGCTCGTTCTGCTTTATTTTCGCGGCTTTATCTCGCTCGATCTCGTATCTGCCTAATGGACATGTATTGTTCCTTTACGTGGGTTCAAGAAATAGAAGCGTAGGGCAGTTCGTATTAGACGTATATAGTTTTCATAACGTTTTTATGTACTTGTTTGAATTTACTTTTAATAATTCATTCAATGCCAAGCAGCGAATATTTTTTAATTCTTAGGCATATTAGGTATTCTATGAATGAATTATTTATTGCTGAAATGTATGTTACAATATGCGTTGTTTTAATACATATACGCACCGCTGAAGAGTGGAACTCTTTACCGTTGTCTGTTTTTCGTGAACAATACAATCTAGGTGTCTTGCAAGTTTCGCGTGAACAAGTATCTTCTAGGTAAGCGTGCTCCACCATAGACTGCATTTCCACTTGACATCAGGTGCAATGTCAGTCAAACGCAAACCTATTCATTATAAAATATTGTCTTATAAAAAAATTAATTTGATTATAAAATTAAATTTGAATTATAAAATTAAATTACATTAAAATCAAAAAAATGTTAGAAAATATTACAATAAAATTATTTGTCTAGTTACGAAATAGTATAAGTCATATCTTAGTCATTCTCATATTCATTTACAGTATAATAAACTTTGTTAAAAAAATATTCTTAAGAGATTCTTTAAATAAATTTATAGACTAAACTGGTAACATTTTTAGCAATTAATAAATATGATGGCGGCATACCGTAGATACTTTTGTGCATCATGGCCGATCTAAAACGACGCTCATACGTAAGATGATTCTTTAAGTATCTATATACACTTTGTTCAAGCAAAACAAAATCATAACTGAACAAATTTTCGATCGTATTGAAAAATATAGTATATTTTGACACATCGAAAAAGTATAGCATGAAATTTAATCTCAATTCTTAATCCTGGAATCATTGAATACAGAGTTCTTTTCAAACTCTTTTTTCATAAACTTGATTGACATTTTCGTTTACGAAGCAATGAAAGGATGAAATTAATGTTTTGGATGTTGTATTTATTACAAATGGATAATACACGGCCGGGTGCGACCTTCGGGGAATGTAATCTTGTGAAATATTGCATTGGGTACAATGGGTCTCGTGTTACAGTCTGAGCACCGTGGACCGTGGAGCCGGGGCCCATAGACAGCCAGACGTTGTCAAATGTCAATAATGCCAACACAGTGGGGCGCTTTGGTGAAATTAAGTTTTTTTCCACTGATTGTTAGAAGAGATTAAATATGGTGTGTTGTGTGTTGTGAGACGTCAAAAAATCGAGTTATAGAGTTTTCGACTTGTGAAGGATTTAGAAATACAGATCTCCAATTTACTTTTTCGAATTATATTGGGAAAATAGGTATTGAATTTGTTTATAGGGAGTCACTAATTATTTCGACTTACAGAGAGGGTTCAGATTTCGAGCAACTGAGGTTTTGGGGTTTGAGGGGAAGGGAACACATTTATTTTTAAGTTCGGGAGGTTTCGACTTATCGAGATTCGATTTAAAGAGGTTCTACTGTATAATACACATATCTCAATAGGTGTTTTATTTTTGTTATACCGTCGGCATCACATCATCGTAATTAAATGTTTCGGTATAGTTCTATCATCGTCCAACTATTAACGAGTATTACTTGAATGTAATAATTTTGACATAAAAGTTTTTTTCACCAATTTCACCAAAAAATTTTGTTACAATGTCATGCACTGACGCCGACAATGTACTGCCAAAGAGTAATCAGTAAAACACCGACGTTTAAAATAACAGTGTTCCAGTGACTCGGGAATTTGAGAACATTAGAGAACCATGTATGTTATTCATTCCTTTTTACTTATCAAACTTCAAACCTGCAAATACTGTTCATTTTGATGTAATAAAAGCCAGCCAAGAATCAGTCTGTCGATTCCCGTGATGTAGAGAGCATCACAGATTATATAATAGACGATTTGGTATCAATCCGTGAAAATATTAAGAACATCGGAATCAGATTTTTCCAACCGGGCCACTAAACCGCCGCCAAGAAGATTCCTGTGGGATTCTCGGGATATAAAATACCGCAGGTTCTCTTTCCGGAACTTTGCTATCGATCAGCGAAAACCGCATCGAACTCGGCCCAGTAGTGTTTACGTGAATCTCGAACAAACACAAAAATCAAAAAAGCAAAAGACTACAATTTTATATTTGATTTGTTCAGTACTTAAGAATAATAAAACGATAAATATGAAAAAAATATATAATAATTATGTGATATTGCATGCTATTGTTATAACGACCGCGTTTCTGCAGTGCGTCGTCAATGTTCGCCGAAGCACACATAGATTTACCTTTGATGCTTTATGGCGTAAAAAAATCAGCTTCGTTGCTAAGCAGATTTCGTGGTAGCAGCAACAGCATCCTGAAGGGAATAGCTGATAAATTTGACTGTCCACTGATTTGGTTCTTCATTAATTTTTAATAATCCCATTATTAAAAATGTAAAATTATCTCCAGAAGGTTGTCTGGAAGAAATCGCTGTTAGCGATATGACCCCCGATTGTACTAGTTATAAGATTCTTAATTCACGTGTATTATTATTTTCTTGTGTGCAATAAAGAATATTCTTTTTTTTATTGCAGGAGTTCAGCAGACAGGCAGACGGCTCACTTGATGGATAGCGGTTACCATCGCCTATGGACATTTGTAACACCAAAGGTACTGCTAATGCGCTGCTGCTCTCTTAAAGGAGACTGGAGCCTGGTCTCTAATGCCGGAACACAACTAAGGGTTGTTATGGCGACATACTTTAGACCAGGGGTGGTAGCTATCCAGTCGGGCAAATGCCCTACCACCTGGCAGATTCTATTCTATTCTAAGAGGGCTAAATCAGTGCTAGTAATTAATTACTAACATAGACATAAGGAAAACATCTTGAAATAAATAAATTACTATATTATTATTGTAACGATTTACATAATATTAATTTATTTGTTTACGATTTCACTACATCTCCGTTTTAAATGGAATCTCTATGTATTATTAACTTAATAGTTTTGATAACAATGACTCTGTCATATAATATAGACAACACTGGCTATACGGACATAAAGATTCCATTAGTGGCAAGATAGCTACAGTTAACCTAGAAGTATTCTCTTGTTTATCCCCTTTATCAGAGTATAGTGTATCGTTGGATTGATACGTGAAGCAAAAACTTTGTATCCCTTTCTGCGAAAATTGCGCAGACGGAGGAGTATGAAATTTCGCACACTTATAGTTTATATAGAGAAGGAGTGCGGAAAGCTAATTATATATATATATATATATATACACATGAGATCAATAAAAAAAAACATTACACACACACTACTATGTATTTGACACACACATGCATATATAGGTATATACTCTTTTTTTATTGTTAACGTCAAATTAACATTGTAGTTTTGGCAAAATATGTAACATAACCTTAATAATGTTCAACAAAGACAAAAAATTTAAAGCACGTTTAACAGAGTCTTCCTTGACACCTGGAAGTTATCCACTGTACGTGGCGCTCGCTCTTTTATGCCATATGTGAGTAAGCTGTGAAATGAGCTCCCTCCTGCGGTTTTCCCAGAGCGCTACAATATGGGGCTCTTCAAAAAGGGCGTAAACAGAGTTTTATAGTCTCAACGAGGTAGGCAACGCATCGGCTCCCTTAGTGCAGGGCTCCCTTGCAGATGTCCATGGGCGACGGTAGCCACTTGCCCTCAAGTGGACCCGTCTGCCAGTTTGCCTATACGCAAACATAAAAAAAGAGTATTTTCCGAAAACGTGAAGAAATCACAAGGAAACCAGAATTCCAAGAAATTCTATTAATAGGTAGTACGTATTTATAAAATGAGTTTAACCGCCTACTGGTCTTTGAAATCCTTCCTCGACCTCTTTCCCCATTGTGGCGTGCTTATTATACCCGTACACAAGGCTTTCTTTTCAAAAACAAGCGTACAAAGAACACAATCAATATTTTCGTGTTGGAAAGCGATTCGGCTCGGAGACAATGGCTGCTCGTCAACAATGGCGGCCGCAATGTGGTGAATTGGGACGACAGCGTTATCGGGCCAATTTGATACTCCAGTGTAACGTGCTAATTCGGTTTCTTACCTTCGTAAGCAGCGGGATTAGTTTACAGTCTCTTTGTTGTCGATGTGATGCTTCATCCACACCTTATAGATCGGAGACAAAACAGTACTTAAGGATTTGGGATTTCGCAGTATTGTTATCCCCGCTTTTAACATTACGTATGTTTGGATGGTCATTATCGGAGCCCGAACTCTGCTTTCATACTTCATCTCCATTTCATGCAGTCTCAGACGCCCTACATTGTAATATCATGGGCAGGCATATATTCCTTCACGATGTTAAGGTTACATTTTCAAAGCGCACTATTTTTTATTGCTGTAGTACAGCAGACCGATTTACAGCCCAATTGTGATGAAAAGTGGTTACCGTCGCTTATGGACATTACTAATTCCAGATGTGCTGACAATGTGCTACCGGCCTTGAAGGAGAACCTGGAACGCAGTCACTGATACCGCAACACAACTCAAATTTGGTATGGCGGCATATTCCAGATCAGGGGTGGTAGCCATCCAGACGGGCAAATACCCTACCACTTGGCTGTGGGTTGTTTTGACGCCTCTTTTTTGATGACGTAGGGTGAATATCTTTTTTGTGAATGACTTTTCATCGGCCGGCAGTGGCCTCCCACTGGTGGGACTGGGTATGGTCGACTGTGAGGCTAGCCATTAAAACTAACCTGCGTCCATCTCCTAAGCGCTTTTATGTGGTGCCACAAGAACCCTTACGCCTGACTTTCACTTAGGATGGCACCCTTGAGGAAGGATACCCTCTTCACCTCTTCACGGGGGGAAGGGGGGAACTCCACGGGATCATTTTATTTCTATCCCTAAGCAATGCAAGTTAAGCTTGCATTATGAGTAGTATCATAGAGAACAATGGAAAGTTCGTTTACAAATTTAGCTTTACCATGCCGAAAATCGAACCCGGAATCTCTGCGTCACAACGAGTTCAGCCGGCTACTTAGCTCGCTTAACCATAGAGGTCATCACTAAAGTATACCAGATCTCACATTCATATCACCTTGAGTCTATTTATAGTTTAAAGCTTAGAAGAGGATGAACAAATCAACAACGAGACAAACTATAATTACATTTTGTAATCAATATAATAATATCATGGACACCAAAATTAATAATGAAATCTCTTCCAAACTGGAATTATTTTGATTGTAGTTGTCAGGTCCATCAGTTGCAAGTGAGTTGCAATGGCCAGTATTCCTTGGCACTTCATACTGTTGAAAGTATAACGCAGTAGGGTGATTCGTAAACTGGACAGGCAGCAACAACTTTTAATATTCTTTGAATTCACAGACACGTCAATCTCTGGAACTAGTTTCATATTCCTTTGTGTTTACTTGTATGGAATAGCGCCGAGGAGTGGACGGATCAATACTGTTGGAGTATTATGATGGAAATAGAGAGGTTAATAGCACGAGCTAGACGTAGGCCAATTCAAAAGGCTTATATTCAGACCTAAAGCAACACGCAGAATAATAAAATCTTCAATGTAATAAATGTGTAGAAGGGGCGCCTGTGTATAATGAATTTAATTAAGATAAAAAGATCAAGGGAGTTAATTTGGGGTAGCCAAATTATAAAAACTAAAAAAAGAATCTTTGCTACATGTGGAAGCTATGTTTTGACGAAAAATCTCACGAGAAAGCATTTGATACAAAAACGACCCACCCATATGCTTTGCGGTCAACTTGGAAAAATCTACTTATGAATAGAGAATTTACTGTAATATCTTTAAGATTATGATCTGGAGACATTCCACGAAACAAATTTTTGCACATGGTGAGATTACCAATTTGTTCTTCATGTCAGATATGTAAGATAAATGATGTCTTTCATTTATTAGTGGAATGTGTCCAAACTAACAGCCTTATAAATGCTATAAATTTATTTGATATAGGCTAGTGCAACAGCGTTTTGGCAGAACCTGAAGAACTTTAAAAAAAATTGCCTGTCTGTCTGACTTCTGTCTTTGACTTCTTCTCTACCAGCTATAACACGTTGCGAAGCGGTAGTAAATAGACTAGGATCGACTCCGCCGGTGGAGACTATTCAGCTAGATTCTGCATTATAACAAACTCAACATCTGTATCGAGTTTGATTACCCTACTATCGTCTTAGTTTTAAAAACCTAATCATAAATTGATTAATTTGAATCTGAATAAAAAGATACAACTGAACACCCATGAAAGTAAAAAATATATTTACACGACGAATTAAGAACCTCCGTCTTTTTGGACGTTGTTTAAAAGAAATTATAATTCCTGTTTAAAGAGTAATTCATAAGCTATTAAACTCGTTAGAATTATGAAATCATCCACTGTAGTGGATACACTTGCCACGTTAATAGTTGTAGATATTTTTTATATATTCTTTACTTTGCTTAACATATCACGATCCTGGTTATACGCGTTCCGGTTTCCAACTCAATTATTCGCTTATACATGTCTATTAGAAGCTTTCGCAATAACACTAGTAATTAGTTGTAATTCTCTCATAAACAAAAGTAGATCAAGTTCAAGGTCAATCTTTTGGCATTTGGCTTATGACGATTGAGAAGTCCTGCCTTAAGAAAAACATCTTTTCATTTATGCTATGTTTATTATTCATGTATAATCATGATTTCTAATCATAAAATAAATTCCTTATTTATCTATTTAAATTTAATTTGTCAAATACTTAATGATTCACCTTTGTTATTGTTAATAATTGCCCATATAGCTGTGTTAGCCAGGACGTAAGGATACGATTAACCATTGAGAGTTGTGTATAAAATAGGATATTATAATTAAAAATAGCTTTAGAAATAATTTATTTTATACTTTTTAGTTTTGAAGTCGGTTTTTTAAACGAAGTTTTTTTTTTATTTACTTTTTAGTGTCTAGCTTTAGGTAGGACTACGATAGGTGCCGCGCGCCTTAAAAATATAGGTCCCAAGAAAAATAGAACGGAAAAAAAATCATAAAATGAAAACCACTGGTCCAAACTATATGAAATTTCTAGGGGACGAAGTGGCAACTATTCCGCATCGAACTAAAAATAAATCACGTAAATCTGATCATAAATCTCAGCTTAACCGGTGTACATATGGAACGAAATGGATTTTTTTTTCATAAAAAAATGTTCAAAAAATAAAAACTAAGTACTGGGCCAAAGTATATTAAATTTTTAGGGGACCAAATGGTAACTATTTCGCATCGAACTAAAAAAGAATCACGTAAATCGGACCATAAATCTCAGCGTAATCGGTGTACATATGTAACGGAATGGATTTTTTTTCTTAAAAATGTTCATAAAATAAAAACTTCTGGGCCAAAGTATATTAAATTTTAAGGGAACCAAATGGCAACTATTCTGCATCGAACTAAAAAAGAATCACGTAAATATATACATTAAAAAAACAAAAGAAATACCGATCAAGTTGAGAACCTCCTCCTTTAGGAAGTCGGTTAAAACTCGCACTCAATGGTTTGAATTCAAAAATGTAAAGAAGCGCACACGTTTTAAATTCGGTTAAGAGAGAGATTTTTTTGTGCTACTGAAAGATACTTACTAGAGTAAAAATAAAAGCCAGATCGACGTTATATTTATTCAAGAGCCTTACTTACGTCACGTCCGATGTCATAGCTAGGGTTGCCACCTTTTTTTTTAACAAATAAAGTACATTGGTTATAATAGGTAAGAAAAAAAAGTACATAGTATCAAAATGAAGTACGTATTTTTCTTTATTATTATGTTTAAAAACGTATTTTTTATTGCTTTTTGCAATTTGTATCAAATAAGCATCTTTACTAAACAATTGCACGGCATCTTTACATTCTATATTAAAATGGTTTGGGTAAAAGTGGCTTGATTTTTTAAGTTTGCAATCGCTGGCGGCAACATTTATGCAATAGATAGTATACAATAATAAAAATACTTTTTTTTAACGGTATGTCTAACATGCTCGGAGCCGAAATATGTGAATAAATTGAACCAATTATTTTTTATTAGATTTTGGGTTTTCATGCACAAAACTTTTTAATCTGCAGTTTATTCGTTAGTAGTATTAGGGTAATATTTCACTTAAATTAGATATGTTATATTATTTCAAAAGCCATGCACAATAACATGAATCTTGCAACAAATAACCTTGCATAAAACTGTTACCTTAAGTTCATGCAGCACGATTTTGATCTTAAATAGCTCGGCTCCGATGTAACAAAACAATCGACTAAACTTTTCAAAATCTCAGAGAAATTAAATCAAGCGAAATAAAGTATTTTTGTGTACTTTATTCTTGTCATAAAGTATAGAGTACAATTGTCTGAAATAACGTACAATACTTTATAATAAAGTACGGGTGGCAACCCTAGTCATAGCACTCTCTTCATTTATCTATAGTTCGTTTCATCTGATGATAAAAATGTCACTTGATTTGGCTGTCTAGTAATTTTTAAAATTCGCCGCCATTTTCTTGGTCCCTGATTGGTCGAGATTATGTCTTAACAATGTATATTTATTCTTTGCCAGCACAATAATTTAATTGCTGCAATAAATCCAATACAATTATCCTATTAATATTCTACATGTCCAATTTTCGATTCGTGGATGTGTTAAAAAATAACAAAGGCCATTGTACATATGGGGCTGGGGGGTACTTTTGTGCGGGTCTCACGGCTGGCTGGCACTTGAGGCTGTGACGTCACGGCCCAGTGGCGGCATAGGAGCCGATTGCAATTAAAGCCCCGCCGAGACTATTGTCGAACGCTCGTTCCATGTGAAAGGGCCATTATCGAAAATGCTTTATACGAAAAAATAGTTCGGCCGCCACGAGCCGGGGCTGAAGCATCGAGGGGTCCGTACAATTTAAAACCTTCTTCTCTAAAAGCTAATTAATGTTGTTCCAGCAATTGACTTTCAATTGGAATTAAGCCGATGCTGAATTGTAATTGATTTGAAGTCAATACTCCGCCACCAAATCTGACTGAATTCAATATTCGCGAACCAGCTCTTATACTAGAATTAGTCCACGGTTTCATGGTTTTATATGAGTAATAGGAAATTCTAATGGAAGTCATAAAACGCCTGTATTTTTTTACAAATTATCTAAATTGTATCGATCATTATTAAATTTAGTTTTGTCAATGTTCATGTGTTCAGTTTGGTAGATTCATTATGAGATGGCGCCACCGTCGTTCTGCATAGCAGCTTTATCGTGTTTTCTCTTGTATTATTGGATTTTAGCATTAAATTTTTTTTCGTGGTTTGTATTTCAATGTGCGAGTGTTTGAGGTTTTTGTCCCTGTGTATTGTGAATCGTGCAGTGCTAACACAAATGGTGATGTTATCTATATAACTCCAACTTCTCCATTTGAATAAAATTGCATATAATATAGTGAAACTGATCTCCATTTTAATATTGAATTATAGATACTACATTTTTTGTGAAAATTATTTTTTTCAACAAATTTGTTACATAATTTTCCGAACAAAAATATTTCACCAAGAAATGTAGTTACAAGATCCTGCACTGACGCCGACGGTATATTATAGGTTAAACCATAGTCTATTTATCATTACATAATATGTGAAGCAAAAACTTTGTACCCCTTTTTTACGAAAATTGCGCGAACGAAGGAGTATGAAATTTTGCACTCTTATAGTTTATATAGAGAAAGAGTGCACAATGCGAATATCTTTTTAAAATTATGCATTAAAACATTACACACACTACCATGTATTTGACACACATACGTATATATACTCTTTTGTTTATGGTTAAATTAACAGTGTAGCCTTGGCGAAATCTGTCATTATAGAAGTATAGTCTTTGATAACAGAACCTTAATAATGTTGAAACTTATAATTTAAATTAATTATGGTCAAATATCAACCACTGGGCGACTACTAGTAACTTTAATTATATATTATAACTTATAATAGAGGCTTTGCTAATAGTGTCGCGGTACCCTATTAACATAAAAGCCATGATGCGCCGTGTTATGAAATGAAACGGAACGAGCACGTCCCGGAGCGAGTGGAACATTCGCTCATAGAATAACGCTAACAGAGGGTATTTGCGTTGTATTATGTATTAATTTTATTTTGCTAATAAAAAATAAAGGTTAGCAAATGCATAACAATGCTTTCGTATACATAAATATATTAGGGAAGTACAGACTGCTTAAGAATTGAGAATTTTGTCTACAAAAATGGATGCATCATCTCCAAAAAGCATCTGCTAGAGGACAAATAAGAATATCAAAATAACAAGATAGCAACCGTTTTACCTTCGCAGGGTTTTTAAAATTATTATTTAAAAAAAATACACGGAATCAGCCAGACGTTGAAAAATAATTTAGAGTTTGTGAATGGTTTAGAAATATGTGTGTAATGGTGCATCTAGTCATGTAAAATATTGTCAGTTACTTTTTTACTGTATGTACTGTGTGTACTGTACTCGAAATTCTTAATGGTCTTTTTATATGTTGATTAGACAAAAAGCCTATCTAGTATTAAACTGCTATAGTATTTTTACTTTTTTTTATTACCGGAGTACAGCAGATAGTCTGACTGCTCGCTTGATCGAAAGTGATTACCGTGATTATATATCTAAGTAGGTAAATTTTAAAAAAATGAACAGACCCTTCTGTGTATGCTTTCGTAGTTTGATCATTGTTACTAATGGTTCCAGGCGCATGTATCGATTCACCCCGTTTTTCTATTACTAGCCGTCAGGAGCAGCTGACGGCGCTGCTGACGATTGTGCACCATTATCAGCAACGACGAGCCGCCGCCGCTGGTGCTCCTTTTCATGAATAGGGGGCGTAAAAATTAATTAATGGCTCCATTTTGATTATGGTCGATGGGAAGTTTTGATTTTAGATCAATTATATCAAGCTTGAATGAAGTCACGAGCATATCCTAGTATTATATAAAATTAACAGACCAGTCAAACCACTGAACCAGCAAATTGTTTCACCTAGTCTTAAGGCTACTGATTAAAAAAAATATCCGTGCAGGAACGGAGAAAGCAATTTCATAACTTGGGGCGGCTTGTCGCCAGAGGCGATGAAACAACCCACAGCCAGATAGTAGGGCATTTGTCCAACTGGATGGCTACCACCCCTGGTCTAAAGTATGTCGCCATAACAATCTTAAGTTTTGTTCCGGGATTAGTAACCAGGGCCTTCTTGAGAGAGCAGCAGCGCATTTCTAGCACCTTTGGTGCATAGGCGGTGGTAACCGCTTTCCATCAAGTGGGCATTCTTTGCAATGTAATTAAGTTTTTAAATTAGTGAACAATGAGCAATTAAAACCTTTCTCTTGCATACTTAGTAATTCGAATCGGATTAATATGTTGGTAGGTATTGTGTGCCAACAAAGGTGCGCTTGCAGTGACGCGGGGGACAAAGGGCGCCCCACTTAGCCACCGGACGTTACCTACGCCAGTATCAGGCGCCTTCTTTACCGAGTGTCTATCTGTCAACTTATATGCAATGCCATAAATAATGTATTAGTACGAGTTACGCGGGACTCGAATTAAAATGCCGTTGGAATTACTATAGAATTAATTAGAACTATACAAACACGTATAACACAGGTACAAATATAACTGGATACAACCAGTACAAACTGCATGATTCAATAACACGCGCAAAGTCCGTCACTATATCGCTAATCGAATGTACATCTTGCTCGTATCATAATCCTCGCTTGACTACCCCACCCCTCCGTTCGGGCATTGTTTTATAGTAAACTGTACAATACAACAATCGACTGCGTGGACTGAGTTTTTCCAAAAAAAGGTAATTTGCACACCTGGTTAATTATTCCTGCGAACGGCAGTAAACAAAAACAATAACAATAGGCTATTGTCTAATTGCGAAACACAAAGTAAACAAAAGAAGTTCAAGTGCGAAAAGGGTAATAAATCAGGTGCGCATTTCTTTGTAGGTATGTAACAGTATTTATTATTTGTTTGTCTGTGTGACTCTACTGCATTGATTGATTTAAAAAAATACATGTGGAGTGTTGGAAATGAGAATATCACCCAACACATTGTGTCACAGTTGTCTTATACTGAAAAGTAAAAAACATCCCTTGAGAAACGTCAGTGATTCGTTTTAGGCAACTTTAGTTCGGAGTTCTCATGTCTGCCTGAGGATGAGTTCTCTTTATGCTGTGCCTTGGCAAGATATATCTCTACGTGCTGAATACTGTGCTAGATTCTAATATAACTGTGATCATTAAAGAAAATCTGAACTCCACTGCGGTTTCATTTAATCCTACATGCACAGTATTCTTTTACACAATTAACATCTAAAATACAATATGTGGGTGAATATTTGAATATGTGCATATTCGGCCATTTCAAAGAACACTACAAAAATGTGTTTTAAACTGTTCTTTATGAATTTTTAAGGTAGTTTCATAAGAAACTAACACAAGTTGTATTTCCATATATTTTAATTGGCCAGCGATAAAGCTGTTAATGTAGACATTGTAGGAAAATATATTTTTTGGCAAAATAGTAATGATATTCCCTTAAATGGTAATTAGAAATAAAAGAAAATTTAATATTTTCTTGAGTTTTCGCGACTTGTATACATAACTAGCTGTCCCGGCAGACGTCGTCCTGCCCGGTAAAAATAGGGGTTTGTCGCAGAGGGTTAATAATTTAGGGTTGTATGTATTGAAATTAAAAATTTTGTCTAAAAAATTAAAAAAATAATTTAGGGGGATGAAAAATAGATGTTGGCCGATTCTCATAGATACCGGATAAGCACAAAAAATTTCATCAAAATCGGTCAAGCCGTTTCGGAGGAGTATGGCAACGAAAACTGTGACACGAGAATTTTATATATTAAGATAAACTGTGTTTTAACGGTATTAAGCACGGTAATTTATTTGATTTTATTTATTCCGACGTTTCGGCCACTTTTCAGTGGTCGTGATCACACGTGATAAAAATGGTAATTTGGTAAATGGTGGTTAGAATTTCTAATAATTATTGGAAAATTTCAGTATTTAGTAAGATTATGCAATTTTTAAAATAAATATTGAAAAATAGTCCCTTAAACGGAATCTACTGACCATTTAAGGGATTTTATAAAAAAAAACATGTTACCTACATCAAAAGCTCATAAACAGTAGTGAGAAATATTTTGAACCAAAACGCTTGTGACGAAGGATAATCTTCAATTTCGCCGGAATGCAACACTCTTCGACAAAATCGTACGGTCAACGAGTGAGCGACGACTTTTTTTTTTTTTTTTTTTTTTTTCAGGGGAAATCCGTTTGAGGACCGTAGGCCGCGCGAGAAGGAAAGGTCGCGGCCCGTGTGTGGGATTCGCCGGGTCGGGGTGGCACTAGCACCCCACGTTGAGCTGTGGGGAACTATTGCCACGCCGCGGTTAGGGATACCCACTAAAACCCCTGAGCGATCACGAGAGTCCTTTGTCCAGGCTGTGAGCTCGCTCGCGCATTCACCACCAGCCTGGACGGACGGTGGCCGGCCCCTTGCGGGCTGGCCTCTCCATTTGGTAGCCGGAGATTTGGGTCTCTCCGGCTTCTCTACCTCACCGCGAGGTGAGAGAGGGCGCGCGGGTCGGCGCGCGTCCCTCCTCTCCGACCTTTATGTGCGGGCGGGTCCGGTTTCCCCGCCAGTCGCTCGCACGGTCGTAGCCTACGGCGGCTGGAGGTCGTCATGGACGACTCTCAGACGCCGCCGCCGGCTCTGACGGGAGGGGAGCGTCGTGGATTGCTCCCTCTCCCGCTCCGCCGTCTCCTTCGCGGACATGACGGTCTCGCAGAAGGAGGCGGCTGCGTTCCACGCGTCGGCGCTCCCAACCATGGCCTTCACCACGGCCGGGAGGGACAAATCCGCCCCGATGGCTGTGACGAGATCACGGCGCTGCTCGTCCCAGGCTGGACACACCTGGAGGGTGTGCAGCGCCGTGTCTTCGTCATTGCCGACGCAATGGTGGCACCCTGACGTCTGTTCGCGCCTTATTTGACACAGGTACCTCCCGAAGCAACCATGCCCCGAGAGGACCTGCGTCAGGCGAAACGTCAGGGTGCCATGACGCCTCTGCAGCCATTCTGGCATGATTGGCCTCACCGCTTGGATAACGGCGAGGCCTGCGCTGGGGTTCAGAAGGCGGTCCGCCCACTCTGCCACCTGGAGCTGGCGCAACTCGTCTCTGCGCCCCTCTGTCTCGCGGGGGGCAGGTCGGCCAACACTGGCCTCCTTTTCCTTGCGCCACACGTACAAGGAGGCCAGTGTTCTGGCCTCCAGGTCGAGTGAGCGACGACTGACTGTACATTTATTATCTCTGATCGCGTTTTATAATATTTAAAAACACAGAAATCATTGTGGCCATGTTCACGAACGGTAAGTAGGGAAAAGCATGAGGACATTTTTCAGAGTACCTTAACTTAATTAAATTATTTTCTTTGTGTAATTGTTTAGAATTTAAAACAATCTTAAAATATCCTAATTTACGAATATGTAACCATAACTTCGTTCTTCACTTGCATTTTGATTACTGGACTAATAACTTGTTGAAATCTAGGAAAAGGGACACTGGTGGTAATTAGATTTTGATAAGATATCATTTAGTTTTCAGTATTTCAATTTAATATACGTATATAATATATTTTGCACTTTGTAGAAAACATTTAGATCGGTCTATTAACAAGCCTAAGTTCACCAATAGTGGTAGTTAAGTATGTTATTTGTTAAGGGCCGTGCGATTTGCACATTTTCAAAGAAACAGTTCTGCTAGTTCGCCGGCAGCTAGGCCTGGGGGCAAGATTACTGGTAATTAAGTCTCCAGAGATAGGAACCTCCTCACAATTATGGTTACATTATTGTATGTCTTTCAAGGATTTTTTTTCCTTCTGATTTTCAATTTCAATTGCGTCGTTTAATTTCTAAATTCTTTCACCATTTATATGTATGCTAAAAACAGATTCGTTTAATTTCCGGTCAACAATATAAGCTAAAAATTAAAGTCTGCTTCCTAACAGCACTTTTTTTGTTCGTTTTCTTTTATTTGTAATGATAACAATGTTCATGTACACTACTAATTGCATATTTTATAACTAATGTTTATTGTTTTTAATTTGCTTTGTGGGGCTCAGCCGTGGCATCATTTAGAGGTACTTGCGGAAGATCAGTGCTGGTTGTGGAACTGGCATTATGCTGAGCAAGAGCCTTTTTGGGACACCACAATTAATTGTTAGATATATTGTCATCTAAGACCAAGATGTATCTTGTCCTAAATAAATATTTTTTCTTTCTTTCTTTCTTAGTTTCTAGTCGCTTCTCTAGTAGAAGCGACTAGAAACTTCCCGGAAAATTCGCCTAGCAATTTTTTTTATTTCAGAGTTCAGTGGATAGACAGACGGTCCAGATGGAAAGCGGTTATCATCATTGCCTATAGACAATTGTAACACCAAAGGTGCTATAAAATTTCTAAAGAAAAACTGGAACCTGGTCACTAATGCCGGAACATACTTTAGACTAGGGATGGTTGCCATCCAGTCGGGCAAATAGGACAGGCCGCCCGGGCGCAGGAAATTGTATTCTTCATCCGTTCCTGCACGGATAATAATTTAATATTGTTATATATCTCACAAAGGAGAAGAAAAATGACCTAACTACATATTCCAATGTAAGTCCCGACATTTGATGATTTTCGCGAATCTCTAGAGACCGCACAAACACAATCCGATTCTGCCCTTCGGCCATTCCTCGAAATCCCAAAACACCTTAAGGGCAAAAAAATCGCAAACCAAAGATAAATAAATATAAATGGGAACGGATATGAAAAGGGCCAATCTCGACCCGCCTTTGGGGCCCTCAGGGCTTTCATCGCGGCCCTTCTATAGAACATAACTAGTGCGCCATTGTGCGCTCCTCTACAATACTGAAATGTAGTTTTTATCCAATTTAAAAAGGACCGTTTTGTAGAGAGTTCGCGATTAGGCCGCCATGTTGCGTTGTCGTACTATTTTTTTTTGGAGTCCCATAATTATTTTCACAAAAAGGGAACCCTTAATATATCATCCTGTCGATCCTATCCATTTTAATGTCTGTTTTGAGATGTTTCTGAAGTTGATATTTAAAATTATGATCGTTTTACATAAATTATTAAGTTTATTAACTGCGTATTAATACAAATATTATAGTAATATTAGCGGCCCCGGCAGACGTTGTCCTGCTCTGAATATTAAAAATCTAGGGCCCGATCTCAGCGCCATCTACCGGTTCCAATTGCGGATTTAAACCATCCGGGGACCTACAAACAAAGTCACCAAAAATCGTTCGAGGTGATTAGGAGTATTCGAGTACCCGATCCCAGCGTCACCTACCGGTTCCAACGGAATAAAAAGTCTATATCCGTCTCCTGGTTCCAAGCTGGCTCCCAATTTTCAGCCAAATCGGTATAGCCGTTCTTGAGTTATAAATAGTGCAATTAACACGGCTTTCTTTTATATATACGGATATAAAGCTGAAGAGTTTGGTCGTTTGCTTGAATGCACTAATCGCAGAAGCTACTGATCTGATTTGGAAAATACTTGTAGTGTTAAATAGTCCATTTATCAAGGAAAGCTATAGACTATATATCATCACGCTAAGACCAATAGTAGCGGAGCACCAATGAAGATTGTTTTAAAATCGGGAGGTTTTTTTCAATTATTTCACGCGGACGAAATCTCTGGCAGATGCTAGTAAAAAATAAGTCCCATATCACCGTTACTTTGGAACGTTCCCAAAACGCTGGCAGCGTTTCGTTTGAGTAGCGAATTCGGAATGAATAATTCCAAAAATAGAATTATTCGCACATCCCCAATATTTATAAGCGAAAATACAAAAAATAAATGTTTATCGACTTTCAATATTCATTTCGCTTAATGCCAGTTCTACTAAAGGTAATATGAATTTTTGACACTGTTATTCTTACGTGAAGATATCGAGAAGATATTGCGGATTGCGATAATATCAGAAAATCGTATTCTACACGAATTTCTGATATTATTATACTTGGCATATGCTCGCAATAAGCTATTAAAATGGTTTGGTTCATGAGCGAGATATCTTCGTAAATGTGGCGATGTGCGAGCGCGATACCGAACCTCGTTTAGGTAAGTTTTTTTTAAGGTCCATATGTTATATTTTTTAACAGAAACAGTCTACGTGTGTCATGCCTACAGGATCCTTATCTTCTGCGGAGGCTGTCACGCACTTGGCCGACGTTTTTATTTATCGAGTCGTCGGTGACATCGTTAGGGATGTGCAGCTGTTGGCTGAAGAGCTCAAGTGGTTAATCCTAGGCGTACCAAATGCATTGTCGGGAAGAACTAATTGCGATTTGCGATGGTCGGGTGACTTTGTGCTGCACTGCGCAGTGTAATATATCAACAATTATTTCTCGTTGGCAAAAGTAGTATAATTCTACTTATATTATAAACGCGAAAGTTTTTAAGAATGTATGGATGTATGTTTGTTACTCTTCCACGCAAAAACTGCTAAATCGATTTGAAACTTTAGCTTACACATAGGCTATAATTTATAAAGATATAGCGTGAATTGTCCAAAATATAACAATTTTCCACCACCACGCGAGTGAGACCGCGGTACGCATCTAGTATTAAGTAGTAGTGGTCGCTCAGTGGCGTAATTCGACCATAATAATTAATTTAAATTATAAGTTTGTACATTATTGAGATTCCGTTGTCAAAGACTTACTTCTATAATCATAGATTTCGCCAAGGTTACACTGTTCATTTGACTTTAGCAATAAACAAGAGTATATATGCGTATATATGTCAAATATATGGTAGTGTGTGTAAAGTTTTTTGCATAAATAAATAAAAATATTAGTATTCTGTACTCCTTCTCTGAACTACAAATATGCAAAATTTCAAACACCTCCGTCCGCGCAATTTTCGTAAAAAAGGGTACAAAGTTTTTGCTGTATTTTTGCTTCACGTGTTAAAATAGGAAAGTTTGTTTGCCCATTATTATTTAAAAAAAGTATATAAAATTAATTAACTATTTACATAAGATTTTTTCGTTGTTATATGCTGTGTAGTGGTGAAATATCTACCATTAGTAACTAACGCAGAAAGAATAATGTTTCGGGCAATAACACTAAATAGTATTTTTTTCCATGGTAATTAAATAATACGTTAAGTTTAAATAACTAATAATCCGTATTATCCCTATCCCTATTAATATTATAAATGCGAAAGTAACTCTGTCTGTCTGTCTGTTCCGTTTTCACGTAAAAACTACTGGACCGATTTGGCGGAAACTCAGTATATATATGTTTTCGATGCCGAGAATGAACATAGGATACTTTTTATCACAAAAAATGGGATAGTTTCCGGGATAAAAATATATTTGTCTTTCTGTTTGTTATGCTTTTACGGAAGAACTAATGGGCCGATTTTGCTGAAATTCGGTACGTATGTAAATTAATATTAAAAGTAGAGCTAATCCGCGGGGTAAACTCTAGTTTTAATATAAATGTTAATCACCACTTTTTGTTTATTATTTTCCTCGTAGATGTAGTATAATGAAAAATTCAGAAACATAAATCTAATACCTATTGTTTATTAGTTTATGTAAAATCTTTAACAATGGTTGTAAAACCTGTACCTAATTAGTGCCCGAAGATTACAATGAAGCTATACATTTAAATGATAAGAAGATAACTATCATGTTGGAAAAAAATGTGTATTGTTTTTGATTTTTTTAACATTACTAAAGTAAATCCGTGATTAAGATTATTTTTATTTTGACCTTCTTTTGTACTTGGATTAGTATTTTTCTTTCATGCTTATTACACACTAGCTCTTACCCGCGACTTTGTCTGCGTGATTTTTTTTAGGTGGCCTTAGTAAGTCCCTAAAACATCAATTATCTGCTAGTGAAAGTTACGTCAAAATCGGTCTAGCCCTTTCAGAGATTAACCGGAACAAACAGATAGACATCAATTGAAAAAATTGAGTTTTTGGTATAAGTACCATATGTACTTTCATACACCTTTAGTAAAAAGTTGTCATTTTGACATTACAAACAGATACTGCAATCCGTGCAGGAACGGAGAAAGAATACAATTTCCTGCGGCCCGGCGGCCTGTCGTCGTAAGATGCGACAAAACAACCCACAGCCAGGTGGTAGGGCATTTGCCCGACTGGATGGCTACCACCCCTGGTCTAGAGTATGTCGCCATAACAACCATGTGTTGTGTTCCGGCATTAGTGACCAGGTTCCAGGCCCCTAAAGAGAGCAGCAGCGCATTCGTAGCACCTTTGGTGTTGCAAATGTCCATAGGCGATGGTAACCGCTGTCCATCAAGTGGGCCGTCTGCCTGTCTGCTGATCTCCTGCAATAAAAATAAAAAAAATTATTTGTATAGACTTACGAAATTGTTAAGTAGTCTTAAATATGATTAAACGAAAGATCATTATTTATAAAGGATAACACTTAAAAGTGACATACGCAAAATTAAAGATTTTTACTATTTTTGTATTACTTTATTTGTTTATTATTTTACTTTATTTTCAAAAATCAGCGGTCTCGATTCTTAATATGGGTAATTGATTTTTGAATTCACAACTTACTCCTTTTTTAAGTCAGTTAAAACTACAGGAGTCTTTATATATACAATGTACTCTTTGGATAGGAGGTCCACCAAATGTAGTCAAAATTGGTAAGGGGTCTATGAGACAAAAAGTTTGGGGACGGTTGTTCTATCTAGAGGGAAATGTAGGATATATACCTCATCTCAGATTTAAGGCTCTATTATTATAATACACGTTAATAAGACATAGTGGTATATATGTGTATAAGTTGCGACGCCGTGTGTCGTGTCATGTTATCCAATACTCGGTCTGAGTTCTCGTCTGACGGCGCACTTCGCAGGCACGCTATACGCCTATGCGGGTCGAATCGGGTTACAGGCATCGGATGCGGTTGTATTGCAATCCCACATTATAATATATATGTTATAGTCAAAGTTCGATATGCAGTCACTTCCCGGAGTGACTGGTTTATTCTAGATTTAACTTTCGGCTAAATCAGAAATCCAATTTTGCCTTAAGTATTTTCAATCAAACATCGAACGTAAAATAATCTGTTTCGGGGTTTTCCTAGTCGATCCTAGAAGCGACTAAGGCAGACTTGCTCAAACGTCGATTCTTACTGCTCTTGTTGCATATTTAATGACGGTATGTATCGTCACCATAACGTAACGATTTTTGGTTGTATCGATGCTCATGTGTTGTGGCTCTCTAGCAATATCGAGACATCAATTTTTTGACTGTCAGCACTAACAAACTGATCAATGCGCAGAGTGGCAACACCAGTGCAATAACGACCCCGGACCGATACGCACGACCAAAAAACGCACGCGCATTAACTCAAGTGAATATCAGCCAAATCTCGCCGTCGAGTAGAAAAGGTGCTAGCTGCAGACTCAGGTGAGTACATTGCTTATATCGTTGCTGCTGGATCTCTAGGACCTTGAGCGTCGAATCAATCTGAAATTGACCCAGAGTAGTATCCGATCGCCTTCGCAGGGCAATCGAATGCTACACTGTATAAATAAGTCTTTCCTAGGGTAGGCACAACTTCGTTAATCAAAAGCCGAAGAACGTCATATATTTGGACTTTAACCAAGACTTTAAGTCAGACCTGAGGTTTGACTAGTCAAGCCTAGGAGAGTCAGAGCTTTGATGTTTGACTATAACATATACACTTAGTTATGCATGAAATAGGATATAATTCTAGATATGTAAAGACCTTGCAGTCTGCAATAGATCGATGATCCCTTACTAGTATTTGTATACTAATATGAGGTTTATCGGCTCGTTAGAAAAAAGTTTTACTCATAATCTCGTTTAGTATTCGATTTTTAACGAGTTTATAAACCGCATTTAACGATTATGAGTAAGGGGAATTGCGAGCATGGGCATCTTTGACGGACTCTGTGGTTGAGTGGGCTAAGCCTTTACCGACCTACCTCACTGCAGAGCAGAAGCTCCGCGTTCGATTCCTGATATGGTAAATTTCACAAGCCCATTTTCCGCTATTTACTATGGTCTGGGATCGACCCTAGACATTTAGAAGACCAGAATGATGCGTTGTTTTTGTGAATCATAACTCAAGCATAACTTTTTAGCTCAGATATATACAATATGTGTGTTTGACTTCTGATTATTTATTTACTTTACATTCTTAATATACTGTCTAGAATAAATGACGTCCACCCGTAATGTAAAGTTTTATATTTCTAATCTGTATTTTACTTAACCATTGGTAGAAATCCGTGCAGGAACGAAGAAAGAATACAATTTCCTGCCTAGAGGCGACAAAACGACCCACAGCCAGGTGGTAGGGTGTTTAGTTTAGCCGTCTGGATGGCTACCACTCCGGGTCTAGAAGAGCCTTGAGCTGTGTTCCTAGCCAGGTTCCAGTCTCCCTTTATAGAGCAGCAGCGCAATTGTAGCGCCTCTGCTGTTGCAAATGTCCATAGGCTATAGTAACCGCTATCCATGTGATGGGCCGTCTGCCTGTGAACTGAATTCACACAATAAAAAAAAACATATTAGCCATGGTGTTTATGTCCAATTGTAAAGCTTATAATGGATAGTATTTAATGCAGTTATTAGTAAAACGCACTAGTTTCACACCAATTGAAACTCCTAAGAAACCATATAAATTCTTAGTGATAGTAGCTTAAAAAGGGATTAACTAAACAATATTAGCAATTAGTAATTACTAACTTACAACAAGTAACAATGTTTTATCCGTTAATCCGTTTAACTGTAGGTCATAGGAGCTTAGCGGGCGCGTCTAATTCAAATGACCTAAATTCGAGCCCTTGTAGATGACACAGGTCACTTGGGTAGTTCCTTTATATTAATTAATATCTAAGACGAACAAAATAGGTAGACCAAGCGCCGGGCTCAAAGTTAAGCAGCCTAAAAGAAGCCGAGAACTGTAAAGTGTTTTCTGAACTCGTTTTTCACTTAAATATTTAATATTTAACAGTCTATATTACTGAAAACTCAAATTTGAAGATATATTTACTTAGGGTTTGTTTGTATTCAAAACTTAGCTATTTTCAAAAATAACATTTCAATAATTTCCTAATGTTTTTGGATCTCGTCCTTACATGCTTTTTTTTTAATGCATTTATCCAGTCTTGTCGTATGTATCACATCATGAAAAGTGAGTAGGTACTATTCGTGGGACAGTAATAGAACTTTTCACCATTTGACTTATTTCTTAAAAGTTTGAAATGTTCAAGCATCCAGAAATACAACAATATATGTTCATTAAGTTAAATTTTATTTCTTACTTCTTTAATTTGTTTATTTTACCATGTGTCAGAACAAAGTGTCAGTGTACTAGTATTGTTTACTCACTTATGTGCAACCGAACAACTTTAAACTGCACTCGGGAAAATTCCCGCGGGGTTCCCGGGATAAAAAATATCATACGTGTAAAAATTTGTTGCCGATTAGCGAAAACGTCATTGAAATCGACCCGTAGTTTTTACGTCAATCCCGAACAAAGAGACAAGAAATAAAATACACCATGTTTTCCATCGTTTATAATAGTCTATTCCAGGTGTTTTTTTAATATTTTTAATGTACAGAGACGGGTTTTTAGAATTTTATAATATTAAACATTAATACGCTATTTGACTTCTTAAAGATGATGTTATAACTTGCACATACAAAACCTAACGTTTTGAAAGATGATAAAAAGTGTACAGTTAATAATAAAACTACGTTTTAACGGTTTTAAGCGCGGTAATTTATTTGATTTTGGTTTATCCGACGTTTCGGCCGCTTTTCAGTGAAAATCAAATAAATTACTGCGCTTAAAACCGTTAAAACGTAGTTTTATTATGTATACAAGTCGCGAAAACTTAAGAAAATATTAAGTATACAGTTGTTTAAAAAATTTTAAAGTGTCATCTATCGAATGAATCGGCCATTAATTAAATCTAATCTATCACCATTGCTTAGTAAACACGAAGTTATTTCGCAAACTGTTATTTTTAATTTTAGTTTAAATGGTTCACGCTGTCCTGAATGGATAAATGAGATATGCGCTGTCTCCATTATGTTCCAATGTTTATGATTAGATAAGAGATTCCCAAAGCGGTCGATATCGACCCCCCTGCGGTCGAAATGGGTTTCCCAGGGGTCGACATAAAAGAAAACTGTTTTTGGGGGGTCAAAGAGATCTTAAAATCGACCCTTATTAATTAACATTCAATTCTTATTTAAAACTTTCTAGATACTGTAGAAGTTGCGTTACGTATAACAACTTGTTATAAGAATTACTAATATTTAAGTAGGAAGTATCATCGTTGTAATTTTAAAAAATTCAACAAGTAATATATATATAAGCGTGCATAAGTTCGATTTTGAATGTAATTTGGTAATGGGGGTCTAAGGTATCAGTTCATTTTGGAATAGGAGTCCTTGCCCAACACAGTTTGGGAATCCGTGGCTTAGATTATACCGGAACTAGGTAACTAGGTCTAGAAGATAACAGGACACTGTACGTAAATATCACTTTAATAATGATACCTACATAATTTAACACTTTTCTATATCGAATTCGTTTACAGCGACTTGTGAGCTTGGATTACTTGTGGCTTATATACTAGTTTATTTTGGTCAAAAATCTACTATCCAAGCTTAGACAGGTCAAAATATCACCGCAATAATTATACCTCTTCATTCTTAAAATTTATACAAGCTTTAAAGGGCTTGTGAAAACACGTTTAAAAAAATTGTAATTCATAATCGCATTCTGAATACTTATTTAATCTCTAATAAGTATTATGAATAAATGTGTTAGTCCATAGTCAAGCTGGTCTTCATATCACGTGGTCGTCTTCCAAGCAGGTCAACAGGTCTTTTGAATAATTATTTTTTCGTTATTTGCTCTGGACATACGTCATGTATCAGCTTGAATAGTATATGTACTCGCAGGTGATCTGTGATTCTGGGTATTCCTAGAATCGCAGTCGAGTTGCCCATAATGACCGATTTTGTAAAGTTGCAAAATAGGACACCAATTTAAAATATTGAATGTTTAAATTGTACGACGTGAAATCCGCTGAGAGGCATTTGGAAATTCAACTTCTAACAGGGGTTGCATGGAAAACAGTTATCGGTGAACTAAAACTAATTATAAGCAACCTTATTTCTAAATAACAACGTGTGTGTTCTCTTCGGCCGTAGCGCCGTTCCCGTAACCGCGTCTCGGCTTTTTAATATTTGAACTTCTTTGTAGTCAGCTGTTTGACATTCGTGCCGCGTCCCCCCCGCGCGCTTCCCCCGCTCCCCACACCCCCGACCCCGGACAATCGTAAACTCTCCGCGTGCGTAGTGCATTTCTGCGCAACAATCGCATCGCTAGTTACGGGCCATCGCCATTTTTATCGATCCCGCGATGAATTCCGTCGCCCGTCGGCCGGCCGCCGTCGCCGCCGCGCGTCCCGCGCCACCCCGCGGCGACGGGCGACGCCGACGCCGACAGCACACAGCGCCGCGCCGCTGCACCGCAGACCGAGCGGAATCACGGCCGAGACGGGCACCGCGATATTCGCCGTCGCCGTCGCACCGCCGCGCCACGGGGGTCGCGCCGAGAGCGAACCGGAGCCACTGAGGGGGGCGCCGGCGGATGAACGGAGCGGCGGTCGCGCGGGGCGGGGGGCCGAGCGCGGCGCAGGCGCGCGGGGCCGGCCCGCCAGTCTCGCGGTCGCCATCACTTCGTGCGCACGTCCGTGCGCGCTCGTCCGGCCACCGCAATCAGCTGATCGGCGCGCGCCCCGCGGCGCACATGCCGTGAGGCCGCGCCCGGCGCCATGACGGGCTACGCCCGCGGCGAGGCCGACTTCGCCGCCGCCGACCGCTTCCGCCGGGACGCCCGGCCAGCCTCGCTCGCCCCCAAGGACTACTCGGTGCCTTTACACGTAGACTGCAGTATCGAATACGAGCTTCCCGACTGTGCCAAGCCGCCGCAGGGCGTCAAGATCGAGCCGCTGCTCATGATCCACCCCTCGCACTTCCGGAGGCTGGAGAGCCTGCGGCGGGTGCCGTTCGTGAACAACCTGCCGCGCGGCGACTGCGCCGCCGCGGCGGCCGTGACGCCGGGCCGCGGGGCGCGCGCGCCCAGGCCGCAGCGGCGATGCTGCCGGGCGGCGCCCGCTCCGCCCGCGCCGCCGCCCCAGCCGCAGCCGGCGGCGGCGCAGCGCGCGCGCCCCGCCGAGGACCCGCGGCCGCTGGCCTGCTACCGGTTCGAGTCGTTCGCGGCGGCGGCGGCGGCGGAGGCCGTGGCGGCGGGCGTGGGCGGCGGCAAGCTGGGCGCGCGCGCCCGCCTCAAGCCGCACCCGTACTTGCCGCCGGAGGCGCTGGACTGTGATATTGCGCGCGCGCTGCCGCCGGCCGCCGCGCACTACGACCGCTTCGACAAGCGCGCCCTGCAGCAGCTGCCCATCTACATGTAGCCGGGCGGCGCCGGAGCGGGCCCCGGTCTCTGTGATGTTTCGTTGTAATTAGCTAGTGATAAGTGCCGGCGGGCGCGCGGCGGCGGCGGCGCCGGGCCCCGGGCCGCCGCGCGGCCGCCCCGCGTGGCGATCGGGCGGCGCGCGCCCCCGCGTCGGACGCGACGAACCTAATACCAAATAGTACCTATGTACGTTGATATTGTTTAAACGTTGATTTATGTGTTGTTGTACCGGACGATTATTATGTGTTGATTCGCCGAGGAACTGGAAGTGCGTGTCACCAGGGTGCGTCACGCGCGCCCCTGCATCCCACCAACGAAAATATTTATTCGCAAACGCAGTAAACGCTTCACGATTAAATTATTGTACGGTCGAGTTTCGTTGCGTATTTCTGTATAAGATATCATATCGATAATTATATGTTCAAAAATTGTATTATAATAAATATGTACCTATAGAGTAAAAAAATGAAAGTGAGAAAAATATTACGAATAAACTAGACATAGTTATGTTTTCGAATTAGTGACGATGAGTTATAGATCAGTCCCGAGCGGTGAACTAGAAACGTGTCTCTACTCTCATTTTGTAAGCGGTTATGTTTGTTAAAATTATATATGAAGAGTCCTCTGATGAATAGTCTGATTAACGAATATTCGGCATGTAAAAGTCTTTATAAAACGCTTACTTAGCATATCATAGTATTATATTGTGTCATAGTCCAATGCCAAAAATATAACTATCTTTTTACAAAAATCCCTAACGAATCGTTTTATTTATCTTCACCGGGGGTGCACCCGGACGCAGCGCCGTCGGCGGACGGCGGGACGCGCGCGCGATCGATGTGCGGGACCGTAGGCAGGGGCAGTGAGTGCATTCCGACCGATTTATCGAGTGGTCCAACGTTCCCATGTTCCGAATGTCCCTGCCAGGGGCAACAGTGCCGATTCTGGATTGCCACGCGACGTCCGTGCAGCGATTGTGGATTGCTGATGTAAGTATACGCTGAGAACGGCGTCGGTGTAACTAAGTGCTTCGACATCAAAACTACAGTATATTATGTGCATCATAACTAACTGTTCAACAACATGAACTCTCTTAGTCGCTTGGATTATAATTTATACATGATACATGCAGCAGATGTCTTGTTTGAGCCACATCAATCTTATAACTATCTATGACTCTTAGGAACCATTTTGTTCTTTGTTATTCAAACGCAGTCAATGTATACGAGCCACGTAATTACATGTTTCTCAAAATTTCTGAACCTTAAAAACATGTTTATCTATTTTGTTATAGCTTTGACCCATTGAAATTAGTCTTAAAAATTGGAAATGGAATGTAAGATTACACTTCATTCTGCCTTGCCCACGTTTTTTACTTAGTTTAAAAACTTTCTCCCATTTCTTTTTGTGTAAAGATAATAATTTAAATAAGAAATTTATTGCATATTCTGAAAAAGAAATAAGAACCTGTTAGCTAATAGAAAAATGTTTACTTCAAGGTTATCAGAATTCATTTTTCTTTGAATATTCTGTATTTAAATTAGTATTGATATTAACGTCTTCCTCTCGTATTCAATGGACAATTCGACAAATAAATTAGTAAAATTTATAAAAAAAATGTTACACAATATTGTTTATCATTCCATTGTGAATTAGTAATACTTAGCTGAATTTAGTTGTTAGCTCTCATATTTATTAAACCTGCTCAAATCTAAATCGATTGGAGCAATAATGTACTATGTTTTATTATTTTGCATTTGCCTAGTGTCTGGGCAAGACATTTTGATTCCCATAATTGTATTGTTAATATTTTCTTAGTTTCATTAAAAGAAAGTTTAAATATTAAAATAAACATTATTTTACATCACCCATACTTTAATATAAGACATTCTTAAATTTAATTTTACAATAATATGGCATTGAATGGTAAAACAACTTATACTTAATTATAATTATTGCCAATACGTGTATAAAAAGTACGCAATCAAAAACAGTTATAGCTAAATTGACATTACTCATGTTGCGGTAATAACAGTCTCGATTAGATTCTTTTTTCAAGAAGTTAATTTACGTTTTGTTCAATTGCAAAAATTAATTAAACACCTGTCATTTGTTAGAAAACATAAAACATAGTAATGATCATCGAAAAGAATATTCAAAGGTCAGATTACTTTGTTAATAAATTATCTATAGTTGAGCAAAGCTTTAGTCATATCTTATAGCGAAATATAAGATGTGATTAAGATAATTTATCATATATATTACTGGAAATTCATGGACGTGACAGAACGTCATAAATTGGCATTTGCACGCAGATATCTCGCGTTTATATCATCGTAAATATCTCCAGCGAGTTATTTACCGCATGATGTTGGCCATTAATAGTGGACCCCGGGGTTATAGGCATTTAATAATAATGTGATCATTTCAAACGAAGCCATTACATTATATTGTATGCAATTAAAGATAATTTTGTAACAACCCCGACACAAATGGAGCGATACGGTGATTGGCTTGATTATGTTATACATTTCTCGGGAAATTAGGTCAAGATTTCGAGATCATCGCTTGTAGAAACAAAAACTTAACTTGAAAAGTTTTCTATAATCTATCCAATTCTCCTGAAAATGTCGACAATGTTTTCTATTTTAAAGCACTAGAATTGTATAAATAATTATGAACTGCAAACATAGCAGAGAAACCATACAACATTCCTTGTTGCAGAGCCAAGCGTTAATGCTTCTTATGTTCTTAACAAGGATTCCTTTTATATCGGAATGGCAGCTTAATTACGTAAAGTTAAATGGAAATCACATTTATACAACGAACATCTTTATTGATGCCCATATGAACATGAAACTGCCACGAGAATGTAAGTGATTACATCTCAAGATACCAAACAATGAGCTTGGAATACCGATGGAATGCATTCAATAACCAAAGCATATAACTATCAACATCGACGATCTGAATATGATTATATACCTACATCATAGATCGAAGACGCAACAGTACAGCCGGTTACAACAATGTTGAATTCAACGGAAGATGCTAATGCCATCTCCGGGGAATCTGAAACGTATTCACGTAAAAACATCGTGACAGAACTGTATAATTTAATAAAGTCATAACTAAAAGATGAGAGGGGAATGCTAAGAAGACGCTACGACGTGAAGTGACAAGCTGTTAATTTAAAAGGCTCACTGAAATAGACCGACAACTAATACTTTCCCGAGGTTATTTTGAACAACCACCTTGAAGATGGTTAGACACTTTAGGCGTGTAAAAATAACATGCAAAGCGGGACGACGTTACTAAGCTTTTTCGCCTCTGAACACGACCATTCTTCTATTGTTTCATATTCAATGACAAAATTTCCAAAATATCCGTCGAACAAAAGCCTAGCGTTGGCATTCATTCGACATTTTATTTGAAAGGCACTTATACACAATGAGTCGTGAATAATCCACAATGGCCGTTGGAAAGAAAATTATTCATATTGAATCGGCTATTCAGGGAAATAAGACTTCAAACGAAACGATTACAATAAAACGTCGATTACGGTGATTCGTTACATTGATGCGAACGGCGGGCAATTAGGCCGGCGTGCCTAATAGAGAGATGCAGCGAATAGATTTACATATGCATGCACGCGGCTTGGGAGGCCATGCCGCAACAAACACGCATGACAACCGCTTCTCTATCATATTTGTATTTCGCATTCCATCTGCATCTCATCAACGAGCTCTGAATCATTACTAAATCCCTGAATCAATACATCGCTCGTAATTTATAGTATCAACGTCTTCTCAATTCGAAATAATGACTAATCACGAGACTTGCCGAATATTTAATAAAAAATTTGCTAAACTCGCATTTTCATTCATAAGGAGCAGAATTAATATTGAATCTATTCTTGTTTTCTAAATATCGCAAAATTAATGGAATAAATCGCATTGGATCAGTTATAGTGTTGAATTTAACGTTATCTTGACATAAAAAAATTTCCTACGAGTAATAAACTGTAAAGAAAGATAAATCGAAATGAAATGTGGAAAAGAAGGTTATAGACGTGGTTCTAAAGAATTTAGATCACAAAAAGATAGGGAAGATTGTTTACAGATGAGTCGGAATGGCGTTCTGTTTTCGAAGAACAGCCTTTGCCTGTGGCACGTCTGTGCTTCTACGAATGCCTGCCATTACCCGAGAGCGGTGTTAAATTAGCATCCACGTAATAAACAACAGATAAACATCGAGACTAATGGATGATTGCCCCTTGTCGTGCCTGACGTACGAGCAACAATCGCCGCGTCCATATCCCGGGGCTAGCAGAAAGAATCGAAACATTAATGGCTGTTTCGTTTATTTGTAGCTGCAAGAAAGGAAACAGATATTATCATGTTACTGGGGAGTTTCGTGTGTCGTTTTTTCTTCCAACGTTATTATTATGGTAATATTATTTGATTTCAATAATTCCTTTTCTTCTCATGCACATTAACTCAAAGGAAGTACATTGTAATACAATATATTACCATTACTCATACCTGCTAGCTCATTATTGCTCTTATGAAACACTTTCTGCCATAAAACATTATAAATTTATGAAGAAACATTTTCCTTTCTCCTTTCCAATATTCCGTTTTGTTTCATCACAAAGCCCCTCCTCATCACATCTTTCAGAATTAAAGCTATATTTATTTTATATCCCGCGCTATAATAAAAAGTTTATTGTTACTTTTTATGGCCACGATATTGTGCTTCAGATTCGTGGCCGTTATCTCAAAGTAACTTCTTCGGCCATTACTTATTACTGTGTTAAAATATAATATTCTAATAGAGCCGGATTGCGTTATTACATTTACAATAAAGCAGAAGGTATTATTTTTTATCATCTTGATCTATGGGGCGATATTTAAATTTATATTACCTTTAGGCTATCCTCTAGCTTTTTACAGATTCATGCATCTCTGTATGGTTTTAATCGACTTCATTTTATAGTAATGCAATATATTCACGAGTTAATTATCTATAAATGTTTTCATCCTTATTCCTTATATCTTGGAAATTTGAATTATCTTTTATTTCATTTTGTACTTACCTGAATTCGTAGGAAGGTAAAGAATACATTTTGAACAATAATTTTAAATTAATAAAGTGTAGATTTCTCTCTTTCCTTTTAACTTTTTTGAAGCTAGATTTTAAGACTCCTTGCTATACTCGTTTATTTTGTTACACTTTCTCTGTTACACCACAAATCTTCATATCATGCTTCATAATATCCATCCATATCTTTTTTGACCTACTATTAATGTGAAGCTCAAGAAAAAACTTGATGGGGAAATCATCCATGCGAAAAACTTTTACAATTTCTAACGAAAAGATTTAAATAAATCATTATAAGAAACGTTTATTATAAATGAAAGATTATAAGAAGAGAATTTCTATTTTCTTTCGGATTAAGTCCAAAACCAGTATTGTATATATTTTAAAACGGCTTACTGGTATATTCATTACGGCTTACCGCATAATACATGTATGAAATTCTTAAAAATAGAGATGTTCTATTTCTTACACTTACTAATATTTCTGCAGCTAATATATAAGTATTCATAAAGTGCCGGTGTCATTTATTACTATGGCAAAGCTGTTTATGTTCAGTGCTATAATAATATAATGCAGCCAATTTAGACAACTATCGCCGAGATATAAAAGCTTTTAAAGTAATTCATGTTAATATACGACATGTAATGTGGGTGCACTAAAACATAGAATGGGTACACTGGCGGGGGAGTTGTGGGAGGCGTTATAAAAAGTAGCATTGGAATAGATGAATTATATTAGACAATGTTTCTATACAATGACTATTTAAGTGGGCCTCTCACTTAATACTTATAAGAAAATATATTTTATCAATAAGTTGCACGTGACATTCGAGATTTATTATTTACAAATAGTTGCTTATAAACCCGATGACGTAGTACATTTTACAACTGCGAGAACGATTTTATAAATAAGCCTGTCTATACAAACAATACAAATATATGTGAAAACTTTTTATTAACATTAAAGCATTAATAAAAGTAAGATGAAGAAGTATATTGGGTTTGTAAACATTATTTCAACACGGATATATCTGATACTTATGAACTTTATAAATGCGTCTCAGCTTTCCCTACTGGGCAACACTGTGACATAGTGGTAATCATGAAGATTCGCAAAAAGAGAGATAAGAGAGCACTTAGTCATAATAATCGCGAAATATAACGAGCACTTGGTCACGGACTGATAACTACGACTTACAGTCAATTCTGTAATTACCACCTTCCTTGAAACAGGGCTGACAATTTCCTCAATTACTTACGTATTTTTTTAAACTAATTTAAAGTTGCCTGAACATAAAAAAACATCGAGTATTAAACAACACCTGAAACGAAGTGCTTTTTCAAAAAAACATTTCATTTTTATTACATATACTCAAATCAATGCAAAATTAATACAATGGATGCAGCGTATACTACTTGTGTCCGCGTTTTTGCTAACATCACCATTGTTTTTTTAGTAGTTGTTTTATTCGACACAATGTCATACAAAAGAACTTAGTGCATGCAGCTTTGTCTGTCGAATTCTAGGCAGTGTTTTTCGAATAGAAATGTATATGGCTAGCCAGCCCTATTAAACCTTCGGCTAAATTACAGTTAAATACGGCTGTTCAATTCGCGTAAGTGGAAACTCGGCTCGGCGACGATTCCCGAAATGTGAGTATAATTTATCGGTCGGTATTATCTCTCGTAAAACGAAAACCCAATTTATGTACGCCACCCGCTGTCATAAAACATAATATTATCGATATTGCCCCCTCCCTAGGCTATCACGAACTAAGCAAACGGAGTTGCCAGGCAGACAAATTATCCACATTTCTATGAAATATATAATGTGGTGTAGTTTTTGATGTAAAATATTATATATCATGAATACAATCTGTTTGAATAACGTATTCATGTGTGTGTGGTAGTTTATTTATGACCTCCGATATGTTTTGACTTTTATTAGAATATTTAATATTGTTATTCACATGTACTTGAGAATCAGTCAACATAAATTTATTACACGTGACTGTATAATTCTTATGGCGTATATTTACCATATAAAATACAAAAACAACTTCGTTAGTTACTTATTCAACCGTCTATACACATAGACTTCTAAAAATATATAAGAAACATTTGCTTGCTACATACATGCTTACATTGTATTTATAAACATATTTCGCGTCTTCTTCAATAGTGTGTTGTCTTGAAAATTGAAATGTTAGAAAAGTTTTTTTAAACTTAAAAGTAATCGTATCGAAACGTATTACTTGTTCATAATCAAGCATTTATCTGTGTATTACTAATCTATATGTCTAGATGTTTTATAGTATCTAAAAAACATACTCGTAGTATTTTTATTTTTGTCTATTGGACCTGGCAATCCTATGCACAACGGCCATTTTAGGTACTGAAAGGTACCAAAGTTTGTTGAGGGCTATTACCGTCCTGCTTTTTCTTTGAGCTTTACTGTAGAAGTGCAAAAGGGTGAGAAAAGGGCTCGAACTCTTTCATGTATCACCGGAAGTGTTCTGCTTGATCTCAATTCTGACTTTTCACACGACACACTGTATGTAGTTTTGTTTATGTTAACAAATACAAAATACATATGGGTTTTTGGTTAGTTTTCGTATAGAGCGAAATATATAGGTAATATATCGTTTTAGATATACAGAAATGATTAATTTGCCCTCTAATATTTTCGTTTTCTTAATAAAAGGAACTATAGACTTGAATAATTTGCTAGTTTACATTAATATCCGTTTTACAGAGTTGATATATTCTTTGTTTAAATTAGCTTTATTTGAAACTTAAAATATTTGTTTCAATTACACATAAAAAATACTACTATAAACTATATTTATAGGCTTAACAACGTTTATTTAGTGCAGTAATTTATCAACTTGTCTCCATGATGACAAGACAAATCAAGAACGCGTTCCATTAGTAGCTCACAACGCCCAAAATACTCCGTTAGCCCTTCCACAAGGCGACCTCGGTCCTTGTGGTCGTGGTGAAAACGTCACTAAAGACATCATCATTTTCGGTCACACAACGCTCACAACGACCCATGTCAAAAGGTGGGTCGAATAGCCGTTCCACATGGGTTTACGATTGTGACGCCAGCAAGCAAGAGTGGAACGGGATAAATCGCGGTCGTGAGGTCGTGAAGGTGGTCGTTGTGAGCCCCTAAAAAGTAGCCAAGTAGCTTGGAAGGACCAATTTCTTGTGAAGAAACCTCAAACTATGTAAGTTACAATTCACCTGTGTAAATACACAATGTATAGACGCCACTCTAAAGTTTGGTATGAAATCATGGTCGCAAACACAAAATCCGTCCATTGACGGACTCTAATTTTGAAAAAATAGGTTAATAATAAAGTTATAAAGAATACATGGAAAACTCTTTTCAGTTGATTGTTCGTTATATTTCACACTAAACATAACTAATGGCAAATTTCGGCGTTTCTACCATATCACGACGTCGTACTTTTGTCATTTATCTGAAGTTATTTCTAGAATAAAATCAAAAAGGGGGAAAATAAAAATGACAGCTGCGCTGCTTGAATAAAACAGTTCAATTATTTCATTTTTGAATTATTTTATAATTTATTTGACTGACAACTTTTACATACATACATACATACATAACTTCACGCCAGGTCCCTTGCGGGGTAGGCACGAACAACAGAGCGCCATTTAGGCTTATTCTTACACACCTCACTTGCTTCTTTGACATTCATAGTTCTTGTCATGCACGCTCGTCTGTTCTTAAGGCTCCTGACATCACCTTCTGCTAGTACACGATCAATTTGATCATGGAAGGTGTGTCGTGGCCTTCCGCGACTTCTGCATCCATCCACTTTTGCATTATATATCTGTTTAGTCATTCTTTCATCATACATTCTTTCCACATGCCCGAACCACCGGAGCATTCCTTTCCTTACCTTCACCCCGACACTCTCTTTCAGACCAACTCTCTTTCTTACTTCGGTATTACGAACGCGGTCCGCGAGCGTCACTCCGCAGATTTTGCGCAGTGCTCGCATCTCGACCGCGTTTACTCTACTTTCGTGCTCTCTATTCCATACCCAACTCTCGCTTCCATACGTGAGCGTAGGTACCAGCACCGCGTTGTGTATGGCAAGCTGGGCCTTCTGGCTGAGGTTCTTAGCGCCTAGAAGTTTACCTAACGCTCCATTCACACTATTCCCCAAATTCACTCTTCTTTCTATATCAGCGGTGTACCTTCCATCCCAGCTAAAAGCACATCCGAGATATACAAACTCATTCACTTGTTCCAGCATAACATCATCGACCATTATCCTTGCATTCGTTCTGGTTGTTTCTCTTTCAAACACCATCACCTTTGTTTTCTTCGCATTCAAACGTAAGCCTCTCGCCTGACAGTCATCTTTCATCATTGTGACTAGTGTTTGCAGTTCTGATGGCGATTCGGCTAAAAGCACGGCATCATCCGCATAAAGCAAGCTGCTAACAACTAGATCACCCATCCGCACCCCAACATCCATCAATCTTAATCTCTGGAGACAATTGTCCAGATATAGGACAAACAGCAAAGCCGACAGCACGCAGCCCTGCCGGACGCCAATATTGACGTCAAACCAGGGCGACAGGCTGCCGTCCACCCGCACGCATGCCATACAGTCCTCGTAAGTGGACTGTACAGCACGCAGCAAATGGCCATCAATCCCATATCCGTGCAATATGTCCCAGAGGTCCTTCCGCACAACCCTGTCAAATGCTTTCTCTAGATCCACAAAACCGCAGAAAACCTTCCGGCCCGTAGCCAGCTGCTTCTCCACGATATTGCGGAGCGAGAAAACTTGATCCATACATCCCCTTCCATTTCTGAAGCCTCCTTGTGCATCCCACAGTAATCCATCGGATACCACTCTCATTCTCCTTTCAACAATTTTCGCATACACTTTAGATGCTGTGCTGATCAAACTGATGGCCCTGTAGCTGGCGCACTCCATACGTGAACCCTTGCCTTTATGCAAGGGCACGATGACAGCGCGCCTCCAGTCGTTGGGAACCTTTCCCGTCCTCCAGCACAAGTTGCATAAGGACAGGAAAGCGTCCCGGACGCAGGTGCCACCATATTTGATCATCTCAGCAGACACACTATCGATTCCTGCTGCTTTTCCATTTTTCAGACTTCTTATCGACCATTCGATCTCTTCCAGAGTGATCTCGGATGCTGACTCCTCGAAGTCAGTCACAGACTCAGTCGTGGTGCCAGCATCCGGGATAGTATCATATATTTCTCTAAAATATTCACTCCATCGCGCTAAAACCTCTTGTGGGTTAGCAAGAATGTCCCCTGCTTTAGATTTAATTCTTTCCATTCTGGAAGCTGACGAAAATCCCCGAGACTTCTTAACCTCTCTCCAAAAGAGTTTGGTATTTGCCTCGAAGTTCTCCGTCAGCTTCTCTTCTTCTTTCAATTTTATTCTTTCACGCTTCTCTTTCACTAAAGCTTTGGTTTCATTCTTGCAGAGGCGATACATTTCTTTCTTCATCTCTTTCATGCTGTCATTCTGATGCAAAGATGCAATATAATCCAGCCAGGCTTTTCTCTTTCTCTCTACGCTAGATTTAACATCCGCGTCCCACCATTCGTCTCCTTTCGTTGTTATATGCCTCTTTACGCATCCACATGCTTCTTTTGCGCTTTCCACTATACTTTCTTTCATACTATCCCAGTCATTATCCACATCTAAGTCGGAGAAGTCCGCTTTTGCAAGCCTTTCTTCGACTAGGCGCGCATACATACTCCTTACACTAACATCTTCCAATTTTTCACATCTTATTCTTTCAAGCTCCCCGAAATTGGTACGCTCTCGCCAGTGCCTCCACTTCTTGAAAAGACCCACAAACCGGCTTATCACCAGGTAGTGGTCCGTTCCAAGAGTGGGGCCTCTGTAGGCTCTTGTATCCATTATTGTGTTTCGGAGGCGGCTATCTATTAAAATCAGATCAATCACACTTTTCTGTTCATTCATTCTCCATGTATACGTATGGATATCCTTATGATGGAATAAGGTGTTCGACACAAGCAAGTTTCTTTCCATGCATACGTCTATGATTGGCTTACCAGCATCGTTCGCTCTCTTGTCGCCATAGGGTCCAAGGACAGCCTCAAAGCCGTCTCGTTTGGTCCCCACCCAGCCATTAAGATCACCACACATAATTAGTCTTTCGTTCCCTTCAGCCAGATCCAGAATTTCTCTCACAGACTCCCAAAACTTCTCGAGTTCTTGGGGATCCGCTGAGCTTACGGGAGCATAAGCTGCGACCAGAAAAACTCGCGTGATCCCCAGTTTTAGACGGACCCAAAGAAGTCTCGGGTTCACCAGACAATAGTCTTTCACTCCAGACACAAAGCGGGATGAGAGTACGACGCCTACCCCCCCACTTGCACGCTTGTCCAGGTCCACGCCGGACCACAGAGCAAGCATGCCATTGGGGAGGTCATCGACATCACACCCCTTCCGCTTTGTCTCTGTCAGACATAAGGCATCCAGGCTTCTCTCATTCATTATATCAATCATTTCGTCCATCTTATCTTTCATTCCACCTCTCACATTCCACGTGCCTATACGGCACTCTGCTCCTCTCGACCCGCCAGGTTTGGCGCTGCGTGAAGGGTGGCGGCCCCCTTCGCCGCATGCGCAAGAGTCCACACCGACGGGGGCGCATCGGTGAGCGTCGCCTGCGGGGGACGCCCTATCATGCTCTGCAGTCAGGTGAATCTCGGTCAGAATTGTGGCCCTCTGGGCCAGCGGGGATCGCGACGAGCACGCTTCTGACATGACAACTTTTATCTCATTATTATCGATTTATCGATATTCAAGGAGTAAACGAGAATAATGTTTATGTACATCTATAAGTATATATATATATATATATATATATATATATATATATATATATATATATATATATATATATATATATATATATATATATATATATATATATATATATAACAAAGTCGTGTTACTTACAGGACAATTTTTTATGATTTTTGTGTTTTTGGATTTGTCTTCGTCCGGAATAGGATTGAATACTTATATTCAAATATGTAGATAAATTAGGATCGGCAGTGGTTTGTTATCTGTTATTAAAATAAGCACAATAAAGGATATTATAAAAATAATATAAAATAAAATATAAAAATTCAAATATAACATGGACTTCTGAGGTGCCAGTGCCAAGTTACACGACCTCATTTTAACCAAATATGATATTCATCAATAAAAAAAATATCATTAAAAAATCATCAGTCTAGCCGTTTACTAGTTATGGATCTTTCCCAGACGATTTCGGCAATGGTGGACTGTATTTAAACTCATTTATTTGATTTAGGTGAATTATTTTTATGCGTGTTCAAGTGGGTCCCGGGATGGTTTAAATTCACGGACCCTGTAGGTGGCGTCGTTGAACCCCTCTTTGACAATGGAACCGATTTTGATGATTTTTTGTTTTTTTTTCAAGTAAGTATTCGAGAATGGTTTAGATTAACAAATTTAATGGTCCCGGTTGATGGCGCTGCCATCGGTTTCTAGATTTTTATTTTAAGGGCAAGACAATGTCTGCCGGGTAAAGCTCGTAAGTTATAATACAATGCGAATACTTACATTATGAAATTCTTCAATATCAGCGATTTCAGTCTATGGCGGCTCTTGAAGGAAATATAAAAGCATTTAGCATGAACACGAACAGACATAATGCAAGTCAGGGGTGGTAAACCACAACAATGTCGTTTATAAGTATTTTACTGTTAGAACCTCGAAGGGAGATGTTTTGATGCGCAGATTTGTTTCAAAAAATATACAACGTTGGTTGAAAGTGAATAATGGACGTAATATATAAGCGTCGCTATTTCTTTAGCCTTTCTTTGTGTTGATTGTTTTTAATGAGGAATTGTTTTAGTATAGGATACGAGTTTTTTTTGTTAACTCAGGGGAAATGTCTTTTCTTGTGACACACACACTGGTCTTGGATACAGGGGAAGACCAAAAGCGCCGCCGGTGCACTTGCACTTTGGTGTCTCAAACGGGATGTCTTCCATTAAAGGAGGAGGCCGAACAAACTACCCACTAAACCTACCTGGGTCCTTATGAGAGCATATATCTAGAATGCGAGGGATGTACTTATATCGTAGTTATCCATGTTAGTGCGTCGATTTGCTACTTAACCTGGAAGCAGGGCTGTAGCACTTCGTGCAGTAGAGGCGATTCCACCCATACACCCGGAATCAGTGGCCCTCTACCACGGATAATAGGATCCCAGTATACAACGACCTTCACCGAGCTGGTTAATGGATGAAAGGTGTTTTATATCAAATTAAATATGTCAATAAATATATTTCAAATGGGTTGACTAAAAAAAATGAATTCAGAAAATGATTAATCAACCATAAAGAGAAAATAACATTTCACTGGTTTGGTTAATATACAAATTCCATACCAAAAGTATGAAGCCTATAGAATATGCAAACGGTAGGCAGGTATAAACTGGTAATCGATCCTAGTAAGTTGCACTGGTTTGGTTAATGAATTAAAGTTAAGTTAAAATAAAGATTATTTCATTCCGAACACGGTGCTATAGGGATGTTTGCGAAAAATCAGTCCTGAAATCCGGTTGTCGACTTTTAAAAAGTGAAATATTGCTGCGAGGGAATACCTGCGACAGAGAGGTCCCAGCGAACCATCCCATGCGATAGAAGAGGACACAGCATCGCAGCTGTGTGTAGTTCGTCCACTGAATGAAATCTTTTAGACTGAATTTTTTTGTCAACCCGATTGCAATATATTTATTGACATATTTAGTTCGACATAAAATACTTTTCATCAATTAACCAGCTCGGTGAAGGTCGTTTTACACTGGTATCATAGACTATTTGTTTGTATTCAAAATCTCAACTGTTTAGTGATAATGATGACGGTTAAAAGGCAGTATAGGTGGCGCTTGTGTTACATTAGTGATGCAATACTAAACAAAGCTGTCAAACTCCCATTGTTTTACTCATTTCTTACGGAGTTATTTATTTTATAACTTGAATACCAGGTCACTGAAATGTGTTTTCTTCATCCGTTCCTGCACGAGTACTCGTAAAATGTATAACAAAAATACAGAAAAGTCGCTGAGGTCTTCAGCGTCTATATCAACATCACAAGTTGTAAAGTACATTGACTTTCATCCAACAAAGTTTAATGATAGTCTATTAGCGGTTACACTGTTAATTCATATAATTAAAACATTAATTCAAACACAAGTTTCATAAAAGTTAATTAAGCATTATTTGATAACCAAGGAATACATTAATTGTAATTTAAACTTAAGTAAATATACATTTATTCATAAATTCAAAAAAGTTCCAAAAAATTAATAAGTATAAAATTAGAGAATATGAAAATATTTCGGCTATGTTTAACATAATTCAAGTATTCATACAATTATGATGATATACAACTAATATACATACAAAATAAAAACACAATTGAATTAATACATTCCATTTAATTCATAATTAATGCTGTACATTACTCACAAACTTAATTGCTGTCAAGATATTAAACGAAACGATGTTTCAAAGTTAAGAAATGATTACGTACTAACTGTGCCCGCGACTATTGAAACATTCTTCATTGGTGCTCCGCTCCTGTTGGTCTTAGCGTGATGATGTATAGCCACAGCCTTCCTCGATAAATGGGCTATCTAACACAGAAAGAACTTTTCGAACCAGACCAGTGGTTGCTGAGATAAGCGTCTAATCAAACAAACAAACTCTTCAGAATTTTATACGAGTATTAGTATAAGATTTTTAATTTTATCGGACGAGAGATTTTTATAACGTGTTTCTTACAAAGTATATTTTTGAAAAAAAATTTAGTTAACATTTATATTATTATTTATTATTATTTATGCATTTTCTACTTTAGTATCTAACAATAGACGTTCCTTAAGTTGACATTTAAACATAATTAAATAGTGTGATTTGTGAAATTTTCATAAATGGTGTAAATTTCACAAATTACACTATTTAATTATGTTTAAATACAGTCTGAATGTGAATCTAGTAAAAGTAAGCAATGTATAAATATTTCTTCGTAGCTTTGCTTTTCTATCCATTACATGAGTTCAGCAGACAGGCAGACGGCCCGCGTGATGGAAAGCGGTTACACCATCGCCTATGGACATTTGCAACACCAAAGGTACTACAAATGCGCTGCTGCTCTCTTAAGGGAGACTGGAAATTGGTCACCAATGCCGGAACACAACTCAAGGTTGTTATGGCGGCATACTCTAGATCAGGGGTGGTAGCCATCCAGTGGGGCAAATGCCCTACCATCTGGATATGGGTTGTTTTGTCGAATGTCGTGTGTTGTGAATCGAGCTTTGTATAGGAATATTACAAACAATCTTTTTTACGTTGCGGCCGTAGAATTTAGTTTCCTGCAAAACTAGCCACATTCCATAAAATGTTGCAACATAGGCGACTCTTCTATCTGCTATGTCACGGAGATGAAAGCTGCGGATGCCTCGAGTTATTATGCAATCCATCCGCATGAGTACACATCCACCACAGCATCATGTTTACTACACCAGTAAAATATTTCTATGTGTATGATTAGACATATACTAACGTAATTAATTTTAATTTCGACGTTTCGGCCACTTTTCGTTAACGGTGATCATGGAAGACAAAGATGTCAGGTGTCAATGTGCAATGTTACAGTTATTACAAGTTTAACATTACATTACGAAAACTCAAGTAAATTAAGTAAACAGACTGAAACCACGTATATCTCTATAAGATAATGTAAGATGGATTTATATTTTTTACTCTTACACACTATAACTATTGAACGGATTTTGATGAAACTTTACGATAGCTTACACATCAGAATAACAAATAGGCTATAATTTATAAAGATATAGTGTTAACTATCCAAAATATAACGATTTTTCATCACCACTCGGGTGGAACCGCGGGCGCACCTAGTGCCACATAAGTTTAAGCGCATAAATTTCAAAAAAGTTTTCCACTTCATCTGATACTTTTGTTCACGTAGACTCCGTCTATACATAATTTTACTTATTCATCTGAGGTAATGGTGTACAATAAACTTATCTATATTTAAGTGAAATATTTCTTTCCATGAGTAGGTTCTGATGTTTATCTATGTCATAAAAGAAATGTTCTGCGCCTCTGCCAACGCCGCAAGGATTATGGGCTTCCAGATAACATGCATAACTATTTCCTGCGTCATACTGCCATAGCGTACCATACATTAGCGCTGCGTCCACACTTGGACGCATATTTCTAATCGGTATAAGTACATGGTATGTGTACATTTTCAAGCTGACTTACCATTTTATTATTAACTAAGATATGCTCGCGACTTCGTCCACGTTTGACTTGAAATTCCCGCGGGAATTCCCGAACACTAAGTACCGCCGCATTTGAAAAATAATGTAAACTATCGTTAGTGAAAACTGTGTCTACAAACCGTTCCCGGGAAAATTCCCTCGGGATTCCCGGGATAAAAATATCACACGTTTTGTTTTGCTATCGATCACTAAAAAAATATCAAATTGGAATTACATGTTTTAAATCTGTAAATGCTCTGATTTTTTTAGTAAAAAATTTATATAAAAATTTAAATAATTTCCAGAAAAATTCCCGCGGGATAACTAGGGTAAAAAGTAGCGCAGAGTTTAATTCTAAGAAATAGCTTTAAGGCCCAGTACTTTTTATGTGAATCCCGAACAAAGAGACGAGTAATTTAAAAATTGCATCGTGTTCTCCATCGTTTATATAGTCTATTCCAGTTGTGTTTTTTTAATAGCGTTAATGTACAGACACGGCATGTTTAGAATTTTATGATATTATAGATAACATAAGACGACTTGACTGAAAATACTTACCCAGTCTTCACTTATAATATAACAGTAAATAGTTTATAAACTTCGGTTACGTATCCTGCAGGTATTATCAAATTTTATGGAGTAAAAAAACATTATCCGATCTCTAAAGTAACCGTCGACCAAATTTAGTGTAAATCGCTTGCATCCAAAGCCATAAAGAATGAACAAAGATTCTGACATTTTTATATTGATAGTACTTTCTATAGAGCGGTATTTTATCGACTACAGTGATTGCTTACTTATTGTTATCTCTATTTAAATGATAAAGTAATAACCGTTATTTTTTTATATATTGTATTTATTGTAGTGTATTGTTACAATGTTGCATGATCTATGTTAAATAAAAAAAATCAAGTCACTTTTAAATCTGTATCTTAATATGAATACTAAAGAGCAACACGTTCTATTGTCGAATATAATATTGATGGTTTGAAACATAAATTCTAAATTCAAACACCAAACATTATCGAATCATTCGGGTTAATGTACAAGCTCGCTTTGATAATACTCGATTGCGTGATTGGAGTGGTGTGTCCGCGGCGCAACGCGACACTGTTGTAATTGGCTGCACAAAGTGTAATACGCTTTCGTCGGTGTGAATGTGATTATTTTGAGTGTGCATGTGTGTGCGCGACCGCGTGGCCGACGACCTACTGCGATCAGCTGATCGGCGGGCGGGGCGGGGCGGCGCGGCGCAGCGCGGGAAGGGGCCCACCGACCAGTCTCTGGTGACGTATACTACTCGCCTTCCGACTCGGATCGCCTTACGATACGATTGCGATTCGATCCTATTGTTTAGGATTCTTTTGACAACTTTAAAGCATTTGTGGTATCGAAACTTCTTGCACCGCTATTTATGATACGTACTCTACCCTATAATTAGCAAATGCTGATGACTGTAATGTTGTTGTCCAGATGTAAATGTGCCGTGTACTCAAGCACTTCAATCAGTGAATATTTGAAGTGGACCTTCAGGACCAATTCCTAATAGCTATAAATTAGCGACAATCTCTCAAAGGAGTCTCGCGGCAGATTTTAACGGAATCTAAAATGGTATTAAGTCATTTGATTTTAGAAAAATCAATTACCAGTGTCGTTTGTTAAGAGATCAATTTCTCTGACAGAATATCAAACAGCACACCATTTTTGTACATTTATTTTTCTTAGATATTGGCTGCTGTAACATAAAGCTAGAGTGTTTATCCACAGACCACCTGGATATGCATTGCAACCACTGACCTCCATATATGCAAGTACGCTGGATCTATGATTAGCCGAACCATAGTGAGACGATTTGATTTTCGCCATTTTGGCGCTGATTGCAGAAGTGGGTGGGAACGAAACTAATAATAGTGTTGGGTCAATGAGATAAAATACATCAATAAAAGATATTTCCAACAGCAACAAACTATTCATTGGCGAGCCCAAATAATTTGTCGCGACAAAAAAATGTGTACAATTACACCTATAACCTGATGTCTATATATTTGTTGATTATTTGTTTCAATAAAATATGAAAGTGACTGTTAAAATTATCTGACACTAAAGTATCCTTGAAGTGGTTCGGGTGTGATTTACACATATGTCCGGGTTATTATAAGTAATGAAGGGGGGAGGGGGCGGAGGAAAACTTACCCCTTATGCAACTCCTATGTGGCGAATATGTATAATTCCTGAGATATTAATGTTTTTGTAAATCTAACCTCACTTCTTATTTTCACTAATATTGCACTTTATCATAAATCCAAAGTTGCAAAATTCAATGAAAATCGAATATTTAACATAGAAAGTAAATAGTAAATGGTTACCAGTCGGTTCTGGCCAAAAGTCAGTATATTTCTAAAGTTAAATCACACTTTATTATTGTCAAAATTAACAGATCATTGTCGTGAATTTTAAATTTCCATAATTAATTGAATATGTTCATTTTCCACTCAAAACCAATTTGAGTTGTTATAAATAAGTCTTAAATATATTCCTAAACACATTCACCATTAAAATCATCCGGACATATATATAAACCCAACCCCAGTCATCAGCGAAGTGCTTTGAATAGATGTAATCATATTTCTTCGGACGCAAACTAGACTTTTCAATGTTTTTCAGACATAATTCCAGTCTTCTTCTGTCAGTCGGAAACTTGTGTATTATTTTAAAATTATATGTATTTGATAATAAAAATCGGTCATCGGCGAGTTCCGTTCTTGAAAGTAAATAGATATTGATAGGAAAAGTATCGATAAGTTTTATCGACAGGTAACTTTGACAGCACTATTAAATTTTTGGCCATTTGCAAGTTCCGTCAGATTTAGTTCTCTTCCCACGCATTCTAATAGGCACAATATAGAGCTGTCATTTCATAGGGTATCATAGGTCCAGCGTACTTGTATGTATGGAAGTCAGTGATTTTAACACACAGGTAGAGGGCCCACCTGATGGGAAGTCGTTACCAACACCTGTTTCTCCAACCAGTGCAGAACCTGAGCGAGCGATTTTAGCTGCTTATGTTGGCAATAAACTACGAAGCAGGCTGGGAAGTCAAACATTGGGTGCTTGGATATTTCTGCGATTGTATCTTCGAACTTCTAAACCAAATAGATTTTGTCTTTCTACTTTTTTTATAATATTGTGACTTGTGTTCTGTGCTGTTAGTGCAACAATATTATAAGTATTTTTGAAGAAATTATTCAAGTTTTTTTCATTTAATCCCGGGATTGAAAAACCATGCTCGGGGTTGTGTTCTCTAGCCACAGATGATTGGAAGAAGGTGAACGTAAAGCTGTATGATACATAGTAATTTTATGATTTACATAAGCCAATATATTAATTAGTAAAAGATTGAATGAATTCTCTGAAGCGCTGTTTGCAACGCCTAAGCGGTAGTTTATGGGTCATTAAGAATAAGATTTTTTAACAAATTATTTATTTTAGCATTAACGTGAAAGTTATGTTGCTGTGAATTTCAAAAGAGAAATTAAACATTGAATGTTATTATACGAAATTAATTTGTCTTAAGTATTTTAATGTTTCGTATAAACAACATGAATTAATAAATTTAATACGTTCATAAATTCTTAATCACTTTGAGAAAGTGCCAAATAGCAAAGAGAGCGACTTAATATGATAGCTATAATAATGTAGCGGTCTGAGTGTTACGCTTTTTTCGTTATAAACAAAAAGTTCCCGATTCTATTTCCGATCGAGGTAAATTAAAGAAACATGTTTCCCAGCACGTGTCTCGTATCTTATTTACATAGACAATATAGACATTTATTCTTGATCTATTTAATTAAGTAAATATCAAATGAAGGTACAAAGAACTGTCCGCCGAATCTTTCGCTTGTTAATGAAGTTATATAACGCTTTGGATTGAATGATGAATAGTATTGGGTTGATTTAAGAAAAATACATTTGTGGGATGGACATCATGGGATGAATCAGAAATCCCCGTGGATGTGCGATAAATGTGTAGACGATATAGGCTGCCTCTGTGGTTGAACGGTTTAAGCCTGTGCCGGCTTACCTGACTGCAACACAGAGGCTTCGGGTTCGATTCCTGGTATAGTATATTTCGGCAACAAATTTTCATCGTTATTTACTGTGGTCTGAGTGTCTGGGGTTTGCCCCAGAGTGGTCCGTTATATATTACCCATAACACAAGTGTAATATGCTTAATTTGAGGACATACAATATGTGTGTCTGCCGATTATTATTGTATGTTTGATTGTCTTAGAAATACAGCAATTAATAGTGCAATAGGCAATGTTATCGCTATTAGAGACAATCAATGGATGAATAAGAAGTTGTTTCATCTTTCTGTTATGTTTTTTGCATATTAAATTCAAATTCAAATCTCATAACACGGTCTAGCCACAACAAATTGTTTCGCGTGCCCTGTAGAAGAACTAATTAAGGCTTAAATGAAGTGCTTGCTCGTCTTACTGCCACTTATAATAACAAATTTAATGATGTAGATATTTTCTACCATTCAAAATTGATTTATAAATCAAAGACATTCGAAAAGTTAGGCTGATAGTTTAATTGGCTATTAGGTATCTTAAAATATATCCACACATTTATCTGTATATTTTTATTTTTATTAGTGAATCAATATATACGTATATTATAAATGTATGTAATATGAATATCTATGTATTTTTTATATATTATTTTCGTTTAACTTATATACTATATATATAACATATACTATATAGGGGATAATTCAGCAGGCACTATTTAACATTATTTTATTTTATTAAATATACTACACTCATATAGAGCTTAACATAAGCAAACTGTTTATTGCGGTCTTGGTTTTGCACAAATATACTGTAAAGTGTGAAGTATCCTGTAATTGGCAACATTCATATTAAACAGAGTTGATTGTTTTAAGTTATAAGTAAGCTGTTGGATATGTAATAAATAAATAAATACATTTTTATTCAAGATAAGATCCACTGGAGAACACTTTTTGAAGATTATACATGTAAATAAAAATTTAACTCTACTTACTAATCGTGTTCAAAGAAGAAGAAGCGGCAAGAAACTCCCCAGCAGCAACACGTCTAGCTAAAGTGGATTGTTTCATCATAATTATTTATCTCAGGCTTTTTTTAAAATATATATAGAAGTTGAATTACAATTACTTTTCAAGGAACGAATGGAGCTGTGACAAACAAAAAAATATTGTCACCGTCGCAAAAATGACTTACTTGTTGTCCATTGTACCCAACAATGGTAAAACACTTTATAATAAGTTCTAATACAGAATTAATACAAAAAAGCGTGCATTCATATACCTTGCTATCATCATACTTCTAAAATAGGACGATAAAAATAATTTTAATTTCTGTTTCAACCATAATTAGGATGCTGAGGCCATTGATATATAAAAAAATCATTTTATATATCAATGTCTGAGGCGTTAAAATTATGACGTAATATCTTGCTACGCTCGTATAAATCTCTTCAGATTTGGCCTTTTTTAAGATGATAACAGGTATAATAGTTGATTTAACTGCTAACTACCCTATGAGGAGAATGCCCCGTCTGAGATAATGTTAGTATTAGTGGCCGCTTCACGCAGGTGTAGCGATAGGTTTAATAGGTTGTTTGTAATACGAAATTGTTATTAATTGTTAATGACGTTAAACATTGACAGATAACGTATGTATATACGGTAACGTAGCTAATCATTTAGGGTGTAATTTTTAACGATATTACCAATAGCCGATTAAATTAAGTTTCACTTCTAGCGCAATAATTAGCTCCCCCTAGAGCGCTACTACGACATGTGCACCCGACCAAAGTCGGAGTGGGAAAAATTATCTTGTTGTTCCTTCCGCACCCTTCTATATTCGAACGATGACGGGACGAGCCTACTAGTAGTAAATAAATTCTTTAAAATAGTACAATAATCTACCATAAACAAGATGCATTTGGCCAGTAACGCTGAAATTATCCCAGTTGGAGCAGGGACATTATGAAAGTACTAAAGTAAAGTTACGGATTGAACAATACGGTATTAGCGTTGCACCTCGATCGACAAACACACATTGTTAGTCGATAAAGCCGTGGCAAATAACTGCAGTTAATTAAAACATTTTTTACGAGGTTTATTGCAAGCCGCGTTGCCGTTGGTTGACGCGAACAATGGCCGCCGCGGCCCTAATGTAAACACTGCGCAGCGCAGTGCGCGGTTTATGCCCGAATACAAATGTCATGGCGGCCATTTTCACTATTTTACGCCATTCAAATCCATACTAATATCGTAGAACAAGAAGTATTCTTCCTTCATGCTAATATTACATGATAAATGCGAACGTAAGTTCTAATGACACGCTTACATCTAAATTCTTACTATTATTTAACACCTTAAACTATCGGCTTGTTCATCATAATACTATCAGACAACATTATCAGACATTTAGTTAGATATTAGTTATAGTTACGTCCGATATTAGTTATATTAGATACGTCCTTTTGTCCCGGAACATGTGTTGACCCTGCAAAACAGAACAAAATTGAAGGATTTTTTATTGCAGACAGGCAGACGGCCCACTTGATGGAAAGTGGTAACCAACGCCTATGGACATTTGAAACACCAAAGGTGCTACAAATGCGTTGCTGCTCTCTTAAGGGGGAGACTGAAACCTGGTCACTAATGACGGAGTACAACACAAGGTTTATTTGGCGACATACTTAAGACCAGGGGTGGTAGCCATCCAGTCGGGCAAATTCTCTACCACCTAGCTGTGGGTTGTTTTATCGCCTCTTACGACAGGCCGCCCCAACGCAGGAAATTGTATTCTTTTCCCGTTCCTGCACGGCTATAAATTACTTAACTATTAATTAATTTTCAAGTAGAGTATAGAATCTCCAACAAAAACAATTTTTAAGAAACGTAATCAATTTTGCAAAAAAAACAAATTCGTGTACGATGGACGGATGTGAAATGATCATATCCGTCCATCTTTGCGTACAGTCCCATACAGAAGTCAAAACATATTTTTACCTTTGCTACGAGGAATATAATTGAAGACATGAGTGGATGAAGGTGATAAGTCGCATAATTCCAATTCTGAGTAAATCGAGATAAAAGTTTTACTTTTATTTGAAGCTGAACTGAACTTAACACCTTTAGCAACGTTTTATTTCTTAAATATGCCTTATATCTATGATCTAAGGTCTGTAGTCATTTGGTATCGACTTATAACATCCAAATCCTTATAAAAGCAAAAAACCGAATATGCGACATATCACCTTCATCCACTCACGCCTTCAATTACCATCAATATAAAAATTATAATTTAGTTTATTCCATTACAATAAACGACCAAGTAAATTAAATTTAAGAATTTGAAGAATATGCACAATAATAAAATAAATAGTAAAGTAGTATATATTATATTAAACGAATACAAGGTAAAATAATAACAATTCAATAATATAGTAATCAACAAAATAACAAGACAAATAGTCCGCTTAATTATTCTCGAAATATATTAAATACTAATAAACAAATATATTTATGTATAATGTTTACGTGTTTTCCTTCAAGTTAATTAATAGAGCGATTGTTTTGTTGTTTAAATATTACTACAGCTTATCACGCGTCTTTGCTCTAGTACTCTTTATGTACTTAAAACCTGCTTTTTCTTCCAACATTTCTGAATACAGTTTTAGTTAATAATAATCAGCAAACAAACACACATTTATTTTATGTCCTCAAATTAAGCAAATTACACTTGTGTTATGGACTCTGGGGCAAACCCCAGACACTCAGACCACAGTAAATGACGAAGATTTTTTTTTTGCGAAACCTCTGCGTTGCAGTGAAGTAAGATTCCACATTTTTATTATTTCAGGCAGCAGTGCAGGAAAACGTCACTAGTTTATTATAAACAAAGGTTTTTCACAGATATTAAAATTGGCAAGTGTATAAACTTTTCTGACATCTACTAGCAAAGTTGCGAAGGCAAACTGCTGCACAGTGAATGATTTGGAGTAAAATCATACAAACATACATAGAAACAGACGGACCAACTTCTAAGTATTTGGCGACCGTGGGTAGAACTTTCTGGCAGCATAAGTCGGTCTCCAGACCTGTATAAAATCTTTAAGTTTTACGGGCTGATTGGTAATGTACTTGTCTAATTTGAAAACCTGCCCGTAAACCTTCAAGTTAAATTTTGTTGAGATTCATTTTGTCACTTGTCAGTTGAAGTTTTTCCACTTGTCCGTTGCGATTCATTTTTCCACTTGTCCGTTGAAGTTTCACTTCTAATTTGTGTCCCAGCACACATTTCGACTTTTCGCAGGTTTACTGCAAATTATGATTTGGTTAGGTTAGGTACGTTTTAATGAATGCATTGTTTATTTAAACATATTTTATTAAACAAAAAACTGAATTCGATCCGGAACAAAACAAAAATATTTCAAAAAAATAATTCAATATTTCGTTTGCTCAGTTTTGATGAAGAGGCTCCGAAACTACTGAACCGATTTGAAAAACTCTTTCACTGTTGGCAAGCTACACTATTTTGGGTGGCATACGCTATATTATATTTACAAATAATTAGGGATCCTTACTAAAACTTCAATAATGTAACCCAAGGTGTAAAAAAATACCTAATACCGAAGTAAGAAAGAGAGTTGGTCTGAAAGAGAGTGTCGGGGTGAAGGTAAGGAAAGGAATGCTCCGGTGGTTCGGGCATGTGGAAAGAATGTATGATGAAAGAATGACTAAACAGATATACAATGCAAAAGTGGATGGATGCAGAAGTCGCGGAAGGCCACGACACACCTTCCATGATCAAATTGATCGTGTACTAGCAGAAGGTGATGTCAGGAGCCTTAAAAACAGACGAGCGTGCATGACAAGAACTATGAATGTCAAAGAAGCAAGTGAGGTGTGTAAGAATAAGCCTAAATGGCGCTCTGTTGTTCGTGCCTACCCCGCAAGGGACCTGGCGTGAAGTTATGTATGTATGTATGTATGTAAAATCGCGTGCGCTGCGAAAACTATTGATGATAGAATAAAATAATGTACTACGACTTTGCAGAACACATCATTATCTACAAAAAGTGTCGCGACAGCAAATGTCTAACTATTATAGTTATGCCACAATAAGTGTTCCTTTATTTTAACATTTTAATTAAAATGGCGCCGCTAGAAAAGGCTCTTTATTTGTATCTTGGTATTAATCCTTATCAAAATAAATTACTTCATATTCAAGACTGCTTCAATATCTTTATATAACTTTGAATTATTCAATTTGGACATTCCATTCGAAAGATATCACGAGTTTAAAAATGTAAGAATTAGACCACGTGACCATGACGCTTTTTCGTGAGCGAAAAATCGTAATACCCCCCGTCTATGTAGAAGTTTCACTTCAAAAACTGGTGTTTACTTCCAACCCCAAGTGCGTACCCACGTTTGCACCTAACAGTATTTTTTCTGATAAAATGGCTATGAAACCTTAAAAATGAAAGGCGAAGGGGAATGATAGGTCGCAGTTAATTTATTTTGGCGCATGTCATTGCGGCGGGACAATTAAAGTAATAATGAGTATTTGAGTAAATATTGATTGCTTTGTTTATTTCAATTAAAGTTATCCTTAAATGGTCATAATAAGCCTGCCTGAATCGACGGATAAGGCAGCACACGTATCCGGATGGTATTGACAACTTTGTTAAAGTTTCTTACATAAAATACCAAATTAGTATTTAAATATTCATAAAAATTAATATTACTTAAACACTCCCTCTGTCTCTTTTCTTTCAACATATTCCAATTATTTGGGGTCGGCACAATATGTTTCTTCCTTCCACATTCTACTATTCTGACTTTTTTTTAATAGCTGGAGTACAGCAGACAGGCTGACGGTCCACCTGGTGGAAAGCGGTTACCGTCGCCTATGGACGATTGCAACATCGGAGATGTCACTAACGCGCTGCCGGTCTCTAAAAGATTTTATGATACCCTCTTTAAAAAACTCCATATCGTAACGTTGTAGGAAAACCTCGACCGGGACCTCATTCCAAATCCCTACGGTACGCGAGAGAAATGTTCTACAGAATCATTGCGTACATGAGCGAAGTGGTTTAAGGGAGTGGGGTGAACTCCCAACCGATGGCGAGCGGTGCGATGGTAGAAAAGGACGAAGGCACTATTCTAAACAGTTCTTCAGAACACTCCCCGTTATACAGTCGGTAGAATACGCAGAGAGAAGCAAAATCTCTCCTAAGGCCAAGCGTATCTAGACCGTCTGTTAGTATGGGATCATCAACAACGCAAACGGTTCGACGTTGAATACAGTCCAGGGGATTAAGTTGGTAGGCAGGTGCTCCAGTCCAAAGGTATGAGCAGTACTCCACATGCGGCCTCACCTGGGCTTTGTAAAGCACAAGGCGTTGCCGCGGTGTGAAGTATTGCTTGGACCGGTTTAGGACTCCCAGTTTCTTGGAGGCAAGTTTTGCCTTGCCTTCAAGATGGACCCTGAACTGTATATCGTTAGCGATGTCAACACCAAGGATCCCAATACTCCTGGAGGTGGTAAGGGGAGTTCCTTGGAACATTGACATACATCTTCTCTCACAATACAAATCATCATATCATCCTTCTGACAATCTATACATCTCTTACTTAGTCTATCTTTTCCATCTTGTAGTTTAACATTATTTTTGTTAGGTACGTGACTTTCGTCCCTCGTTATAGGCTCATACCACCTTAGTCTTCTTCCCCTCAATTTTTCAGTCACAGGTGCAACTTCTAAAGATCCCCTTATGTACTCATATCTCACCTTATCCATTCTTGTAACACCACACATCCATCTGAACATTCTCTCACTTTAATGGCCCAATATTAGACCAGTATAGCATGACTGGTCGTATGACAGATTTATATATTTGACTTTAAGTTTCAGTGGCATTACTTTGTCGCACGTCATGCCGGTTACCTCTCACCACTTTAGGCACGCTACATTTATTCTTCTCCTTACATCCTTCTCTATATCACAGGTGCTCTGCAGTTGTGAACTCATAAAGTATGTGAATTCGGACTGACATGGTAATGTGGCTGATTGTAGCTTAAGAGGCACAGCACTAGAGGTCCCGCCGAAATCGCAAAACAGGTATTCGGATTTGGTTCTGCTGATTTTTATTCCAACGCCCTCTAGATCTTGCCGCCACCTGTCTAGTTTCAATAATAAATACATGCTCCATATTAATATACAGGTATTTTAAGTGGTTCTCTACGGTCAAACCTGTAGCTATGTTATAACGAAAAACACTCTATGGAGTCTTGGGACCCATTTTACAACCCTTAGTTTTATGTTTGACATTCCTTCACAAAAATAGATCTTTATAAGATACACTACATTATCCAGACCAGAGGTAGAGGTCAGGTAGAAAGGTACTTGTTTGTCTGGATGGTCTAGAGTATGCCGACGTAACAATCTTCCATTATGTTCCGGTTTTGGTGGCCAGGTTTCAGTCTCCCTTTGGAGAGCGGCAGCACCTTCGGTGCAACAAAGGTCCACAGACGATGGTAACTGCTTTCCATCAGTTTTTTATCCGTGCAGGAACGGAGAAAGAATACAATTTCTTGCGGCCCGGCGGCCTGTCGTAAGAGGCGACAAAACAACCCACAGCCAGGTGGTAGGGCATTTGCCCGACTGGATGGCTACCACCCCTGGTCTAGAGTATGTCGCCATAACAACCTTGTGTTGTGTTCCGGCATTAGTGACCAGGTTCCAGGCTCCCTAAAGAGAGCAGCAGCGCATTCGTAGCACCTTTGGTGTTGCAAATTTCCATAGGCGATGGTAACCGCTGTCCATCAAGTGGGCCGTCTGCCTGTCTGCTGATCTCCTGCAATAAAAAAAAAAAAAAAGTTCTGCTTGTCGGATGAGCTCATGAAATAAAAATATATGAGTTGGTGCAATAACACAGTATGTTTTTCGACATAATTTGAGAAATCGTAAACTATATCAAATCATATTTGGTAAGGACTGTTTTTACATAAATAAGTCTGACTATATGTCACATAAACGATGCTTAATTGTTAAACAAAACTTCTTATAGTAACTATTTATCAAAATACAAAAACTGTCGACCAAACAAACAGCAATCTAAAAAGTGTACAGGGATGTGTGTGGGTTATATCTGCTCTCTGACGTCCGGAGACCAGCACTTCACCCGCAAGCTGATGACATGACAAACCCAACATGAAGATAGTCTGTTGTCCCTGCTACACCTTGGATAATTTCAATGTTTATACACTAATGAAGCTAATCATTAACGGCGTTAATATTTACGCTATAAGTAATTCGCGCACTAATATTGTCCCAGATGTAGCAGGGACATGAGACATAAATCTAAACATACGTCCATTGTTTGACGTCTTTTGAGGAATTTACTAAACACACGGTAGATTAAAACATTAGATGACAATATATTATTTTATGTTCCACATGTTTTTGCACTTTCTGGAATGCAAATAATAATTAAAAACTCCTTAAAAATAAAAAATACATAAATATCACGCCTCTTTCCTATGGAGGTAGGCAGATACTATGGATCTCTACTTGTGACGATACTTTCGCTTCATCTATCATTAACCTCTTGATACATGCACGTTTATAAAATATGCTTTTTTCTTGACGGCTCTTTAACACTTCTGCTATTCGATCATAGTGTGTACGTCTCGGTCTACCGGCAGCAATTGTATGATTTACACTGCTGTCATACACTTGATTTGTGATAAGTCAAAATTGCTTGTGGTATCTCGAAACGCCATAACTCGAGGACTCCGTGAAGTGTGACGTAACGCGCGCTTTATGTCTGAAAACAGTTTTGACAGATGCCCTGTCACATAGTGGTGTTATCTGACTCTGTCTGTTTATCGCGAGAACGACTTAGCGTCGATTGATGATAAACAAACAGACGAGCAAGCCGTGTGAATGTTTGATAGCGTGTGGTGGGAATTCGAAAGCCAACATTCACTGACATGACGCGTTTGGATACGCTTTGATGTCGGCAAGCCAATACCAAACCACAAGATCATTTCGGTATAAATTATAAAAATATACTCCATTGAAAAGTTACATTTAGGGTTGCGTTTCTCAAAGGACGCTATTTTATTTCTTTAATATGTAGGGGGGCTTAGTAGAAGCTTGATAATAAATTAATAAAAACATAGGAATGTTAAGAAAATGATCAATTATATGAATAACAATATATATAATAGAAATTAAGCCTAATGGTTCGTTTTTATCGTATTCTTACGAGTATTCGAGAACCCGGTCAACTTCGGAGCGCTGTTAAACCCAGATAAGTTAATGAAATCAATCAAATTTGTAGTGGAAATTATTTGTTTAAAAACTCTATGAGATTGCTCTGATAGCATTTTATTGTAAAATGACCAGAAAAAAAGTTATAACGCCCAGAAGAAAATTTGTTCAAAAATTTTCAGTTATTTTTATTTATTACTTTTTTATTTTCCATCTTACGATAAGAATTAATAAGAATAAAGTTGCACACAATTTAATATGCTATAAATAGTGTCTTATAAAAATTCCTGTAGGGTTGCTAATTTACGAGATAGAGTTCAAAAACCCTTTGCATCCCTTTTTCCAAGATGGCGGCCGGGGGAAAAGGGCGGCGACCCCATAAACTCGAACTCGAACTTCTACTAAGCCCTACATCAAAAACATAAAATTGCGTCTTCTGAGAAACTCGCGCTTAGTCCTAAAAATTGAAGAATTCAATGGCCTAATACATACAATTTTATGATATTTAAATATTTTTAGTTTTTGGTGACAGACAAACAGACACTGGAATAAGGCCCTAAGGATTCGTCGTGGGACTTTATGTATTACTATATATGTATAAATGAATCGTAGAAACGTATGTACACGCATAACAATCGGTACCCGTAGGTGGCGTTGAGATCGGGTTCTAGAATTCACTTTTTCAGGGCAGTAAAGCTGCTGGAACCTCTAGTTATCTAATAAATACTAGGAAGAATAATTTGTTTTTTAAAAGGTTTTTAATATATATGCTTTTGAGATCCTGGCTATCATGTAGCAGCAGAGTGCTAGCCAAGACAAGTAAAACGAACCCAAACACGACGGGTTTATCTTGTTTATTACAGGAGTTCCTATGGCCATCCTTCTTTCCTTCACCTTCCGATTCCATCATCAGTTCAGCTCTATGGTACCATATTATTACATTATTACGCGATATACATATGAAAACTGATTTTGGGGGTTAACAAGGTCCAAAAAGCGACCCCAACACAATTTTTTATTGGAAATTTTCAAGATACTGTATAAGTTGTGTTACACGTACCAACTTGTTATAAAGATCACTAATATTTTTGTAGCAAATATCACCAACAAATCGATAAGAATGCAGTTTGTACAAGATTAAACACTCGGAAAAACTAAATATAAGATTTTTAAAGTAATTTGGCTATGCGGGTCTGAGGTATCAGTTCATTTTAGAAAAGAGGTCTCTTGCCCAAAATACTTGGGGAATCCCTACTCTTACAGTTGAGAGGCCCGATCCCAGCAGTGGGATGCTTGATGGATGGATGAAGAAGCTGTCAGAAGGTCGTCATCAACACTAATCAAGGCCGTGAAGACCTAAGCAATAAACATCTAATTACCTGCCGTTTATTTACATATTATAATGGATTTATGTACGCTGTATAACCTGGCTTTGACATCACTCGTAGTCATCGGTAAACATATCCACTGTTTTTGGAAGGAATTGAACTGAATACATCATCTATACAAAAAATAAATTGAAGTGTTTGTAATGTCAAAATAACAGCTTTTTATTAAGTATGTATAAAACTATATACGGTACTTTATTTAAATATTGTTTACCTGTCTGTTTGTCCCGGCTAATCTCTGAAACGGCTTGACCAATTTTCACGAAATTTTGACTATCGGATAGCTGATGTTATAAGGAGTAACTTAGGCTACTTTTAAGTTTGAAAAACAATATGGAAGGAACATACGTGCCCTGCCGCCGCAGCGAAAGGGAAATTAAATTAAATTTCACGGAGTAAATCGCGGATAACAGCAAACCCGGGCTATAAGCCAGCTCTGTGACCAGTTTCATTCAAATCCGTTCTGTGATTGTCAGGTGAGGCTCTAACACACCTACAACATAAACCAGTCTCGAGTCCACTTGAATAGCGAACACACAACTTTTTTTTATCAAAATCGGCACAACCGTTTAGGAGGAGTTAAGTCACATTACAGAAGAATTATATAAATGAAGGGTACTGGCAAAAAACAGGAATGTCACAATTTTTATTTTTTTCTATACTTTATTGAAAGCTAATCCATGTCTACGGTAGTTATTTCCCAATCACTAACTTTTCAAAAAAGCAAACAGACAGTGACAAAAAGTTGTTCTTGTTTATATCCGAAGTGCAAAGAACCGGGAATGTCCATGACATACCGGTAAGGAACAATTTAATTAAAGTTACTGCATACGCCGATCTAAAAAAATATACACTTCTAAACTTTTAATTGCGTTTTTCTCAAAATCTATTCCTTAGGACATTCCCTGTTCCTGTGTCCCCTTGATATAGAGAAGATTTGAATATCTCCTTAAATTAAACTATAATAAATATTTTGCTTGTTTAAATCATCACGTGACACCTTGCTATTTGCGTACAAAATCTAGGCAGCGTCGGCGTTTGGTAAGGTGATAAAAAGTGTCCCAATTGAGTTGACAGCCATCTTCGACTCTCGACACGTATCGTATTCGTGGGATAAGGAATAATCGGCCCGTATGATTAACCGCCGCGGAGTGCATCCGCCGCCGAAGCCCTCGCTTCCTGCCCGCCTTTGTGGGGCTCATCGAAGCGACGACGCCTGCTCCAATCTATTTACTCATATTGTGTTGACTCCCGAGGGAAACACCGGCTTGCATCAATGTCACACATGCCTACTAGTTCAAATTTAATATGAACGAGTAATGTTAATTTTCTAGTTTTGTTCAGAAAGGAGCCAGGAAATAAATTTACAGTTTTAATAGTGGAATATTTTGTATTCATTGTTCAGTAATTAGCTACATCGATTAGCAAATAATTACTCTGGCAGGATTAAGTATGGGGATTGCAGCGCCGCATCTGTGGGACTTCTTTCGTAATACTGATATTAGATGGATCAAATTAATTGAATCCATTTGGTAGAAAGGCGCCAAACCAAACCCGATGGTATTCAATGGCATTGAATGATTTAAGTTTACGTTTATATGAAGCTCTTTGGTTGATTCATCGAAATTGAAAGAACGGTATGAATCAACTAATATCGAGTAAAGTAGAAAAAAAACTGTAATAGCTTAGTGATTAAGTACTTTGTCCAAAAACTAAAGTGACTAGTTCAAATGCTGGCCGGGAAGCATGCATCACTTAGACAGTTTTCTGACGTAATAAGGGAGGGTATACGGATGATCGACCTGTCCAAAATAAACTGAATGCTTGGACAGGGTACAGACAAAAGTATTATATCAATATGATTAGTCATCTTGTTCTTGGACATCATCAATCACACAGGATGGCCTTTGACCTTTGCTATATAAATCAAGCAATGGAGAGCTTATTAGCCGATATTACGTAAGCAAATCATCACACTATAGAAATGCAAAAGGTGAAAAATCATTCTAAAAAGAAAGAAAGGTATAATATAATGTTTCTAATGTACACCAATTGGCCAATTTTGTGCAATTTCCTTCAATATTGTGCCGAGTGGTAAAAAGTCACATTACGCTGTAATGATGCCATCATACGAGATAGACTTTTGACCGACTTGGAGCGAGGAGTGTAATGCGTTACGACTGGAGATAAGGGAAAATGTGGAAATAGCATATAATGACACCTATTACTGGTCTGCTAGAAACCGCAGTCGGTCAATGCCTAATCGGAAACTGGTTTTGTCTTATGATGTGCTCGAGGCGTCATAAGGGAGTTGTTACTAACTACTAATAATATTTTTAATGGACGCTGCTTTTAGAAATTTGTGGTTAGTATATCAAATCATAATTGGTTCTTGAGTATGTAATTATAGCTCACAGTGTACTCATATTTTAACCTACTTATAGGGATAGGGAGCGAAGTCCTGCAGCGCGTGCTACGGTCTCTTCTCGAGGTCGCCGGCCTTCAGCTGGCACCCGGAGAGGCAGGTACGCGCATTACTTCCCTCCATGAGTTAGGTTCCGGAACGAGGGGGCCCTTAGCTACGAGGTAAAGCAAGGGATTTAACAACTACCCCCGTCTCGAAGTGGAGTGTGTTCCCCCAGGGCACACTTCAAGCACTTTATTGCGCTGGATCGACTGCTGCGTAACTATGTTCTATATCTCAGTCTTTCCATCACAAACAAAAGCGCAGGGTCGTCAGGGAGGAGGGGGTTTTTAGTGGGTATTGAGGTTGCTCGCCCGTGCGGCATCACTCGGAGTCTCCACACTCCTCTGTGTAATCCATCGCGGACGGAGCGCAAATAAAGCATACAATTGCTAGCGTTACCGCCCCCTGTGGATTCATGCCGTTTCCTAGTGACGGCCGAGAGAGTGCGTAAATCGGTTAGTCATTTTCCCTCGCCTCAAAAAAAAAAAAGAGCGCGGTGCTACGATAGTTTCAAAATGTGTCTAGTAAAATTCCTTCGAGGCCGGCAGTGTGTTGATGACATCTCTGGTGGTGCAAAGGTCCTTAGGCGACGGTAATCGCTTTCCACCACGTGGACTATCAATCTGTCTATTATACTCCAGCTATGTAAAAATATATATATATATATATAAAGTGTTAGTACTTCGTAGGTAGTGATTAATATTTTTTGAAAAGTCAACATCTTTACCTAAAGCATCATTTCTCAACCTGGATATATAGACCTTCGTTTTTAAAGTAGGTTGCAGCCTGTTAAACAAATATGACCTATATACAAAAGATTCAATTCAATAAAACGTATAAACAAACTATTAAAGAAGAAAGAAAATCTATATATATATATATATATATATATATATATATATATATATGCCACTTTTCGTTGTAATTTTATAATTTGAGACCGACTTTACCGATTTCGATGAAATTTTGTGTGTGTATTTGAGTGGGGCCCGGGATGATTTAGATTCGCAAAAAAACCGATAAGTGGCGCTGAGATCGGGTTAGAATCCTTCTAATCACCTGGAGCGATAGTGATTTTGTTTTTGTGTCATGAAACAAAGCCTTTTAGGAATTCAGAAAATATGGCGGTATGAAGTTCGCCGGGTCAGCTAGTATTATTATAATTTTGCAGTGAAGGGATTGCACGACTTTTTAATCAGCTTGATGGGTCGCGACTTAAAAATGGTTGAGAAACAATGACCTAAACTTTACCTACCGTTTGACAATTTGTTACGTAATTTTCAATGAAAATGCGGAGTGATTTTCTGGTTTTTAATACCTTATCTTCGGTACCCGTAGAAAGGCCAAAAACGCCTTTGGTGGCGTCGGGCGCGTGACAGCAGCGGCATCTCGTGCTGATATTTTAATTAAATTCTCAGTGAAACCCGCGATGCGATCCGCAAAGCGATTACAAAGTTGTGCCATTACGCTCACCGCCTGTAATTTGTTAGTCGGCTTACTCACGAAACGTGCAGCCTCCGCAACTTTAATCTCGACGTAGGAGGAGGCACATCCCTGAAAATTATACGGCAGGGCCAACGTGGAGTGTACTTTCGAAGGCAATGCACACTGGAAACAAGTCGCCTGTTACGAGTATGCGACAGCAGAGAATCGCTCCAACACGACGCTTTTTAATTGACTTCCAAAAGGAGGGAGTTCTGAATTTGATTCTATGTTTGTTACGCGATTACTCCGTTAATTGTGGACCGATTATCATTATCTTTTCTTTATTCGAAATTGTATATTCCTGAGATGGTCCCAAAGTCACCAAGTCAGGATCTGATTAGTGGATCGCAAGTAAATTAAGAGCAACTCTTGTTGAAGAGCATGAACACCGAAGAGTGAGATGGCAAATGGGTATACGCGTGTCAGTTGTACAACTTCTCCAGATGGTATATATATTAATTTAAAAGCTGCTGAGGTATTTGCGTACAAAATATAATTAATTTTGTGACACTGACTTTAAGGTATAGAAAGAAGTCCGTTATAATACGGCCGGCGTAACTTGGCCAATGTGAACATAGGCCCTGCGAACTTTAGAGCATGTACACTCGTGTGATGAGTGGGCATACGACTCGTCAGTGAATACAATTGGTCGCCCTTCATCCTTGTATTTTTTTATTGCTTTGTACTAATTGGTCACTGTATTTTCTTCACGAGTTTACATGCGCTAAAGTTCGCAGAGCCTATGTTCACATTCGCCAAGATACCCCGGCCGTATTATAAATATTTTTTATTGTTTTGAGGTTGTAAGCCGTTTTTTTTGTTAAAAAAAAGGTTTCATTTTATTTTTTAGTCTTCATGTGTTACTATTATTACCAATATGTCTGCTTCTTTTTCGTAAAATTAAAAACTGTAATTTATACATATTTTTTTCTATTTTATATGTATTGTGATCGGGACAGATTCTAAATCGACCTGCAATATCTCATCTAAACAAACACTACAAATTAATTAAGAGCTTCTAAACAAACATGAAATTTGACCGCGATCACGGAAATAGACCACTTCCTACACCACTTCCGCATTTGGAACTTTGCTGAAAACAATTTGTTTGCCGGCAACATTATTTCCTTTCTATTCGGTACTTTATCAGGTTTCGCCTTAATTATGGCGGATAATAGCATTTTTATGGTGTAATTTCCGCGTTTCTCGGGTAAAACGCAAAACGCTTTTAATTGCGTGGGAATCGTGTCGTTCCCCGCCGGAATCGATTGCCGATCGTTTCTTATCGATTCATTCGTTTTAAGACTCATGCGGCTTCACCTGCTCACATCATTCCCTTACTGCTCAGTAGATATAAAGAAAGAAAGAAATATATTGAATACATTACGAGATAAGAGGAAAAAATAATAGACAGTGGGGCTCGCGTCGGTACCATTATTTAATTTATTTATCTATAATAATAATAATTTTAAATCATAATATTGTAGTAAGGCGCCACTTAAGCCTATAAGGATTGCGTGTGATGCAACATACTCTCGCATTTACAGGAAAACTTTTACTAATATATAAAGATGAAGAGTTTGTTTGTTTGCTTCAACACGCTAATCTCAGGAACTACTGGTCTGATTTATAAAACTCTTTCAGTGTTTGATAGCCCATTTATCGAGGAACAGGCTACGTATCATCACCCTAAAACCAATAGAAGCGGAGCACTAATGAAGAATGTTTCAAAATCAGCGGTTTTTTTCAACTTAATTTTTATTTAATACTAACTTCTGCCCGCGACTTCGTTCGCGTGGTATAGTTTAAAAAAAAGTAAGTTAAGAAAACCCCGTGAATTTGAAACATTTTACATTGGTGCTCCGTTCCTATTGCTCTTAGCGTGATAGTCTATAGCCTATAACCTTCCTCAATAAATGGGCTATCTAACACTGAAAAAAAAAATTCAAATGAGACCAGTAGTTCCTGAGATTAGCGCGTTCAATTAAACAAACAAAGAAACAAACTTATCAGCTTTATGCATTATATATATAAGATAAAACTCTCTCACCGACACCACACCGTGTCAAAATCTCCGCTTCTATTATGTTACGTTGCAGAGAAATTACTTTCAGTGTGTTGTAAGCTGTTTAAGTCATTAAAGCTTTTTAACTATCCCACAGGAACTCTTTAATTTTTCGGAATCAGAAGTATCCTATATGTTGACCAGAGGTATAAACTACCACCATACAAAATTTCATGTAAATCTGTCCAGTCGTTTCGGAGATTAGCCGGTACAAACAGACAGACAAACAGAGAAACAAAAAACTTGCAAAAAATCTAAATTAGTTCTATTTTACTTTTTACATCCCCCTGACTCGGTTTTTAGCATTTTTTTTTCATTGTACAGAAATTTGACCTCTACAATTTTATTATATGTATAGATTTCCACGGACGCTAGCTAGGTCTACATGAATACAAGATTTGTAATCATACATTGATACATGATTTGTAATCATACATTGATACACAATTTGTAATCATACATTGATACAAGATTTGTAATTATCGTGTTCTCCATCGTTCCAATAGAGACGCACATGTATATATACATAACCAAACCAAATGGGTGCAATTCAGCAAATGCCAGACACGAGTGCCTGACGCCGGTTTTCAACTGCTCCCTGGGACGGACGGATGTTGCACTGTTATTTTTTAAACACACGTATTTATAGCTTGTTTTTTCTTACAGGATACATTTTAATTAAATTGCGTCTTTAAATAATATAATTCGAGGCCAAAATCCTGTTTGTAAAGTGCGAAAATGGTCTTCTAAGGATACACAGTGTATAGTTAGTTATATATATGCATATACATACATATATATAAATATATATAAGTACCTACACATATAATGACATAATAATAAGTAGTCCTACACTAGCCGGGGCTTCTTGAGTGCATTATTATATGATGTAGACAGGGATAATCGCCGGTCAGTGTCACGCCACATTTACATTAAATTTGTCATGGGGCTTGTACGTGTTGCTTTCTTATATTCCCCTCCCCACGCAAGCCCTCCAAAAGTCCGGGCAATTTTTATGGCCCGTAGTCTGCAGAAACATGCAATTATATAAGTACATTATATTAATAAATAATACAATATTGCTAGAAAGCAGAACACAAATAGAAAGTTCTAAAGAAAAATAATATTAAGTATGTCCATGATAATATATTATTGGTATGGAGTGTACCCGCGAACATCCATGGTGGAGCCATGCTGGAATAATTATCTTAATTCCAGATCTTGGGACCGACTTGATCGGTGTCATATCACGCAAACACAGAATACCGACATGAAACAGTTAGCCTTGTGCGAAACGTGTTTCGTGCGATGAGTATGAGTTCTGCTGGCCCCCTTCCTCCTCTCCCCCCATTCCTCTTGCCCAATCCCTCTACCTCATTCTCCTATCCCGTCCTAGGCTGGGAATGCGTTGGCATTTTCCATGAGCTGCGCCGTCTGCCTGTTTGCCAGCTGCGCAATAAAAACAGTGTCCCCACTTAAAACACTCTGCCTACCCCACAAGTGTGGCAAGCACACAGACGCATAAGCCCGGCACACACGTCATTAGTCATAATGGGGCCATTACAGCGACACAAAAGGCCATTAAGGAGCTATTGTGAAGAGTTGTGCTGAACTCTTAGACGCCATATGCCGCGACGATAATGTACCCATGACCATTTGAATAAATAGGCCAATTTGACATACCATACAGTATCATACTCACTTAGATGAATAAAAGTATAAAACTATAATTTTTTTAAACTCGATGCCTAAACTAGTATACACGTGGTCTGCATCTCTGTCATTAATAGGTAAATATCCACTGGACAGTATTTCATACACAAGTCCAATATCGTTGGCGCACGTAGTGATAGTATTGAAATTCGTCACAAAGGCAACCTTAGTCCATACATCCATTTCCGATATATAATTCTTCGTACAGGTAGCGCAGTGGAATCGTAGGCTTCAACTGACGCCATTCAACGGAGTTCTCACACTCGAAAGGCGACATTTGAACACACAATTCACATTTTAGTATCAAGCAAACTCTAACAACACCCCATGCTTGTCTATCATGTAAGTGTGTGCCATACATAAAAGACCTGAAGCGCTATTCAACAATCTGTTAGCTGCCCCATTGAAGGTGGATCCGGAGGTTAGTGGTGCTTATTACTCAATTAGTTTTTGTGCAGGATTTGGTATACATTAAATAATACAACAGTCCACTCAAACTGTGCGAGATCCGCGATCCTGCATTGACCATACTTTGATAAAAAAAAAATAGTAACATAAATCATTAGTTCTTGGTTTCAACGTGAGTTTTATTGCATGTGTAATTAATTTTATCTTACGTAGATATCCGTGAGCGAAGACAGCCACTTACCACCATGTGCTTATTTGTCATTCTCCTTTTGACACAAGAATACAGAATCTATTGACATAATGTGGCTATTTACAACTTAAATTAAAAAACTTGTAGTTTTATTAGAACTCAGCGTAAGCATTTTATGACCAAAATCAAAATTTGAAATGCTTACATTGTAGTTATTGATTTTTCACATTCTTCTTATAACATACATACGTACGGACGTCATCATAGGATACGCAGAATGTTCACTACGATCAAATTTTATTAAACGGCATTGAATTAGTGTTATTGAAGTGTAAAAATAATGATGATTAGTTTAATTAGTGTGTAAATATAGTCGCTATGTAGTCTCTTCCCGGGATGACTGGTTTATCCTGGGTTTGACGTACGGCTTTCGAGAAAACCAGAAGTAAATTCTAATTTCGACCTTTGACTAAATATTTTTAAGTCAATCGTTGAAAGCAAAACAATCTGTTTCGGGCTTTGCCTAGGCGATCCTAGAAGCGACTATTTTTTTTTATTGCGGGAGATCAGCAGACAGGCAGACGGCCCACTTGATGGACAGCGGTTACCATCGCCTATGGATATTTGCAACACCAAAGGTGCTACGAATGCGCTGCTGCTCTCTTTAGGGAGCCTGGAACCTGGTCACTAATGCCGGAACACAACACAAGGTTGTTATGGCGACATACTCTAGACCAGGGGTGGTAGCCATCCAGTCGGGCAAATGCCCTACCACCTGGCTGTGGGTTGTTTTGTCGCCTCTTACGACAGGCCGCCGGGCTGCAGGAAATTGTATTCTTTCTCCGTTCCTGCACGGATAGAGACTAAGGCAGACTCGGTCAATCGTCGATCTGTACTGCACTTGTTACAAGTTTAATGACTGTCTAAATTAGTACCTCTTAGGTTAGAGAAATATCCGTTCATCAAAGGCAGAGGAACGTCATTTATTTGGACTTTGACTAAGACTTTATGTCAGACCTGAGGTTTGACTGAGACTTGAGTCAAATCTAGGAGGAGGACTATTACACATGCACATGAGTCAATATCTTCTGTCGTTGCTTCTTAAATAACGCATAACCTCTTAGCCAGACCTGCGAGTCACAGTCACTAATACTGCCATTATTGTATATAAGTTTAGCATGGGCATTAGCGAATAACTGCAGTAAAACAAAGAGCATACATTTATCTAACTTCAGGACATTACACTTCAATACCCACAACGTATTTTATTTTATCTAGGATTTTCAAATACTTTTTTATCCTCTCTGGCTAATATTGAAACAGAGCTCCGCACGCGTCTATACAAATAAATACAATTGAAATGTCTATTTGTTATGTGAAAATTACAGCTTTCTACTAAATGCATATGAGAGTATATACTGTACTTATATCAAAAGTCAATTTTTGAATTTGTCTATCTATCTAGATGTCTAATATTATAAGGAGGAACGTTGCCGCACCGGAAACAAAATTAAATTAAAATACACGCGAACGAAGTCGCGGGTAACAACAGTTAGTACAAAATATGTGTATGCATGGTAAACATTGCTAATAATTTGTACATGCGCATGTCTTAGTGCTTTGTGGTAAGTAATCATTCTGTATGTTCTATGGCTGCGGGCCGTACATCTACCACGTTATATAGGTCGAGTTCACACGAGGTCAGTGTTTGAGTAAGTAATTTAACAGCTGGTTTCTTTTACTAGCAGATAGTAAGTGCTTTAGACATTTCGTTACTTGTTAACAAATCTCACAACATTTGAACCTGCTTTGTTGTATACCTAGAGGTGCTCAATTTCCATGGACTAAAATATTATTTATCGCACAGAAGAAAATAATACACATTAGTTAACAATCATTCAACTAGTATAATCGGCGGTCTTATCGCTAACAGCGATTTATTCCAGACAACCTTCTGCAGATAATGTCACATTTCTAGTAGTGGGTCGGTATTCAGTGTGCATAGTTTACGATATATACAATCATATATAGATATTGCAATTATTTATTTTGTAATTGTTTATTTAGTGAACAATAAAGTGTTTTCTATTCCATATTAATCTTATACTAATGTATAAAGCTGTAGAGTTTGTTTGCTTGAACGCGCCAATCTCAGAAAGTACTGGTCTGATTTGAAAAATTATTTCAGTGTTTGATAGCCCATTTATCGAGGAAGTCTATAGGCTATATATCATCACGCTAAGACCAATAAGAGCGGAGCACCAATGAAGAATGTTTCAAAATCGGGGTTTATTTTTAACTCACTTTTTTTATTATTCCACACGGACGAAGTCGCGGGTAGAAGCTAGTTTATCATATAATGTAATAACCAAATATTTTAAAACGTCAACGTCAGACACAGAGGTATGATGGCGCTTTATTAACGAAAATATAATATTTCAAACAGGTTTTATCGTGTAATTGTGTATTTAATACAAGCTGTACTCACTACCTCGTTTGCGCCTTATTTGGGCTCCATATTCTGAACTTGCAAGATATATAAATGAAACGGGGATTTTTGGGCCAAAATGTAATAAGTTTCTAATATGGTTAAAAAATATGGTTACAGTATTTTATTAGTTTAATTAAAGATTTAAATATTCTTAATTAATTGACACGGCTCTAATCTTTTTAATATCTTGGAACAATATTATGTGAAAGTCTATCCATCTACTTAATTAGTTTGAACGGAATTTAAAATGTCTGTTAAATTTAAAAATAACTTTTTATTGGAAATACTAGCTGTGCACGAGACTCCGCCCGTATGGTTTTTTTTCGCTGAACCCTATTTTTTTTTAAAAATAGCCTATGTTACTCCTTATACTCGTAACATCAGCCATCTGGCAGTCAAAGTCCCGTTGAATCGGTCTAGCTGTTTTAGAATTAACTGGACTAACCAGACAGACAAAAATTCTAGAAATTAGCTTCGGAATCTCTTGGTCCGAATTTGATATTTTCACATTTTTATTTTGACATTACAAACAGACTTATATCCGTGCAGGAACCGAGAAAGGCGTTGGGGCCTATCGTAAGAGGCGACATACAACTCACAGCCAGGTGGGAGGGCATTTGCCCGACTGGATGGCTACCACTCCTGGAATAGAGTATGCCACCATAAAACAACCTTGAGTTATGTTCCGGCATTAGCGACCAGGTTCCAGTGTTCCTTAAGAGAGCAGCAGCGCATTTGTACCACCTTTGATGTTGCAAATGTCAAGTGGATCGCCTGCCTGTCTGCTGAACTATAGCTATATCGGAGTTAAGTCATGCCTTTATTTCATACTTTGAAATAGATTGCGCATTAAAAACAACATAATAGTGGTGCCTAACTGGTTAGTACCCAATGCGGGTGCATTAGCGACGATATAAGTACTTTGTTCGCGGCGGTCGGCGACTGCGAGCACAGTAAAGTGGTCGTTACCCGCAACTTCTGCCGACTGCCCGCATTTCCTCACGCATATTGCCATTTTGATAGAGCAATGTATGTTTTTAACAAACTGTCATGAATAGGCGGTAATATACTTTTATAACAGTCGGCAAAAGGGCTGTGATCGGCACATATATCTGTTGAGGTGATGATATAGAATAGTACCAAGGAATTTTAATCAATAAAAAACGTAACACAAAAGAAAAGAGCTAAATTGAACTTTCAATTTATCATTGATTTAAATTTAATGATTTAAATAAGATGAAATCTATATAAAAAAATGAAATTTCAAATGTGTGTACGCGCTAAACTTGAAAACGACTGTACCGATTTTGATTAAATTTTTTGAGTGGGTCCCCGGAATGGTTTAGATTTATATATGGAACCAGTAGGAGGCACTAGAATCGGGTCCTACATTTTTATTTTTTCAGGCCAGGAAGACTTGCTAGTTTATGAAAGCAAAAATAGGCTGGTCAGGCTACCACAGTATCAGCCGTATCAATGACACGGAGCCCCCAGGCCCAGGGGCCCCGAAAGTGTGACAACAAACATTCTTAAAATGTTATCCACAATATTTATAGATTAATAACACTTTTAAGAATAACTGCTGGAGCAACAGAAACGACTGTCAGACTTGTCATTACTGTCGATAGAGGCAGAAAATCTAGAGATACTGAACTCGTCTTCAGCTATGGATAATTTGATAAATAAGTTTGCCGAAAAGTTGTTGAGAAAAGTGTATTTTTGATTTGCTTGTCTAACTTAGCTCCTAAGAGCACTAAGTATAAGTAATAACTTATAATCAAAATACAATTTTAATTCGATGCGAGCATTTTTTGTTACTTTTATAGCACCTCACCCTTCCTTTGGATGGGCCCCATAATACATTTTCATACAGAGCCCATCTCAAGCAAGCCAAGCTACTGCCTGCACATGATATATGAAATATCCCGATCCACCTGCAAGCGTGGCGGTAATGCTGTACGTCTCCCTAGAAATGGTAAGGCCAGAGCCCAGCAATAGGATGTTTATGAGATGATTTTATTTATTTACTAGTCACCCACTACTTCTACTACCACCCACAACTTTCACGTGCGCAAGTGGGTCTTTCATTTTTAAGAAACATAAAATCACCCTTAGTTACTGTTTATAACATCAGCTAACTACCAGTGAAAGTCACGTCAAAATCGGTCTAGCCTTTTCAGAGATAAACCAGAAGACAAACAAACAGACATTTTTTTAAATAATGGTTTTTGATATAAGCCGTACCATCTATACTTTCATATGCATTTACTAAAAATCTGTTATTTTGACATTACGAACAGACACTTCAATTTTATTTATATGTGCGTATAGATTATGCAAGAATACCGTATTGCAGCCAGCGAAGCAACTAACAAATTAAAACCTACACCACGAGCCACTTAATGCATTAATTCATGAAATATGCTGTTAATTTACAAACTTTCTTTACCGGTAGCTCGTTAACCCGTCAACCAATGAGGCTAAATTATGTATTTACTTTTAAAATCGCTCGAAACTAGGCCTCTTGGCTTCAAAAAGAGTAAACCATAACACGCGAGTGTTACTGTAAATTCAGTACATAATTGCGTACATTATGCGGCGGTAATTGGTAGGCCTTCCGTTGGCCGAATAATTAGCATATGAATTCGCAAACGAATCCCTTTGTTACGGGCACTACTTTAAAATTGCAGCACACGTGTGTTCCGAATTTACCGAATTACGCCAGAAACGAGTCGAAATAAGTTCCACTTGAGAACACTTTTTGCAGATCATACATATACAAGTAAATTAAAATTTAATTTAAATTTTATAGTTTATGTACAGTCAGCGTCGGAAAGAAAGTAGCAGTTAAGATGGTCAAATAGATAAGAACATCGAAAGTGATCATTAGTATCGATACAACCAAGGTAGTCTAATAGTTCGCATCAGCCTTCTTATCCAAAAACATCGGCACACCAAGAACGCCATATACATGAGCGCATTCAAGTCATCCATATAATCTTAACAGACACCTAGCCAGATGTATCTAAGCAGCCAAGGTGGCCAAAACAAAGTAACAGTCTAGAAAAATGAACTCTATTCTAAATGTGATTAGAGTCAAATCGAGTTGATTGCATACTAAATGAAAGCTCAAATAATCTTTCTAATTTTCATAACATAACTAGTATTTGCCCTCGACTTTATTCGCAGTAGTTAAATAGTAAAGATTATTTTTTTTTACCAACCTTTAAAATTTAATAGATTTTTATTATGAAAGCATGAAACTTAGATTTATCCTTAAAACCCTGATATTAGTAATGTTACTAAAGATGTTTTCAACTACGATGTCTCACTAAGGATTGTACACCGCTTCGCAACTTGTTATTGTTGTTTAGGAGAAGAAGTGGCAAAAAACGCCCCAACAACACCGTCTAGCTGAAAATTGCTTTTTTTTAAATTTCTTATTCTATTTAGGAGTTTTTGGCGGGAACTGAAAGGAGGTATTGTGCTGTGCATTTTTATTTTCTAAAAATGTGTAAAATTACTCTAAAATGAACAATAGTTGTAGGATATTTATAGTTTTTGAGTAGTAATTATGTGTTTTGTGAGTGAATGTGAAATGTGAACTGTATAGTCAAGTGTGGCCTTTTGAGTTGTCACAATAGCTCCGTTGAATCGCACTAGCTGATTACCTACAGCAGTGCTACACATAGGCTTAAGAAAATGAAGAAACTATATTGTAAGCTAAGATCTGGCTAAAAGGCCTAGTTGCCAAGCCATAAACTTAAATTAAAAAAATAATATTATATTTATATCTCAGGTTCTTTTTCTATAAATTTTATACAGAAGTATCTTACAGGATTATTTTTGGAGAATTAATAGATTTGTAGCAAACAGTGCTTACTCATATGACAAATTTTGTATTTAGTAATGATAGTAATACGCAATCAGGCGAATAATTTCTATTCGAACATACATAATTGAAATTAGGTATGCGAATTTGTTACTGAGCTACCATGATTTCGCCTCACTGTCTAGCATACTAATTGCATACATTTAACAAATCTAAACCGATTGTTTACACAATTGCTGTTAATTTTAGGTGATATTTTAGCCGTGAATGAAACTTGGATGACCACTCAACCGAATACAAAATACAGTGAACACACAATGCATATTTCTAAGTTACTTATACAACGGACATGACTGGAATCGATCACAATAACTTCCAGACCAGAGTCAATACTGGTAAAAATATTTTCGAAATTGCAAATTGGAACTCTTGATACTTAATTAATCAAGCGGAGAGAGCAGTAGACCACGGGTTGTGTTGTCTTTGAGAAGCGATTTTCAATATTTAATCATTTTTAATGTTTGAATGTTACAATTCTTTTTTTCATCATTGTTATCGGCCCATAAATGTCCCACTGCTGGGCTCGGGCCTCCCGCTATAGGGTAACGGACAGTATACCCGCCACGCTTGTCCAAGGCGGCTCGGTTTGACACACCGGTTATATCGATGTGAAGGTTGCATCACGATGTTTTCCTTCACCGTTGTGATTTGTAACAATATACACATTAGGTCAAAAAACTGCCAAAGTGGTGCATGCGTCCCGTTCAGGATCGAACGCGCGCCCTTTCAGTTTGGGACGCGTACGCTAGTCGTTGCGCTACCACGACTTTTGATTGATTACGTCGTAACAATTTTAACAACGTACTTTGGACTAGAAGAACGTATTTCTAGTAGAGATTCTTTACAATAGCATAGGAACAAAAAATCACAATCCAGCAAGACAAATAGAGCCAGCGAAGAAAGCAACGAAGCCAGGGCAACGTTATTATGCCGACACAACAAGCCAAAGTACAGAAGATTCATCTAATATAAACCATTCATGGATGCTTCTCAGCTAGAGTTGCTTTCATGGTGTTGATCTCGCAAACATTCTCAGTTCAAAGGTTATTTTGAAAATACGGTTAAATTATCGCTTAAAAATCTGAGAATGCTAAACGGCTTCTAATTGTATTTCGCGTAGGTTTTGAAGGGGTGGCACACTAGTTTACTAATCTCCGAAGAAGTTTTGTTGGCATCTGGCTAGGAAATGTCAACAAAAACTCCCCGGTATCCCGTCTTTCGCCTTTTTGCTAGAGCTAGTATATAAGCTCACAACTCTGGGATGCCCTGGAAGGTAGTGGCCCATCTATTCCACTTACTGCGGATATTTTTCGTTATAAATGAGGGGTTTTCAGTATTTTACACGTATTTCGTGTACGAACCTTCTTGCTGGTGATATACGAACTCCTGAGAGGAAGTAATAGACATACGTATTCAAATGTGCAGTGCTATCTTACATAAGGTGTTAAAGTCGATCTCCTAAACAGGAAGGCTAAAATTTGTGACTACAAAACGGTCATAAGATCAATTTTTATATACGTCTGTAATATTTGGACACCTAACACTTAAAGATAAGAACCAATTATTAGACGCAGAGAGGAAGGTTCTTCGGTAAATTTTGGGCCCAACAAAAGGAGGAGATGGTAGATGGAGAGTCCGAACTAACTCCGAAATAGAAAACCTTGTGGCCAAGCTTAATATAGTTGGAGATATAAAGGCTCACCGTCTCCGCTGGCTCTTATATGTATGATGTTACTATGACGGAGGGTCAGGTTGTGAAAAAAGCATACTTGGGGCGACCAGTCGGTTGGCCGTCCTATCGTTGGAAAGATATAGTCGAAGTTTACCTGACCGAACATCAAGCGGTTCGGAGGCCAAAGCCCACTTTGGGGCGCTGAGCCAACGGAGTTAGTTGAGTTTACTGGTACTGTGTACCAGGCAGACTAGCATTCTGTGCATTGGTGTTTTGTTAGGACGAGTGGAAGCGTGGGAGGCGCAATTAGAACATATCGCACGCCGCGGCCGCCATAATCCACGCCATACACATCGAAGCCACAATGACTGAAGTGAAACGCGTAGCGGGAACATTAATTAGATCTCATTTGATACAGAACATAAAAGAACATTTTACATGTTGCGCATAAAATGTTAATTACACCGGTATTAGATGTACTGTAACGTTTTTTAATTAAAAACCAACACGCAGGCAGCTCTCTGAAATAAGTACTTTTACTTTTAGCATTGTAATTCCACGCGAGTGGTACTAGTAAAAAGGATTTAATGCCGGGATTCTCATATCTTACCATTGATAGAAAATTTAAATTACTTGTAAGGCGTTTTTGACAAATTTTAACCAATAATAGAGCAAGTAAATAAAGTGAGATATAAAACTACCATAAGTCATAGCGTTGCGATCTTTTTTTGTTGTTTCGTCGCCATTTGTCATAATCTGTCGTAAGAGGCGACAAAAGAATCCACAGCCAGGTATCCGACTGGATGGCTGCCACTCCTGGTTGGTTCCAGTCTCCCTTAAGAGAGCAGCAGCGCATTTGTAGCACCTTTGGTGTTGCAAAGTGGGCCGTCTACCTGTCTGCGGAACTCCTGCAATAAAAATATATACATATATATCTACATTGTTGTTTATACCAATAAACCCTTTCATTTCTTCTTTTATTCAGTACTAACTAACCGTAAATAAGTAGCCTATGTTGCTCCTTATAAAATTAGCTCTACCAGTTAAAGCCCCGTAAAAATCGGTTCATCCGTTTCAGAGATTAGCCTGGACAACCAGACTAACAGACAAAAAAATTTTTTTTAACCAACTTTATACTTTTATATACATTTAGTAAAAAGCTGTTATTTTCACATTACAAACAGACACTTCAAATTTATTTATCTGTGTTGATTAGCTCGGAGTTATCATGTTACATTGAGAGATTGAGTTTAAGCCCTGCGGACATTAAGTGCATTATACCTCAACGCATTGAGGGTGGTGTTTCTTACCGCGTCTTTGACCGCTACCTAGCGTTACGTATAAGCAATTAAATTAATATAATTAATGATATAATCATTATTCTTCATTGTATTTGCAATCTTTTATTTGTTGATTTAATTGTTAAATAACTTACAACTTTAACTCAATTGTTAAAACGTAATTATTTGTAATATATGTAGATACATACTATAATTTGTTTTAATAAATAATTACCAAAACAAAGAATAAAATAAGACGACGTGGTTAAATGTAGCATTTAAAATATAAATATTATTATTGCTCATGTTAAATTTGATGGTTTGTTTATATCTTGTACTAATATATAAAGCTGAAGAGTTTCTTCGTGTTTGCTTGAACGCGCTAATCTCGGGAACTACTTGTCTGATTTGAAAATTCCTTCAGTGTTAGATAGCCCATTTATCGAGGAAGGCTGGTATACATCATCACGCTAAGACTGATAGGAGCGAAGCACTAATGAATAATTATTTAAAAAAATATAGTCTAATTATTTGTAATATATTTTGTATTATATTAATTTATTGATCTTACTAGCTGCCCCGACAAACTTCGTAACGCCTCAGCACCAATAAATAAAAATCTCAATAATAATTGCAGAATATTTAAATTTATTAACTTTAGTAAAAAATGTGGTCAAAACGTTTGATATTCAAAACCCAAAAAAAGAAAAAAAAACTTAGTTTGATTTCTGAAAGACTTTTAAATTTAATTGATTTCTAAACGACAGGACGAACATCAAATGTTTGACAGCTAGGAATAGGTTCTAAGGGAAAGCGAAATTGTTGTTTTTACTATATTCCAAGCATTTTTTCATATTTACTCACCTTTTAAACCTTCCCTAGACTTCCAAACAAATAAGCCAAAACCAAAATTAGCCAAATCAGTCCAGCCGTTCTCGAGCCGTGCGGAGCGATTTAATATATGATGACATGACTACATGAGAGGAATGACTTATTGAGGTGCGTGCGAAAAAGGGAACACGCTGTCAAATTTAAAAGAAGAATTGGAATTAATTAAAGAAAATTTTGCATGGGTCGAAAGAAGGTTACTTGGCGAAACCACGAGCTGCGCGAAATATATAGCCAATCCAATCGATCCAGAGCCGAATCTCATCTGAAATTCACGGCTCTTTGTAAATATTTACTGTACGGAGTTGTTAGCGATCGGAACGGCACAGAGAGAGCTTCAAAGGACTTCCCGGCAGAAATATCAAACAGTTGCAAAAATATTTATCGATCGAGTAGTGTGTCAAAAAGCGGACTCGGCTGCCGGCAGCGATACAAGGGGCCTACTCTTGAAACCTTTTTCGTCGAATCCGTTTAACAATTTCAAAGAAATTTTAGTAAGAGGAAATTAAATAAATTGTAGCTAAAGAGAAATATTTTTTACAACATTTTAAGGTCACAGTAAAACATTTAACTTTAATGTTATATATTTTTAACCGACTTCAAAAAGGAAAAGAATTAATTATTCGAGTGTATGTGAATTGTGGACCGATTATAATTATTTTTTATTCGAAAGAGTAGGTATCACTAACACTAAAATTATCGCAGATGAAACAGTAACATCAGGTGGGCCGTCAGCTTATCGACTGTTTACTCCAGTAGAACACAAATAAAACATACAGTATAAAATGCACTGAAATCTTAAAAGAAAAAGAAGCTTCAATTAGGTTAGTTTTAGGCAATCGTAAGCCCCCAGACGTGGTGCGCTACTACTGCACACCCTTATCATATTATAGATATTTCGTCGATTCGTTTTTGAGTAACAAAGCAAAGGACTAGAACATAAACGATTTGATTACAAGCATCAAGCCAATTGTCGTAAGCGACATTTGGACCTGAATAAGTTTGTTTTTGTTTGTATTCTTATAATGTGTCATTATAAGACATAAGTTAACGGTTTTAAGCGCAGTACTTTATTCGATTTTTATGATTCTGACTGAAATCAAATAAATTACCGCGCTTAAAACTGTAAACACGTATTTTTTCAATATATACTTGTCGCGACAACTTAAGAAAATAGCAAATAAGTTCAGTTTACACACTCGCATTGCACACTTCCCACGACACGGTCTTGCTTGCCGTTAAAGTGGACGTAATATAAATAGGCATAAAACAGAGTTACTAGCACCGTAGAGCCATCTGGGCCCTTGAAAGAACATTGGCATAACTTGACACATTCGTGAACTGCACACAATGGCGCCCAATCATGCACAATAAAGGCGGCGACACAATCGCGCGATCGTCGTCCGCACGCACTATCGCAGTTGCAGCCAAGTGGCTGTTCGACTGGTCTTTGTGTATTGTTTGGCTTCAGATACGTCACATTCTATTGACTGTTTTTAATTGTTAAGAACAATAATTGTTGTGCCAATTTCCTGAATCTCTTATACTGTCAAACTGTTGGAGGGATAGCGAGGTGTTCTAAAAATGTTTGAGTGAAGTCAGTGTATGAATTGTATTAAATCAGTAATAAGGTTCTCTGGTTATAAGTGTGGCGACCAGGTGTTGTTCTTTTATTAAAACCCTTCTAAGTTGTTGCAAATATTACAGTAGCAAGAAAGATGTCCAACCTAATCCACATGTCGACGAGGAGGCGCACAAAAACGAGTCGTCACTGTACATGTCAAGTTCCCAGTAATTGTAGCAGCGCGTACCAGATAGTGTGGGCATACCGGAATACCAGTGCGGGGCAGCTGCGCGTGTAATGCGGATGTCGGCTTCAAACGACGAGCGTCGAGCTGCGGCCGACGGTGCGCGCTGGACAAAAAAGCAGCCAGCGCGGCCTGCATTGCGCCGAGGCTTACTCATGTTTCTCTAAGGTTATTGGCACTGCTATCGAGAGCCAGGCTAGCTCGCTAAATAGCTCGGCGTTCTCGTGTTTCAAATGATCTGCGTTCGAATCCTTATCGGGAAGCATGCAGCAGTAGATCGGGCCAGATAATGGTCAACTATACTGTAATAAAAAAAAACACTATGGAGTTTCTTGACGCAACGACTGAGATACTTTTTATCATCTTACGAAACGTCGCAGTCTGATAAATCGTATACGATCGTACAAAGTTCGAGTGTATGTAAAATGAGTCAAACAGTTTGTTTATGATTGTTTAGACAGTAATTAAAATTATTTCTATCTAATATTTTCTTAAATTTTCGCGAGTAGCATACATAATAAAAGTACTACCACCCATAACATGCCTAATAATAATAATAATAGGTATTTTAATACCTATTACATAAAATTATTAGAGCTAGGTATGTTATATAACCACGTGCTAATAACGGTGAAGGAAAACTTCGTGATGCAACCTGCACATCGAGATAACCGATGTGTCAAAACTGCCAAACCGCCTTGAACAAGCGTGGCGGCTGTATTGTCCGTTCCCCCTTATAATGCGAGGCTCGAGCCGGGCTGTTATTATTATATCACATATAATATCTTTAGCGTTTTAATACGGATTAAAGCTTGGATAGGCGTAACGAGATATTAATGAAATTGCATCTATCGATGGAACGCGTATCGTGAGGTTTATGCGAATCGTGCGAGTGCCTTCGGCGGCTGCATTCGCCACGCCCGCGCCACGCCACGCTGCGCGCGATTTGACATTTAATTAACACAATTAAAATCAACTGAATTAATTATAGGGTTGTTATAAAAACTTATGTGGCACATTGTTTTTAACCAACTTCCTCAAAAGGAATTAATTTCACTATGCATTTTTTTTGTATGTTTATTACGCGATTCCACCGACAATTGTGGATCGATTTTCAAATGTTTTTAGTCGAACGAGTATACACTTGAGACTGTCCTATTGTCACCAAGTCAAGATCTGACGAGACCCAGGAGATCCCAGGAAATTGAGAGCGACCCCCGAATATTATAGGCATGTGCAATGTGTTTTATATTTTTTTGCTAAAGTTATTCAAGTATTTGCGGAACTAAAATGTAGAGAATAAAAATGTAGCAAAAATAAAAACCGGCTTTAAAGTAAAAAATTAATATTTTCTACTTACATCTTGATGTCGGTACCAAGTAAAACATTTGCATTTGCAAAATATAGTCATTATTCATAAACCACAGATGGCTTACTTGGCACGGACTTCAAGATGTTGTAGAAGAATATATATTTTGCATTTTAATTACTCTTGAAGTCGGTTTTTTACCTGACTGCCAAGGAAGGGTTATGTTTTGCGCGCGTGTCTTGTATTTTTGTAAATTTCTTTGTTACTTCGTACCTTCGAAACGGCTGGATGGGTTTCGACAGTTAAGGTTTCGTTATATTTGTCTTAAAACCCCAAGTGTCCGTATATTAATTTACAAAAAAAATGAAATAGGCGATATTTAATATGGAATATGTAAATAAAAAAATAATCAGTAGGTTATCAAAATTAAGGAAATTGAAAGCGGATTACAAATATACATAATTGGCCTTACTTATAATCGTTTGTTAAATTTAAAGAAACTGCTCAGTAACTGATTAACGAAAATCTTACCCATAAACTCCTCTTAAGGATAAGAGGTGGTGGTAAAGTAACTCACAAATGACTGTTAAAAATAACAAACACCGAGAGGTAGTTTCAGTGACTGCTAAGATGCAAGATGGCAAGTTTTATTTGAAACAGCCATTGATTAGGGGATTAAGAGTCTCTTATTTAAGAGATGGCTAATCCTTTCTTAATGAGATTATTATAAGTAATGCCCAATATGTTTAAACTTAATTAGGAATAATAAATTGGTTTTAAAATATCGTTAAAACCTAGTTTTATTATGTATACTAGTCCCAAAAACTGAAGAAAATAAAATTAAAATAAAATAAATCAGCAGACATACACACACACACACACACACACTGTATATCCCCAAATTAAGCAAGTTCCGCTTGTGTTATGGGTAATATACAACGGACCACTCTGGGCCCGATCCCAGACACCCAGACCATAGTAAATAACGGAGAAAAATTCGATTCCGAATTTTACTGGAATCGAACCCGGAGCCTCTGTGTTGCAGTGAGGTAAGCCGGCAAAGGCTTAGCCCGCTCAACCATAGAGGCCGTCAAATTATCAGAAACTCTCAAAAAATCTTGCACTAAAAAGACCGAAACAAGATTGAGAATGGAAAACAAAATTAAACTAAACTATAAACAAAGTAAACTGTACATCGATTTTAAAACCGGCTTTCAGCTCATAATATAGTCTATTAAAAACCGACTTCAAAAACTAAAAAGTATAAAATAACATATTTCTAAAGCTATTATTAATTATAATATCTTATTTTTAATATATATTATCTTAAACATCTTAAAGTCGGTGCTTAGTAGTTTTCAAGATACAGTAATTTTATGTTTTACTTTTTCCTCCTTTTTGAAGTCGGTTAAAAATAGACTATATTATGAGCTGAAAGCCTGCATTAAGTTTAGTATCATCCGAAACCCATTAATTTTCTTTCGTTTTATAATTTGCAATTGGGTCCCTCTAGACTGCTACTAAAGTTAATCTTCTTCGTCAGCCAACCTCTGTCCACTGCTGGACGTAGGCCTGCAAAGTACGCGCCACATGTCCCGGTCTCCCGTCTTCCTCATCCAGCCCCTGCCGCCGGGCTGGCGGGCGTCCTACGCTGCGTTTGCCGAGACGTGCTCTCCACTCCAGGAGTCGTTTGCTCCAGCGGCCTGATGTGAGTAAATTTAATGCGAGTATTAACATAGGTTTTCAGTTCATAATATAGTTTGTTAAACCGAAGGAAAGTTTGTTTTAGTTTATTTTAATTTTGCTTTCTATTGTCAATCATCTTTCGGTCTTTTAGTTCATTAATTTTAAATTATCTTTTTGCAGTATTTTTTTTGATTTTTGAAGTTATACTTCATTTGGCGCGTTAGGGAAAAATGATGAGGGTAATTTTTTACTATGCGCGCGCACACCGTCACGAAAAACTCGACATTTTGGTTTTTCTATTGTTAGTGTCGTCGTTTCTACAAACGTAGAATAAGACGAAAGATAAAATTTTTGCAAAGCTTTTTATCTTGTTACGCCAAAGAAGTATAACTTCTAACGCGTGTACATAAGTACACACACACACTTTTTTTTATTCTTTCTCGTTAGAAATGTTGTTATGTACGTCATAGTGCATCATAATGTTATGCAATGAAGTATATCGTATTCTATAACAGTTAGTAAAAGTGGCAACCCCGGCGAGTCGCTCGGCTGTTGAACAATGGCCGCCAGTTATTCCGCCGAGCCGTTCATAATCGCCATTGTGCCTCAAAGAATATTAAAGCTCTCGTTACAGTGGAAAACTATTCAATTATTTTTTTCGTGTTGCCTATGGACAGTAAATAATATTTTATAAAATATGCGAGGTATTTCAGGAGATACTTTATGTTTTCTGTTTTTGTGTTTAGGATAATGTTATATGTAGTTAGTGACTATGGCCAAATGCGCATTATTTATAGAGTTAAAACATAACGCCTTTAGGAAATAGTTACATTAGTGTATATCGTATTCATATGTGTCATCTGTCAATACTTAATATCACTCACGATAAATTACTATAATGATCACAAATAAAGCATTAACCCCATCGTTACATCTGTGCGAAACGGTTAATAACTATATATATAACATTAACCCAGATGAAAGGAAGAAATCTTTATTTGAAGAAATTAGTTAATAATAGAAAGAGCAGGAACATTAGTACTAAACACGTTTTTGAATAATATGAGATTAAAGTAGTAGGGGCTGACTGGCTGGCTGACTACTATAGCGTCCATTGCTGGACGTAGGCCTCCCCAAGTCGGCGTCAGCCATCACGGTCCTTTGCCTTCCCTGTCCGTGGGCTCATCATCGTCAGTCCATCGGAGGAGGAGGAGGAATCTGGGGGCTTCTGTAAGATAGCAACATTGAAAAGTATTTAATAAATCTTATGTCGCCCGTGGTCCAAATTCGACCATAATAATTAACTTAAATCATAAGTTTGAACATTATTAAGGTTCTGTTAAGAAAGATTAAACTTATTACAGAATTCGCCAAGTATACACTGTTAATTTGACTTTAACAATAAACAAAAGCGTATATATGCGTGTGTGTGTCAATTACATGGTAGTGTGTGTAATGTTTTTTATTTTTTATTTAATGTATTTTTTATGCATAATTCAAACAAAATTGCATATGTCGCTTCTTCCCTATATAAACTATAAGCTTGCATAACGATCGCCTTTAAATAAAATTAGTTAATCATATTAAACTGCCTAAATACGTTTTACACAAAACGTATTGACAGTTCTTTAAACATATTTCGCGGCAAATTTTGCGTTGTGCAAGACGCTAATTGTATTTAAGGGTGTTAAATACGTTTTGTGTTTCCTAACCTAAACCTATGCAAGCGGTGTGCGAAATTTCATACTCATCCGTCCGCGCATTTTTTTCATAAAAAGCGGTACAAAATTTCTCTTGTGTTTTTGCTTCACGTGTTAATATATTAATAAAGATAACCTTTTTAAACAACAAAAAAAGTAGTGGCAAACATCTAAAGAAAGGAAAAATACATTTTTATTATTTATCTAAAAAAAATAATTCTTGATATTTTTATTAAAGACTATTATTTAAGATTGCATAGAACTTAGGTGATAATCACAATGAGATAATTCAATAATAAAATACTTAAAATATGGTAAGTGCTAAATACATTTAAAATAATTCTTCCAGTTCACTCCACGGAAACTCATACTCGGTCCCAAGAGTGACTACTGGAACCAACACGTCCATGTGATTTCAACAAGTTCTCGCAATTTGCACAATGTCTTCCGGAAAAAGATTAGATGATATTCCGCTCTCCCCAAAGTAAGATTAGATGAGATTCGGCGCAATCCCCACCCCGCTTGAACGCCTCACGTAATTAATAGACGCCCGCGAGTCAATGATTGATTTCCGTGGAGTCATGCCTTAAGGACTATGCCTATCATTATGCGAGGACCAAGCGTGTTTGTGATATGAAATTGTACTTCGTCTACCTCCCAGTTTGTTATATTGATAACTTCGTAATGTCGGAATCAATACGCAATAAACCGATGTTCGGTTGGGTCGCAGCGGGCGACCGACGAAGGGGTCTACTCAAGACTCACGTCCGAAGGTCCTACATTCAATACTGTCACGTACGAGTGTGTTGGCTTCATCGACTTTTACGATTCTATATAAGATTGCGTACAGTCGGGTGCGTAAATGAACACCATAACACAAATATGTATTTTTGAAAAAATGTGAAAGAAAATTACACCCTGATGAAACTTGCACATCGAGATAACTGATGTTTATGTTTCAACCTATCAATCCACTTTAGACGCCGCGTGCAGCAGTTAGATATTATAAGCTGCTATTAATTAATGTTGATTAAGTTTAATCCCTATTAATATTATAAATGCGAAAGTAACTCTGTCTGTCTGTCTGTTCCGTTTTCACGTAAAAACTACTGGACCGATTTGGCTGAAACTCATTATATATATATTTTCGATACCGAGCATGAACATAGGATACTTTTTATCCCGTAAAATGGGATAGTTTCCGGGATAAAATGATATTTGTCTGTTTGTTTGTTATGCTTTTACGGAAAAACTTCTGGACCGATTTGGCTCAAATTCGGCACGTATGTAAATTAAATACTGAGGATGAACAAGGGATAATTTTCATTTTGGCCTTTTTGGTAGTTTTGGCCTATTTGGTAATTTTGGCCTTTTTGGTCATTTTGGCCTTTTTGGGCATTTTGGCCTTTTCGGTCATTTTGGCAATGTCGGTCAGTTTGGCCTCTTAGGTCATTTTGATTATTTTGGCCATTTTGGTCGTTTTTGCCTACTCCGTCATTTTGGCCATGTCGGTCACTGTGGTCTTTTGGTCATTTAGACCATTTTGGCCTTTTTGGTCAAGTTTTGTAATTTATTTTGTTGACAGATAGACGGGGGATGGTATAATTAGCGATATAAAATGAAGTGAATCTTCCGTGGGCAAATACATAAAAAATGTTATATAATATAACCTTTAGCACTTGCTCTATAAACAAGAGACACGCACTAGAGGTTAACCCGCGGTGCCAAGGGGTAAACTCTAGTAAATTACAAATCCACTAATAACCCTTGCACACTCTTCAACACGCTCTTTGCTATGGAGACTATTCCTTTGGAAGTCTTTGTCAATAGATGTCAACAAAGTTAAATTATTTGCAATATTAAAAAAATTACTGAGAAAACATTTTCTTAGCCTTATGTAATAATAAAGTATGTTTTAATCTACCTACATTAAATTGTCTTCAATTGTTTACAGATAAAATATATCTGGAAGAAATCGCTTTTGGCGATAAGGCAGTCATTTATTCAAATTAGAAATTTTGTAATTACTCATTTTAGTGAACAATAAAGAATTGTTTAACTATATGTACAACATTAATTATTTATTTTATTGGAATGTGTTTTGTGTAAAGTAAGGAGCTAGTTTTCAAATTGATTATTCCGGATTAGCAGAACAGCCTTGCTATTTTTAATATTCTGTTAATGACGGCCTACTTAAAGCTCATTAGTTTAATGTTTTTAAATTTAGTCACACTCTCGATTGCTAAGTTGCAATCAACAAGAAAAAGTAAAGGTCATCAAACTGTATTTCGTAATTTCAAAATTTTTCTTACTAGTCTTTGTACGTATCGAATTGCATATAGTCAGCTCAGTCGTTTTCATATTTTAATTCAAAATATAGAACTCAAAGTGAGTTACATGTTGAAATTAGAGCTTGCCCCGTGTTAAGCCCGGGGCGGTTGCTTTATTTTACTTACTTAAAAACTTAATGCAGACTTTTACATACAATATAACTAGAGTTTACCCCGCGGCGCGGCCGCGGGTTAACCTCTAGTGCGTGTCTCTTGTTTAAAGAGCAAGTGCTACAGGTTATATTATATTTTTATGTATTTGCCCACGGAAGATTTACTTCATTTTATATCGCTAATTATATATACCATCCCCCGTCTATCTGTCAACAAAATAAATTACAAAACTTGACTAAAAAGGCAAAAATGGTCTAAATGACCAAAAGACCACAGTGACCGACATGGCTAAAATGACGGAATAGGCAAAAACGACCAAAAAGGCCAAAATAATCAAAATGGTCAAAATGACCAAAGAGGCTAAAATGACCAAAAAGGCCAAAATGACCAAAAAGGCCAAAATGACCAAAAAGCCAAAATTACCAAAAAGGCCAAAATGAAAATTATCCCTTGTCCATCCTCAGTATTTAATTTACATACGTGCCGAATTTAAGCCAAATCGGTCCAGTAGTTTTTCCGTAAAAGCATAACAAACAAACAGACAACTATCATTTTATCCCGGAAACTATCCCATTTTTCGGGATAAAAAGTATCCTATGTTCATCCTCGGTATCGAAAATATATACATACTGAGTTTCAGCCAAATCGGTCTAGTAGTTTTTACGTGAAAACGGAACAGACAGACAGACAGAGTTACTTTCGCATTTATAATATTAATAGTGATAGGGATAATAACAAAGAAAATAAGTCCATATAATTTAGACAGATACCCAGCAAAATATAGAGGTGAGTCGAAGTCCACCTGCTTTGAAGTGATATTATAAATGACATGTTATTTATGACAACGTAAGTAGTTGTTAGTGAATTACTAGACATGATTGCAGCGCCATCTATTTTGGTAATCTGTCCATTCTAAGGAAACGACGTCGTTTACCGTGAAAAAAAGTATCCCAAGTGACGCCCCGGAACATCACTTAGGTCATAAGCTAGCTCTATGACGAGTTTCTTTTATTCTTCCATATACTTATATATATATACTTCCATTCAGTGATTCTCTAAGAGACATCAAGACAAAAACCCTATATTGTTTTCGGAATCTCCTGGTCGTAATTAGCCCCCCCTGTCTTTTTACATTTTAAAACGCATTGTACAAACTCGAACCTGTTACAAATTTATTATAGTATAGTTATATTGTTACGTATTCCATTGAACATAAAAAGCGCCACACTGCGTCCGAAACGCATAAAGCGGGCGATTAACTAGTTAGCGCCCGTGTTTCCGCCATCACGAACAATAATAAGCGACCCACATTATTTAATTAGGCACTAACTACACCCGTGAAAGTCTCATTAAAAACGGTACACTCGATTTTGCGTGACGCGCTTATTAAGTTGTAAATTAACTTTTAATGGGACCGCCTGCTCACCGTCTATTATAGACGCCTTTTCATTGTATTCAACATAATTGCAGACATTACAAAATTAATTTACGCTTAGCATTGACTCGTTTATTGGCAGACTATGATTAAATACAAATTCATAAATTTATTCTAAGCAAACTACACTAGATAATATTTTTAGGTCATGTAGTTAAAAAAACCTTTTGCTCAAATTAAACTTCGATTACAAATAAGGGAGTGGACAGTCAAGACGATTAAAATGTATTTTTTTTTATCAAAATCAGTAAAGCTTATGCAACCCAATCGTTGTTAAATGTTAAAAAATATTGATAAAGTAGTACTAGCTTTTAGATTTTGTCAATCAATTCAGGGTTTTTCTATCCCTCGGGGATAGACTACTACACTTTACTTCCGAAGGAAAATATGTCCTTTCTGTACACTTAACGTTGCGTTTATAAAATGTCATAATAATCGATTGAGTAATTGAAGCGTGAAAGCGTGAGAAACGAACTAATTCACATTGACATTTGTAAGATTAATATTTCATACTAAATGCGAGCAAAGCATTTGCGTGCACGAGTGTACCGCTGCGCTTGCTCGCATGCTTCCCGTCCGTTTAACTACACGCTCTGTTATTCCCGTGAAGTGGGTACTGGAGACCGGGCCCCGAAGTACCAAGAACCCAGTCTCCTCCATCTTATATTACAACGTATCGTATGTCAAGAAGTTGCGCGCGCACTGTTTCGAGAGCCATCGAGCTGTCACGTCCGTCGAATATTGCTCTTGGATAGAGACGACTACGTCACACCAATACGAACTGTATACTGAACACAATAGAGTCTAATTTTGAATGTTAATAGGTTTCATAGAGTTGTCAAGTCTTCTATCGAACATCGCTCTTAGTTTAAATTGACCGTTAAGGTGATATCGACTGTATACCGGTTACAATAAAGTCGTTTTTAGGATATTCCGAATATGAAGAATATTAAATACCAATTAATAATTGATTAAAGATCGTATTCTCTACGATATAAGGTTAAATTTAGAGAGTCTTCTTTCATACACAGCATGGAGATTAGATCTGGTTGCATTATTAAATGAATTTCAGTTGTATATTCAGGAGATAAAGTTCAAATTGGATGTTAAGAGTTTGTATGAAGATGGACGTGGTACAGATGTTTTGCGTATTAAGAAAACATGAATTACTAGTTCAATGGATGTTGACGTTGGTACTAACGGACAGATCGCCTTTATATACTGGCTACGTACTGGATCTGTGTGCTCCACAGGGTTTTATTCCGAGATGATTCAAAGGCACCGTTTCTTGGGAGCGGTTCTTTGAATGCTTTTGAATAAATTGTTGAGCGGCTCTGCTAAACACATGCCGGTTTCCATATATTTAATACACCTAAAGCTTAAGATGCGTGTATTATAATTTGAATGAAGTATTTGCATATTTACTGTAAAGTTCTAAGGAGCCCATAATAATACAGATTTACTGAAACTTCTTTTGTTGTCTTTGAAATGCGTGATTTAATCTGAGTCCTTGTTTTAATTTTAGATATCAAAATGTAGTCAGCGATTGTTTGTTTTTTACCACGGAGTGCTGGTGACCTGTATTACACATCTGCACAGATCTACAATGGGCACCAGTCTTACACAACAGGTGATTATTATATCATTTGGAATTTGTTGTGTGAGAAAATACAATAAAGTTTCTTTCTTTCTTTCAAAGTGATTGTAGGTTCAAATACTTGAGATTTTAAACGCGGTTCTCTCGCGCGGATCTTAGTCGTGTATCCCACGGGAAACTTTGGATGTGAACTTGGATTTCCAGGAAACATTGCTCTTGAAGTATATATAATCAGCTGGCAAATACACACATTGTACGCACTCAAGCTATGTAAATTACACTTCTATTATAGGAAATATACAATAAAAAAATCTTTAACTGATCCCACACACTCAGACCAGTAATACTTCTTCGTATGGATGTTGGTTGCTCAATCACGCCAAAACGATTTAATGGATCTGGATGAGATTTGGCACAGAAGTACATTATATAGTCTGAAATAGCACTTATTTACTTTTTATTCCGGAAATATGGACGATTCCTGTGTGATAACATTAACTCAAGCGAAGCCGCGGGCAAAGTGTAGTATTATGTAGTTGTGATTGATTTCCAGTAAGATAGTCGGGCAAAGGCTCAGAACACTCAGTTCCTACATCGAATCGAGTGTAATGTTGTCAATCGAGATAACTGACAGAATCATAAATACAAATACTAAGTCAATACAGATAATCGTTAAAAGCGATAAAAAGTATCTTATTTCTCCATCAATCGTTGAAGAGCGTATTATTTGTACTATGAACTTACTTAAATCCAAAATGTAATGAAAATCAATTAATATCGAAAGTCATTGTTATAATTTTAATTATTACAGCCCGTTCACGATAACTTGACGCGCAGGGTTACCAACTATCAAAAAGATTAACTGTTAATTCTTAAGTCAAAATACCTAAAATCGCGAGAATTATTATTAGACAACTTGCCTAAAACAAAGAATAACTTACATTTTCTAATACTCTTTATTGAACCTATTTTCGTAATATAATACAAGTATAATGTTGATTTTTGGAAGTTGGTAGCCCTGAGTGTCAAGGTATCATGTACAGGGAATAAAACTAGTGCTTACAGAATAGTTTTCTCTATGTTCATGTCTCTTTTCAAAATGTCAAAGTTCTCTCGCTTCTTTCGTTGGCTCAACATTAACCGCGGAAGCCATTGGAGAAGAAAAAAAACTTTGTAAGAACTTAAATACAGTTATTTTAAAATTAACTTGTGTTTTCGTAAGTGTACAATTCTAAATAATACAAGAGCATGACTGTTCAATTTTTACTTTAACCTAAAACTAAGCAACCATACATAAACATTATTATAATTTGTGTTATCGTACTGCATGCATTTCAAATGCATTGAACGCATTGCATTTGAAAGCATAACTCGTATAAAGAAATCAAGTTTTGATCGATGGATAGAGAGGAACCATTCAATATTCATGCAAATGGATGATGACTTCTATATGCATCTTGCTCAGCGTACAAAGTGGCATGGACAGCTTTAGTGGCTTTAGTTCCAGAGTAAAATTTAGAGATCCCACTAGACTAGTAACACCTAACTGCAACACTACGTTAAGACCAAAAAAACTGCAAGTGATGATCATAAAAGTCCTAATCGATACCCATATCAATAAGAGAATTGACAAAAAGAAAATTTATATTAAAATTACATTCATGGCTGATGGCAAAGTGTTTTTATGACATTAGGAATTTTATTAGGTAAATGATTATATTTATATTTTTGCCTCTGACATCTGAATCATTCTATATTGTTGACATTCTTTTATTTCTGTATTTAATATATAATTAATCAAACTATGTTTTATAAATGAAGAACTGTTATATTTTTTAATTGACATGTACCCCTAATATTTGTATGACCATGTTCAGGTTAAATACAATGAGACCGATTGTCTTTGTTCAATTATTACCTGTATTTCTACAAATAAAGATTCATTCATACATGTTTTTGATATTTTTGTACTTATGTGTACTATATTTATTTATCAATCGTCATTATTTATTTATTAACTAACTGTGCCAACGTCAGAATTAAAATCAATCCCTGCCGAGGGTTGCCTGGAAGAGATCGCTTCTTAGCGATAAGGCCGCCCGTTGCTTTGATGCTTAGCTGTACAATAAAGAATTATTTATCTATCTACATAATTTCATTAAAAGATATCCAATTTCGAGGTAATTATATCTATTCCATTGGGACATTTACTGACGACACAAAAACTTATAGAAGTAACGAGATATACAGAATAGTCTTTTAGATATAAAGTATTTTTAGCTACAATTATTCTAGTTAGATCTCTGAAGATAAATGGCAATTAGTATAGTATAAGGCCTGCGAGGAACAACAATATCGTCGCTGGAAGATCTTTCTTTGAGACGAAGGAGCATGCTATCTCGCTTCTTCACTTAGTCGGGACATACCTTAAGACAGATTTACGTCAACAATGATCTAATATTTTCATGAATATTAAAGTAGGCGTTTTAATATCGTATAGTGTATACAAATATTTTTTATTGCATGAGTTCAGCAGACAGGCAGTCTGCTCACCTGATGGTAAGCGGTCACCATCGCCTATAGAGTTTTGTAACATGAAAGGCGCTACCAATGTGCTGCCGCTCTCTTAAGGGATGTGACCTGGCCACTAATGCCCCTAGACGTTATAAATGTCGTACTTTAATGATCGTAAAACATTTTACAAAAATTGCGACGGCCGTAATTGATGGTTGTTGTCGATCATTGTATTTTACTACTGATAGGTAATTCCCACTGATTGTAGGCGATCAAGCAAACGGTTTCCAAAGTCTTTTTCTTCTTTGGACCATTTTGACTAAATTTTCACTTGTTCTATGTGTGACCGCATATCCCTTAGTTTTATGTTTAACAATTTTAATCAGTCTATTCGATTCCTAAGATAATTTGTGTGCAGCTCGTCGCATATATAATAATTATCTTACACTTGAATCGTAGTCATTGTAGATATATAAATTAAACAATGTTATTGGTAGAAACTATAATTAATCACCTTAATTGAAAATACATGTGCACTTGGCTAACAACTAAAATGGAAGACAAACAAAAAGCAACGACAATGTTTCAAGTTCCAAAATTTTAAACATTGTATGTTGTATGTTGGTGTTGCCAACATAATTAATTGTTCAAATAACATAATGCTTTGTTTTCATCAAAATCCCGATAATCACTTGTGTACTTTTCGCTATATCTTATTGTTTTGGATTTAGCCATAGAGACCCATTTGAGACATTCACTGACCTATATATGCTCAGAATATGAATGAATATATAATGAATTATGTTCTTTACAAAATTCGAATTAAGTCCACAATCCACATCTTGTTTCAAGTGTACTTCCTGGGTTCCTGAGCCGTTAGGGGGTCCACACACAAGTCGGCACAGATTGGCAAATACAAGTTACGCCATTTGAAGCCAGTGATATAACTCTTGCTTGTACACACCGATTCGCCCTGGCACTGGCTACAACTAGAGACGGCCGTTACCCGGATGGGGGATCGCAATACCGCCTGAGTATTAAAAACACGTAATAAAAAACACGTATTAAGTAACGAATTGTATACACGTGTATTGCATCATACAGTAAATAAAATTACTAATCAAATTATTGTTCAAAATTTAAATTTATTAAACCAAAATTGTCATGACAGCTATGACGAAAGGTTGTGCTAACGTACGTTATGTTGGTTGTCAAATTGTGAAATTACAATATGAAAGGTTTTTTATTTCAATTTCATCATTTCTCGGATCCATGCCGACTAGTGTGGTGACTCCCTAAAGAAATGAAAGAAAGCCAGGACAGGAAGCGCGTGCATTCGGGCAGCATGGCGGCGGCAACAGCAGCGCCAAATGCCGCCGCAATTTGGGCTAATTACCCGCCGGTGGACGTCATGCGAACCGCAAAACATTATTCAAACCCTATGTTTAGATTTTTAACATATTTGTACGATTGTTGCGGTTTTAAATACGTATTCAACCGTGCCAAATTCAGGGTTTGCTGCGTTGTGGTTGACGTTAAAATTATGCTGAAAACGGTTTTCGAAATTTATGTTTGCGGTCACAAGAACATTAGCGTATTGCGAACTTGTTTTGTGCATAAATAAAACCATACTTAAATTGCAAATGCGAAATTTACTCTGTAATCTTTTACGAAAAAACCACACTACTGATTTTCATGACTTTTGGTATTTATGTAGTCTCAATACCGAGAATATGTATTTATTTATTCCAGAAAGTGGAAAAGTTAGTGGGTAGGATAGATAGTGATTTTTCGGGAAGTGAAACAATTAAATATTTAATCATCTTTTATGAGTTTATACTTGACTTAAATGTAAATTATCGTATCCTAAAAATGCGTCGACCAAACTGTCTCAATTACGGTATTGGAATCGATTTCACATCGATGGATTCCTGAGCGTATCGCCAGCTGCGAGGCGGGACGGACACTGCATGCCTCTCGATACGTTCAGTATTCGAATGGGTTACAAAATTTCACATTGTCACGCATACAAGTCTCCCATAAAGAAAGGCTGCAGCATCACGACGGCACGTCGAGCGGCTCAAAGGCGGACGTCACTCGTTCGTGACGACGCGCGTCATTTGTTGCCCGATCCATTAGTAGAGCCCTCTGTTGCTATCCCGTCTACCTACGCTCTACCGCTCACAAATAAAGTCTATTATCGCTTGGCTAACCAGCAAGGTTATCTTTGACAATCTGCCGATGGCAATTCCACTGAGTGATAGGTTATTTCTTACAACGTAAGGTTGGACATTGCGTGTCCTGATAGCAACTGGATGTTGGCAGAAGTTGTCTCCGCGGAGAACCGTGACTATGCGCTCGAATTGCCAATTAACTGACATTAACTAACTACTGAATATATTTCTTTTGACACGACAATAGTATTGGCCCGTAATAGAGATCGATAACGAAGCACATTGTAGCGTGATTGCTGGAAAGTGATTTCAATTTGACCTCAACGCACGGACTGACGCGACATGTTATGAGGTTAGGACATTCTCGTGACCCTGTCACATTGAAAACGCACACACCACTGTTGTATAACGGGCCCAACTTATCAGTGAAAAGGTGAAAAATAGAACTACAGGCACCATGTTGAAATTTCGTGCGAATTAGGGTTGCCAGTTCTAAAATTGGTTATTCGCTAAAGGCCGCTTTTTTTAACGCCATATGTAAGAATCATTATTTATAGTCAACATCTATTAAATTACCCAGATGGAGCCCGAGCATTCTAATAAATGATTATCTTAGATTAATGTGATATATTCTTCCTTTAATGATTATTTGCACCAGAGCGAACACAGCGCCGCTCTTTATTTCGCAGATAACTTCGGAGCACTAATAAAGCACGCTCTTTATGTATGGCAAAAGTTTTATTATACAGGTCACATTGAAATAAAAATATTATTAAAAAGATTACCTAATGACATTGACACTGGCCTAACCTGCACTCACATGATATATCAGGAAAGTCCTAATGTTATCTTAATCAGGCAAGTGCTACCTAAAAGAAGTTCGCACTTTTTTGAAGACACAAATTGTCACAAGTTACTGGCAAAAAATCTTTAATACACAAATCTGAACATTTTGACGCAGACAAGGTTTCATTCTATCAATAATTTATACCTATTTTGAAAAATGCGGTAATGTGCGAGCGACCTTGAACGCCCTTGAAAAAGTTTGTGAGGATGTATTCTCATTACTCTTTACTACTAAACGAATTTTGTTATGAAAGCTGACTTTCATTGATTTAGCTCCTGGCTTCAATTCGAAGGACTTCATACTGGCATCGTGTAAATTTATTTGAAGTCAGTACAGCGTTGCCAAATCTGACTGCTTTCATATATTCCCGATTGGATATTTTGAAACCAATCAAGTCCCCAAATCAGTAGCTGGAAAAATGTAAAACAATTTAAAGCTTTTACTTTAAATTGTCCAAAAAATGATCAAAGCCATTCCTGCGTGAAATAATTCGCGGGCATCACAGCTAGTATACATTGTGAATATACAATAAATAAATAAATAGTCGGTCTCTATGGCTTAAGTGACCTAAGCGTTAGTTAACTAAAACTCGCACATCTCGGGATTTGATCCCAAAGAGTCAATGGAGCTTGTGCTTAGCAAAGTTTTCCAACACAAAATGTGTTTGTCCAAGGGCCGATTTTTATATCTCCAGATAAAACTTATTCATACAATAAATAAAATAGATATATTTATTTACAACATGAAGTCATTAAAAATGTCAGTTGCACGAATAAAACAGTTGATTGATTAAATTTATTCAGATTATAATTTAGTAGACTTATAATTTAATATCTGAAACATCGGCTCTAAAGACTTAACATAACTTCGTCTGTGAATTCCCAATCTGTATCACTCAGAAATGCTTTTGTTTACAGAGATAATAATTAGTCCCCGATTTTAATATGTTATAATTAATACCTTATCTTAACCATTAAATGTTATTATTATGACAACAAAACATATTCTTTATTCCCAAGTTCATTATATAAACTGTTATTCTTAAAAGATAAACTTATAAAAATAATTTTAGATATGCCGTTTTAAATTGTAAATTTAGATACCTACCTATGTAAGTAACCTTTTATTGTACACCAAAGCATAGACAAACAGAAGTAGAACAACAAACAACGGCTGCACTTATCGCTAAAAAGCGATCTCTTCCAGGCAACCCTTGGTAGGGATTAATACATTCTTAAAACTGGCAGTGGTAGTAACTAGTAATTAAAGCAGAGACACTTTCTACTATAATTACTATCACACAATACTATAATTTCTTAAGTTGAATAAGACAAATAAACATCATTAAATATTGTAATTGATTGCAAAAAATGTGTGTTGTGTCAGTCTTCTTTTTAGGGAAAACAATGCATAAGTTGGCTCATATTAACGTGATATCGTGGTCTTTATAATGTGGATGGATTGTGTGAAGGATGACATGGTGCTTCGTGTTGTAACCGAGGGCGTTAAATCAGAATAGAGGAGTATGGAAGGAGAAAACACTGTGCCGACCTGAAATGTTATTGGGAGAAAGTGAAAAACAAGAGATCTTGTTGTTTATAATAACAACAGTCCTGTGCGACGTATTCAGACGATTTCCATCTTCGGACCATAACGCGCTCTGGTCTACGCCATCTTCTCGATGTGGAAACCCTACCAGTGCGTACGAAACGTTTCTCCTCCAGGTTTCTTCTACGTACGGCAGAGCTGTGAAATGCACTACCAGAGTCCGTGTTTAGCTACGAGTATGTCTGATTAACACAATATAATCATGCTAATACATTTATTATAATAACTTATGTATTTTGAATTATATTATTGCCATACATACATGCACATTATCACGCCTTTGCCATGGGGTAGGCAGAGACTACAGATCTCCACTTGCGACGATCCTGACAAACAACTTTAGCTTCGTCTACTTTCATTAACCTCTTCATACATGCACGTTTATTCGATATTTTACTTGATCTCGTTTTAACACTTCTGTTGTTTGATAATGGTGTGTACGTCGTGGTCTACCGGTACCAACTCTACCATTCACAATACTGTCATACACTTGTTTTGTGATTCTATTTTCATCCATCCTCTCTACATACCCAAACCACCTTAACATTCCTTGTATGTTATATGTATGTATTTGTAAACTTATTTTTAAATTAGTTTGGGTATTTATGTATCTATTGCCTTTTTCTTGCAACACCTATGTCGCCTGATTCAATTTTTTCTTATTTAGGTTGCTTGAAAAAGATCGTTTTGAGTGTTTTGTCTGTTTTTGCAATTGCATATTTTGGTATGCTATAAAGTATTATCTCTCTCTCTATCTAAGTAAGCTTGCTCCACGTCGACTGCATCATCGTCCAGCATTTAATGCGATCGTGGTCAAACGCAAACCGCTTTAATATACAAAAAAACCAGTAAGTACAAAAATAAGAAAAGAGCGTACTTAAAAATTATGACTTCATTGTTTTTTTTTGGCGTAAGTAGTTTCAAGAAATACCAGTTAATCTGTTTTGCTTCATGAATCAAAAGAGCATTTTTATTTGCAGGAAGTCTCAAAATTATCGTTGTTTCCTTATAAAATTATTTTAATTTGATTACTGAGAAGAACAATAGTTGTTAAAATAAACGATTTCATAGGAAGTGAGTTCTAAGGTCACGTATGAAACGAACAACCGAAATTAATGTGAAATCCCACAACAGAGTTAATACCCAGCCATATTGACGTAATTAATGAACTTTAAAGGTCAGTCAGGTTCCGAAGAAAGGAAACGTGGAACGAATTCGGAAACTCTCTGATCTTACGATGTTTATTGCTTTTTTCTCTTTACTTGTTGTAGGATATTTGTTGTAGATATTTTTAGATCTTTGGAGTATAGGGATACTGTTGGAGTAGGCACCTGTTGTAGGTTATATCCAATAAAGGTTGGAGTCCCTAATAAATAATCTGTTTCGAAAATAATACAAAGGAATATTTAGAGATGTAATATTTCTTCCCAATAAGATAATTAATGGAGATACTTTTTATCATAACGTAACAAGTTGTGACGTATAACTTGAGCGAATCAAATAACGAATTGATTATTATTGAATTAGAAATAGACATTTTTTAACATGAAATTTGCTATCTATCAATGCAAAATCACAATGGATTTTTTTTTATGGCTGGCCATTTTAAATAATTCCCAGTAAATTTCCCGGGAATTCCCAAGATAAAAAGAAGCGCAGATTTTAAGTCTAAGAATTTGCTGTTTAGAACTCAAAAATATTATAGATAAAATAGTTTGGTTGCCATAATCGTGCTGGCTGATTTCCCTCATCACCTACCTGCTCGCTTTTGTGGAGGACTGTGGACACAAAATTCTTAGAGGTCGGCAACGCGTTGGCGACACCCCTGGTGTTGCAAACGTCCATAGGCGACGGTAACCACTTTTCATCAGGTGAGCAGTCTGCCTGTTTGCCTACTTAAGGCAATTAAAAAAAAAACAAACCAACATAAAACGTATCAACTTTCTACCTAAATAATTTTTCAATTTCTTGAAACTTTCTTTCTTGAAACTTATTTCGTTGTTTGTTTCCACGATTGTTGCTTCAAATCCACAACAGGCATCCCGCCTTTGAGGTTTTCTTTGTCGAAATTAAATTGTGTTATAACTTTTCCTAACTAGCTCTGACCGCCCACTTTGTACACAGCGGTGTCTCTCCACATTTTCACCCCAATAGACAGAAAGAATGAAAATAAATAAAAAGTTGCGTGCTGAACAAGATGGGGTAGAGCCACACTAGAATCATTATCTCGAATAGGTCTTAGGGCCGGCTAACACCACAGAATATCGGCGTGAAACCGTTAGCCTTGGGCTGATCGTGTTTCGTGCGATTATTGAGAGTTCTGAAGGCCTAAAGCAGTCGAATTTGGAGTGATATTCACAAAAGTGAAAATAATCAGGGGTAAAATAATTCGGACCAGGAGCTACCGAAAATACATTTTTTTTAAATTTGTCTCCTGCCTGTCTGGATGTTCCAGCTGATCTCTGAAACGGTTGAACAGATTTTGACATTACATTCAATTAACTGTGTCATAAAGAATAACTTAGGCTACTTTATTAGGGTTCCGCGAAAAAAGACCACGCAGACGAAGTTACGGGCACAGCTAGTATTATATAAATGGATTGTGAGTCATGGTTCCTGCCTTATCTATTCACCTTCCTTCACATTGCCTCAATACCATTTTTCCATTCACTTGGATACATTCGATATGAGTTTAGAAGCATTTATCGGCATGTCCAGGGGCACAGATCACGCCCCAATGTCGTTGAAAACGTCGACATAATTTTATCATCTTTTGAATGCGCAGATTATTTTATCCGTGCATGAACGCAGAAAGAATACTAAGCACTCCAGCCGACTTGTATCGCACTTTTCCGTCTAGACGGCCATTATCACTGGTCTAACGTCGCCATAACAACTTCGAGTTGTGTTTCAACATCAGTTTCTAGGCTCCAGTCTTCTTTTGAATGCCAGCAGCACATTGGCAGCTCTACTGGTGTTGTAAATGTTTATAGGCGACTGTAATCACTTTCCATCAGCAAAAAATGCGTTTTAAAGTTTATACTCGTAACTGTGAGTTGTAAATAGATTTGGTTACCATTTTTTTAATTGTTGTTTAGGTTCTCGTTTGAGATCTCGCTTGTTGTTAAGCGTCACGCGGGACTTGAAGGCATCTGTGCATTTACACATATGACAAGCGACTTTGTGTCGTATGCAGTGTCTGTTGGTGATGATCTGTGGGCAACGGACTACGAAGGTATATAATAGAAAACACATTATTATAAACCACACACATAAAATAAACAATTTACAGTAGTTTTTATCCGTGCAGGAACGGAGAACGAATACATTTTCCTGCGCTGGGCGGCCTGTCGTAAGAGGCGACAAAACAACCCACAGCCAGGTGGTAGGGCATTTGCCCGACTGGATAGCTACCACCCCTGGTCTAGAGTATGTCGCCATAATAACCTTGTGTTGTGTTCCGGCATTTTGACCAGGTTCCAGGCTCCCTAAAAGAGCAGCAGCGCATTCGTAGCACCTTTGGTGTTGCAAAGTCCATAGGCGATGGTAACCGCTGTCCATCAAGTGGGCCGTCTGCCTGTATGCTGATCTCGCGCAATAAAAAAAAAAGTCAATTTAACAGTAAAATTAAATTTTATCCGTGCAGGAACGGAGAAAGAATACAAATTCCTGCGGCCGGGCGGCCTGTCGTAAGAGGCGACAAAACAACCCACAGCCAGGTGGTAGGGCATTTGCCCGACTGGATGGCTACCACCCCTGGTCTAAAGTATGTCGCCATAACAACCCTTAGTTGTGTTCCGGCATTAGTGACCAGGCTCCAGTCTCCTTCAAGAGAGCAGCAGCGCATTAGTAGTACCTTTGGTGTTACAAATGTCCATAGGCGATGGTAACCGCTATCCATCAAGTGGGCCATCCGCCTGTCTGCTGAACTCCTGCAATAAAAAAATAAAAAAAATAGGAGCAATGGGCGGCCTTATCGCTTTGGAGCGATCTCTTCCAGACATCGCGGGCTTGGATTTTATGAACAGGAGATTCCAAGTGTTATGACATTGGTGTGCAAATTACATACATATATAAATAGAATATATAAATATCACACAATACATATATCTAAAATGAATAAAACAATAACCTATATTAACATTATATATTAATAAATGCATCACTAGCTTCTGCCCGCGACTTCATCTGCGTGGAAAAGTCAAAAAAAAGTAAGAAATACCCCCGATTTTGAAACATTCTTCATTGGTGCTCCGCTCCTATCGATCTTAGCGTGATGACATATAGCCTATAGCCTTCCTCGATAAACAGGCTATCTAACAATGAAAGAATTTTTCAAATCAGACAAATACTTCCTTAGATTAGCGCGTTCCACCAAACAAACTTCAGATTTATATATTAGTATAAGATTAATATGTGTAAGCATAGCAACAGCAATAGCTGTACAATATTAATATTAATATTATATACACTACAAAGTATTAATACACGAAGGTGTGCTTGTAAAGTGGTCCGGGGTGTGTGCAGCGAGGGGGAGGGGGGAGGGCCCCGTCACCGGCGGCTATTCATCACCGTAACGAGGCCGATAACGACACGTTCACCCCATGCCGAAGATTCTTTCATGTTTTGTTCAACCATACCCTTTTTGGAGGTTGTTCCATTTTTTGAAGTATGGAAATACGGTATTCTATTATATATTTTATGTGTTGATATAAAAACAAATTATCTATATACTAATATTATAAAGAGGAAAGATTTTATTATTTGTTTATTTGATGAGTAGGGTCTGAGCTAGGACCGAATTGAAAATTATTTCACTGTTGGCGACCTTTTTTTTTTTTTGAGGCGATGGAAAATGTCTAACCGATTTACGCACTCTCTGGGCCGTCACTAGGAAACGGCACGAATCCACGGGGGCGGTAACGCTAGCAATTGTATGCTTTATTTTGCGTTCCGTCCGCTATGGACTACACAGAGGAGTGTGGAGACTCCGAGTGATGCCGCACGGGCGAGCAACCTCAATACCCACTAAAAACCCCCTCCTCCCTACGCGGCCCTGCGCTTTTGTGTGTTGGAAAGACTGAGATATAGAACATAGTTACGCAACAGTCGATCCAGCGCAATAAAGTACTTGAAGTGTGCCCTGGGAGAACACACCCACTTCGAGACGGGGGAGTGAATCCCTTGCTTTACCTAGAGCTAAGGGCCCCTCGTTCGGAACCTACTCAGGGAGGGAAGTAATGCGCGTACCTGCCTCTCCGGGTGCCGGCTGAAGGCCGGCGACCTCGAGAAGAGACCGTAGTACGCGCTGAAGGACTTCGCTCCCTATCCCTTTCTGCGGCCTCTTTGAGAGACATTACTGCCTCCAAAAAGTAACCGCAGCTTCCCAGCGGTCGCCGCTCTGCAATATGGCCGTTACCAAGTCGCCGAGCGATCCGACGGCACCTACGTGCGTCTCGAGATGGAAACGCTGCGGCGTCCATGCAGCGCACTCGACCAGCGTGGAAACGCCGTGTCGGGTGCGCCCGCACTGGCGGCAGTCCGGAGAAGACAAGCAGTGCACAATGTGACACAGATACTGATCGAAACAACCGTGTCCGGTCAGTATCTGCGTCATCCTGAAGGTCAGGGTTCCGCTGGTGCGGCTGACCCACTCCTCCAGCTGTGGCCTGATGGTCTACCGTAAAGCCGCCGGCCGCAGGGTGTTCGAGGTCTCGTGACCATTCGACGAGGCAGCAACGGTTTCCCGCTTCCTGACCGTCTCTATTTCAACCTGACAGAAGGTCAGGCCTCTAAGGGCATCCTGCCGGGTACAACGAACTCTGGTCAGGACGTCTGCCTGGAGACGTTGGCGAGCTACTCTATCCCGGGTGACATATTCTATAATATCGAAAAAATTAGGGATCCTTACTAAAACTCCAATAATGTAACCCAAGTAAAAAAATACCTAAAATAGCGTGCGCTGCGAAAACTATTGATGATAGCATGAAGTAATGTATAATGACTTTGCAGAACACATCATTGTTTGCAAAAAGTGTCGTGACAGTATATGTCTAACTATTATAGTTATGCCACAATAAGTGTTCTTTTATTTAAAAAATTTAATTGAAATGCCGCTAGAAAAGGTTCTTTATTTGTATCTTGGTATTAATCCTTATCAAAATAAATTACTTCATATTCAAGACTGCCTTTATATAACATTTTGAATTATTCAATTCGAACATTCCATTCGAAACATATTACGAGTTTAAGAATGTAAGTATCAGAAAAAAGTTAAACCCTAATCGGCTAGCTAGGCAGCATCTTGTGCGATGTCACTGGGGTACAGGCCGTACGGGAGGAAAATTTTGAAACAAAAACTATAAAACAGAGAATGAATTACCATCCTGAGAATAATAAAAAGTTCAGTCAACACATTCGATATTACTTATTTTATTTTGATGAACATTGGTCTCATTTTGTTCAAATGTTGATATCTATGTTATAATTTAACGAAATGAATTGTATGCATATATCTTCTATATCCTTACCTTATCTAAGAACCATTTGACAGTTGGAGCATTGCGAGGGTTTTGTGCTGTTATCGCGCAGACTGTGTCGTGTCACTTACAAGCAGTAACAATACAACTGTCAAAGTAGATTTATCTCTAACAACCCGTTCTACGTCGTAAACGAACCACAATTATTGTTCGGTGATAGGTGAGTTTGTAAGAAAGGAAAACATTTACTTGAAGGAAAATTAAAAATAAACTAACTAGAAAAAAAATAGAAATTAAATACTATAATAAACATATTTATTAGTAAAAGATGTAGTCCAGATCGCTGTCGGTGGGGAGGGTTCCCAAAATTCTGGAAACATTCCCGTGTTGTATGGCAACGCTAATCGGTTGCCCTAAATATAGGCCAGCCTTTTGGTTACGCGAGGAAGAAATTGTATTCAGGTGTTCCACTAGTAGCTCACAAAGCCCAAAATACTCCATTAGTCGTTCCAAAAGGCGACCGCGGTCGTTGTGGTGTCAAAATGACACTAATGACGTCATCTTTTTGAGCACACAACGCTCACAACGACCCATGTCAAGAGGTGGGTCGAATAACCGTTCCATTTGGGTTTACGACTGACACCGGCAAACAAGTGGAACTGGATAAATCGCGGTCGCGAACGTGGTCGTTGCGAGTCTCTAATGGA